>CM064916.1:54842053-56042053 GCA_032727855.1 Quercus ilex subsp. ballota | reverse complement strand
AGATTAGATTTGACCCCAATGCTGTTATGGCCACACATCCACAAGAAATATTTGATTCTAGGCAGAGTATCAGCTTTCCATACCCAAGAGGCTAGATAAGGTTGGCTATCTTCACTAACCATTAACATTCTGTAGGCACTTTTCAAATCAAACACACCTTGAGAAGTACCATTCCAGACTAGTTTATCTCCACCTCTACTGGTTATAGCAAGGGGAGTAGCTCGAATCATCAATCTGATATCTTCTGGAAGCTCATAGGAGATTGCATCCCAGTCCCAGCCTGTATCAAGAAAGAAATCCTTGATTTTCATGTTACTAACCTCTCTAGAAAGAGGACCCTAAACCAGACTACGAAGAGGACCTTTTTCCAACCAATTGCTATACCACAGGCTTAAATCACTATCTCTGCCAATCATCCATCTACTGCCTTTTAGAAAAACATCCCTCCCTTTCTTCATTGCTGCCCAAGTGGAAGAACAAGAAAGCTTATCAGGGTTAGAGGCCCTTACTCTTCTTGCAAAGCAATATTTCATTCTCAGAACTTGTGCCCATAGCGCGCCTTCTTTAGTGTGGAAGTGCCAATTCAGCTTGGCAAGGAGAGCAATATTCTTTTCTCTAGCAGAATGTAATCCAAGGCCCCCTTCCTCCCTTGGTTTGACAACTTTTTTCCATCCTACCCAGTGAATCTTCCTAGCTGACTCCGAGGACCCCCAAAGGAAGTTTCGATTAACTCTATCAATCCCTTCCAAAATTCTACCCGGCAGGTAGTTGCATTGCATCACATGAGTTGGAATGGCTGTAAAGGAGGCTTGAACAAGAACTGACCGGCCAGCCATTGATAGAACATTTGCTTTCCACCCGGCAAGCTTCTGTTTAACTCTATCAAGGATGAAGTTGAAATCATGAGAAGAAGTGCCAACTTGCTTGAAAGGAAAACCCAAGTACTTTCCTAAGGTAGGAGTGGAGGCAAACCTGATGATATCACCCAGCTCTTCCCTAATTTCTCTACTCACATTTGGAGAAAAATAAACTCTTGACTTAGCTTCACTAATGGACTGCCCTGAAATGCTGCAAAACTCATCTAACACCTCTCTTATTGCCAGGCTATTTTGAGTGTCAGCTTTAGCAAAAAATAAAAGATCATCTGCAAACAGTAGATGGGAGAAAGCTGGACCATTTTGAGAGACCTTGACTGGATGCCAATGTTTTGCATCACATTTTGCCTCTATTAGCTAACTAAAATAGTCCATACAAAGAATAAAAAGATAAAGGGAGAGGGGGTCTCCCTGCCTTAGACGTCTAGAAGGAAAAATCGTATCAGTAGTTTCCCCATTAATCAAAATAGATGTCGAAACAGTAGACACACAGCTCATAACAATATCTATAAGGCTAGTTGGGAGATTTATCCTCACCAACATTTCCTTTATAAAACTCCATTCAATCTTATCATACGCCTTCTCCAAGTCTATTTTCAAGGCCATATACCCTACTTTGCCTCTCTTTTTTCCTAGGGAATGGATAATCTCTTGAGCAATAATGGCATTATCCACTCCTTTTCTTCCAGAAACAAAGGCCGTTTGGAGAGTTGAGATTAGGTTCCCCATAAAAGGGCGCAATCTAGTGACAATAATCTTCATCACCACCTTGTACACCGAATTACATAAACTAATGGGTCTATAATTACCCAAAGTCTCCGGTCCTTGGATCTTCGGAATAAGGGCAATATGAGTCTTATTTAGATACTCAGGCACTCTCCTTTCACTGAAAATCTTCTTGATTTCTTCCATCACCGACTTCCCCACAATAAGCCAAAATCTTTGGTAGAATCCAGCATGCAAACCGTCCGGGCCCGGTGCTTTAAAAGGTTTTAGAGACCATAAAGCTACCTTAATTTCCTCCTCAGTTACCTCTCCACTGATACTATCCTTTTCCTCCTCCGTTAGCCTTGGCTGCCACTGGGAGTCCGTAGCCTTAAGGAGATTGGCGCTAATAAGAGAGGTCGTATAAATAGCCTCGAAGCCTTTCCTAATGAAATCCTTCACTGCATTTTCCTCACCTATCCACTCCCCAGCAGCATCCTTAATAGACAAGATATGATTCCTCTTCCTTCTAACTAGAGTTAAGATATGGTAAAAGGCTGTATTACGGTCTCCTTGAACCATCCAATTAACCCGAGATTTCAATGCCCAAAGCTCTTCCTCCTAGTTCAGAGCTATGTTTAGATCCTTAAGCAACTCATTTTCTAAATTTAGAAGAAAGGCCGAGGGTCTAATAAATACTGCTCTTTGGATACCATTTAGCCTTGTCATGATATTTTTCTTCCGGGCAAATATGTTACCAAATTGCATCCTGCTCCAGCTAGTATCATCCTTTTCAAACTTTCCAATGGCATCTTCAAGACGAGAGCATGACCCCTACGCCTGAGTCACAATTTTTGGGAAGGAAGCATCAGTCAGCCAACAAGTTTGGAATTTGAAAGGCCTCTTCCTACTATTACTTCGCCTTGGTTGCAACTCCAATAGAACCGGACAGTGATCAGATTGGCACCTTGTGAGGTGAACTACTCTCGCATCAGGATAAATTAGGCACCAGCTAGGGTTAACAAAAAACCTATCAATTCTCTCCTGAATCAATGCTTGCACTTCCCTTCTGTTGGTCCATGTAAACCGAGGCCCCGAAAATCCAATATCTATCATATTACATTTATCAAGACACTCTTTAAACAACAGCAATCGACTCACACTAATTGCTCTCCCCCCAAACTTATCATCCCCCAACAAGGGTTCATTAAAGTCCCCAGCTATCACCCATGGCATGTTTTGCAGTTCTACAACTTTCATTAGATTGTTCCATAAAATTTGCCTTTCGGCACTCCTAGGACTAGCATAGACAGCAGAAAATAACCAACTAGAGTTTGAGGCTCTTACCTTTACTTCAAGATGAAACTCCTGCTCTGTTATAGACAAAGTTGATACGTTCACCCTCTCTGAGTCCCAAAGAACCCACAGCCCACCAGTAAGCCCAATAGTGTCTGTGTGAATAGCTCCATCAAAAGGCAATCTATCAGTAATCTTCTTTGCTCTTTCGCCCCCAATCCGCATCTCCATCACAACTAAGATTGCAGGATTATGATTCTGCACCAACTCCCTAACATACTTCTGAAAAGAGGGCTTCAAAGCCCCCTACAATTCCACACTATGATATTCATCATAAAAACTAAAACAGGGGTGAGGCACTCAAAAACAGGAGGTATTAGCTTCACCTCCACCATCAAACTCCATCCGGTCCTCATTGGCACCTCCAACACCTGCCCTTCCCTGGTTGGCTTCATTAAAGTGAGCTGGAACACACCCATCTTTAACCCCCTCGGTGATACTTGAAATCTCACCATGGTTTAGCCAACTTGAAACCGTATCGTAATTTCCTTTGCTACTCCCCAAACTGGATCGGTCTGCTGAAGAACAGGCTTCCATGTTTTTCTTAATCTCACATTGAGCCACCTTATAACTGTCATTGGATTTGCTTGGATTACTGTTGGGGTTCCTTTCGAAATCTCTGCTACTTCCCCCATAAAATTGGTAACCCACTGTTGGCCCATCAGGAATTGAGAGCTGAATCTCATTGGGATCTCTCTGGTTTGGTTCTCCATGACTAAGGCTTGGAGCTTCTATCAAAGGACTGACTGAAAAGTTTAGACAGTTTGACTGAGGAATACCAGCGGCGCACATGGTATTTACTTGAGAAGCCCTATTTCGCGCAAGAATCCTTTTTCCTTTCACCAACGCCTTAAGACTAAGCCTTAAAGGCCTAAGTTCTTCCTCAGCCCAACCCTCATGGGATGAAGAATCAGTATTGGACGTATGGATTGAAGGGAGCTGGGCCTATCTCACAGGCTCTACACGAAGAGACTGTATAACTTTCGAAACCTGGGCTTTCTCCAAAATTCTCAAGGGGGATAGCTTACGTTTGGCCTCTCGACTAGGCGCATTGGGAGAACCAGTCCTACTGGACAACATGTTCTCCTTACTTTCCTGCCAATTTACTCCTTTGCCCCTCGGAGCGTGAATGTTCACCTAACCTGTATTGGTCCCACCACTTCTATGTCCTTTTGTCGTATTCTTCCTTCAAGTCACCACTACCCACGGCCTATAAGCCCCCTCATGCATATCTCCCTGTACACCCACTTGTACGTCCTCCCTGGGGCCCGCATCAGCTCTTGGACTATCCTGCACATATGAATTGCATGGGTTCGTATCTGTCTCCGTAGCCCCGTCCTTCTTGACCCCCGCATTCGGCGTATGGTGTATGGACATGTTTCCTTACGGTGGCCCATTCTACCACACCCGAAACAGAGCTTATGTATGCCTTCATACGCCACCGGTTGCTCAAGCCTCCCAATGAGAACAGTAGTTATCAATGGCTTCTCCACATCTACCTGAATACAAAGTCTTGCAAATCTGCCTCTTGACTCAGTGGCTGTGAAGGTATCCACTCTTAGAACTTTACCAATGGAACTACCAATGTGATGGAGAGCTTCTGCATGGTAATACTCAATAGGAAGGCCATTTAATCTAACCCAAACTGCCACAGAGGTGACATTGGCTGTTTGAACTCCTTGGAGAACTTAACCGCAGCAACACCTTGCCAGAGAACCTCAACTTCCTCATCTGACTCAGCATCATCCTCCATAAAATCCCCAAAGTTAAAACCTTGAGTATATGCACCTGGAATCTCTCCAACCAGCTTATCTTTGAAGGACATGTTCACATTCCATGGGCCAACATCCTGGTTTAGGGATGGAGGACTCGAGGTCTGCTCTTCACAGAACCCAGCATGGTATACATCTTTCACTTTTTTTGTGCTTCGTGCAAGCTCAGCTTGTTCTTCCCTAGAGAGAGAGCGAGGAGAGAGCATCTTGTGTTTTTGTTTGCTTTTCAATCTGTGGTGTAACCAATTTCAATAGTTGGGAATTGGTGCTACTTCCTGACCTTGTTCTACATAGGCAATTACTATGTTTTGCATGGCTATTTAACAATGCTATTTGCATATCATGGAAATCTATTTTTTACTGTAATTGCGTATGCTGTATATGGTTGTTATACATTAACATTTATCACATCCTTTTTGGGTTTTGCCCATATGTTGTTGGCTTCTTAGAAAACTAATATCATGATGCAGTTTGCTTTAGGATGAAAGAAAAACTCGTCAGATGGCTTTGGTTTTGTAACATTTGTTGATGAAATTTCAGCCAAGTAGGCAGAAAGTACATAGGATACTTGGGTAGAAGGTGTGTTCGTATGAAATATGATTAAATGTTGTTCTGCTAATATTTTTGGTAATTTCAAAAATGCCTATTATTGGTAATAGCCATGCGCTTGGGCCAGATAGGCACCCATGTGGGTTTGCCTGTATCAAATGAATGAGCCTCAGAAGTTCCTTATGCAGAGTGGTTTGGGCTACTGTCTATCAATATGGTCTCTGTGTAACTCAAGAGTTCATGGAGGAGAAATCAAAACATAGGAAAGTATAGTGAAGAGTGTGAGAAAAGATGTCAAGTTTAGAATGATGTTTAAATGAAGTGGCTGCAACTCCATCCTAAACAAATTCTCCATTCTAATAGGGGTATACTTCATTCCATCCTTCATGACTTCTGCTTAAAAGTTTGCTAGTTTCTAGGTTTGTGATTGGTTTGTTTGCAAAAACAAGATATTGGGTCTGATTAGCAGCAAATTCAGTATGATGTTGTAGTTCAGTTTGAAAACTTGTGTCTTTGTGTTAGATTGTGTAGAAACTGGGTTGGAATAATTAATGTCAACACTATTTTTGTCTTGAGTAGGGAGTTTATGTCAGGGTAGATGCCCTTGTGGTGGAATAGCTCAAGTCTTAGTGTTTCAAGTGTTTTTGTATTGTTTTGTTTCATATCATAAAAAATTCTTGAATTATCCACAATTTCACACTCACACACACACATGTACACACACAAAATAAATAGCAAGACCTTTTTTTTTTTTTTTTTTTTTGGTGTGTGGATGCAAGAATGCAACAATCTTTTAGTCTCTGAGCCTTGAGGAGTAAGGAGAAGCACCCAGACCAGACACTTAACACTATAATTTTTTAATATGTTTGATGGTTGCATTTGTCATTGTCTTCACACATTACCACCTTCATCCCACTTTCTTCTTTTCTTTTAAGTGTGGGGACGAAGGGTCGGTGGTGGACGTCAAATAAAGGCAAGTCTTCTTGACTTGGACTGCTAAAAGGAAATATAAAACTAAGTCAAGCTTAAAAACAAGAAAAGGAGAAGAAGAGGACGAAGAAAATGCCCTTTTTGCCAAATAGCATAATTTTAGGAAATACTTTTTGATGAAACTAAAAACTTTTTGCTCAAATTACTATAGATAAAGGTAAATGTTAATTGAAATAGTATAGTGGGACTCATAAATAGTACCAAAAAGTGTAATGAGACTCATGAATAGTAGCAAAAATAACCTAAATAGTAAAATAAGTTGGCAAAAAATAAGTTAGCCAAACAGACACTTAGGAAAAAAGCATCAGGTCAAACTTATTTAGTTATGTATATAGCATTTTTTTTTTTGGACTCGAGTTTTGGTAAACTTGAGTTTCACTTGGAACTCGAGTTTGACAAACTCGAGTTTCACTTTAGCAAACTTAAGTTCTAAAAGAAGTGCTACATAACTAAGTTTGATCAGGTGCTATTTAGCAAATTTTGCCTAAAATTATGCTATTTAACAACAAGCTTTATCCAACCTTTAGAAATTTCAAGTAATAACATGCATTTTTTCAAGAAAGAAAAGACTTCCAATTCCAAGTTAAGTATATTATTTTGTAAAAACAATTGGATCCCAAGCTAATTTGGTGTAAATTAAGACAATCATTTAACATAATTAACCAATTACTCAATATTATCATCAAAAATACCAAGAAAAAATACTAATCACACACAAACCCAAGAATTTACATGAAAAAAACCATTTCTCTTTAAAGGGAAAAAACCACAAGAAATACTCCAAATAAAATTCACAATTGTAAAATCAATTATAAAACTCCAAATTTATCAACCTTATGTATGTCTCACAACTAAAGAAAAATCTCACTGTTTTCTTTTCTCTCACACACTATTTTTCTTCTTGACTGCACTTACCATAAAACCCTATTCTTTCTTCACTGATATGCACATTGCGTGTTCTCTTTATTTTTTTGCTTCACTTAGCAACATCAATCGAAGTCTCACAATTTCTCATTGATTTGTGCACTTTACAAAATTTGTTGTCAACAACACCCAAATTCTGTTGTCTCTCCCCTTACATTACCTTCTAGGCAAAAATCTCATTTCAAGGAATAACTTTGTCTTCCACACCAAGATAACCCAAAAATAATCAATTTAATTTTTCCTTCTTCAACTAAGAAATTCAATTAACTTTCCAGCACACAATTGGATGTTGAGATAATTTCTCAACAAAAATGGAACTATAAACTATTAACTTCAAAGCAATCACTCAATTAGAGTAAAAATATAGTTTTTGTGGGCTGCATCAAACCTTTTTGTGCATGTGAGTGCAGATTAATGTTGCATCTTGAGTCCCCACACTTCACATTCCTCAATGTGTTTAATAGGTTCTTAAGTTGTTCGTTACTGGGGAGATTCCAATTGATCAGTAAGATAAGATAACATATTAGGACATCATTTAACCTAAAAGTTTAAGCCAATGAGTTTAGGCTCAATTATGTTATATTAATCACTCACTCTTATCATGATTATTCAATGTAGAACTTCACTACTTAACCAATACAGTACTCACATGTGAATATTTCAGAACTTGTTTGGACCTTAACGTGAGAAAGGAGAAATGAAAAAAAAAATGGCAATGAAGAGAGAGAGAAAGAGAGAAAAGTAGGTAAAAGAAATGGAAGAGTAATTAAGAAAAAACTAATACTGACATAGATTAATTAAATACTTTTTTTCAAATGTCTCAACAATGATTGGTATAGTGTGTTATAACAACATTTTGAACTTAATTGGCATATAATGGATACATAGAGCATGGACAAAAATGTTTGAATAGAAACACTAGATAATGTATTCCTATGTATTCCTACTAGTGTCATGGACATTGGATTCCAATATAATACGATATTAAGAAGTGTAACAAGGCAAATATTTAAAATGTAGGACCTAGACATGGAAAGGACTAGGATACAACAGCATGTGTGTGTGTGTGTGTGTGTGTGTGTGTGTGAGAGAGAGAGAGAGAGAGAGACATTTTTGTTCTCTTAAATTGTCCTAAAATTAAGGGTATAATTATTGGAAATATATAGGAAAACTACTTCAATGAATATAATTAAATTCTCCTTAATATAATTTAATATGTTGTCTTTTGTACACAATACTTATCATATAAAACCACCTCACATATTGGTATTGTAGCATAATTGCATCTACTCCCAATTGCCATCACTGTTGTCTTTATAAATGGTCATGTGTAATTTTACAATGAGAGAGGGGGGAGACTTCATCATAAAGACTAAGCAGATTACTTGTATTCAATTGTGTTAGGTTCTAAGACTTTAGGAACTAATGTATTAGAACTTTAATTTGTATTATGTTGGCAAAGTCTAGGTTTAGGCTTTCTCAAAGTGTGTTTATTTGAAAAATTGGAATCAAGTGATTGCAAAATTATTGGACAAAATCTGCAAGGCTTGATTGATAAAAAATTAGACTCGATCGATTGAATATTGTGCAGATTTATTTTTCTGCAGAAATTCCAATTCAGCCCAAGCCCGTTTGACGTGTAGGGTTTTGTGTTTTACTCCAAGTATAAAAAGAAAAACCCTAGCTACATTTTAGAAGCCTTTTTTGAGTGTTGTGTTGAATCTTCTGTGAGATCTAGAGGTGTTTACCTTCATTCACACACATAGAGTTGTCAAGATCAAGATTCATGTCAAGTGCTTGATGATCTCTTCAGTTGTTGCATAAAGAACTTTAAAGAAGATCTGAAACCTTTGAGTGGAGTCTTAAAGTCACAAGTAGGAGAAAATCCTCCCTAGGTTTTTTACTTGTTAGGTTTTCTTGGGTTATCATATCGTTGTGTTATTTATATTTCTGCATTATTTACATGATATGATTTTATTATGTTAACCTAGGACTGAATAATTTATCTTAGTAATCATTTGGCTAAATAACTAGGTTAAACAACTTGTGTTAAGGGGTATAAAAATGTACAATTTGTAAAATCTTATATTGAAGAAATTATAGCTACAATATGAATGACCACAATTCAAATGTAATCCATTTTATTTTTATTTTATATCATCCTAAAATAACTTGTATTTTGAATGTGCACAATAAGATCGATGGAGGGATCAAAATTCACAAGTAATTCATTCATATTAATCCAAGAATACATTCAATTGGATATTCAATTTTATAACATATTGGTTTCTCCAAAAAAAAAGTAAAAAATAAATAATAACATGTTGAAGTGGTTGACTATAAATGGTATGGTGGAGACTTTTTGTTCCCAACTTTTTATATGAACTTATAATTTTTTTTTTTCCACAACTCACATAAATTATTTTAATAAATCTTAAAATCGAGTGTGAAATTTTTTATTTTTCAGATAAACAAATGAACGCATATATTAAAGAAACTAAGTCCCTTACAAACCGAATAGAAAGAGCATTAGAGTTTTCAAACTCTATAAAAAATAAAAGATGAGGATGAGGTTCCTCATACAATTTTTTTTTTTTTTTTTGAAAAAAAAAAATTAGATTCTCTAGGCATGTGGCCCTCCACTTCCACATTTTTTTTTTTTTTTTTAAAGAAGAAGTCAGGAACAGATTTTGGGTTCCCACGTGCCCCAACTAACCTCATTCCCCACCACTCATTTTTCACTCATCTCTTTACGCTTTGGTCGGCTCACTCTCTTCCTTTCCTTTTTTTTTTTTTTTTTTTTTTTTTTTTTTTTTTTTTTTGGTTTTCTCTCATACACTCCTCTCCACTCTTATATCCTCTCATCGGTACTTCCACACCACCACCACCATTTCCACCATAATTTTCCAGCAAGATCATCGGAAAATTCTTGTGAACCTATAAGCACCTTCACATCCTTTTTTTGAGGTAAAAATTTCTAATATTTTTGGTGGGTTTTACACTTTTGCTTGAGAATATTTTTATCTAAGCTTTAATAATGACACCCATGTGATTTATAAGTATTGGAAGTGATATTTATGTGTTTTTATGTATGGGTTTTGTATTGGTGGAATTATTTGATGAGTGGGTATATGGTTTGTGCTAATGATGACTACTTAAGATTTATGTATGATGGAAAATTTAGGGGTTTTGAGTTATAACATGTAATGGTTGATAAATCTAATTTTTCCATTGCCATTGGGTTTATTTGGAATTAGTTGAAGTCCTAAATTTCTTGTCTTGGAGGGTATTTTGATTTTGCTTTCATGGGTCTCCTAATGATGTAATGTAAATTTTATGGAAGCTAGTCATGATGTTGGAGATAATATTAAATGGGTTAACTTTATAAATTGGAGTTTATGCCTTGTGAATCAATTTGGTGAGAAACTTTGGAAGTGGAATATATTATTATTGATGAGGTTAAATACTAGGCTTGCCTAATTAATTGCTTATTTGGCAATTCCTAAATTGTAGCTAGATGCAATTTCAAGCTCTATGCTTATTGTGATAGGTTTACTTGATCTTGTTTAGGTTCTAGCTAATCTCCTTGGAGCTTGGAGAATTAGGATTTTGTGGTTGCGAGGTAAGTAGCTTTTTAATGGAATTTTTGAAAAATAATCATGTTGCAAAAATATTGTTTTTGGGTTAGACATACTTTTGGAAACTACCTATGAAAACTATATTTTGCTAAAAACTATTGTGTCGTAACCTATATATATATATATATATATATATATATGATTATATATGAAATGCATCATATTTGGTATTGCATTTGGGGAAATGCATGAATTGTTGATATGGAAAAATAAGCATCTTTTATTTAATCTTTGATAAGAAAATCATTGATTTTATGGTATATTGAAAATTTTAAAGATGCTTATCTTGTCTTGTATTATTTGAGAAATTGATAGAAAATCTCTTGACAAGAATGAAGTTAAAAAACTTACAAACTTTGTAGAAGTTAGATTATTTAAGTTTTTTTTTTTTTTTTTTGGAAACTACCTGGATATGAATTATGTGTTTCAAAGTAATGTAACCTGTAAGCTTATGTGGTTTTAACACCATGCCATGTGTGATTTCCTGATGATCACCTGATTTGGTTTCCATAGTCTTTGTGACAATGGAATCAAATCCAGATCAGTGCTCTCTCACTTTGGATAACGCGTTCTTCCCTGCTGCCAATGGGGGGAAGAGGTTCCTTGATTGTGTGTGGGTGAGGCTGCTGCCCATGGGGCCAAGAGACCACATGCAAGAGAGGTCCTATTTGACGCGCTCTCTCTACTGTCCATGGGAGGAGAGAAAAACCTTGAGGATGTGGGTGAGGCTGCTGTCCATGAGGCCAAGAGTCTGCATACCAGAGAGGACAATATCATGCCAGTTGTGAATTGGTGGATTCCCTGACCGGTCTATGTGGTAATGTGGTATATTTATGATAATTTACCTTAAGTTAGATATTATGGCTTTGGAAATTATATTGTTGGTGCTCACAGATTATAGTATTTAGTTTCAAGGTATCTACTTTGAGAAAGTTTGTGTTTCAATATTCAATCATTCTTGTCATTTCATATTATTATTATTGAAAATGAAACTTGCATTTCCCCCACCCCCATTAATTATGCTACTTACTGGGCTCTGTCTCTTTCCATTATTTTATAAACTTTTCAGAGTAGGCAACAATCTTTTGAGACAGCTTTTTGGTGGCTAACAGTAGTTAGACTAACTACTGATGGAGATTGAACTTTTGTAATGGAGATATTAGATGATGTACATCTTAGAATAGGCTTGACTCAATTTTTTTTGTATATTATAGTGGTTATAATGTTATTCCCATTGATGGGACAAGCTATTCAGACCTCTATTCTTTTGTGGCCAATGGTCCTTGTAATTATTGTTTAGAGCTCTGACTTACTTTGAGAGTATATTCAATGGAATTATTATAATAATTCTTGACGTTGGTAATTGATATGATTTTTGTGGATTGGTTTGTGAAAAATGAAAAATCTACAAGCACTTTGAGACGTCTTTCTCATGCTTTGGACCCTTTGGGGTTTGGGGCGTGACAATTTTCCTATGCATATGGAGGTCTGCACAAATGGAGCCCACGTGGGGAAAAAGTAGCTAAAGTTGAGTTTGATAGTCAAAGAAAACAAAAGAAGAAGATATAGAAATACTACATCAATGAATAGGTAAAATTCTATTTACTATAATCCAATTTGTTTTCTTTTCTACAAGGTATTATCTTATTAAGATCACCTCACTTATTGGCATAATAGCATAACTGCATTATTGTATTGAAGAATTTATAGCTAGAGAGTGGATGGCCACTTGATTAATAGAGAAGTACATATATCATTTCATCTTTATAGTTTTGTCTTGCTAACCATGTCTTTTAATTTTAGGACAAAGTTTGCCAAAGGCTCTAACTCCACTAATTATTCTTTTATTAGATGTGAATTTTGAATTTTGTCCTTTATTTTTTTCTTAAGAGTATTATTTAGCAAAAATAACATAGAGAAGAGCTGGCATTCATAAGTAATCCATTCAAATAAATATAAGAATAAATTCAATTTTATACTCAATTTATAATATGTTTAAGTGGTTGATAGGGTAGAAACTTGTTCACCATCTTTTACATCAACTTATCACCTTTTTTTTCATGACTCACGGTAGACCATTTTGGTAAATTGTGATACTTTGAGTGAGTCCAATTGTGTAAGTGGCCCTTGTCTTCCTCTTTCAGGTGTTTTATTTTTATTTTTATTTTGGATAGCTTCCAGTTATTTTCCTGTGCCTATGAAAGTCTGCACAAATGGGAGTTGACGTGAAAATAGCTACAAAAGTTGGTTTGAATTTGATAGTAAAAATAAAATAAAGAAGGAAGAAAAGGACTGCAAAGGTAGTCCCCACGTGAAAAATCATCAAATTTAGTTGAGTTTGAAAGTCCAAAAAACAATGACAAATGTGAAATGTCACTAACTTAACTTGTCCGGCACGGTCAGAACAATAACAAGAAAGCCAGACTTTATGGTGTGAAAATGGCCAACTTTATAGACAAAACAAATGCAAGTGGGAAACTTCATCGCTGGTCTTCAACCAAAAAAAAAAGTTCATAGCTGATCACCTGGACGTGCAAAGCAGGGAAACGATTGCATATATCGCCAACCATTCCCATAGCCTTGCTAGAGAAACTTAAAGTGTCTTATTGTTGCTCCCATTCTCTAAGTCCACAACACTCTCTAGTACATATCGCTTAACAAGCTTGTAAGTTACCAATTGCTTCCATGGCCACTCAAGCAACTTCCTCCTCCCCCTCTTCAACTTCTTCATCATCTTCTTCTTCTTCTTGCCCTCAATGGAAATACGATGTGTTCCTCAGTTTTTGTGGTGTTGACACCCGCATGAATTTCACAGATCATCTCTATACTGCTTTAAAACAAAAGGGTATTATCACCTTCCGGGACGATGAAAAACTTGAGTGAGGAAAATATATTTCTCCAGAATTCTTGAAAGCAATAGAAGAGTCCAAGTATACTATCATCATTCTCTCAACAAACTATGCTTCTTCAAGGTGGTGCTTAACTGAACCAGCAAAAATTTTTGAATGCATGAAAAAGACCAAATTGACAGTTTTGCCCGTCTTTTATCATGTGGACCCCTCTTACGTAAGGAACCAAAGAGGCATTTTTGCTGAAGCCTTTGCTAAATATGAGGAAGATACCAGGGTTAACACAGAAAATGTGCGAGTGTGGAAAGCTGCTTTGAAAGACTTAGGTCATATATCTGGTTGGCATTTGCATGATAGGTAACATTTGTCTTGAGTAATTTTGTTCATACTATTATCTTTTTGTTTTGCTGAATCATACAATTATTAATATCGTAATTTTCTACACTAAAATTTTGCCGACTTTCCCATGGACTAACAATATTTTTTTTTTTCTTTTTTTAGTCAATCAACCCGAGAAAATTTATGTTTATCTCCTGTATGTATATTATGAACTTAGGACATTATAATATCGAATTGGACTCTGGCTGAAGAACCTTTGGGTAGCTTAAAGCATGGTAGTATATATAAAAATTAAGACACAAACTTAGCAATTAATCCGCATTCTTTAAAGTGATTTGTTTGGTATTTATAGTTGACCCTTAATGCCTCAATTCAAATTCTTGCCTCCGTTTAGTTCAAAATGTCTAATACTTATTTATCTCAAAAGCTTGACAAGGCTCATTACAAGACAAATGTTTTTTGACATCTACTTAATCAGTAGTTATTTCCATAGTCTATAATAAGTAGGTTCTAATCCCATATATACTTTTTTTTTTTTTTTTGGTGCTAGATTTCTCATACGTTCATAGCCATATTATTTTTACCAACAGTTTTTTTTTTTTTTTTTCTTTTTGTATTATCGAGTGACCTTATTAACTCCCCCCCCCCCCCCCCCCAACAGAAAAAAAAAAAAAAAAAAAAAAAAAAAAAAAAACTGACCTTGTTAATAAAAATTGTCAACGAGTTATATATTGCCAAAAGGAAAAATTTTCCTTGAGAGCGATCAATATTACATATATTTGGTACCGAAAAATCAGTGATTTAGATTGTCCCAAGTTTTATAGCTAATGTTGGTTTTAACCTAATTGTACAATTTAAAACCCAATAGTTTAAGTGATTAGTCAATTGACATTAACATGCATGGATAAACACAAAATACTCACAATCACAAAAAATCAATCGATGTGTCGACAAAAAGGAACCTATGCAGAAAAACTTCTCCATCGTTACACACCACAAAACAATTCACTAGAGAAAACAATTACAGTTCATCTTACATACAAAGCCCTCCAAGTTCCTACTCTCAACCGACACCTTAAGTCCTTTCTCTCCTCTAGTCAACAAGTCCACAATTGACCTCTAATTGTAATCTCCAAGTCTCCTTGGCTATTATGTGTGCATCCCAAGCTCCAATTAACAAAAATTCTATAAAGGATGCTTAATTTGTGTGTGATAGGTTTAAGCTCCTCTCATAGAATTGGCAATTGTGAGAAGGAGAAGGTAGAGAGAATGTTGAAGGTTTAAGCTCTAAGGTTTATGGGTTCTCTCTAGCCCTTTAAATAAAAATTCGACTCACAAAATCGAAAGAAATGGGCTCATAATATATAAGTAGGCTAAGAGGCTGAGACTACATAAAATAAAATAAACAGGAAGATAAAGTTTGGCTACAAAACTGGTTGTAGCCTAAAACTAAAACCTTACTCAATAAAATAAACATTACAACTATGTGGGGCAAAAGCAAACGCAAAGGCCCAAAAAGGAAAAATGGGCTTTGGAGACGAGCCCTGCGAGCCCATTACAATTAATTTGTAGAGATAGGAATAGCAGACCAACACTTAGACTTCCTATCTAATAAAGAAAGGGTCCAGATGGAAAGAAGTAAAATTTAACAAGCAAAACAAGAGTAAACAAACATATTAATGTATCCTCGGTCAGCCGAGAAAACTAGTTACACTTTAGGGGTTACAAGTTTGAGTGTTTCCTCTCTCTAATTTCTAGAACTTGATCCTTGTTCATTGGATCCCTCCTCCTTTTATAATGGTCTCCTTTTAATCTTGACCCTCCAAATGGAGGGTGGTTGATTTCCCCACCAGATAGTTGTCCCATCCCACTTTCAGAGAAAGTACCGAGTGAAATACGGGTTGTACATGTCTTGACACTATTTAGGTGTCATTCAACCATTAATGCAGCCGACATAGTGGTTGCAAGGCATTTAATGCGGAGGTAATGGATGCTTCCCTAGGAAGTTTCCTTCCTCTTCTTTACAGATACCTGCTGTTATTGCTTCCCTCAATTCATGCTTCCCAGCGTTGGGGTGGAATGCATCTTATCTACCTCAAGAGGCTCACATCCAAGGGGTTTCTTCGAATGCTACAGGTCTGGCCACCAAGTTCCTCCTCCCATCCCTCTCAACTTATACAGCCCGGGACCATTTAGTTGAGCACATACATTCCTCAAGCATAGCCCAGCAAAAGTGCCATCCCTGGATTCCCCTCCCACAACTACATATTTTGAAAATCTAATCATTGAATTGTATGTTCTTTACACTTTTAATACACCTATATTTTATACATAATTCTAAACTGTGAATAACCCAAACATAAGGGGGAATGCTTTTTTCCCAAAAAAGCTTAGATCTTGTAGACAAAAAGGGGAATGCTTTTTCCCAAAAAAAAAAAAACTTAGATCTTGTAGACAAAAAAATTACAAATAAACATGAAGATCTAAAAGTTAAATAAAATAGTAGTCAGATCAATGGTGAAGATAAAAAATGAAAAACATTTTGAGGTAATGTTAAAACGAAGAATTTAATAAGTAATTATAAAAATCAAGAATCTTGTAAAATCAGAGTAGTTGTCAAAGTACATTTGGAATAAAGAAATGAGAAACATTTTGAAAATGTAAATTTTGGTTTAAATGACTATTGATATGATTTGAAACCGTCCACAATCATGACAATGACTCTCATTGATGAGTAGTTTTTTTTTTTTTTTTTTTTTTTTAATAATTTAATTGTTGGGAGGGGCGACATTTCCATTAAAGACATTAGGGTTGCAAGTACATCAATTGTTCTATTTGTTATAACTTTTTTCTTACTGTGAAGATTTAAGAAAATTAAAAAGGAGTATGACATAGAAATCAAGAAATGTGAAAAAAAAAATGATTTCATAAAATTAAGAACACTCAAAACTTATTAAATTTTGTTAGTCATAAAGAAAAATTTGGTTCTCACTTAGATTAAATGATCTGCTAAACAGATTAAACCTCAATTACAGTGCTACATTATAAGGACATGCTTGGTAACAATTTTTTTCCCTTATTTTCAGTTTTCGAAAATAGTTTTTTATTTTTAAGACTAGAAAACTTTTATGACATCCAAAATGAATAGAAAACAAAAATTGTTCTTAAAACTCAATTTGTGAAGAAAATTAAAAACATGCAAATGGTTGTTTTCAATTTCTATTTTTAAAAACCCAATGAAAACACAAGCCTAATTTAATGAATTCCCAAATTTAATGAGTTAGCACTAAAATTCAAATCCTAGTAATAACAAATTTCAATATTTTTATCTCTCTCTTCTCTCGCGCAAGACTTTTTTCATTTCAACTAACCAAACATGTTTTTGATTTTGAAAATACATGAAAATTGTTTTTTCTTTCTATTCCCCAAAACAAGTTTTTGAAAACAAAAAACAAAAATTGTTATCAAACATAGCCTAAACTTTTCGAATTCCAATATATATTTTTTTAATTGCATGAAGCTAAGATTGTATTTTGAATGTTTTTTCTCCTTTATTTATACTATACTAGCTTAAAACTCATGCATACAATTAAGAATATCCACAATTCAATATATGTATTGTCACAACCCAAATCCAAACCATGTATTTAATTGGACCGGCATGCTAATACCAACCCTAAGCCTAATATTAATACGAACCAACTAACTTGACTATGAATTTTTTTTCTTTTTCTTTCAACAAATTGCTATAATTTTATTTGCTAATCTCACAACATGGACAACTTAGTCCAACTATAGGAAGTGTTAGGTTCTAAAGATTTAGGAATTTATGTATTTAGAACTCTAATGTGTAATGTTGGCAAACCATGATCAAAACAATATGTTTAGTCTTGTTTAGGCTTGCTCAAAGTTGGGTATTTCATGTAAAGTTGGAATCGAGAGGCTGCAGATGCATTGGTGCATTTCGGCCTGGCTCGATCGATCGAAAGAAAGGCTCTATCGATCGAAAGTAAGACTCGATCAATCGAATCTCGGACAGAATGTTTTTCTACAGAATATTCCAGCTCAGCCCTAACTCATTAAACGTTTTGAGTTTTCTGTTTTTACCCTAGGTATATAAAGAAAAACCCTAGCCACGTTTTTGGAGTTGCTCCTGTTGTATTATTGCTCATACTTTTCTGTTTTGTGTAAATCTTTTGTGAGATCTAGATGAGCTTTCCTTTACACAAAACTTAGGGTTTTCTAGGTAGAAATTACTTCAACACCTTGATGATCAACTCGGTTGCTGCCATTGGAGTTTAAAGAATAACAAGCGTGGGTGCTTGTAGTTGATTAGAGAATCCAAGAAAGAAGGAGTCCGTGGATTCGGAGCTTGCACATGGTCGTGTCAGTAAGTTCTACTGGTGGGTAGCATTAGGAAGTCAAGCGGGGAGCTTATAAGTCCTTTTGTATGAACTTCGATTCTTTCATAGTGGATTCAGGTTTACCTTGAGGATAGCTAGGTCAAATCCTCCCCAGGTTTTTTATCAGTTTGGTTTTCCTAAGTGATCATATCTTGTGTTATTTATTATTCCGCTGCTTTATACTTTTGATATGATTGTATGTTTGTGATAACCTAGAATTGCATAATTTGACTAAGTAACAACTTGGTTAATTAACTAGGTTAATCTGGTTGGTTTAAGGGGTCGAAAACTGTTTAGGAAGTGATAACATCACATACATACTGTTGCATCTCCGTAGTTTACATTAACTCCATAATGCATAACAGTGAAAGACTAATACCATCATGAGTATCATTACAATAGGAAATGTTTGGTACAACCTCACAATAAACTACCCAACAGAATTACATTACGGAACTAAACTTGCTCGGTAAGGATGTGTGGCGTGAGCATTTAATAACATGCATGGAATGCATTATAAACAAAATAATTTTCAAATGGATATGACTTGCTTACAAACCGAGCTCATGATAAAATGGTTTCATGAATTTGCATAAAACATGATATAAACTTTCTTGAATTATAACATTTGATCAACGTCGTTATGGAAACACGAATCATAAGCTGCATAGCATGTTAAAAGTCTCCTTTGAGAAACATAACATGAAATCATAGGTTTTGGAAAGCATTATCTTTAAACATATAACTTGGGTTTCGTAAACCATTCATGACAATCATAACTCTCATGCACTAAAAATGCTTGTGCAAATCTCATAACCGAACATAAAATGTGATACTCATGAATTTAAAGTCAAACTGTCATAGTGTCAAACATACTGTAAAACTACTGGATCATAAAAAGTATTGGATCATAATCATCTAAGTTATTTTGTAAACTAAACTACTTGACCCTTATGGCTAGCCATTTGACTCTACGCCAAGTACTCCCCAGATATAAACATCTAGGTATGGTTTATCTAACTCTGTGCCAGGTATTCCCCAAGTACAAACATCAGGGTACAATTGTCATATGACTCTGTCTAGTAGTTCCCAGGTATAAACATCTAGGTACATTTTTCAACTATATCAAGTACTCCTTTTCCTATGCTGAGTACAATGTTACAATGACTGGACCCATCTTTCTATTTGAAATTCATTTGCGCTTAAAATTTGTATTAATTTTAATACTTTAAAAAAAAATTAAAGATGTTATTATTCAATTAAGTATCCCCAAATTACAAAGTAACAACATTGTTCAATTTTAATAAGTTGTAATATTGAGTGCATTTTGTATTAGATTCTGTGTGGCCCTTCCATTAAAGCATTTTCATCCCATTATTCCATCCTATTTTATTTTACCATCTCAAAAAGTTACTTTATTAATTATACAATACCATTTTACAATACACTCAACATTCCAACTTTTATTTTACCATACTACACATTAAAATAATGTATTTACACAATAAAATAATATAACTACATAATAAAATATTATATTCTGAAGAGAGAGAGAAAGTGAGACAGTGGAGAGAGGAGGTAGATTTTTGTAGGTAGAATAAAATAATAATTTTTGGATTTAGAATGTTGCTACAGTATTGCAAAATTTTTTAACTTTAGCAGACCAATTGTTGACATTTTTTTGTGCTAAAATGGTAAATCTTGGCAAAATATGACATATACCGTACCAGCTGTGAATGCTTTTATAGTTGTTTTCCTGCATTTTCCTTTTTCCTTTTATTTTATTTTATTTTGGATTGCTTCCAAGTATTTTCTTGTGCATATATAGCTTTGCGAAAATGGAGCCCACGTCCACATGAAAAAGAAACAAAAGTTAGTTTGCCAGTAAATATTAAATAAAGAAGAAAGACTTTATGCAATGACTTATAGTGGGATGCCTTGCCCACTTGCCCACCGACTCTAATAAAAAAAGCAAAAGTTGGTTTGATAATAAAATAAGGGTCATGTTAACGAGTTCTCTTATGGTATTGGTTAATAATCAAATTAAAGAAAGTTTTTATGGGAAAAAAAACAATTAATATTTTGACAATTTTTTTCATTCCTCATAAAAGTGATGTCAAAACTTTCCTAAAATGGATTGTTAACTAATGTCTTAAGGGCACTCGTTAGCATTTTTCATAAAAAAGCAAGACTTTACGCAACAATTTATGGTGAGATCCCCACTTGCCCACCGACTAAAATAAATTAATTAATTGATGGGTCATAGACAATGAACTTTTGACCTATCTTCTCACTCTTATTACAACTTACAAACACATACTTCCATGTGCGTTCCCCAAGACGCTTTTTTGAGGGTGTTTTGTTTTTGTCAAACTTGCAATTTCATGAATCTGTAACCTCACTGTTTTAGCTCATCCATTTCCTTCATGGCTCTTCTTTCATCCACATCTTCCTCTTCTTCTTCCAAGATATAGAAATATGATGTATTTCTTAGTTTCAGAGGCAAAGACACCCACAAAAAATTTACAGACCATCTATATATTGGTTTTGAACAAAAAGGCGTATCCACTTTTAGGGAAAATGAAAAACTTAAGCAAGGAACATCTATTGCCTCACAGCTCTTGAAAGCAATAGAAGAATCGAGGTTTGCTATTGTTATTCTATCAAGAGACTATGCTTCTTCAAAGTGGTGCTTCATTGAACTAACAAAGATCGTTGAGTGCACGGAAAAGATAAGATTGGTAGTTAGAGAGTTTCAAAGATAACATAGAAAATGGACAAACATGGAAAGTTGCTTTGACAAAAGTTGCTAATCTTGCTGGATGGGATTTAACAAATAAGTATGAATGTCTTTGGAATAATGCTATATATTGTCAACTTTTTTTCTTTTTCAAAATTTATTTATTACTCCTATTAATTACTATTTTTTACTCGACCACCTGATAAGAGTGTATTTTTAACTATTGGTAGAATAACCTAGGCTAACCCTATTCTAATTCTAGTAGGACTAAATTCTAGTCATGCAAGTTTAAACTTTACATAGACCTTGCAAAATATTTGGCCCCTATCTCTAAAATTGCTCCCATAATACATCTAGTAATGAATTTTGAAGTATAATTAGGCACTATTAATGTGGCTAAACAAAGCTAAGATTAAGTTTAAGATGAATGTTTTTCCTTTAAATGTGCTTAGCTTTGTGTCATCAAAATTATAGTTTTGCTATTTTCTTTGCAGGCATGAAACAATAATTATCCATAAAATCATTAGAAGGATATTTAGTGAGTTGTATCACAAACTCCCAAGTGTTTCTAAGGACCATGTTGGAATGGACTCCGGTGTGGAGCAAATGCTAGATTCATACTTAGGTGAAGGATTGGGCGGTGTTCGCTTTATTGGGATTTGTGGGATGGGCGGAATAGGCAAAACAACACTTGCACTAGAAATTTATAGAAGAATTTCTGGTAACTTTGAAGCTAGTAGCTTTATTGCTAATGTTAGAGATGCAACTAAAAATCAAGGTCTAGTTTCTTTACAAAAACAACTTCTTTCTAAAATCCTCATGGAAAGTGAAATAAATATATGGAATGTTTATGAGGGAATTGATGTTATAAGGAATACATTATGTTATAAAAATGTCTTTATTGTTCTTGATGATGTGGATGGAGATGAACAACTAAAAGTATTAGCAGGGAGACATGATTGGTTTGGTCCAAGGAGTAGAATTATTCTAACAAGTAGAGATAGTCATTTCTTGCAAAGAAATGGAGTGGATGATGTATATAAAATTAAAGGGTTGAATGATGATGAACCTTTGAAGCTTTTTAGTTGGAACGCATTTAAGAAACCCCATCCTAAAGAAAATTATGTGGATTTGTCTAAGTACTTTGTGAACTATGCTAAAGGCCTTCCTTTAGCTCTTAAAGTTGAAGGTTCTTCGTTGTATGCTAAAGGAAGGAATGAATGGAAAAGTGCCCTAGATAAATTAAAAGAAGAACCTAATAGAACCATTTTGGATATACTTCAAATAAGTTTTGATGGGCTTACAAATTTTGAAAAAGGGTTGTTTCTAGATATTGCATGTTTTTTCAAAGGAGATAAAAAGGATTGCATAAGTGATATACTGGAAAGTTTTGGCTATTATCCAGACTACAATATTGGTGTTCTTAAGGACAAATCTCTCATAACCATTGATGACCAAGGAATTCTATGGATGCATGATTTGCTGCAAGATATGGGTCAAGAAATCATTTGTCACGAATCCCCTAAAGAGCCTGGTGGACGTAGTAGATTGTGGATTTATAAGGATGTCATTAATGTATTGAAGAATAATATTGTAAGTTGACTAGTAAAAACCTGAACTTAAAGATGTGTGTGTGTGTGTGTGTGTTACTATAAAATTTTCTAAGAATTTTTACCAATAATTCCAAATTCATTTTTTTTGCTTATTAGGGAATAGAGGTAGTTGAAGGCATAATGCTAAACCTACCTATTCAAAAAGTGGAACACTTGAGTGCTGAAGCCCTCTCAAAGATGAAAATTTTGAGATTGCTTAAAATTGGTAATGAGAAACCTCCAGAAGACTTCATAAATAGTACTATGCAACTTTCAAAAGACTTTAAGGGGAAGGTGCAACTTCCAAATGAACTCAGTTATCTTTCTAATGATTTATGTGCTATTGAATGGCACAGATATAATTTAAAATGCATACCAACCAATTTCCAACCAAGCAAACTTGTTGAATTAAGAATGCATTGTAGCGGCATCAAACAACTATGGAAAGGAAATATGGTAAGATTATTACTTATGCAAATGTGTATTATATTCCCTTTTCATTAAGGCTTGACTTTATCTAATTATTTATTGGTTTATAACAAATTTTAGATGAGTTAAAGCTTATAGACCTCAGTGACTCTCAAAACTTGATCAAGACTTTGAAGTTCAGTAGAGTCCCAAATTTGAAACAGTTGATTCTTCAACGTTGTATAAGACTATCTAAGATTCATGCATCTCTTGGAAATCTCAAATGGCTTATTCGATTGGATCTAAGCAGTTGCAAGTGGCTTGAGAGCCTTCCACCCAAGGTCAACATGGAATGTCTTGAAATTTTTATTCTTTCTGGTTGTTCAAGACTAAAGAAGTATCCAGAGGTTGAGGGAAATATGTCAAGTTTGTCGGAACTTTATTTGAATGAGACTGCTATGAAGGATCTACCATCGTCAATGGAGCATTTAACTTGTCTTATTAAATTGGATCTAAGAGACTGCAAAAACCTTTCAAGTCTTCCAAATGTTTGTTGTTATTTGATGTCTCTAAAAATTCTCACTTTGTCTAGTTGCTCAAAAATTAATGAACTGCCAGAGAATTTGGGGAATATTAAAGGTCTTAAGGAGCTAGATGTGAGTGAAACTGCTATAACAAAATTACCTTCTTCATTTTTTCTCTTAAAAAATCTCAAAGTACTATCTCTTCGTGGATGTGAGGGCTTATCATCAAATAAAGTCATCAGTTTTCCTTTAATGAGAAAAAGAAGAGTAGATCCCATGGGCATGTTAAGGCGTTCTCTTTCTGATTTATGGTCTTTGACCAAATTTAATCTAAGTTATTGCAATCTTCAGGCAATCCCAGATGGTCTTGGTTGTTTGTCCTCTTTAACAAATTTAGATCTTAGGGGAAATAATTTTGTTTGCCTTCCTGAGAGTACCACTCGATTGTCTAATATGAAGTCTCTTCTTCTGTGTGGTTGCACACATCTTCAATCTTTGCCAAAGCTTCCATTAAATATTGAGGTTATTGATGCAGATGGTTGTACCTCACTAGAAATGTTACCATTAAGACCTGAAGATGGTCTTTATCCGGACCTCTATCTTCTCAATTGTGTTAAATTAATTAACAATGAAGACTATGGTGAGATGTTATTAACAACGCTAAGACATCACATTCAATTTAAGGTCTCTCTCTCTCTCTCTCTCTCTCTCTCTCTTGCTTGTGAGGTTCTAAATATAATGATTTTTTAATTTTGTATGTTTCAGGGAGATGAACCCATTTATCATATTATAATTCCTGGAAGAGAAATTCTGAAATGATTTAGGCATCAAAGTGTGGGGACTTCAATGAATTTTCAAGTGCCTTCAGATAAATTGAAGGGAGTCGCTATGTATGCAGTTTTTGTACTCCACCAACATCATCCACTTCATTCAACTTATGAGACTAGTGGAGGTTATATATTTATGCATAGGCTTCAATTTTACTTGAAAGCCAACAGATATGAAAGCCAACCGATACCTGACTTTCCTTTTTTGGAGGAATTTGGTAAGATTGAATCGTATCATCTTTACCTCGGTTACATTCCCTATACAGTATTCGATCAGGAATTGGGGTCAAATGGAGATTAGATTTAAAACCAAAGGTCCAAGATTAGAGGTTACAATATGCAGGGCCCATTGGGTATATGAGCAAGATATTGAAGATCCGAATCAAACTATGCTTGGGTGCAGCAGTAGCAACAACTGTAGCATCACTCCTTTTGAGGATGATTTGGAAGATTTAGCAAAAGATACCAAAATTGAGTGAAAGCCATGATGAGTATGATAGGGATGAGAATGGAACTAGTGGAGAAGGTACCTCTAAGCTAATTGAAATATTCATTCCACATTTGGGAAATTGGATTGGGAATTTGAGCACACAAGGACAATGTAAATCTGATTGAGAGGAAGAGAAATCCCAGTGAAAGTGGCGGCTTTAATGAATCTGTACAGCTGAATTTTTTGTAAGTCACTGATATCTTTCTTCCTTTTAGAGATTTTTTTTTTTTTTTTTTTTTTTTTGTAGCTTTATATTTCGTTTTTCGTTTTCTAAATTCATTGGCATATATGCTTTAATTTGAGTTCAATAATTTGTGATTCTTATTTCTGCTAGTTGCCCTATATTGGATACGATGAAGTTGTTGGACTTTGTAGTTTATTAGTGAGGAGAAACTGTGGCATTGTCTGGATTAAAGAAGATATGTGCAACAGACAGCACACTCATGATTATTAATTTTGTGGGGGTAAAGTAGATACTCTTGTTGCTCTCTTGGTATTCAAAAGGAAAGAAGAAAATTAGGGCTGTTTTTCACCAGGGTGGTTGCCTTCTCTCAGGCCAACCATGTGTTTGTGTTATTTTTTTTTCCTCACTTCATCAATCATCTAGAAGGTAGATTCAAGAGATTTTTCCTTTTGCTTCTTCTAATTAGTTTTTATAGAAATAGGTAGATTCAGGCAATAAAATTATTTGCAAAGTTTTCTTGTTGAACAAGGTTTTGACCTGACAGCTTTTACGCATATCTTTTAATGGATTTTATGGTAAAGAGATATTTTGTTTGCATTTTTTGATTTTGTATTGTATATTCAGCTCTAGCTGTTTGGCTTGGATGATGATATAGTTAATATACTAATACTTATTCACTCCATGGGGTATGTAGTTGGCTTTTGCCTTGCCATTATTTTCCCAAGATGATTTTGTAGTTTCAGGAGATAATCTTTTGAAATTGAAATTTATTATATTTTCGTAAGAAAGAGTTCTCTCTTATTTACTTGTCCACTGAACATTAACTCTTTGTTTTCCAAAGGAAGAAATGGTACTTCCAAGTGTTGTTCTTGAGTTTTTGTTGCTAGAATACCTCCAAGTGTCACAGATGATGATATTTGCAAGTATCAAATTATGTTTTGATCACATTCACCACCTCTTGTTGTTGCAATTAGCAATATCTAGCAAATCCATATGCTTTTACATCTGCTTGCATCACTGATTAACGCTGTAGGATTGTAAAATAAATAAAAGTTGATGGATAGTTAATGATTGTTGCAGTTACTTTATGAACTAAGCTCCAATTTTAGATGCTTACATACTGAAGCTATACAATATCCTGTTAACTGTAACAGAGATGAGTGTTTTTTTTTTTTTTTTTTTTTTTTTTTTTTTTTTGGACATTTTTTTTTCCAGGTTTAACAATTACTTACACTAAATTATAATAATAAGCTGTTGTAATATAATTAGTTAACTTCTTTAAGTTTCTTGCTTGTATATTGCTCTACATTGAACTGCATTCTCATGTTTTTTTACATTGAAATGTTGACTTTTAAAGTTGCTTGCATTTCAGGATCCAGTGACAAAACAACGAATTGGAATTGGAGTTGAGATGTATAGAGAAGTGCAGGAAGTGCAGCTAGAGTTTTATAAAGTTTTTGTATTATGGCTTTATTTAGTTGAATTTGTAGAAAACATATAGTGTTAATTTAATTAAGAGATTTTAAACTAAGTACAGTGTTTAAGGTGTTGTTTGGAAGATTGAAAATTGTGGAACTTCATCCTTTGTTGTATTTTGTATTATGTCTGCACACAAATTGATCTTCCATTTAACCTTATTTAGATGTAGAAAAACTGAAGATCTAAATTTCAGTAGAGTTACCTATCAAAAAATTCAGTAGAAGCAAAACATAATTGCTTTCGGCAGCAAAATTTTTATTTCTTTCTTATTTGTTCTATAATGATTGTTAATTCATTACCATTGCTGTTTCTATAATGAGATCCACCATGAACGTGAGAAGAATGGGCATCATGTCGTCGTGTTTCAGAAACACCCAATAATTTTCCTACAACACGTGAGTCCCTGACCACAGCAGAAGACACTAATTTTACTAAATCAACCTATGTATTCTTACCATGGTGTCATACCATAGTGTCATGGACATTGGATACCAATATGATACAGTATCAAGAAGTCTTGGACATGGCAAGGGCCTAGAATACTACAACATATATATATATATATATATCTGACATTTTTGTTCTTATGATATTCTCCTTAAATTAATTAAATTAAGGGAAAAATTATTGGAAATATAAAGGAATACCACTTCAATGAATATAATTAAATTCTCCTTAATATAATTCAATATGTTATCTTTTCTATAGGTTACTTATCATATTAAGACCAACTCACATATTGGCACTGCAGCATAACTGCATCTACTCTCAATTGCCATCACCATTGTCTTGAGAACTAGTTGTGTGTAATTTTACAATGAGAGAGCCTTCATTGTAAAGGCTAAGAAATCATAAAGGGATCACTATTCACAAGTAATTCACAAGAATGGGCACAATCATAAAGGGATCACTATTCACAAGTAATTCACTCAAATAAATCCAAGAATACATTCAATTGTATACTTAATTTTATAAAATGATTAAGTGGTTGAATATAAATGGAATGGTAGAGACTTTCTGTTTGCAACTTTTTATAAAAACTTTTCACTTCTTTGTAAAATTGAGTGTTCAATTTTTTTTTTTTTTTTTTTTTTTTTTTGCGCCAAACAAACGCATATATTAAATAAACGAAGTCCTAACAAACAGACTCAAAAGAGTATCAAACTTTATAAAAAAAAGGTAGCATGAACAGGCATCGTAAAAAATAACTATTTGTCAGTAAAGTCAATTTTTTGTCAGATTTTTTACCAATTTTATAGGTTATAGAGCCAATAAAGCCAACTTTTTAAGTTTCACTTGTCACTTCAATACTATGTTCAATCATTTCATTAATTTATACAAATTTTTTATTAGATAGATCCCACAATAAATCATCCTTAATGGATTGGCTGTAACACCCAATAATTTTGCTACCAATTTTATTATTATACGTAAATTAAAAAGGAGGCCTACAATTAAATGGATTTAATTGATTTGGGCCTAAGATATTAAAAATAAGATAAATACTATGGAATATGAAGCCTAAGTGAGGTGGCATAAGTAAATATATAGGCCTTGATAAGCTTTTAAAAACACCAACCTTTTACCTCTTAAGATACACGTATATATATAAAAGATTTTCTTTTGTTTTAGCCGCAACACACGGTTGAACAACTTACTTTTTTTTGCTTTGTGGTTGAACGTGAGACTACAGCATGTATGGTTTCCTTTAGCTCTAAATTTAGGGAGTTGAATATTCAATGGCTAGAATTGTCCCACGTTTGCAGGAAAGAGCTGTGCTTGAAATTACTTTAGTAGCTAATAGGATAATAGGCATCACTTTATAAAACCTAACCTATCAATATATTAAAAGAAAAAGGACTTCTAGGCATATGTGTAAGGTTGAAATTTATCAACCATCTTGTTGGCTTTATTTCGTGCCAATTTGTTTGTAATTTAAGCACTTAGTAACCATGTATTTAGGTGGGATTATTGTAAGGGTAGTGTGTGAGAAGATGTGAAGAAAAGCTCAAGTTTGTGCAAGAAGGCAAAGTTTCGCAGCTAGGACTCGTGGCTGACTCGCGACTGGCAAGCCACCAAATGCTAGCACGTGAGATGCACACAGGGGAGCTGAAGGGTCACGCCAGCTGTCGCACTATAGGAATGTCCTAGGCTGGCTAGGTCGTTACATCGTGACTTGAACTCGCGACTTGGACAAGCCGCGAGGTCAAGCCACTAACCAGCCCTGTTTGGCAAAAACTAACCCTTCGTATTCCAAACACACACCACTATATATAGACCCTTATACCCACTAAATTGAGAGAGCTTTTAGAGAGAATTTTGTAAGAGAAACCCTAGAGAAAAACAAGATTGCCTCATCCCCAATCTTTACCTTAGAGACTCTACAAATTCCTCTACTCTCTTCCTCTCCATTGTCACATCCTTGAGAAGTCATTGACCAAATCCTTATTTCACCACACCCACGTCTGTGAGAAGGTTAATTTAGTGCTAAGGGAAGTAGTTTGGAAGGAACCAATATACATTGGTTGATGCTATGGTATAGTAGCGGAATCCGGGAAGCTAAAGAAGAAATATGTTCGGTGTAACCTAGTTGGAGCAAGAAGCTTGGAAGGCTTAGGTGCTTGGGTAGATTAGGCTTGAAGAGTCTTCTACTGTTCATGTATCCCATCTACATTCTTTAGTGGATTATTTACTGCTTGGAGGGTGTCGGAGAGGTTTTACGCCGAGGATTTCAGTTTCCTCTTCGATAACACATCGTGTGTTGTCTGTGTGTTTGCATCTTCCTTTCCTTTATCTTTGCCTTATATTTACTGCTGTGGATGTGTCTATATTTGGGTTAGATTAGTTATCAATTCTGTGATTGGTTTATGTTCATGTTCCGCACATTAATTGTTTGATTATAAGCTTGAATTGATATTTTATAATTTGGGGTCTAAACGTTCAAGGGTGTTTTATACACATATTGAACTTTCAATTGGTATCAGAGCGGGTACACTTGTTGTGGTTTAAATACCTAAGTGTGATCCTTGACCCCTTGTATTTATTTGCCATGGATTGTGCTATGTATGCCTCTTTGTATGATTTAGTTGGTATTAAATGTAACATGCTACGTGTTTGTGAAAATGCCTCTATGAGTGATAATCCTCATGATTGTGGTGCTATGTTACATGAATCTTTGGATGTTGTTGATATTCCTAACATCAAACCCTTGACGAAAATTGCTAAGAAGTTTCAAAAGAATTTGAGCAAGTTACTTTGTGAAAATGATGATTTGATTGCTAAGCTCAATGAATCCAATAAATTGGTTGAGAAATATAAGAATCTTGCTAAAAATTCTCTTGAAAAACTGAAAAAGTTTGAATGTTTGAATATGGACTTGGATGCTAAACTTGTTTTGTCTAACAAACTTGTTGATGATCTTAAATGTGAAAATGAATCTCTTAAGATGCATGTCAAGTGTTTGATTGCTGAACCTATTGATAAAAAGGATGAAAATATTTGCTGCAATCATGTTGTGGTACCCGATATTGTGCCTATTGTGTGTTTTAACCCAAAGGACAAATCAGTGTACATTCCTCCACACAAAAGAAATCAAAAGATGGAGAGAAAGGCTCCTAAGTCAAAGCCTCCATTTAGGTCTCAACTTAAGGTTTTGGATGGATCTAAATTTGTTCCAACTTGCTACCATTGTGGTGTGATTGGTCATATAAGACCTCAATGTTATAAGTTGAAGAGAGAACAAAACCATGTTGCTAGATCCCTTCCCAAAAAGCCTAGTGGACCTAAACACATTGTGTCACCATTGTGGTGCTTTTGGTCATCTAAGACCACATTGCTCTAAGTTTCATGCTCTCAAAAGAAAAGAGAAACTTGAGCCTCTTGAAAGTTGTACTAAAAAGAGTAAACCGAATTTGAGTGAAAATAGCATGTTGTTAAAGAAAGTGTTTAATGCTCTTAACTCCTTGATTATGTGCATCTCTGGTTCTCATTCTTCCAACCCTCATCTCACTTCTCATGAGACACTCATTCCAAACAATCATTCTGTTTGGATGAGGAAGGGTTCCTATGGTTGAGCTTTTCCTCTTTTGGGCCTTGATCTAATTCTTTCGATCTTTGTGGGACCCCTCATGCATTGCATGTTATATCTTTATGCATTTTGTGCATCTTGCATTTATTCATATGCATTGTTTTTGTTTTGATCTTACATTTTCGTTTTAATTTTGTGTGAGTAAAAAATCCAAAACCACATAAAAAGTGAAAAATTCAAAAAGTTTGATCGTATATGTTTGAGCACATATCACACGTGAGTATTACCTTGTACCTTCATACAAATGGCTTTATGCATTTACGAGCTTAGCTTGTTCTTTATGCACTTATATCTTTGTGGGAAAAATCTTGACATCTTTGTGTGATTGTTGTAAATCGATTTTCAAGCTTGTCATGAATGATTAGTCAATAATTTTGTTGGTTTTGAGACATGCATAGACTCATGCCTATATATCTTCCCACTTTTTATTTTTATGCTTAAAAGTGCTCTCTAAATGTAAATCTCCAAATGAAAAGAGATATAGAGCTGCAAAAGCCTGTCGCACATATTAGTATTCGACTAGGAAAAAGGGAAAGCGACCAAAATAAAATGTATGATGTCCAAAAAGCCAAAGGCTAACTCATCAATTGAAATATCAAAAAATTTCAGGCATCTATCTCAAAATGAGATTTTCTTCGCTCAAAAAGTGCAAATGATATATTGAATATGGAGCCAAATGAAAAGCTTCAACGAATTGTTATCAAGTGCTTGTGGGAGGTTATATATGCATGTTTCTATAATTGAGATAGACCACTTGACTTAGTACTAGTTGTATATGACTTGATTGAATTGATCATTGAAACTTCATTCTAGACTAAGGACTATTCCACACTTGATACACACACGCAACACACATGCCTAATGTTCAATGAATGCTTTATTCATTTGTTTGATTGTACTTGTTTAAATGTGATATGTGTGTGCTCAACTATATATGAATCAATCCAAAAAGATTTTTGATCATTTTATATGTTCTTGGAAGTGATTTTTTATCACTGTTTGTGTTCATGTTTAGTGCTTACATTGTTTTTCAGTGTTTAAACATGTTTTGTGTTGAAAAACTGGTGTTAGAGTTTTTCGCGATTCACTCGCGACTTACTTGCGACTTGCTCGCGACTTACTCGCGACTTGCTCGCGACTCACTCGCGACTTGCTCGTGACTCACTAGCGACTCACTCGCGACTCACTCGCGACTCACTCGCGACTCACAAGTCGCCAACCCCAGTCGTGAGTTTCATATAGAAGCTTTGGCGACTCACTCGCGATTCGCGAAATTTTCGCGACTGAACTTTGTGACTCGCCCAGTCAGGAAACGTCCAAAAACAGCTTTTTAAAGGGTTTTTCATGGGAAACCTGTTTTAAACCTCTCCCATCCTCTGTTAAACCCTTCTTTCACTATTTTTACATAAAAACTCAATCAATTTGAATGGTTTTTTATTCCATTAACATCTCTAAGGAAATTATGAACTTTTTTCATTGTTTTTGATCCTTAGACTATGTTTTGGAGAGTTTTGTACTCTTGGTTGAGTTTTTCATCATAGGGGTTGGGAAAACTTACTTTTTGGTCAAATTTTTGTATGGGATCGGTTTCTTTTAATGATTTGCTTTGGATGTTGGCCTCTTGTGGCAAAAAGAGCATGTATTTAGGGTGGATTTCATAATGTTCATGCATTGTTTTACATTGTTGTTCATAGTGTGCATGCTAGGTATTTGATAAAATGCCTCTTAGGCATTTTCTCGCTTGTTTGGACTCTAATGAGTTTCAAACTTTGGGATCTCTCATGTTTCCTCATTAGAAACATGTTTGGTTCATTGGTTGTATACTTAACACACCTTGCCCCACATGTGCATTTTTCATGCATTGGTCATGCATTGCACATAACCACCTCTTGCACACACCTTGATACCCTTGTCATGCATTGGTTCATACATTGTTTCTTCATCCTAGCATGTCATGTCTTAGGTTTGAGCTTCATTTTCTCATGCATCATTGCACCCCTCATGCATCATTATCATTCTTCATACCTTCATCTCTTACCCTTGTTTCTTCTTGACCCTTTGTCTATTCCTGACAAAAAGAGGGAGAGTATACTCTAAAAGAGTATATCAGAGAGTTTTTGTCATTTTTATATGACCCTTGTGCGCATTCTTAGGGGGATAAATTCTATTTCTAGTGCACATTTGTAAGGGGAGAGATATTCCATAGGGGAGATGCATATACCAAGGGGGAGAAGACATTGAGCTAATAAGAAAACTTTGTTTTGGTGTTTGATGTTTGATCAAGTTGCTCACATGTTTTACATCATGTTTACTTGATCGCAATTTACTTGTTACATTATACTTGTCTGTTTATTACTTACTTTACCTTGAGGGTCTAATGTGTTTTGTGCAAGTGTTTCAGATTACAAGTATATATGTTCCAAGTTCATCACAGCTCCTTTGATTCATGATAGAGGGAGTGATATGATAAGGGAAGTACTTTATAGTTTGTATCTTGTACCTTTGTAGGTTTTTAAGGTTCTTGTTTATGGTTTGTACCCACATTGCTTTTGTAAGCTTTTAAGGTTTGTTTCTATGCACCTTGTAGGCCTTTGTGGTTTGTGCCATACTTTATGCAGCCTTTGTGCTTTGTTAAATCAGTACTTCTAACCTAATGCTATGCATTCCTTTTGAAGTACTGTCACTCTTGTGCCCGTGTAGGATTTTTCCTAGATGCATATACTTCATGTATTGTGCATTGGTTGAGTGTTGGTCATTCAAGTTATTTGTCTTGTGTTTGTCAACTTGAATGTTCGAATGTTCATTCTAAGTGTGAATGAGCATTATGATCACTTGGTTATAGTGATTGCATGTTTTGGTCTTGCCATGGTTTATTGCTTTACTCTATTGTGCTTAATCACATTATGCTTGCTCTGTTTGCATTACAAGTTTTCTGCATACAATGAACTTATTGTGTTGTGTTTCAAGAGTTCTTGTTCTTATGGTTCTAAAGCTTCACAGATTCTAGAGTTAGGTGTGAGTGAGTTTTCCAACTGTTCCCAACTCACGCGTTAAGTCTAGAGTTTGTTTTAGGGTTTTGTCACGGAATAGCCAAAGGGGGAGATTGTAAGGTTGAAATTTATCAACCATCTTGTTGGCTTTATTCCGTGCCAATTTGCTTGTAATTTAAGCACTTAGTAACCCTGTATTTAGGTGGGATTATTGTAAGGGTAGTGTGTGAGAAGATGTGAAGAAAAGCTCAAGTTTGTGCAAGAAGACAGAGTTTCGAGGCTAGGACTCGCGGCTGACTTGCGACTGGCAAGCCACCAAATGCTGGCACGTGAGATGCACACAGGAGAGCTGAAGGGTCGCGCTAGCTGTCGCACTACAGGACAAAAGTCCCAGGCTGGCTAGGCCGTTACGTTGCGACTTGGACAAGCCGCGAGGTCAAGCCGCCAACCAGCCCTGTTTGGCAAAAACTGACTCTTCGTATTCCAAACACACACCACTATATATAGACCCTTATACCCACTAAATTGAGAGAGCTTCTAGAGAGAATTTTGTGAGAGAAACCCTAGAGAAAAACAAGATTGCCTCATCCTCAATCTTTATCTTAGAGACTCTACAAATTCCTCTACTCTCTTCCTCTCCATTGTCACATCCTTGAGAGGTTATTGACCAAATCCTTATCTCACCACGCCCACGTCTGTGAGAAGGTTAATTTGGTGCTAAGGAAAGCAGTTTGGAAGGAACCAATATACATTGGTTGATGCTATGGTATAGTAGCGGAATCCGGGAAGCTAAAGAAGAAATAGGTTCGGCGTGACCTCGTTGGAGCAAGAAACTTGGAGGGCTTAGGTGCTTGGGTAAATTAGGCTTGGAGGGTCTTCTACTATTCATGTATCCCAACTACATTCTTTAGTGGATTATTTACCGCTTAGAGGGCGACGGAGAGGTTTTACGTCGAGGACTTCGGTTTCCTCTTCGATAACATATCGTGTGTTGTCCGTGTGTTTACATCTTCCTTTCCTTTATCTTTGCCTTATATTTACTGCTGTGGATGTGTCTATATTTGGCTTAGATTAGTTATCAATTCTGTAATTGGCTTATGTTCATATTCTGCACATTAATTGTTTGATTATAAGCTTGAATTGATATTTTATAATTTGGGGTCTAAACGTTTAAGGGTATTTTATACACATATTGAACTTTCAATATGTTTGACCTGTCAATCTCCAGCTATGCTTATATTAATGGAGAAAATGACTTATAATTGTTATTATATTGGAGAAATTATAGTCTTGACCTTTCAGCCAAATATAGCCTTTTTGGTTTCCCCTATTTTCATCATCAAAAATAGTCTTGACCTTTCAGCCACTAGCAGGTTGAGATGCCTTCTTAAAACAAGAAATTTCTAACAAAGAAAATATCTAGATATTTCTTATACCCTTTCCAATGACATCAAAATAATGCTTTCACTGTCTTTCTATATTAGCAATGAAAACTTCCATCAACTAGGAATGAAATTGGGCAGTAGAGAGGAAAAAGAAATTTGAGCAAAACTAGGCCCTACATATAGTTTGAATTATAAGGCAGCCTCACTACCGCAATTAGAGTGGCACAGAGAATCTAACATCTCTGTAGGGTTTAATATTAATAGATTAAACTATTTAAGTGTGAAAACTTATTTTAAGTGGAAAATTCGTGTATTGATTAACCTATTTTTGGTGTTGCTGGGTTTTAATTCTACTGATTTAGTGTGACTCAAGGGTGGTTGATTTCATATTTTTGCAAATAAAAGGTAAGTGGTGTTTACTAATTTTGTGGGTTTTCCCAAAATAGTGTTGATTATCAAACTATTCTCATATCAAGAAATATGTTGGTATTCTATATATAAATTGATATTTTATAAATGTTTGATGTATACATTGACTATTCATTTTATGAAAAACTTGTGGGACAACCTGAATTTATTTAAACTTGTATGTGTGAATATATCTTTATATTTTTTAGAATTATGAACGAATTATTTTTGTGAGCATATTGAATATGTTTTCAAAACCTATGGCAAGTCATGATTAAAAGCTCAGTATTGTATTTAGGCCTTAGCTAGGGACAATCATACTGCAGCTAGTCCTTAGCAGGGGACGGTCCCAAAAAAGGAAACGGTGCACATGTGATAGCTCCTTAGCAAGGGAGTATACTATTGAGGATCAAAAAATGAAGCTCCTTAGCAAGGGAGTACACCTTTAGGTTCCAAAGGGGTCAGCCTTAAGAAAAGGGATGAAAAGGAGGTTCTTGTCTTAAAAGGGGATAACACAACCTTGTCAACGAGGCGTAAATGTTGACCACGAGAAAAGCTTAGGAAATTGTTTATATGATAGTATTGATATATGTATTATGGTGGCTCACAATATAAAGATATTTATATATATATATATATATATGAAGTATTTTATGATAAAATATTGATGAGTTACAAGTTATGAATTTGTTGTAAGAATTATTTATTTGAAAGGTTTGTTCCCACACCCTATTGTTAGTGAATTCCACTTATTGAGTTATCACACCTCCCCCCCCCCCCCCCCCCCTTATTTCCCTTTGCGGATACATTGGATAAATTATTAGAGTAGAGATTCTTGAAAGACAACAGTTATGAATTATTTTGTGGAACTGAGGATTTTATTATTATTTTTATGGCATTAAATGTTGCACTGGAGAATTATTTTGAGGATGTTTTATCTTTGGTGGATTAGAGCTTTGACATTTGCATTTTAGGTTGCTGGTTGCTTTTATTTAATATTTTTTATGGATTATTTAGATTGAATAGACTTTTATTATTTATGATTTTGGGGCGTTACAATTGTGGTATCAGAGCTTAGGATATGATTTTGTAGACACTTGAAAACTAGGTTATGATCTTGTAGACACTTTAAAATTAGGTTATGATCCTGTAAACAGTTGAAACTAGGTTATGGTCTTGATTTTTTGTCAAAGTATTTGGTATCTAGGTTATGTTTGATGAGATATTTTAAATAATTTTGGCAATGTTACTTCTTATGTTTAGTAGTAATAATTGTTGCACCATTTATATTTCTTGATTTCTTTGTTAACTAGGTATCATGTCACCCAAAAAGATGAGAATAGCTAATTCCAATAGCGAGGAACCTATTGTTAATTTGCGAAGGTCAACCAAAGCAAGGTTTGATACTGAGGCTGAAGTCACTCAAAACGTGAGAGATAATGAACGTCCCAGGGTGATACGCACTAATCCTTTGGATGAAGCTACTGCCCGACTGTTGGACAGGTTGACCCATGTTGCTAGTAGAGGCGCAGGTAGAGAAAAGGCAAGGGCTGGTTGCTCTTTTGAGACTTTTGTGAAACAGAATCCCCCTTCATTTGATGGGAAGCCAAATCCCACGGAAGCTGAGAACTGGTTCTTGCAGATGGGGAAGTTGTTAGAAGCTTTAGATTGTACTGACTCTATCCACTAAAGCCATTTTGGAGGGAATGGACACTAAGAGAAACCCCATCACTTGGGAGAAATTTAAATGGGTTTTCTATGATAACTACTTCCCTGAGGTGATTTGAGAAAGAAAAGAGAGGGAATTTGCTGATTTGGTGCAAGGAAGTATGACTGTTGAGCAGTATGCAGCTAAATTCATTGAGTTATCTCACTTTGAACCCCACTTAATCCTTACTGAGGCAAAGAAAGTGAGCAGATTTCAAAAGGGGTTGAATGAGAGACTTCGACACCATCTGATTGCATCAGGGGTTAATAATTATGTAGAGTCAGTTAAGAGAGCTATGAGACTAGAGGAAGATTTCAAGAACAATGTTAGGAATGAGAACCCACCTAGAAACACTGGACAGACAGGCTTTCGACAAGGCAATGCTTAAGGTCATTGGAACAAGAAAGGATCTTTTGGGAGGTCTGGAAATAATTCATCAACAAATAACCAGAAAATAAGAATCCACCCCAAAATGCTTAAGGTAGAAATTTGAATGCTTGCCCTACATGTGGAAGGTTTCATGGAGATAAGTCATGTTTCTTTGAAGAAAAGACTTGTTATAATTGTGGGAAGACATGACACTTAGCTAGAAGCTGTACATCTCTTCAACAAAACTCAATAAGATAACCTAGAAAGAATGATCAGAGGAGGAAGGCACAAAGGGAGAGTGTTTGCACTCACACCACAAGATGTTAAAGCTTCAGAGCCTATAGTTGTCACGTCCTAAACCCAATATCCAGATTTGTGACCATGATCAGCATGCTAATATCAAGCTTAAACCTAATATTAACAAGAACCAACTTAACTTTTACAAAAGCTTCCCTCTTTCTTTTCATTCTTGTTTCTTTACTTAAATGATATAACTTTTCACTTGATATTCAAAGCATCTACACTGTACTCAAAGAATAACATAATTTACCAGTTACTCAAATTCTAAATTTCACATAATACATCTCTTAATACTTTAAGGTATACAACTTTCTTTAAATCCTAAAATACACAATACTACAAAGCTAACCATCAAATGTTAATTTGGGATCTATACAGTTAAAACTAAAACTAGTTCCTTCCAAAACTCGACTAAGGCTCCCTCTGCTCCAAAATAAAACCTGTTGACTGAAAGAGTGGAAAGGGTGAGCTACACAGCTCAGTAAGGGTAAGATACACAAGCATTTAATAAGAATGCATGTAAATCAAATTATACCTCAAAAAATTCAACCTAACTTTAGAATAAAATCCTCAAAGTCAGAGTTATCATTTACTGTTTACTGCTGATTTCAGTAGCATATGCCTCATTTGTAAAATAAAAATGGGCTATCTACACACATCAAATCTTCATGAAATTTTACAGAGCCACTCCTCTTTATGTCTAGTAAATACCATATCAATTTCAGAGTCAAAGCATAAAGCCACGATTTATTAAAAATCATACAAAATAACATGCTCAATAACATGCTCAAATTAGAAATTAAACCATTATTTTTATATTGATCCAATGGCTGTGAGACCACTTTCATTTGAACCATATGTGTCTTATAATTCATAAGAACTACTCCTAGCATCCTAATTCATTGTATACAGTTTAATACATCATTTATCATGTGTAAACACAGAATCTGTCACAGTGACAGCTTCGCAACATTTTCTTGTAAATTCACAAACAATTATCATACAATGGTATTTTCATATGGGAATTTTTATACACTCATTAGACATATTAGAAAACACTTATATACAGTCATTTAACCATTTATAGCAAAATTAAATACAACAAAAATCCCAGCAGTAACATCAAAAGTACTCACCCTTACTTTATCTTACTTCCTTAATCATATACAATCATTAATTAATAAAAACCCTAATCTACCTTCAACAAATCACCTACACAGTTTCAAAGCTTCTTAAAACACTATATATATATATATATATATATATATATATGTATATAGACAGACAAGTTCACGATTTCCTAATTTCACAAACCATAAATACCATTACTAAAAATTCCATGAAGAAATCATGTATTCTAAGATGAGAATAGCTAGAACCCTTAGCAAGTTTCTAGTTCTTGAGGGGAAAATAGGAATAGAATCACTCTTGCATGAAAGAATCTCCCTTTTCTAGTGGCTGGACCCGGAAGTATGAGAGGTAGAGAGCTTGAGAGAGTTTTTGAGTCTTCTAATTTCTTTGAGAGAGTAGAAAGAAGAATGAGGTGGAGCTTTGTCTTTCTTTGGATGTGTGGACCCCATGGGTTTGAGAGAGGGAGAGAGCTTCTTGGATGTTCTAGTTGTTTGAGAAAGTCAAAGAAGAATGAGATGAGCTGTTGCTGATAAGAACAAAGAAAGAAGAAAACAAAGGAGTAAAGAAAGAAGAGTGGTGCAGCAAAGAAGTCAAGGAAAATATCTTGGGTGGGGCATGTGTATGCTAAGGGGAATAGTGAGTTGATGACACTTTACAACCTTTTAAAGTTTACCTCCCCCCCCCCCCCCCTCCCCCTTCCGCATCACAAGCTTACATTCTATAAAGGCCCAAACTATAAAATAACTTTGCATATAAACCCTTACCTATATACTTAATTAAACACCAACAACTATATATCTAATAACTTACCCACTTAATATAGTTTTGTACATACTTATACTTAGTGTGTGTGTGTGTGTGTCTATATATAATACAAATAGCCATTCAATTATTTATAATCTTTACAATTCTTATTCAATGGCATTATAAAATGATATGTTTATTAAATACTCTTCTATTAATTATAGAAAGAAAGTGGCTTAAAATAATAATTAATCACTCAAACACATAGTTTAACTATAAAGTTGGGTCGGGGTGTTACAGTGGTTACAGGTATCCTCCCATTATTCTCAAACTTTGCTAAAACTCTATTTGATTCTGGATCTACACACTCTTTTATCTCCTCTCAATATGCTAAGTTATGTGATAAGAAATTGGGACATATGGATTATGACTTGTCTATGGCCACACCTATGGGTGATTCTTTGGTGTGTAATTCTATGCTTAAGTCTTGTGTCATCAAAATTGAGGATAGTGAAATGTTAGCAAACTTAATTTTGATGGACATGTATGACTATGATGAAATTTTGGGAATGGACTGGTTGGCAGCTTATCATGCTAGTGTGGATTTTTTTGGAAAGGAAGTGGTGTTTCAGCCTCTAGGAGAACCCGAATTTCGGTTTAAGGCCTCTAGGATGCATGCTTTACCTAGGGTGATATCAGCCCTTCGAGCTAAGTGTCTATTATGGAAAGGATGCCAAGGGTACCTAGCTCATGTGGTGGACACTAAGAAAGAGGTATTGAAGTTGGATGATATCCCTGTTGTGAAGGAGTTTCCTGATGTCTTTCCTGAAGACCTACCAGGGATACCTATAGATAGGGAGATTTAATTCTCCATTGATTTGCTCCTTGGAACTTCTCCTATATCGAAAGCACCATATCGGATGGCACCAACTGAACTTAAGGAACTTAAGGAACAATTACAAGAACTTCTTGATAAGGGGTTCATTAAACCAAGTGCATCTCCTTGGGGTGCACCAGTTTTATTTGTGAAAAAGAAGGATGGGACTATGAGGTTGTGTATTGACTACCGTGAGTTAAACCGGGTTACTATGAGAAACAAATATCTTCTCCCTCATATTGATGACCTATTTGATCAATTGCAAGGGGCACAAGTCTTCTCTAAGATTGACCTTCGTTCTAGGTATCACTAATTGAAAATCAAGAGTGAAGACATACCCAAGACAGCTTTCAGGACTAGGTATGGGCACCATGAATTCTTGGTAATGCCTTTTGGATTAATCAATGCTCCTGCTGCATTTATGGACTTCATAAATAGGGTGTTTTACAAGTACCTAGACCGCTTAGTTATTGTTTTTATTGATGATATTCTAATTTTCTCCAAAAGTATGGAAGAACATGAAGAGCACTTGAGAAGTGTTTTTTTTTTTTAGTGAGAAGAAGCTATATGCAAAGTTTAAAAAGTGTGAATTTTGGCTTGATCGAGTGGTGTCCTAAGGCATGTGATATCTGAGGCAGGGCTTTCTATATACCCTAGTAAGGTTGAAGCTGTGATTAATTGGGCAAGACCGACGAATGTGAGTGAGGTTAGAAGCTTTTTGGGCCATGTTGGCTATTATAGGAGGTTTGTAAAGGGATTTTCTTGTATTGCAGTCCCATTGACTTAACTAACTCGTAAGAATGCCCAGTTTGTGTGGACAGAAGAATGTGAAAAGAGTTTTCAAGAACTTAAGCAAAGGTTGAAAACTACACCAGTACTAACCATCCCTAGCAACTTCGGAGGCTTTGTCATTTATAGTGATGCTTCAAGAAAAGGGCTTGGTTGTGTGTTAATGCAGCATGGTAAAGTCACAGCTTATGCTTCCCCCGCCAATTAAAGAGTTATGAACAAAATTATCCCACTCATGATTTGGAGTTAGTTGCGATGGTGTTTGCATTAAAGATTTGGAGACATTATTTGTATGGTGAAAGGTGTGAGATTTATACATATCATAAGAGCTTGAAGTACTTCTTTACTTAGAAAGAATTGAATATGAGACAACGAAGGTGGCTTGAGTTGATTAAAGATTATAATTGCTCAATCAATTACCATCCAGACAAGGCTAATGTGGTGGCTAATGCACTTAGTCGGAAGTCTTCTGGTTTCTCAACTGTCTTGTTAACTACTCAAAAGGAGATTATTAATGACTTGGAAAGGATGGGAATTGAAATTGTCATGGCTGATTCCCAAGTCTTTATGGCCAGTTTGACAATACAACTCACTTTGATTGAGAAGATTAAGAGTTCACAGGTTGATGATGCACAAATTGTAAAGATCATAAGAGAAGTACAAGAAGGGAAGAGACCAGAATTTAATGTGTCTAATGATGGTGTTTTGAGGTTTGGAAATAGACTTTGTGTGCCAAATGATTTTGCATTAAAGAAGGAGATTATGGTAGAAGCCCATTGTACCCCATACTCAATGCACCCTGGTAGCACTAAAATGTATCATGACATTCAAGAAACTTATTAGTGGAATAACATGAAGAGAGAGATAGCTTAGTTTGTGGAGCAATGCTTGACTTGTCAACAAATTAAGGCACTACACCAAAAACCTTCAGGATTGTTGCAACCATTTCCCATTCCCGAATGAAAGTGGGAGCATATATGTATGGATTTTGTGACTGGTTTGCCAAGATCTCCTAAGGGACATGAGGCCATTTGGGTAATTGTAGATAGGATGACAAAAACAGCACATTTTATTTTGGTTAAGATGAATTACTTACTTGATCAGCTAGCACAGATATATATTGATGAGATTGTGAGTCTTCATGGAGTTTTAGCATCAATTGTGTTTGATCGAGATCCAAGATTCACCTTAAAGTTTTGGGAAAGCCTGCATAAACCTTTGGGTACTAATCTTAGCTTTAGTACAACCTTCCACCCGCAAATAGATGGACTATCAAAATGGACTATTCGAACTTTGGAGGATATGTTAAGGGCTTATGTATTAGATTTCAAAGGAAGTTGGGAAAAATACTTGTCTTTAGTGGAATTTTCCTATAATAATAGTTACCACTCTAGTATTGATATGGCTCCCTATGAGGCTTTGTACGGTAGGAAATGCAGGTCCCTATTATTTTAGGAAGAGGTTGGTGAGAGAAAATTGTTGGGACCAGAAATCATTCAGATGACATCTGAGAAGATTGATATGATTTGTGAAAGATTGCAAACAGAACAAAGTCGACAGAAGAGTTATTATGATGACTCGAGAAGGGAAGTAGAATTTGAAGTTGGAGATATGGTATTTTTGAAAGTCACCCCAATGAAGGGTGTGATGAGATTTGGGAAGAAGGGGAAGTTGAGTCCCAGATTTGTTGGTCCATTTGAGATCCCAAAACGCATTGGTAAAGTTGCCTACAAATTGGCCTTATCACCTACACTTGCAGGGGTGCATAATGTGTTTCATGTTTCCATGCTGAGGAAGTACATCTTGGATCCTTCACATGTTTTGAACTATGAGCCACTCAAGATCAAAGACAACTTGACTTATGAGGAAGCCAAATTCTTGACCGCAAGGATCAAGTGCTACGCACCAAGACCATATCATTGGTTAAGGTCCTTTGGATGAATCACACAGTGGAGGAGGCATCTTGGGAGCGAGAAGATGAGATGAAATCAAATTATCCAGAGTTGTTCATTAACGAAGCTATGTACAATTTCGAGGAAGAAATTTTTTTAAGGGGTGGAAGGATGTAACACCCCATAATTTTGATACCAATGTTATTATTAAATGTAAATTAAAAAGGAAGCCTACAATTAAATGGATTTAATTGATTTGGGCCTAAGATATTAAAAATAAGATACATACTGTATGGTTGAATTTATTCAATCATATGTTAGCTTTATTATGTGCCAAATTTGCTTGTTTTTTAGCAATTAGATACACTGTATTTAGGTGAGAATAATGTAAGGGTTGTGTGTGAGAGAGTGTGAAGAAAATTCAAGTTGTGTGCATTCAAAGGAGTCTCGAGACTGGATCTCGTGACTGACTCGCGACTGGCAAGTTGCCAAAGTGCCATACGTGTAAATCATTCAGGAAGTTGAAGGGCCACGACAGCTGGAGCACTACAGGACAAAAAGTACAGTCTAGCCAAGCAATTAGCTCGCGACTCATCCCACTCACGAGACTAAGTCACCAGAATGCCCTGTTATGCAGCAAAATGACTTTTCACATTCTTTACATACTCTATTATAAATATCCTTATATCCACGAAATGTAGAGAGCTTCCAAAGAGAATTTTGAGTGAGAGAGACGCTAGAGAAAACCAAGATTGACTCATCCACAATCTTAGACATTTGATTCTCCAAATTCCTCTACTCTCACCCTCTCCATTAACATATCCTTGAGAGGTACATTTGCCAAATCCTTATCTCACCATACCCATATAAGTGAGGAGGTATTTTGGTGCTTGGGAAGCAATTCAAAGATGACCAATTTACTTGGTTGATGCAATGGGCTTATTGCGGGATCCAGGAAGCTAAAGAAGACACGATTAGGCTTAACCCTGTTGGAGAAAGAAGTTTGGAGGGCTTAGGTGCATTAAGTAGATTAGGCTTGGAGGGTCTATTGCTATTTGTGTATCCCAACTTTATTCTTTAGTGGATCATTTTACCGCTTGGAGGGCGGCGGAAAGGTTTTTTGCTGAGTTCTTTGGTTTCCTCTTCGATAACACGTGCCGGTGTTATCTTGGTGTTTGCATCTCTCTTCCCTTACTCTTTACCTTTAAATTGCTGCGACGTTTGTGATTAATTATGGTTTAGAGTGTTTTACCTATTTGGATATAGCTTATATTCATCATTTATTGTTTGTGTATAAGCTTGTGTTGATATTGTTGAAATTGGGGGGTCTAAACATTCATTAGTGATTTACACACTAATTGAACATTCAAATACCATGGAATATGAAGCCTAAGTAAGGTGACATAAGTAAATATATGAGCCTTGATAAGCTTTTAGAAACCCTAGCCTTTTACCTCTTAAGATACACACACACACACACACACACACACACATATATATAAGATTTTCTTTTGTTTTAGCCGCAACACACAGTTGAACAACTTATTTTTTTCTGCTTTGTGGCTGAAAGTGAGACTGCTGCAGGTATGATTTCCTTTATCTCTAAATTTAGGGAGTTGAATATTCAATGGCTAGACTTGTCCCACATTTGCAGGAAAGAGCTGTGCTAGAAATTACTTTAGTAGCTAATAGGATAATAGGCATCACTTTACAAAACCTAACATATCAATATATTAAAAGAAAAAGGACTCCTAGGCATATGTTTGACCTATCAATCTCCACCTATCCTTTTACCTCATATGATACACGTATATATATATATATATATATATAAGATTTTCTTTTGTTTTAGCCGCAACACACAACTTATTTTTTTTCTGCTTTGCGACTGAATGTGAGACTGCAACAGGTATGGTTTCCTCTATCTCTAAATTTAAGGAGTTGAATATTCAATGGCTAGACTTGTCCCACGTTTGCAGGAAAAAGCTGTGCTTGAAATTGCTTTAGTAGCTAATAGGATAATAGGCATCACTTTATAAAACCTAACCTATCAATATATTAAAAGAAGAAGGACTTCTAGGCATATGTTTGACCTGTCAATCTCCACCTATCCTTTTACCTCTTAAGATACACACACACACACACAGAGATATATATATATATATATATATATATATATATAAGATTTTCTTTTGTTTTAGCTGCAACACACGGTTGAACAACTTATATTTTTCTGCTTTGTGGCTGAACGTGAGACTGCAACTAGTATGGTTTCCTTTATCTCTAAATTTAGGGAGTTGAATATTCAATGGCTAGATTTGTCCCATGTTTGTAGGAAAGAGCTATGCCAGAAATTACTTTAGTAGCTAATAGGATAATAGCCATCACTTTATATAACCTAACCTATCAATATATTAAAAGAAAAAGGACTTCTAGGCATATGTTTCACCTGTCAATCTCCACCTATCCTTTTACCTCTTAAGATACACGTATATATATAAAAGATTTTCTTTTGTTTTAGCCGCAACACACGGTTGAACAACTTATTTTTTTCTACTTTACGGCTAAACGTGAGACGGCAGCAGGTATGGTTTCCTTTAGCTCTAAATTTAGGGAGTTGAATATTCAATGGCCAGACTTTTCCCACATTTTCAAGAAAGAGCTGTGCTTGAAATTACTTAAGTAGCTAATAGGATAATAGGCATCACTTTATAAAACCTAACCCATCAATATATTAAAAGAAAAAGGACTTCTAGGCATATGTTTGACCTGTCAATCTCCACCTATCCTTTTACCTCTTAAGATATATATAGAAGATTTTCTTTTGTTTTAGCCGCAACACACGGTTAAACAACTTATTTTTTTCTACTTTGCGGCTGAATGTGAGACTACAGTAGGTATGGTTTCCTTTAGCTCTAAATTTAGGGAGTTGAATATTCAATGGCTAGACTTGTCCCATGTTTGCAGGAAAGAGTTGTGCTTGAAATTACTTTAGTAGCTAATAGGATAATAGGCATCACTTTATAAAACCTAACCTATCAATATATTAAAAGAAAAAGGACTTCTAGGCATACGTTTGACCTGTCAATCTCCACCTTTCCTTATATTAATGGAGAAGATGACTTATAATTGTTATTATATTGGAGTAAGAATGATGCACATAGCCTTTTTGCTTTCCCCTATTTTCATCATCAGATATAGTCTTGACCTTTCAGCCACTAGCAGGTTGACATGCCTTCTTAAAACAAGAAATTTCCAACAAAGAAAATATCTGGATATTTCTTATACCCTTTCCAATGACATCAAATTAATGCTTTCATTGTCTTTCTATATTAGCAAAGAAAACGTCCACTAACTAGGAATGAAATTGGGCAATAGAGAGGGAAAAGAAATTTGAGCAAAACTAGGCCCTACATATAGTTTGAATTATAAGGCAGCCTTAGTACCACAATCAGAGTGGCACAGAGAATTTAACATCTTTGTAGGCTTTAATATTGATAGATTAAACTATTTAAGTGTGAGAACTGATTTTAAGTGGGAAATTTGTGTATTGATGAAACTATTTTTGGTGTTACTAGGTTCTAATTCTACTGATTTAGTGTGACTCAAGGGTGGTTGATTTCATATTTTTGCAAATAAGTGGGAAGTGGTGTTCACTAATTTTGGGGGTTTTCCCAAAATAGTGTTGATTATCAAACTATTCTCATATCAGGAAATTTGTTGATATTCTATATATAAATTGATATTTTATAAATGTTTGATATGCACATTAACTATTCGTTTTATGAAAAACTTGTGGGACAACCTAAATTTATTTAAACTTTTTTGTGTGAATATATCTTTATATTTTTGAGAATTATGAATGGATTATTTTTGTGAGCATATTGAATATGTTTTGAAAACCTATGACAAGTCGTGATTAAAAGCTCAGTATTGTATTTAGTCCTTAGCTAGGGACAATCATATTGCAGCTAGTCCTTAACCAAAGACGGTCCTAGAAAAGGGGACAGTGCACATTTGTTAGCTCCTTAGCAGGGGAGTATAATATTGAGGATCCAAAAGGAAGCTCCTTAGTAAGGGAGTGCACCTTTAGGTTCCAAAGGAGCCATCCTTTAGAAAAGGAATGAAAAGGAGGTTCTTGTCCTAAAAGGGGACAACACAACCCTATCAATGGGGTGTAACCGTTGACCATGAGAAAGATATTTCAAAGATATTTTTTTATATATATGAAGTATTTGATGATAAAATATTGATGAGTTACAAGTTATGAATTTGTTGTATGAATTATTTATTTGGTTTGTTCCCACAACCCCATGTTAGTGAATTCCACTTATTGAGTTATCTCAACCCCCCCCCCCCCCCCCTTTTTATTTCCCCTTACAGATACATTATAGGGATTATTGGAGGAGAGATTCTTGGAAGACAACAATTACGAATTATTTTGCGGAACTGAAGATTTTATTATTATTTTTATGGCATTAAACATTGTACTGGAAAATTATTTTGAGGCTGTTTTATCTTTGGTGGATTAGAGCTCTAACATTTGTGATGAGATTTTAGGTTGCTAGTTGCTCTTATTTAAAATTTTTTATGGATTATTTAGATTGAATAGGCTTTTATTATTTATGATATTGGGGTGTTACCCTGGCTGTTAACAATTCCCTTATTAAAAAATAAAAGATGAGGATGAGATTCCTCATACAAAATTGAGTGTGCAAGTTACCCTCCACTTCCCAGTGTTTTCCTCTTTCTTTCTTTTTTTGGTGGGGTTTTGGATAGCTTCTAGGTATTTTCCTATGCGTATGGTTTGCATAGATGGAGTCCAAGTGAAAAAAAAGTAGCAAAAGTTGGGTTTGATAGTCAAAGAAAATAGAAGAAGAAAGTGACAAAGAAAAGGGGGAAAAAAACAAAAACAGTAAAGCATATTCTTACCAATTTCCAATAAAAAAAATTTGAATACTTATTTATTAGCTTGTTGAAAGAGTACCAATCACATTCACTACAACATACGTTTATAAATTTTTTTTTAAAATGGTTGTATTTTTAACATTAAAAAAAATTATTATTACTGCGCACCCTTTATGCGATGGTTACTCCACAAGTATAAGTGCTTGTGGAGTGTGGGGCAAGAGTTGGGATTCAAGTTTTCAGAAGGGAGTTTTACACACATATACACTTAGATTATGGTAAAATTGAATTTCTATATTGTATAAAATAAATAAAAAATAAAAATAAAAATTTATTGTTCAATTATTATGTTGAAGAAATTATAGCTATAACGTGGATGACCACTTGATTAATAGAGAAGTACATATATCATTTCATATTAATAGTTTTGTCTTGCTAAACATTTCTTTTTTATTTTTGGACAAAGTTTGACTGCAAACTAGTTTGTAGTCTGTGACTACTACTCCACTAATTATCTATTTATTGGACGTGAATTTTGACTAATTGGATTACATTTTCTTTTTATATCCTTTATATTAGAAAATTTTTTAAAATTCAAAGGTCAATAGTTATGTCATTAATCAAATACTTAAATTTCAAGTTTTTGTAATTTAAAATTATGCAATAAAAATAAGATTATGGATAAAATAATAAATAATATAAGATTGACATGAGTGTTAAAAACATAAAAAACATGCAACCTAACGGTAAGAATTTTAAAATATATAACCATGTTAATTGTTTTTTAGTGAGTTATAGACATTGGTTATAAACAAAATTTTCCTTTATTTTATTGCATCTTGAAATAAAATGTATTTTGAACAACCACAATAAGATATAGAGGGGCTAAAATTGCATAATAAAGTCTTTTTTTATTTAAAAAAAAAAAGGTTATTTTGCCAAACAACTCCTTTTAAAACTTGCGTAGAAATTAACTTTTAGAAATTCAAGTTATAAACAAGGCTATTTTTCCTAGAGAAGTTTCATAAGAATCTATTTGGTAAATTTTTTTTTTTTTTAAAATATTAACAAAGCATTATTTAGAAAAAATGACTTATAGGGAGACCAACATTTAATTTTATATTTATACTCAATTTTACAACAAACTTAAATGACGGACTAGGTAGGACAAAAACTTGTTCCATTTTTTACATCAATGTATCACTTTTTCAATTTTTTATCCCATGGTTCACAGTAGACCATTTTAATAAATTGTGAAATTGAGTAAGTTCAATTTCTATTCGATTCCTTGTGCAAGTGGCCCTTCTCTTTTCCAAGTGTTTTCCTTTTGTTTTTTTGATTAAAAAAAATCACTTAAAAAGGCCTGGGGAAGGAAAAAAAAAGCATTAAAAAGACATTCTTGTTCATCCTGAAAATTTCTAGTGGGAGGGCCACTTGCCCACTGACTCTGACAAAAAGAATTAATTGATGAGTCATAGAAAATGAATTGTTGACCCATCTTCTCACTCTTATTACAAGTTACAAACACCTACTTCCATGTGCGTCAAACAAGAGGCTTTTTTTGAGGGTTTTCAGTCAAACTTGCAATTTTATGAATTTGTAACCTCCCTATTCAAGCTCATCCATTTCCTTTATGGCTCTTCTTCCATCATCTTCTTCTTCTTCTTCTTTTTCTTCTTCTTCTAAGAGATGGAAATTCGATGTATTTCTCAGTTTTGGAGGTAAGGATACCCGTAAAACATTTACAGACCATCTATATACTGGTTTGAAACAAAAAGGCATATCTGTTTTTAGGGACAATGAAAAACTCAAGCAGGGAACATTCATTGCTCCAGAACTCTTGAAAGCAATAGAAGAATCAAGGTTTGCAGTCGTTATTCTATCAAGAGACTACGCTTCTTCGAAGTGGTGCTTGATTGAACTAACAAAGATTGTTGAGTGCATGGAAATGACAGGATTGGTAGTTCTACCTGTTTTTCACTATGTAGATCCTAGTGATGTGCGGAATCATAGGGGTACATTTGGAGAAGCCTTTTCTAAACATGAAGAGAGCTTCAAGGATGACATAGGATATGTACAAACGTGGAAAGCTGCTGTGGACGACTAAATTTCTCGGTTCGAAATAAGTCAAACAAGTAAAAATAGTGTCACAAGTGTGAATTTGTATTGATGATATGCGTGGTACAATTCTCTGTGATTACAAAAGAGTGATCCTCTGATTCGATCTCCTTAAAAGATTTGTTGATTTGGATTTGTGGTAATGTGATTTTGATTTGAACACCAAATATTCTTCAATTTGGCTGAAGAATGGATCGAAGACCTTTGAAACAGAATTACAATGAATCTCTGGCTATGAGCTTGTTAGAAATTCTTTGTTCTTCGTGTTCTTCGGATGTTCTTCGTGTTCTTGGTGCGTTCTTCGTCTTTGAAGATTTGTGGTGGAAGTTCTTCGGGGCTTTAGAGGCTTGAATCCGTAGAGCTTCACTGATTTGTGGTTTATGAGGTTTCTGGAGGCTTTTGAGCTTGATTCCAGTGAACTTTGAGATCTAGGCAAGTAATTTGGATGATTCTGCTTCGAATGTTCTTCGTATTTGAAGGTTTATGTTGGAAGTTCTTCGGTGCTTTAGAGGCTTGAATCCGTAGAGCTTCACTGATTTGTGGTTTGTTGATGTTTTCGGACACTTTAGGCTTGATTCCCGCAAACTTTTGGATCTAGGCGGATGATTTGGATGATTTCTCTTCGAATGTTCTTCGTATTCGAAGGTTGAAGTTCTTGAAGTTCTTGGAGGCTTTAGAGCTTGGTTCCGGCAGAGCTTCTGGACTTCTGAATCTTCTCTGATGCTGCTTGTGCTTCAGATGGCCTGGTGTCCTCCCAAATGTCTTAGGAAGGCTTCTATTTATAGGAGTTTTGGGGTGGATGAGCGACACGTGGCGGAGTCTGATTGGTGACACATGTTAGAGTCTGATTGGTTCGCTTATGTCATCGCTTACACGTGCGAGGTTGCTTGGGTCATCGCTTACACGTGCGAGGTTGCTTGGGTCATCGCTTACACGTGCGAGGCTGCTTGTGTCATCGCTTGCACGAGCCGATGCATGATTGGTTCTTGCATGACACTTGGCAAATTTCTATTGGCTTCTGAATGGCAATAGTAAAACCTAGCAGCAGTATGTGGCGCTTTGTAATTGGCTGTATTTTGTGGTCTTGGTAGTGTGACGTGTCAGCTTGTGATAGGTCGGGAATTTTCCCTCTCTACAAATGCCCCCTCGAGACTCGTTCACGCACACGGTTTCAGAGTGTGGTGTGAGAATGAGTTTCGAAAACAGACTTTTTTTTTTTTTTTTTTACACTTGGTTCTTCAAATGAAGTAATTGAAGGTGGTGGAGCTTTCAGCAGGATGAAATAATTTCCGAAGAGTAGACCCACCCATATGAAAGGCTTTGATGAGACCGAAAAGAGGTCTGTGAGTATTTGAATGTACTTGCGTGACTGAGCCTTCTCAGGAGAGGTTAAGTTGAAGTAACTTCAGAAGAGTACCTTTGGATCGTTGGCGGCGATCACATGGTGTAGAAGATGGGGAAGACGCGAGGATGGTGGCTGGGTATAACATGTAGAGCCATGGGGCCAGCCTCGTGTTTTTGAGAACTTCTGGTGAAGTTATATCGGAAGAGTATACTTCGGATTAAGGCTAGGCCATGTGGGAAAGTGGTTGAGTGCGCATGTGTCATCGTTTCACTCAGGTTAAGTTGAAGTAATTTCAGAAGCTTATGGATTCTGGGGATGATGGTGTTGGTGGTGAAGAAGACGGGGATGAAGCAAAGCGAATGGGTGAAACACACACCACTACGGTGCTAGCACTGTATGTTGCATGGGGTCTGACAGTGAGTAATCGAATGTGCGTGTGTAAAGGGACCAAACCGACAGACATTCTGTTGAAGTAATTTCAGAAGAGTACCTTCTAAAATACTTCAACCTAGATTTATGTTGGAGTAATTTCAGAAAATGTGTTTTGAGGTACCAGCAACGATGACCTTTGAGTCCCATAGTGGTGGGGACATGGAATAAGGCTCTGGTGACCATTTACCAGCCCCAAAAGCTGAACTCTGATGAGCTGGTGCCTTGAAGGTTGCCTCAAATGTTGGATGGAAGACAATTTGTAGGATACCCCAACACTTTTTACCATCTTCACTTACTGCTACTTGTTGGAAAAGCACAGAAAAATGAAAGATGGAGCTAACTTGTGATTCTGGTCTTAGAAACCAGCCAAGTTGCTGTTTGTTCCGAACCACTGCTTCTGCTGGAAGACCAAGCAATTGGAGAGAGACTACAGGAGACCTGAGGTTAGGAACAGGAGTCTCTGCTGGACTTAGACTTCCTGGCCGACCAAACCCACAGAAGCATGGAAGGTCGATACAGGCCTTGTTATGAGTAATTTTATGAACAAAGGTGGTCGTTAAGTGGAGAAACAAAATTTGTTTGGATCTCAAAACTACAATGATGTTGTGAAGAGGGTTTCTACCGAACCATAAGAGGGTTGATTTCAAACTGACTATGAAGCAATATTGGTTGCTAAGTGTTGAGAATGATGAAGTCATAGTGAGAAATGGCTGTGAGAAGGAGGACTTGAAAATTTGAAAGAAGCAAATCTTCATTTCATGACTCAGTGTTTTTCTGGATGAGTTTTTGGTGAATCCGGCCCTTCTATTTATAGCAGAGAGATGAAGAATGGTAGATGGAGTAGTCAAGAATGGCGGATGGAAATTTTTGGTGAGAATGGTAGATTCCCGACTGGTAGGTGCCGAATGGTAGGTGGGAACGTTTGGCACCGAAAGAGGGATAGTAGGTTGGATGGGTGATCCGATGTAATTTTAAGCTCAAGACACACTTGTGAGAGTTTATTTGTACTTTAGAAGGAAAGCCTTGATGAAGTCTGGGGAATAACCCTAAGGGGATCCAAACTAAATGGATGAATCTCAAATTTTGATATTGAGAACTTTAGTTTTGGACACTGTCAGTACTTCGGAGATGTGGATCAGATTGGTAATTTCCAAGTCGCGAAAAACTGAGCAAGACAAGTTTGGCTTGAAAATCTTGACTTTGGGTAGACCTCAACACAAAAATCAACTACCTTGAAATTGAGTCATTTGTGCATTTTCGAGTTTCAAATGATGGAACGGACTCCAAAATTGGAATGTACGCGAAAAATTGAGCAAGATAGGTCCATCTTAAAAATTTTGACTTTTGGTCAACATTTACGCAAAAGTCAACTTTTTGGAAATTGGACGTTTACACAATTTCCGAGTTTCGAATGAAGAAACGGATCCCAAAATCGGAATGTACTCGAAAAATTGAGTGGGACAGGCCCGTTTTGAAAATTTCAACTTTTTGGTCAAAGTCAAAGGTCAAACTTGGTCAAACCTTTCTCTCTCTCCCTTTTTTTTTTTTTTTTTTTGTGCAGGCGGTTCGGACCGGGTCAGACTTCCGGGTCGGTCCGGGTCAAACGGGTCATACCGGGGTTCTGGTTGATGACGCCATCCATGACGTCAGAGGAGCGCGTGTCAGCGCGTGTACATCAGCCAGCGCGTTTTAGCGCGTGAGGACTGAGGGAGGCGCGTGTAAGCGCGTGAAGTTGACGCTGTGAACGCCGGAATTTATGGCGGCGAGTGGTGGCGCGTGGCCCCTCTTTTGGGCCTGAAATTTTCAGGTTTGGTAGATCGGAGGCCGTAGAATCTAGTGGTATGATTTGTTTTCTGAAATTGTAGGCAGATTTTCACAGATTTCAAGGATTATACCGTTGGTCATCGCGAGTTTGTGGCGGCGCGTGGTGGCGCGTGGTGGCTCTGTGGTTGATGACCTTTCTGGGTTTTTTAGATCGCAGTCCGTTTAAGGTTTCTGTTGGGTCAGTTTTGTGAAATGATGTCTGGATTTTCACAATTCTGAATGAGAAAGCCACGGGTCTTTGTTGGACTTATGGCCTTTTTTTTTGTCTGCTTTGGCGGTGGCCGCCCTGACAGGATGGTGCCAAGATTCAGACTTGTGAGATAGTGAGCCATCATCTTCTTTCTCTATGGCTGAATATCCTCTTTCATTTCAAAATTTGGTGCAGACTTCCCTGACTTTTAATGCATTTGAGTCTGCAAAATTTGACTTTGAATTTCAATTGTTTTCACATTTCTGAAATGTGAATGTAGTTCTTTCCACTTGCCGGTTGGTGGAACCATTTAATGGTTTGCTGACTTTCTTCATTTTTCTTGTCTGCTAGTTTAGCAGAAGTGCTCTATATAAGACGTGATATTGGCTTCGTTTATTTAGGCATTCCTAGCCTTCAGTCTTCTTCTACAGCTTTCAAGATCTTTTTTTTTTTTTTTTTTTTTTTTTGGCTATGAGACATTTTCCCTGACAAATTTTCTTCATTGCTTGTTTTTGTTTTGCAGCATAGTTTCTTTGGCAATTAAGCCGCACCAACACTTGTCTTTTCAACGCAGCCATCTCAAGAGTTTTTTGCAACGTAGCCACATCAAGAGTCTTTACCATGAAGATATGCCAACATTTGTCCTTGTACTTAAGCCATGCCAACATTCATCTTTGCCATGAAGCAATATTTGCACTTACATATGTCATGAAGCCGCACCACCATTTGCACTGAAGCCATGTCAACATTCATTTTTACCATGCAGCCACGTCAATACTTCAGTTGCATCGAAGTCGTGCCGACATCCATCTTTGCCATGTCAACACTTCATTCGCACCAAAGCTGTGCCAACCTTCATCTTTGCCATGTCAACACTCATCTCAGCCATGAAGCAATATTTGCACTTACATATGTCATGAAGTCACACCACCATTGGCCTTTGAAGTTGCATTAGCGCCAATTTTTAAAGGCGACAAAGTTCAAACATCAAGGGTACATAGTACTATCGCCAGACATCAAAATTTTTAGAGATGCGAACAAGACTTTAAAGATACAAGAAGATACCAACAAAACCTTGAAGTTTCAAGAAACTCTCATCAAGACTTAAGGATGCAAAGAGATGCCGTCAAAACCTTGAAGATGCAAAGAGACTGTATCAAGACTTTGAATATGCCACCAAGAATTTGTCATTGCACGAATATGCTCTTAGAAGCGAGATGAAGTAACACCATCTTTAGATGTTGGAAGAAGATGACGTTGTCCAAATTTCAGCGACATGATGTGAAACGGCACCACTCAGAAGTGAGATGATGTGGTTCAAATTTTGGAGTTGTGAAGTGATACAACCTAGAAGAGAGACGATGTAGCTTAGACTTGCAAGGTACAAGAAGATGCCCCCAGGAGATAAGTGATGCAAAACATACTTTAGAGACATGGAGGATTCCCACAGAAAAGGGGCAATGCCATGAAGACTTCATTCTTTGCAAAAGAGGTTGAAGATTTTATTTTACTCCACAACCAAGAACTAACTTATGTTTATCATTAGTTCAAGGAAAGCTGAGTAACACCAATTCTTTGCAGCTGTCTTTTTCTACCACAATGATTTTTGAGTATCATGTAGTAAGGAATTGACTGATCCTAAGCAACGCCTGCCAATTAAAGGGATCTCAAAAGCATATGGATGACCGTTGGAAAACTCTTCAAGCTAGACTGGCAATCTTTCTTCTTTTCATGTGACTGAACTTAGTAAATGATACCAAGTTGCCTACGTACCCCAGAGAGGGATCAAGTCATTACGTAGTTCAAAAGATTTTTTTTTTTTTTTTTTTTTTGATGATTTGATTTTTGTTTTGTTTGTTTTTGTTTTTTGCAAAAAGGAGGGCTCAGTGTGTAATAGTGGGTATCACCACTAATCGAACCCGAGACCTCTCAAGGGCGACTTGGGCATCCAACCACTACGCCACACTAGCAATTGGTGACATAGAGTGGGATTAGTTTCTCCTTATTGGTACGCTTTCAGAGGTAATGTGAAGACATCATGTACTCTTGCAGCGTTACAGTGGGTAGTTTAAGCTCTTGCCGAGGAGCAATCCTCGATGTTCAAGCGTAGAAGTGTTTAAGGAACTTCCCATTGATGGGGCCGATCCTTACATCATCATTGTTGATCAACTTGTACGCTTGGTTGGTGTTTGCCCCCTGCTTGAGAGTTGGAAGTACATCACAAGCAACGGTCACATGGTTTGACCCGACAATTTCATCAAAGTCTAGATCAATCTTGTTTTCTTTGGCAAGCTTGATGATTTGTTCTTTGAAGACGAAGCATTTTTGGATTGGGTGGCCAAGGATGCGATGATATTTGCAGTAGTTAGGGTCATCAACTTTCCCTATGTCTTCTGGTCGCCTACATTCTGGCAATTCAATCAGCTTCAATTGCAATAATTGTTCTAAGATGTTTGGCACATCTTCATCGGGGAACGGATATACTTTTTGCTCATGTTCCTTGAAAGTTAGACGACGCACTTCGTTCCTTTGCCATCCTTCAAGCTGTTTTTCATTTGCCTTTGCTCCTCTTCTTGGAACCTTGACTTCGGTAGTGTTAACAACCATTGGGTCTTTGAGACTGACTTTTGCATTCCTATCATTCCTCCTCACTTCCCTTATGCTTTCCTCAGGTATGGGAGGTTTTGTATTTCTGCGGCTAGCAATGCTCAGCTCCATGTCGTGCGCACGAGTTGCTAACTCTTCAAATGTTCGAGGCTTTATCCCTTGAAGGATGTAAAGAAGTCCCCAATGCATGCCTTGGATGCACATCTCTACAGCGGAAATTTCAGAAAGTCTGTCCTTGCAATCTAGACTCAAAGAACGCCACCGATTGATATAGTCAATGACGGGCTCATTTTCCCATTGCTTAGTATTAGTAAGCTCCATCATGCTCACCGTGCGCCGTGTGCTATAGAATCTGTTGAGAAATTCTCTTTCAAGTTGTTCCCAACTGTCAATTGACTCAGGTTCTAAGTCTGTATACCAATCAAAGGCATTCCCCTTCAATGAACGGACAAACTGCTTTACAAAAAGGCCTCCTTGAGTCCCTGCATTCTCACAAGTTTCTACAAAGTGAGCAATGTGTTGCTTAGGGTTCCCTTTGCCATCAAATTGCAAGAACTTGGGGGGCTGATACCCATTTGGCATTCTCATGTTATCGATGCGCTTTGTATAGGGTTTCGAATATGTGAGAGAACTTGTAGAAGAACCTCCATATTGTGCTCGAATAGTGTTTGTTATCATGTCTTGCAATTGTTGGACAGATATCGAGGCCATTGAGGTGGAATGTCCGTGTTGAGAAGTGCCTTCACCTCCTTTTCCTTTATCGACCTTAGCGTTTTCTCATTTCAAGGTAAAGCCAGGTGGGTGCTCAGGACCAAGACTTGATTCACCCGAATCTTGTACCTCTAGCTTGTTCATTAGGGTTGCAATTTTCACATCCTTTTCTTCAAGTGATTTTGTGAGAAGGATGATCTTTTGTTCCATTTCAGCCATCTTTTCTTCCATGGTAGAGGTGTTAGTCATCATGACTGACACAACTTCCCAAGATGATGGAGAAGAAAGTGATTTGAAGTGGGCACGTGAAATCTCATCTTTTGGGTTCCCTTTGATGGGAGAGAAATCGTGCGAACAACTTCTTGTGAAGGAAGGAGAGGATTTGCCCCCATACTCGAGGTGTTCCAAGGTGGAGATGTCCTTGTTGATGACCTTGTTTCTTGTAAGAAGGTCTAAGGAGATGATTTTCCGGACCTTGGCTTCCTTGGTTGATTGAAATTGAAGTTGATTGTTTGCTTTGGGTTGGCTATAATTGATTACACCAATGCAGTTGTTGGTGGTAGCCGTACCAAGTTTAGTTGAAGTAGCTATTGTTGAAGCTTGAATATTCTTGCTAAAGGCCATTGGAGCTGGTAGCAAGGTGATGTTGATTTCTTTCTTTGAAGGAGAATGAGATGAGAGGCAGAGAGGTCCCACCGGGCGTGCCAGAATATGTGGACGACTAAATTTCTCGGTTCGAAATAAGTCAAACAAGTAAAAATAGTGTCACAAGTGTGAATTTGTATTGATGATATGCGTGGTACAATTCTCTGTGATTACAAAAGAGTGATCCTCTGATTCGATCTCCTTAAAAGATTTGTTGATTTGGATTTGTGGTAATGTGATTTTGATTTGAACACCAAATATTCTTCAATTTGGCTGAAGAATGGATCGAAGACCTTTGAAACAGAATTACAATGAATCTCTGGCTATGAGCTTGTTAGAAATTCTTTGTTCTTCGTGTTCTTCGGATGTTCTTCGTGTTCTTGGTGCGTTCTTCGTCTTTGAAGATTTGTGGTGGAAGTTCTTCGGGGCTTTAGAGGCTTGAATCCGTAGAGCTTCACTGATTTGTGGTTTATGAGGTTTCTGGAGGCTTTTGAGCTTGATTCCAGTGAACTTTGAGATCTAGGCAAGTAATTTGGATGATTCTACTTCGAATGTTCTTCGTATTTGAAGGTTTATGTTGGAAGTTCTTCGGTGCTTTAGAGGCTTGAATCCGTAGAGCTTCACTGATTTGTGGTTTGTTGATGTTTTCGGACACTTTAGGCTTGATTCCCGCAAACTTTTGGATCTAGGCGGATGATTTGGATGATTTCTCTTCGAATGTTCTTCGTATTCGAAGGTTGAAGTTCTTGAATTTCTTGGAGGCTTTAGAGCTTGGTTCCGGCAGAGCTTCTGGACTTCTGAATCTTCTCTGATGCTGCTTGTGCTTCAGATGGCCTGGTGTCCTCCCAAATGTCTTAGGAAGGCTTCTATTTATAGGAGTTTTGGGGTGGATGAGCGACACGTGGCGGAGTCTGATTGGTGACACATGTTAGAGTCTGATTGGTTCGCTTATGTCATCGCTTACACGTGCGAGGTTGCTTGGGTCATCGCTTACACGTGCGAGGTTGCTTGGGTCATCGCTTACACGTGCGAGGCTGCTTGTGTCATCGCTTGCACGAGCCGATGCATGATTGGTTCTTGCATGACACTTGGCAAATTTCTATTGGCTTCTGAATGGCAATAGTAAAACCTAGCAGCAGTATGTGGCGCTTTGTAATTGGCTGTATTTTGTGGTCTTGGTAGTGTGACGTGTCAGCTTGTGATAGGTCGGGAATTTTCCCTCTCTACAGCTGCTCTGACAAAAGTTGCTAATCTTGTTGGATGGGATTTAAAGGATAAGTATGAATTTCTTTGGAATGATGCTATTGATAGTTAACTTTTATTTCTTTTTTCTTTTTCAGAATTTATTTATTATTACTTAATTTTTTTTAATTTGGTCACATGATAAGAGATTATTTTTACTATTTATAGAATAACCTAGACTAACCCTATTCTAATCCTAGTAGGACTAGATTCTAGACAAGCAAGTATATATTGTACAGAGACCTTGCAACAAATTTGGCCCCTAATAGCTTTAAAATTGTCCCCATAATACATCTAGTAATGAATTTCTAAATATAATTAGGCACTCTCAATGTGGCTTAACGAAGCTAAGATTGTGTTGATGATGAATGTTTTGTTTTTAAATGTGGCTAGCTTTGCATAATAAAAATTATTGTGCTATTTTCTTTGCAGGCATGAATCAATAATTATACAAAAAATCATTGGAAGGATATTTAGTGAGTTGTATCACAAACTCCCATGTGTTTCTAAGGACCTTGTTGGAATGGACTCCTGTGTAGAGGAAATGTTGGATTCATACATAGGTGAAGGGTTGGGTGGTGTTCGCTTTGTTGGGATATGCGGGATGGGTGGAATGGGCAAAACAACCCTTGCACTTGAAATTTATAGAAGAATTTCTGGTAACTTTGAAGCTAGAAGTTTTATTGCTAATATTAGAGAAGAAACTAAAAATCAAGGTCTAGTTTCTTTACAAAAACAACTTCTTTCTAAGATCCTCATGGGAAGTGAAATAAATATATGGGATGTTTATATGGGAATCAATGTTATAAGGAATACACTATGTAATAAAAATGTTTTTATTATTCTTGATGACGTGGATAGAGATGAGCAATTAGAAGTATTGGCAGGGAAGCATGATTGGTTTGGTCCTGGAAGTATAATCATTGTAACAAGCAGAGATAGTCATTTATTGATAAGATGTGGTGTGGATTACATATATGCAGCCAAGGAATTGAATGATGATGATGCTTTGCAGCTTTTTAGTTGGAGAGCTTTTCATAAACCTCATCCTGAAGAAAATTATGTGAATTTGTCTAAGGACTTTGTGAATTATGCTAAAGGCCTTCCTTTAGCTCTTAAAGTTTTAGGTTCTTCATTGTTTGCTAAAAGATCGAATGAATGGAAAAGTGCCCTATATAAACTAAAAGAAGAACCTAATAGAGACATTTTGGATATACTTCAAATAAGTTTTGATGGGCTTACAAATTCACAGAAAGGATTGTTCCTAGATATTGCATGTTTTTTCAAAGGAGAGAACAAAGATAGGATAAGAGATATATTGGAAAGTTTTTGTTATTATCCAGACTATGATCTTGGTGTTCTTATGGACAAATCTCTCATAACCATTAATGACCATGGAACTTTGTGGATGCATGATTTGCTACAAGATATGGGTCAAGAAATTGTTCGTCGTGAATCTCCTAAAGATCCTGGTAGACGTAGTAGGTTGTGGATTTATGAGGATGTCATTCATGTATTGACGAATAATAATGTAAGTTGACTAGTACAAGCTTGAACTTATAGAAGTATTTATGTTATTATAAATCTTTCTAAGAATTTTCCAATTATTTTAATTTCATTGTTTGTGTTTATTAGGGAACAAAGGTAGTTGAAGTCATAATGCTAAACATACCTATTCAAAAAGTTGAACACCTGAGTGCTAAAGCCTTCTCAAAGATGATAAATTTGAGATTGCTTAAAATTAGTAGTGAGAAACTTCCAGAAGACTTCATAAATGGTACTATGAAACAACCAAAAGTCCTCATAAGAGGTAATGTGCAACTTCCAAAAGATCTTAGTTATCTTTCTAATGAGTTACGCATTATAGAATGGCATGGATATCCTTTTAAATCTATGCCAACTAGCTTTCAACCAAACAAACTTGTTGAACTCAGAATGCATTGCAGCTGCATCATACAATTGTGGAAAGGAATTATGGTAAGATTTTCACTCAAGAAAAGTTGTATTTTCTTCCTTTTCATTAATACTAGACTTTATCTAATAATTTTTTTGGTTTATAACAGATTTTAGATGCATTAAAACTTATGGATCTAAGTGACTCTCAATACTTGATTGAGATCCCGGACCTTAGTGGAGCCCCAAAGCTTAAGCAATTGATTCTTCAACATTGTACAAGACTATATAAGATTCACACATCTCTTGGAGATCTAAAACAACTTATTCGATTGGATCTGAATGGTTGCAAATGTCTCGAAATCCTTCCTTACAAGATCAGCTTGGAAGCACTTGAAATTTTCGATCTTGGTGGTTGTTCAAAACTAAAGAAGTTTCCAAAAATTTTAGGAAATATATCACATTTGTTGAAAATTTGTTTGAGTGAGACAACTATAAAAGATCTACCATTATCAATGGAGCATTTAACTAGCCTTATTGAATTGGATCTAAGAGACTGTAAAAATCTTTCAAGTCTTTCGAATGCATGTTGTTGTTTAATGTCTCTAAAAATTCTCACTTTATCTGGCTGCTCAAAACTTGATGAATTACCAGAGAATTTGGGTAATATCGAAGGCCTAGAGGAGCTAGATGTGAGTGGAACTGCTATAACAAGACTCCCTTTATCTGTTGTTCACTTAAAAAATCTCAAAGTACTATCTCTCTGTGGATGTGTGGGGCTATCATCTAAATCATTCAATAAGCTCCTGAGTTTTCCTTTAATGCAACGAAAAAGAAGTCCTGATCCCATGGGCATGTTAGAGTGTTGTTTACAAGGCTTATGGTCTTTGACGAAACTGGATTTAAGTTTTTGCAATATTCAAATGATTCCTGATGTTCTTGGTTCCTTGTCATCTTTAGAAGTATTAAATCTAAAAGGAAACAATTTTGTTTGCCTTCCTGAAAGTATCATTCAACTATCTAATTTGGGATCCCTTTATTTGGGTGGTTGCACTCAACTTCAAATGTTGCCCAAGCTTCCATTAAATATGAATTTTATCAATGCAACAGGGTGTACCTCACTGGAAACATTATCATTAAGTCTGGAATATGATTTTTGGCCGAATATATGTCTTTTCAACTGCGCCAAATTGATTTATAATCAAGGCAAAGGTGACTTGTTGTCAACAATTCTAAGACATTATATCATTAAGGTCTCTCTCTCTCTCTCCCTCTCTCTCTTTCTCTCTTGCATGTGAGTGAAGTTCTAAACATCATGATTTGTTTGTTTCAGGGATGCTGTAACCCGAATAGGTTCACATTTCTCGCAATTCCTGGAAGTGAAATTCCGAATTGGTTTAAGCACCAAAAGGTGGGGGCTTCAGTGAATCTACAAGTGCCTTCACATTTATTATTAAGTAGCAAATTTATGGGAATTGCTTTGTGCGCTGTTTATATATTCCGCCAACATCATCCACTACACCAACTTCATATTAAAAATTATTGTACACATGAGCTTTATTGTTCCGTTAAAGCCAACGGATATCAATCTCCCGGATTATGGCTTCCTTTATCGGAGGAATTTGGTAAGATTGAATCTTATCATCTTTTGCTAGAATATTATCCCGCAACACGCTTCGAAAGCCACTGGAAAGAAGTATTGGATGCTAATGAATTCCTCCAAATTGAGGTTACATTTGAAACCGAAGGTCCAGGCTTGGAGGTTACGAAATGCGGAGCCCATTTGATATTCGAGCAAGACATTGAAGATCTCAATCAAACTGAGCCTGGGTCTAGCAGTTGCACTATCACTCCTTATTATGAGGATGATGATTTAGGCAATTCAGAGAAAGATACCAAAATCAAGGAAAGTCGTGATGATGAACCACCACACCCAAAATGGATAAAGCACCCTAATCTAGTTGAAAACTGGATTGGGAATTCATGCATACAAGGACAAGGTGACTTTGATTGTGAGTGAGGAAAGAGAAATCTCAATGAAAGTGGCAACTTTGATGAATTTGCACAACTGAGAAACTCTTTTTTTCTCTTTGATTTTTTTGTAAGTCACCTTTTTCTCTTTCTTATGGGAGTAGTTTGCAATTGATTGTGTGTTCATCATTTTTGTTCAATTATGCTGGAGGGTAAAATCATCACTTTTGTTGCTCTGTCTATAGTATTTGCTACAATATTTTCCATAGGAGAATATAATTGAATATATGCATTCCCACTTCAGTGTTGTTGTGATTTTTTTTTTCTTCACCACATTAACCCTTTTGAAATCTAAAAATGGAGTCAATGACTTATTTATTTATTTATTTATTTTTCAGTTGTATGAAGCTTTGGAAATTTGCCATTTGGTTTTCGGATTTTGTGTTGAGTTTGCCCTAGAACTGTGCCTATAATAGTTGAATTAGACTCCTTTTTTTTTGGATATCAATATAAGGAACTTAATTACAATTTTTTTTTATTTAAACAATTTGATTTTAGAAATGAAGTTTTGTCTAGAACTCCTGGTGTGTTTGTGTGTGGATTATCTTCTATCAATCAAATATCATTATTTGTGTTATTGTTGATCAGAATAGTCTTTATTGTTGTGCTCTAAACAAACTTTTATTTTATTTGTTTATTTAGTTAAATTTGTTTTCTTTTCTAGTGTACAAGCATCTAGATACAATTCTGGATAATTTGGAATTAGAAACTTCTCATCATCTTATTTGTCATTTAGAAACCAATAGCAGATATAGAGGCTACGCAATGCCAGATGGCAGAGATGATCATACTACCGCCAGAGCATAGGATTTGGTGCTTACTACATCGACCACTACACTGTCTTTAAGTGTCTGTCGGGTTGATGCTGATGATGATGGAGTGGAACTGGGTTTGGGGCTATTTCTATTTGGTTACAAGGAAACTTGAGGTTATTTAATGTGAAGAGGGTAAAAAGCTTTTGAATCATATGGGCTAAAATAGCGGTTCCTGACTTATTTCTTGAGTTCTCAATTTTTTGGTTTTCCTTCAAAACACACACACACGTGCGCGCGCGCGCGCACACACACACACACACACATATATATATGTTTCTAATCCTATAATTTTCTTAGAAACTTTAAAGAACACATAAGTGCAACTCTAGCAAACCAGTTGTGTTTAGCTTTGCTGGCAATTTCTTTCCTTTAAATAAAATGTATTTTTCCAAAAAATAAGACCTTATTGTGGTTTTTGTTGTTATGTATATATGTTTTCTGAAGGTACCAGTTGGAACTATGCGGGAAAGCTTTGGAGGAGAATATTTTTGTTTATTTGGGAACAGGTTGTGGGATGACCACATTGCTGTACTGCTTATACATGAGCTAGGTCACTTGATAAGGAAGCCCCAGAAGAGCATATGCATCATCCTCGCCCCTACGGTGGCTTTGGTTCTATAGGTACGCTATTATCTATCATGTTGGTTTTGTAATTTGATGATCAATTTTGGTTTGTATTTAGGTTTAAGACAATATTTGTAGGTTATATGGCAGGTTTATTGCACAATAATGAAGTGATGTGCTCTTTGGCTTGGCTAAGTTGTAGGTATGTAGGTTGTTAGAAGGGGGTAGGGTTGTTGCTTTTTAGTGCTCATCTATGCAATTTCTCATTGTGATTCTAGATTTTAAGAAGGGGCTTTTTGAATCTAGGTCCTTCAAGTTCACCTTGGAAGGGAGTTTGGCATTTTATCAATAGAACCGTGATTATAGTATGAACTCATAGCCCCTTGAAATATATAAACAAAATCAAAATAGGCCTAGACTACCAGATAATACAAAAGCATCAATTTCTAGAACCAAGGACTCAATTCCTAGAAATTGACCAACCTTGATAATGCAGAAATTTGGGCTTATTCTTTTAACGGTAAGGTGATATGTAGTGTTTTAGCAAGCAATAAAGGATTTTGTGGCCTTTTTATCTATTAATTGGGGTCTCATTCGTCAATTGATGATTGATAATTGTGAAAGAAAAATGAAAAATTATAATTATGATTTATGAGGCATGAGGCATGACCCAATAGAACAAGAAGCTCTAATGAGGAATTTTACCTTAAGAAACTGAGACAACCCCATTGATATCATTCCTAATGATATGGGAAAACAACCTCTCCACTACTTGCACTGTTGCCTTCCGTACTGCTGTGCTTTTCCACCTGTCTTAAATTTAAGTAAAATATCTCATTTATTTCTTATGCTTTTGTGATTTGGTGAGTAATGACTTTTCCATCCTTTCACTCACATTAGCGCTTGCTCTTTTCTATTTCTTTTTCTTTTTTTAACATTTTTTCTTTTTTAATTTTCTTGTCAATCAAATTTTCCATAGTTGAATACTTTCCTACATGATTTGTTATTTATTGTTTGACTTGATTTTAGATCTGTGCACTTTTGTTAAGGACATCAAAAGTTGATTTTAGATCATGTGTGGTCTTTTGTAAGTCAAATTGACTTAGGCTCTCTACCTTACCAATTAATTATTGGTAGGATGCGGATGTTGTGTTGAGAATTTAACCTAATTCACATAACTTGTGAGATGCGAAAATAGAGAAAAAAAGAACATCCACACTACACAAAGATTTATGTGGTCCGGCAATATGTCTACATCCACAAAGTTGCTACGATTTTCACTATGGGAAGGAGAAAAATGCAGAGTTACCACAGTACAATGATGTAGGCACCCATAATTTTGAAGTAAAAAATATATACCCCAAAAAATGGGTCCAAAACAAGCCACGAATGATCTTGTTGGCCCAAGCCTCTGCTCCATGATCTGTGTGATATTGGGCCAAATGTTAGTGTTCACATATACTTTTATGGGACAATGTCACGATTTGGAATTTTATTGATAGATCATGTGACTTCAAAATCAAGATCATGTGATCAAAAACTATAAAAAAAAACTCCCACACAACATGCACTAGGTAGCTAAAACTAGCAAAGTGCAGAAAAATAAGCTCATCCAAGCTAATCAAGGTACGTAGGCATGTTATGCAAAGATAATATGGCCAACCTTAACTACACATCCATGATATGTAATACAAACGAAATAAAAATCTTTTTGGTTTTTTAAAAAATTTTATGACCAAAAACAAAAAGCATACGTTGTGCTAAATGAACAATGCAAAGCTATGCATGACAGTGCTCAACTAAGCTATAGAGGGTACACAAACAAGAAATACCAATTTCTTAATTAACCCTTGAGTACATGTACAAACTAGTACGTACTCACATAAAATCAGAAATAGTTTAGCCCTTATATAACACATACTATTCAAGTTTCTCCACAATGCCAAGCATGTTCTAAATCAAGAGAGATATCATAATTCATGTAATCCTCAAGAAAAAATAAAACTAGACACAAAATAAAATATTTTTGTCTTTTGGAAATTTTTCAATGTTTTTGGATTTTTGAATAATCAAAACAACCTAAGAAAATAAAACAACCAAAAACTTAAAAGAAAACATGTCCACAAATAATTGAAAGAAATAAATCAAGGACAAGTAAACAACACTCACCTTAGCAAGTCTTTTCTCACCCATATAGCACAAGTCATCGGCTTTGTAGGTGAAAATCCATGAGAAGCAGAGTGTATTTGAAGGATTACACCAATCTTTTGAGAGAGAATGAAATCCTACAAATTCCTTTCACAAGCCTCAAAAAGATCAACTGAAAACAATAGTGTCCTTTTTATTCAAATCATCACAATAAAAAACAGTAAGACACTTAAAATTATCCATGATAACAGGGATCAAGGATCAACTCTAGGTATAATAACCTAAATCAAGAGCTAACCCGCTCTGATACCACTTGTACATTTTTAGACCCCTTAAAACAAGTTGTTTAACCTAATTAATTAACCAAGTGAATACTTAGGTTTATTATTCAAATCTAGGTTAAAACAATAAAGTCATATCATGTAAAGCAGTGGAAAATAAAGAACACAATGATATGATCACCTAGGAAAACCAAACTAGTAAAAAACTTGGCGAGGATTTAGTCTAGCTATCCTTAAAGTAAAAAGAAAATCTACAATGAAAGAATTGAAGTTTGTACAATAGAATTTAGACCACTAACATTCTATTGCTACCTCGAGTAGAAAACTTACTACTAGGACCCCATGATAGCTTTGAGTCCACGGACTACTTCTTTCCTAGGCCTTTGCAACACAAGCACCCACACTTGTGACAAAAAAACACCAACTCTCCTGTTTGTGACTCCAAGACCACCCTTGAAGGTTTAGATCTTCAACTATTGTTAATTTTGATGTAGCAACTTCAGATCTACCGAATCTTGAGATTCTTCAAGGAATAACACCGGTAGAAGATATGAGAGAGCTTTTGGGTACAAAACCCTAGATCTACAAAAGAGGCACACTCTTCTCTCTTTGAAAAGCCTTATAAAAACGTGTTAGGGTTTCCTTTATATACTAGGAATAAAACACTTAACCCTACACATTTATTTGGCTTGGGCTGGTTTGAAAATTCTGCAGAAAATTCTTGATTCACGGTTCTCGATCGATCAAGTCTATTCTTCGATCGATCGAGCCTTGCAGAAATAGAACACAAATTTCTTGCAATTACTCAATTCCACACTTACATTAAACCAAACTTTGAGCAAGCCTAATCCTAGACTCATTGTTTGATCATGGTTTCCCAACATATACAAAGTGAAGTTCTAATACATTTAGTTCCTAAAGTCTTAAAACCTAACAATCTCCCCCTTTGGCAGTTCGTGACAAAACACATTACACGAAATAAAATGCTCAAAGTAAAAATAGCCCAATAACATATTATTACCCAAATACATCACAAATACCAATCTAAGACTCCTAACCTAGAAGTTGCAATAAGAGGTAGAAGGTCTTGATCAGAATGTACCTGTCTTTCCTGAAAACACTCAAAAGAACACATGTTTTATACTAGTTTTATGGGGTTTTATACTGGTTTTTGGGGTTTAACTTGTTTTATACTGGTTCTAAGGGTTTTTACCAGACCAAATTGGTGCCTGATTCCCGATTCCACCAGCGGATCCAATTTTTAAAACTATGCTTCCTAGTCTACTGTCAATAAATTTATATGGAATAATTATTTTTATTTTTATTGAGTGGAAAGGTTTGATTTTATACACTTGTGGAAAAGACTACATGTATAAATATACCTTTCTTCTACTACCAAATTATTTGCCCTAACTTATACCACAAGTTGGAAGTTGGCAATTATAAGTTTGGACAATCACTTTCACATACTCACCACTTTTTTTCTACTACTCTAGTCAACCACTACAGAGTTGTAGCAAAAATTGTGATAATAAAGTTGTCTTTGAACTTTCTCATAAATATAACATTGGAATACTAGTTGTTAAACCCTTTTTTTTTTTTTTTTTTGATAACAGAACAACTTAGAATACTAGTTGTTAAACTGGTATACGTTGTTCCATACCATAGTATTACAGCCCTTCTTTGTGACATGCCACAAATTGAAACTGCCTATATTATTCTTTCATTAGCCCCACCATATTAGGACCACCCGTTGGGTTTTTGCAGCTGCCTAGCATATTTAAGATTATATATATTATATATAATCTTAAATATGTATAATTTTGTTCCAAAATTTTGAAGGATAATACTTTTGTCTAATAACTTGTGTTGATGTTTTCTGCTGGTTTGCAATAGGGAGGACTGAAATCAAAGCATTTATTGTTGGAAAAACTGGTTATGCATCTCATACAAAAATCCACAACGGAAGCAACAAAAGATCTACTTCATTCATGTGAGATAACATGGAATATCTAGAATTTTAGAAACAAAGAATAGAAAGGCATACCTTGATGCAGTGAAATTCAAAACAAAAGAAGTTCGAACTTCGGAAGACCTTCAATCTTCACCCCAATTCCACATATGCCCAAGATATGTGGTCTCTCAATCAGTTATGTACGCACTTGTTCAAGAGAGAATATGTTTAGAGAAAACTGTATTTTTCTCTTTTAATTGTATGTACATTTTTTTTAACCGTCAAAAGGCAATTACTTTATTTAATAACTCTTATTAAATAAATAAATAACTAATTATCTAATTGGGCTAGCCCAATTAGGCTTTAGTGTGTGGTTTGGGATGGGACCAAAGGAACAAATAAAACTCTAGCTCCAATGGGTCTCTGGCTTATCTGTCAACGCTTAACAAACCTAAAGTTACCATTAATTATATTTAATACCACTTATATAGATATAATTGCAATCTAGGCTTTATTAATAAAATTAAATCCCAAGACTTTATTATCTAAACAATTAACCCCTTCATGAAAATATTCGTAATAATATAAAGTCATAATATATAATTGCCTCTTTGAAAATTACTACTTCTTGATCCTTGAGTACCCGGCTTAATCCTTTAAGTTATCATATATATTTATGAAATCAAATTTCATAAAATATCAATTTTAGTAACTCTTTACTAAAGTGGTTAGGCCTAACATTCTGAATAACCAAACTCATTAAACTTATCTCAAATGAATGTTTTATATCTCTACAAAAAGACTATGAATTCTATCTTGAGAATATGTGTTCCTTTAGCACTACGTGTGGCTGCCCAACATACTAAGGTTTTAACCGTTGAATTAGATCTCACTCCTGATATATTAAAGCAACCTACATTTCATGATTGGGTTCACTATCCTCTTAGGATTGGGAGTTTATGTAAATTAAAGTCATGAGATTTATTATTCAGTTGACAATCGTTAATAGAATAATTAATCTCACAACGGTTCAGTTTAATATGTCTTATACACTTAAGACACATCAGCATATCAACTAGAAGTCTCCACTTCCATGATCAAGACAAACCATCTTAGTTGACACATTATAGTCTTCACAGATAAAATGCCCAATTTCATCACCGACTACAAACTAAGATTTTGACTTTACAAAGAACTTCATCTCAAAGAATTTCATCACCGACTAAATCACATAAATCATAAACTATGCATCTCAAGAACTATACAATAATGTCCAAATATTCATGTTATCATTATTTTAAATAATAAAACAACTTCATTATTTATAACATAATGTCATACATAATATCATACACAACATCGTACAATAGGATTTGAGGGCACTAATCCTAACATTTATCAATGTTGTTGGCAAGGATGATTGAATTGATAGGACGCAAGGAATGCATTGTCATTGATTATAAACTTTATACGTCTCCCTCTGTAATCTAATTAGTATATTTCAAATTTGTTGGAATGGACCATACTAAATGTACTATGACATAGTTTGTATTTTTCTTCTCTTTGTTGTCAAATGCATGCTAATTGTTTCTCAATATATATATATATATATATATATATATATATAAAAGCTAAAGTGTAGCATTTATTATTGTTGCACTCCTGTTGAGCTACATCAGGGAAAACATCATACACCAATTTCCAACATCATTTTTCCTCTATTAATTCTTTTATCTTTCTTAATTTTTGGCTTTTCTGTTAGGACATATGTGAATCAATGTTAGGAACATATGTCAATATAGAATTTACTAATCCTTTGACAACACGCATTTTACTTGTAATTGGATAGATCTAGGATATGCTTAATGCTTCAAGGAACAAGGTTTTAAGATTAAGTATTAAAGCCATGCAAGTCTGTCCAAGAAACAAGCGAAGAAGTGTTGGATTTTAAAACTCGACAGCTAGTATATATCGAGGTTTAAAAAGCTGTTCTAGCCCGATGCTCGACAGTTTCTTGATAGATAAGCTATCTATCGAGGTTTATGAAAAACAAATTTTTAGTGCTGATTTTCATCCAATCCATAGGTATATGTTTGGGCTTTCTTTTTTCACAACCCTAAACATATATAAGGATTATTTTAAGGGCCGTCAAAGGGCGTGTGAGTGTGAAGCAAAGTTGTATTCATGCAAATTGTGACCAGAGACAGAATTTTCCTCAGTTCATTTTTCTCTGTATTTGTACACCGTAGGGTTTTGTAATTAAGGAGTTTCGTGATCTTCATCGTGTGATGAACTGAAGAACTTTGCAGCCAACATCTTTCTCAAGTTGGTGAGTAAGCCGCGTACTGGGATCCGCGCATCGAATTGGTTAGCATGTACTGGGAGCCGTGCATTGAAAATGAGAGATTGTCACTACAAAACAAGTCCAATTGGGTATTGGGGTAAGGGTTCAACTGTAGATTCGTATAAGGTACTGAGATTCCTTTACTTGTAACCGTTTGTTATGATAATAGTGAATTCTCGGAAGTGGTGATCTTAAAATCACCCGGTGGGGTTTTTGCCGTGTAGGTTTTCCCCATTCGTAAAAAAATCACCGTGTCAATTTATTTTCCACTCTGCATTTAGTTAATTGGTGATTTGTTTGTGCTACCATGCATACTGCATGCTAATTGAATTAATTAATTAACTTAGCTAATTAATTTGTTAATTCATCACAAGGGGTCAATATATTCTTGGCCTATCATTTTCTTATTCCTCTCTTCTTAATATAAATTTATAATTCTCTCTCTCATTCTATACATAGTTTCCCTACTCACAAAAAGTTATTTCTCTCTCTTTCTCAAAATTTTGTTTTTCATTTTTTGGTGGATTTTTTCTTTCTTGCATCTGTACTCTAGGTTGATGAATTTTTGTATTATTTAGAACTCTACTTTCAATTGATGTAATTAAGTTGTATCTTTATGTTGTTATCTTTTTTTCCTTCTCTTTAATTTAATAGATATTATCCTATTGCATTATAAAGATAGTACATAAAAACATAATGTTATATTATTACATAACATTACTTGGATAATTTGGTGTTTATGATTATATCTTTTATTTTTACTTTTTTTCATATTATTTTCTATAAATTTCTTATTATTCTCTCTCACATTCTCTCTTAAAAAAGTGGTTACTCTCTCTCTCTCTCTCTCTCTCTCTCTCTCTCTCTCTTGATTTTTTATTCTTTCTTGCAACACTACTTTATATTAATGAATCATTGTGATTTTATAAAACTCTATTTTGGGTTCATACATTTTGATGTTGTGTTTTTTAGTTCCCCATTACAATTAGTATCTCTCTCTCTCTCTCTCATACTTATAGTTTTGTTTTAATTTTTGTTTAAGTTAATACTTGATTATTTTCAAAGTAAGAATTTGAGTTTATATCAAAATACAATCTTGGCTATGCTAATTATAAATCGGCTTTCGGTCTACTTCAGTTCAATTAGGTCCATTTGGTCTACTTCATTCAATTTAGTCCAATTCGGTCTATCCTGGTCAATTTGGTCTATTTCAGTCAATTCGGTCCACTTTGGTCCATTTTACCTAATTCGGTCCATTTAGGTCTAATTTGGTCCATCCAATACATTGAGGTCCATTCAGTCTATTTGGTCAAATTTGGTCCATTTGGTCCACTTTGGTCTATTCGGTCCATTTGGTCTATTTCAAATCACTTTGGTCCAACTAGGTGTACCTACTTAAGAATGAGAAAATAAAAGTTTGGTTAAGAGTACTATCAATTATATATCAATTGTAATTATATGATAAGTTTTGTTATCATAATAATCTCCTTAAGAGAATGATATTTTGAATAATAACTTTGACACTTAAACATTTTAATTGTACCGAAAAAAAACTCAAAAAATATAATGCATAATAACAATAGTTAGAAGAATATGGACCATTTCAAAAAAAAAAAAGTATAATATCAGTAAAATAAAAAAAGATAAAATTATATATTTATAAAAATAGAGTGATTGAATTACTTTTAAAATTTTTTTAATTTTTAGGGAGAACAAATTATGTACAATAAAATTTAGAAAATAAATTATACATATTCAATATAAGTTTGTTATGAGTTTGATTATCATAATAATCTCTATTAAGAGAATGAATAATTTGAATAATTTATATATATATATATATATATATATAAGGCTAGGTTCAAGTTATACCTGGTGTAACTCTAAGCAATGTTACACTACTCAATACTTTTTAATTTGGTGTAAATTTCGACAAATCTACCGTTAGATTACATTATCTTCGTATATTCTCCATGCTTGCAAAATTTTAAGGTGATCTAAGATTAATATCCATGTCATCGATCAATTTTTTAAATTCAAGTTTTTGTTGTTTAAAATTGTAAAGTTGTGATTTACAACTATTTTGTGTTAGCTTTAATTCCGTACCAAATTTGATTGTAATTTTATTCAATCATTTTTCCTTGTATTTATGTGGGTTTTTAATTGTAAGGGATGAGTGTGAGAGAGTGTGAAGACTCAAGGTTAAAATGAAGAACAAGTAGATTTCGTGAGAAGCTCGCTAAAAGTCATCCCACAAAATAGCCACGTGTAGAGCACATGACAGAGAGTCATGCCAGTCTGTTTGGCTAATTTGTCATGTTTGTTTACCAAGTCTTTACTCACACTATATATACCCTCATTACCCATATATTGTAAGAAGTGCTTTTTAGAAAGAAAACCCTAAAAAAATACACTAGAGAGTTAGAGATTGTTATACCCACAATCATCTACACATTTCCTTGTGGTTTTCCTCTACTCCTACCTCTCCATCTCTAAATCCTTGAGAGGTTGATAGTTCAAACACTTACCACATCCAATCTGAGTGTCAAGTGAGGTTTTGGTGCTGCTGGAAAGCATTGGAAGGAGCCATCCATTGGCGGATGCAATTAGGCGGAATTGCGGGATCCAAGAAAGCTAGAGAAGACAAGGTTCTGAGAAGGCAGTTGGTAGCAGGAGCTGTGAGAGACCGAAAAAGTTTCTCTCAAAAAAGAGAGATTGTTTAGTGCTTTTTAGGGCACCTCTCTTTTTTGGTAAGTGGTGTGGAGTCACCACTTATTTTTTATACAAAAAATAAGAAAAACTAAATATAAAAATACATGACTGAATTGTTTCCTTTCATTGATTGAATAAAAAAATACATATTTGAAAATTTGAAAATTACATGGCTTTGGGTCCTAGTTACAATCTACCCAAAATAAAAAATAAAGACAAGGCCTAAATCTATCTATCAAAAATACCTAATTTCGGAGGCTAGGCAATAGAATGGGAAGGTGTTAGGCACCCATTCCGCCTAGACAGAGTCTGGTCTTCTAGACTCTTGTGACCAATGTACCCTTTTTATGCATGCTATGAATGATATGTTGAACATGTGAAATAAACTAAATCACACAAATTTATTTATGAATGGATCCTCTTCTTTGTTTTAAAAAAAAAAAATGTAGATCTGTTGTTGTGAATAAAAATTGATTTTGATTTATAAAAAAATCAGATCTGTTTTTAAGAAATTAAAAAAAAAAAAAATTTTAACCTTGCAAAAGATCAGATCTGTGTTGTGATGATAAAAGAAAAAAGTTTTTTGATAACAGAAAAAGTCAGATCTGTTTTATATGTTCAAAAATATGGAAAAGATTTTTTTTTATGAAGAGAATTTCATTCATAAATAAATTTATGCAACCTGGACTAAACAAAAAAACCAACCAACACAACAATACATGATCTCTTTCTTTATTTCAAAAATCTGCATGCATTAAATAAAACAAAAAAATCAGATATGCGTCTAAGGAAGATACAAATCAATTTTTTTGATAAAAAAATGTTCAAATTTGCATCTAATGAAGACACAAACCTGTTTTGATTAAGAAAAATTCAGATCTACATCTAAGAAATATGCAAATCTATTTTATTTAGAAGAAAAATTCAGGTATACATCTAAGGAAGATGCCGATCTGTTTTATTTTGAAGAAAAAATTTAGATCTACATCTAAAGAAGATGCAGATTTGTTTTATTGTGAAGAAAAATTCAAATCTCCATCTAAGGAAGATGCAAATCTGTTTTATTGTAAAGAAAAATTCATATCTACATCTAAGGAAGATGTAGATCTTTTCTATTTTGAAGAAAAATTTAGATCTACATCTAAGGAAGATGTAGATCTATTTTATTATGAAGAAAAATTCAGATCTACATCTAAGGAAGATGTAAATCTGTTTTATTTTAAAGAAAAAATCAGATCTACATCTAAGGAAGATGCAGATCTATTTTATTTTGAAGACAAAGAGTTAATTACATGCAGATCTTTAAAACTAAGAAACAGATTATAGCAACAATAATGGAATCAAGAGCATATTTTCATAAACTAAATTAACAAGGCAGAATATGAATATTTGAAACAATTAAACATGCATCATCATAATAAGAGAAACATAAAAACAAAAGGGTTAGAAAGCACCCTCTTGCATGAGCACCCTTCCTCTTAAGAGGATGTTTTAGGGTTCAAAGAAATTTATGCAATTATCTTTGAAACCTAAAAACCCTAGCTTCCACAGAAAATTAGAGAAGGGATCAGAAAATATGAGCAATTTGAGTCCCAGAGTGTCAAAAGTGTGTTGAATTATGAGATCCAGTCTCTATTTATAGAGGCTAGAAAACTCTAAAAAATAGGCTTGGATGATTAAAATGCGAATCGGGATGCATCCTTCTATGAAAAGGTTGAAAAGGGTGTCTTATCGGCACCCGATGGAAATTGGGCCAAAGCCCAAAAAAGGGCCATTCGGCACTCCAAAAGTGCCGAATGGTACTCTTGGGCACTGAACATACTTTCGTGTTTGGGTGCGTTTTGGACTTCCTTTTTCGGTTTTCTTGAGTCGGTCCTTGCACCTAGACGTGTTTTCACCTACATTCTAAGATTTTTATCTCTTTTCTAGATAATTCAGGCTTTTTCAGGAATAATTAGCTTGTAGATAAATACCCTAAAATAAATCTCGATAAAGTTCAGATTATCCACAATTTTATTGTTATCCAATCATCCCTTTTATTCCTATGCTAGCAATCCTATTTTAGAAACTAATTACCAACCAATCACAAAATTATTTAATTAATTTTAATTGTTTAACCAATCAGAATTAATTTAAATTAATCATGCATGGTCGACTCTATCTAGACACAATGCATGTTAATCGTGCAAACTTGATCATGTGATATCTTTCGATCCGATGATCCGATTTGGAAACTGGACACACTATTGCGATCGTTAGAACCTCAAGATCATTTTTATGATATTTAATGAATGAATTGATGCATGTAATGCAATCATGATTTTTGGGGTACATGGATGGTCATTTCAGCCATCTTCCTTGATTAAATCATGGGTGCAAAATCGAATGTCTACAGGAGCTTGGAAGGCTCAGACTAGGCTTGGAGGGTCTTTTGTTATTCATGTACTCCAACTTCATTCTCAAGTGGATCTATTACCGCTTGGAGGGGGCGGAGAGATTTTTCACCGAGTTCTTCGATTTCCTCTTCGATAACACGTCTCGGTGTTATCTTGTGTTCGCATCTCTCTTCCTTACTCTTAAGCTTTACTTTACATTGTTGACAATGGATGAATATGGCTTAGGGTAGTGTTATCAATTGTTTGAGCTCATTTATTCTTATTCTGCACTTAGTCTAAGTTAAAGTAAAAGTAATCTAGCCGTAATTTTAATTTGAAGGTCTAAACAAGCTCTTGTGTTTTCACACGAATTCAAGCTTTCAAAAATAATGCATAAAAGATAAGTTTATAGACATATGGTAAATAACATCCAATTGACATGAAAATTGGCATGATTGTTAAGAACATATAGAACATGTAATTCAACGGTGGGATTTTCAAAATATAAATTCTATAACAAATTATTGGGTGGTGTAACATTGCTTAGAGTTACACCAGGTGTAACTTGAACCCAACTCATATATATATATATATACACACACACACACACACTTATACATACATTGCATGAAGATTTAATTACCTCATGTAATTCATTTAAAAGTAATGACTTTAAAACAAATGAGTAATTTCCCTGAAGATTAGATTTGTATATTCATAGTCTTTATGTTTATAATGACTTTCACTTAAATTTAGCTAGATCGAAGTGGTCTGAAATGCTACATTAATGTGGCTCAACAAAAGTGTAGCAACAATAAATGCTATACTTAAGATTTTATATATTACGAGTTTGAGATTTATATATTTTTTAAAATAAATTTAGATTTAGAATGTGTGCTCTCAACCCAAACATATCTTTTCCCTGTATGTAAGTGCACAAAGTGGACACAAGTGGACTGAATTGGGCCAAATGGAAAGACGTTGACAACATAGATAGAATAGGGCCGAATGGGAACAAAGTGGGCCAAATTGGACCGAAAAGAATATAGTGGACCAGTGTGGACCGAATTGGACCAAAGTAGACCGAATAAGAACGAACGGACATATTAGGATTAAAGTAAACGTAATGGACTGAATAGGACCAAATTAGACTGAAGAGGACTAATGTCAACTAAACATGACTGAATATTAAAACTTTATTTTGGGTTAATACGTTTTAGAGTTATATTTTCGAGTTTTCTATATTATAAGTAATCTCTTTCCTTGTTATAGTTTTGGTTTAATTTTTGTTTGAGTTACTTAGTTATTTTGTAAGTGAGAATTTGAATTTATATATTAAAAAAAATAAAAAAAAATAAAAAAAGTCTTGGCTATGCGTGTCTGTCAATTATTTGAGTAATATAAAGTGCAATTTTGTTATGATTTTTTACTGTCATAATAATCCTCTTTAAGAGAATGAGGAATTTGAATGATTTATTCAGAACTTAAAAAGTTTAATTGCACCCAAAAAAAAAAAAAAATTAGAAAAACATAGTGCACTATAACATAATTTCGAATAATATGGACCACCTCATAAATGAGTAATATCAATCAAACGCAACCCAAAATAATAGATTGATATATTGGTAGAGTTAGAAAGATGAAATAATTTTAGAAATTGTTTAATTTTTAGGGAGAACAAAATTGTTTTCAACAAAATTCAGAAAACAAATTATATTTTATATCACAATTATAAAATAATTATCTATTCCCGCGTATTGCATGAGTCTGCGATTAGTAATAATAATTATGTGGGGTCCGAGGACCAAGGAGGACTAGACTAAAGAGTAACTTGCATAGTCCAGGCCCAAAGGGATAAATAAGCTCCGAGGACTTTGCCCACCTGAGGAGGGAAATAGAATTAGGACAATTGGTATCTTGTGAAGGCTTAGGGAGAGAAGAAAAGACAATACTAGGGACAAGGATGGTGGGAAGAATTTTCTTGGAGGATATACCTCCCACCTCCACATTCAATACTCTGCACCAACCTAATCAACTGCATTAATGTGGAAATGACTCCTGAACAGTAACTCCACAGCTAGCAACCCTTTTTACTGCCTTCAGTAGAGTCCTGATGGGACAAGTATCCTGAGAAGTGCCCCTTAACGTACAAATGGAGGGCTAGGATGCTTGGAAAGAGGTATAAAAGGAAGGGAACCCCCCAGAAGAAGGGTGATGAACATTGAAAAGACCATTAGAACAAGAAGGAGAACAGTGAAAAGTCTGATGTAAAACTTGAACCATACTTAATACAAGGAAACTGTTCCTTGAACTTGCCCGAGGTGGACATTACTCTCAATTGCTGTTTCATTCACACCAATTTGTTACTTAGGCTCCATGGCCTTAAGCTTGGGCTTAGTTTAGAATTGCACTTGGACTTGATTCTCACTCTCTTACTACAAATTCTATTGTTTGGGCTTAATTAAAAAGATAAGGTACCACAAATCTAAGTGGGCTTGGCCTTTTATTTTTTGAGTACTTATAATAATAATGCATGCTAATTATGTAATCACATGAAAGTTGAAAGCTTGAATTTGTGTGAAACACAAGAGCTTGTTTAGACCCCCAAATTAAAATTACGACTTGGTTGATTTTACTCTAACTTAAACTAAGTGTGGAATAGAGTAAATGTGAGCAGATAAATAATATAACTACTCTAAGCCATATTTAACAAATCACAACAGTAAAATGAAAGCTAAAAGAGTAGGGAAGAAGAATGCAAACACAAGATAACACGTCGATGTGTTATTGAAGAGGAAACCAAAGAACTCAGCAAAAAACCTCTCTGCCGCCCTTCAAGCAGTAAATCGATCCACTAGAGAATAAGTTAGAGTACACAAATAACAAAAGACCCTCCAAGCCTAGTCTACCCAATGTACTTGAGCCCTCCAAGCTCCTGCTACCAACGAACTTCACCAAGCCTTATCTTCTCTAGCTCTCCAAATCCCGCAATACGCCCAATTGCATTAGCCAAGCCTCACCGGCTTCTTTTGGCAAATCCCCAAAACTTCCCAAGCTCCAAAACACTCTCTACACTTTGAAAATGTGTGGGTTGTGTTTGGGTACAAATCTCCTCTCAAGGTATGACAATAGGAGAGGGAAGGAGAAGAGGCTAGAATGATTTCTCACTAAGGATGAGTAGCTTTCTCTCCAAAAGATAGGTGTGTGTTGTTGAAAGCCTATCTAGGGTTTTTCTCTTTGAATGACCTCCTTACAATTTCTATGGGTAATGAAGGTATATATAGTATGGGTGAAGGGTAAGAAAGTCACATTTAAAAATCCTTCAGGCAGAATGTTTCGCGAGTACCTCGCAGGAAGGCCTTACCTGCGAGACACTCACGAAATTGACAACCTGGCACGACTCTTCAGCTTCCAGTCATGTGCTTCTCACGTGGCTACTTTGCGGGTTAGCTTCTCACGAGCTTCTCGCGAAATCCACTTGATCTTCAATTAAGCTTGAGTCTTCACCAACTTAATACTAAACCCAATAAAATAAAATCCCACAAAAATACAAGGAACAAAATTAAAGCAATTACAACACTTTTTGTCATAAAATAAAGCCAACATAAAATATAGTTGTAAATCACAATTTTACAAAAGTGTTATATAATTAATCTACCTTGAATAGATATTTCCAAACCTTCATCACATTGATTGCGTGAAGGAGAAAGTTGGCAAGAAAAGGCTTTTACCTATTTAGAACAGTTTACTGGCATTGGTATTATCTGTTATTTGATTTCTTTTTTAGTAGGATAATGAGAGATTCATTCTAATCAGCAATGATATTATGTCACAAAACTTTGTAGCGTTGGAAGCTCACGCTGAACGCAATCTAAGAGGAATCAAGCCATGAAGGCTGGTCAATTGACTTGACTACTTAAAGGGGGAAAAAAAGTTTAAAGCAATTGTTAGGACATATGTGGATCATGTTAAGAACATATGTCATTTAGAATTGGCTAATCCTTTGACAAAACGCACTTTACTTGTAATTGGGTAGATCTAGGATGTGTTTAATACTTCAAGGAACAAGAGTTCAAGTCCAAGTATTGAAGCCATGCAAATATATCTAAGAATCAAGTGAAAAAGTGTTGTTCTTTAAAGCTCGACAGATGTATTTGTTGAGATTTAAAATGTGAAGCTCAACAAATAAGCTCGACAGCAGTATCTATCAAGAATTACAAAAATCAGTTTTTCAAATCAGTTTTTCACGCATATACAAGCTATATTTCTTTTCTCACAACCCTAGACATATATAAGGATTATTTTAAGAGCCGTCATACTTGATGCAACTGAATGCAAAGGTTTTATTCAAGCATATTGTGACCAGAAACAATTTGCCTTAGTTCATCTTTCTCTTGAAGAAGCTGCTGCGTTTTGTACGCCAAGGGTTTTGTAACTAAACCCAATAAAATAAAATCCCACAAAAATACAAGGAACAAAATTAAAGCAATTACAACACTTTTTGTCATAAAATAAAGCCAACATAAAATATAGTTGTAAATCACAATTTTACAAAAGTGTTATATAATTAATCTACCTTGAATAGATATTTCCAAACCTTCATCACATTGATTGCGTGAAGGAGAAAGTTGGCAAGAAAAGGCTTTTACCTATTTAGAACAGTTTACTGGCATTGGTATTATCTGTTATTTGATTTCTTTTTTAGTAGGATAATGAGAGATTCATTCTAATCAGCAATGATATTATGTCACAAAACTTTGTAGCGTTGGAAGCTCACGCTGAACGCAATCTAAGAGGAATCAAGCCATGAAGGCTGGTCAATTGACTTGACTACTTAAAGGGCGAAAAAAAGTTTAAAGCAATTGTTAGGACATATGTGGATCATGTTAAGAACATATGTCATTTAGAATTGGCTAATCCTTTGACAAAACGCACTTTACTTGTAATTGGGTAGATCTAGGATGTGTTTAATACTTCAAGGAACAAGAGTTCAAGTCCAAGTATTGAAGCCATGCAAATATATCTAAGAATCAAGTGAAAAAGTGTTGTTCTTTAAAGCTCGACAGATGTATTTGTTGAGATTTAAAATGTGAAGCTCAACAAATAAGCTCGACAGCAGTATCTATCAAGAATTACAAAAATCAGTTTTTCAAATCAGTTTTTCACGCATATACAAGCTATATTTCTTTTCTCACAACCCTAGACATATATAAGGATTATTTTAAGAGCCGTCATACTTGATGCAACTGAATGCAAAGGTTTTATTCAAGCATATTGTGACCAGAAACAATTTGCCTTAGTTCATCTTTCTCTTGAAGAAGCTGCTGCGTTTTGTACGCCAAGGGTTTTGTAACTAAGGAGTTTCTTGATCTTCATCATGTGGATGAACTGAAGAACTTTACAGCCAACATCCTTCTCAAGTTGGTATGTTAGTCACGTACTAGGAACCGTGCATCAATTGGTTAGTCACGTACTTAGAGCCGTGCATTAAAAGGAGAGATTGTCACTATATTACAAATCCAATTGTGTATTGGGGTAAGAGTTCAACTGTAAGTTGGTATAAAGTACTGAGATTCCTTTACTTGTAACCGTTTGTTTTGATAATAGTGGATTATCAGGAGTGGTGACCTTAAATTCACCCAGTGGGGTTTTTGTCTTAGAGGTTTTCCCCATTCGTAAACAAATCACTGTATCAAATTTATTTTCCACTGCATTTAGTTATTTGGTGATTTGTTTGTGCTACGTATTGCACGTTAATTGATTTAATTAATTCACTTGGCTAATTAATTGGTTAATTTACCCAATGGGCCAATACATTCTTGGCCTATCAGCAATGATATATTTTTTCTATTAAGAAGGAAAATACCACAAGGTGTAATATATTTTGTAAATAGCAAATTGTGGTTGTAACCTCACTTTTATATAGACTCACCATTTACACTATTATTATTTTGCACCAATCGTACAATAGGTCATATTAGATTGTATGAAAAAAAGTTGTGCTTAGAAACTATGTAAGGTTGAATTTAATCAACCATTTTGTTGGTTTTATTCCATGCCAATTTTCTTGTAATTCAGCATTTTAAAACCCTGTATTTAGATGGGAATCATGTAAGGGTAATGTGTGAGAAAGTATGAAGAAAAGTTCAAGAGTGTGCACTCAAGCAAGGCTTCGAGACTAGCTCGCGGCTGGCAAGTCACCAAAGGAGGCACACATGTGAAGCATGTAGAGAAGCTGATGAGTCACACTAGCTGGAGCACTACAGGACAAAACTTCCAATCTAACTAGGCATTTAGCTCGCGACTCAGTCAAGTCACGAGGTCAAGTCGTCAGACCATTCTATTTGGGAAAAACTGACCTTTCGCATTCCAAACACACACCAGTATAAATACCCCTATACCCACGTATTGTAGAAAGCTTTCATAGAGAATTTTGAGAAAGAAACCCTAGAGAAAAGCAAGATTGACTCATCCACAATCTTTATCCTTTAATTCTCCAAATTCTTCTACTCTCACCCTCTCCATTATTACATCCTTGAGATGTACATTTAGCCAAATCATTTTCTCACCATACCCATATCTGTGAGAAGGTTATTTGGTGCTTGGGAAGCAATTAGGAATGGACCAATTGATATTAGTTGATGCTATGAGCTACTGCGAAATCCGATAAGCTAGAGAAGAAAAAGGTTCAGCGTAATCTCGTTGGAGCAAGAACCTTGGAAGGCTCTATGTTGTTCATGTATTCCAACTTCATTCTCTAGTGGATTATTGACCGCTTGGAGGGTGGCGGAGAGGTTTTACGTCGAGGGTTTCGATTTCCTCTTCGATAACACATTGCTGTGTTGTCTTTGTGTTTGTATCTTTCTTCCCTTAATTTTTACCATTTAATTTCTGATGTGGTTGTGATTTTATTTGGTTTAGATTGTTTTATCAATTTGTATTAGCTTATTTTCATATTTCACACATACATTATTTGATAATAAGCTTGAATTGGTAATTTGTAATTTGAGCTTTCAAACTAATTATTTTGTAAAAACAAAAACCAATCATCATATTCCAAGCAGTACTCAATTGGAATGGATATAGATAGATAGATCATTTGCCTCAAGTCTTTTAACTTTTTACTTATAGTTTTATTGCCTTGGAAATTCCTTGCTGCACCCATGACCCATCTAACAAATTTCAGAACAAATACTTTCTGTGACTCTTAAGTGTTTGATAGTGCATTTGTTTCACCAGTTGTCTGCAAGATGATAAGTGATGAATCTCCATATACATCAATCTTCTTGATTCTCAAGTCGAGGGCGCTTCAAAGAAGCGACTGTGATACACGCAGAATATTCTGCTATGTTGTTTGTGCAAAAGAACCTCATCTTGACAGCTATGGGAATATGGGCTCCTTTTGGAGAGCTTTAAGATAGCATAAAGGGGGCGCTCCAACTCCATTTCTGTTCTGATTTACTGCACCATCAAAGAAGATTTTCGAATCATGAAGAGTTTCGTCTTCTTCTTCGCCTACCGCAAATAGAATAGCTTCAAAACATGTGTCACATTTCTGTTGTTCGTTTTGCTAACAGCTATAAACTAACTCTACAGTTACAACGTACGATTCATTTGCTTCCATCCCCAAAGCGTCTTATACCTCTCCTCTTAGCCTGTAAACGCAAAGCACCCATTTGCTAAAACCCATGCACTCATGCTCTTGACCGGTCTCTTCAAGCACGGAAGCTCCAATGGGGGACTCATCGCGTTCTATGTAAATATGGGCAACATGGAAACTACCCGAAGAGTGTTTGATGTATTGCCTCAAAGAGGCATAGATGCATGGAATGCCATGATCATTGTGTATTCGCGTAAAGAGTACCCAGTTGAAGTTCCATGTCTCTATCATAGGATAATCTTTGGACGGTGTAAGACCTGATAGCTCAACTTTCACTGTGGCCCTCAAATTTTTACGGTTTTAACTAGCTTTTTTTCTACTCATGCCATTTGTTCTGGTATGTGCGGGATGTGAAGAAAATTTATCGTAGAGGCTTTGGGTTTGTGGCCTCTGCAAATAATTCTTCCTCTGCCTGGGTTGCCTGACGCAAAAATTTAATACAAGGTCAAGAGTTATCCTTTACTAGTTCTTTGGGCTTTGCCCATATGTTTTGGCTTCTTATGAAACTAATAACATGATGCATTTTTGCTTCAGGTTGAAAGAAAAACTTGTTGATGTTGATCTACTGGCTTATGTATACGCAGAATCCAATCAGTATAGAAAGGAAAGAAGTTAAATTTTCTGCATTACACAGATTTTCATAGCTCATTTAGTATGTACTACTTGTCAACCTTGATGATCACATTAAAAAATTAAGAAAATGAAAAGGAACATTTAAATTTCCCAGTCTAAACTAAACTTAAAAAGTGGTTAATATTTAGAATTTGTTCTGATAAATTCTTGAAGTATATATATCTTGATTTACTGTTAGGTTTCATGAATTTATTCCACTTTTTTACAGCAATCATTGATTTGTATTGGTAATGTTTAAGAATTGCTTTCTCAACAGACTTCCACTTTCAGGATTCAACGCCGTTAATGCATGATGGTGATGTTTATATTAATTTTCTTGAATCTTTACACTTTCTTTTAATTCTAAATTACCATTTTTGATAATATGACGAACTCCTTCTATGATCTTAACACTCTAAAAGTGCAGGTATTGGGTTCTATTTTCAACCAGTGGGAGGAGAGGGGAATCGCTACCCCATTGTCCCTTAGTCACATTTTTTTTTTTTTTAAATAAGTAAGAGAGAGTTGATAGCACATTTAAGCCTGGAATTTAAAAGGGTCAGGATTAGCATTCTGGGTTTGGGTGAAGTTTCGAAAACATGGCTGATCTAGTTTACGGACACCATGTTCTGTGAATATGGCACTTGTATTGTGATAGTTATAAATACTTCTCCACAATCCCTATACCAAGTTGCTGTATCTGATTGCAACTCTTGAATTGACTTAAGAAAGACAACTTGTGATTGAAGAATCATCATAGTTCTAGTAGTGGAAGCAAAATCTTCAAAATCAACCGGCCTAATTGGCTAGTCCCAGTTGGTTGGAATTTGAAATATAAGAAAGAAGAAGTAGTCTGACTTAATTAATCTAGTGAAAGCTTTTGTAAATTCCTTTTGTGTTTTTCTTTGTGCAATCTCTGTTGGGTTTGAATTTCACTTTAATTTAAAGAAAACTCTATTAATCTAATTGAAAATGTGAAGTATACAGGACCTATACTGGATGGAATGTCATTACATTGAAGACAATAATAAAACAACTTGTTCTCATTTTATTGTTGGTGCACTAGTTTTTTATCAATTCTGTTTCTTGCAGATTGTATTAGAGAATGCTGCTCCTATTCTGAATGATATGGTGGCTGCAGATCCCTCTTCCACTGTGGTGCATTCTTTGAGAAAGAAACAAAATTATCTCCATTTACAGTTCCAAATCAGTTAAGTTTTAAATGGTAGCATGCATTCTTTTTTTTTTTTTTTTTTTTTTATAAGTTTGAATTTCTGCCGTGCGTCCTGCTTATTTAAAAAGGAATCAGAATGCTTCTCATTTAGCTTGTTGGTACCAGTACCACATTTAGGCTTTATGTCTTCACCCTCACATGTGACTTTTTTGCTGCCTGACTACTATTCTCATTCTTCTTCACTTCTTCTATTAGTACTAGATTACGTATACAAAAGCAATAGCATGAACCTATCAAAAACACAGAAGCAATAGCATGAAGAAGGCATGGTTAAACTCAAAGTTCCCTGCTCTACTAGAAAATTCTATTCTCACTAATGTCCTAATGAATCCAAACTTATCAGATGTAGCCAAATCAGTCACCACTATGGACATCTTTAACCTTGACTTGAATGGCACTACCTGTGGTTTTTTTTTTCTCCCTATTTTCTTTCATTCTTTCACATTTTTTTATGAATTGGCACCTGCATAGAGTTATTTGTATAAACCTTGAAAGTTTTGCTTGTGTTAAGATTTTTTTTTGGAGAAGAACTTGTGTGAAGGTTAATTGACTTCAATGTACACATTGTACATTAAAAAACAAAAATTTAGAATTAAAGTCAATAAAGAAGGAGAACTGATATTTGCTAGATAAATCAAACATTGCATGTGTCTGCAAGATCAATCTGAATGATTGACCATTTATTCTGGACTGATTGGAGTTAGAGAATCGAAGTCAGAACATACCCAAACAATACTAATGAGCAAGGTAGCATTTCTATACCCAGAAAAAACAAAAGATTCTTTAAGAATGGAGTTAGCATGGGGATGAAGGAAGTTGTAATGGGAGAGTGATGTCATCACATGCTACATCATTAGTTGAAAACAAAATCTAGTTGGCGGAAAATTCTAACATTAAAATGATTTGTTTAATGTTTCATGATTGAGAAAAAAAAAAAAAAATTGAAAAGATTTCTTACTATACTTTCTCTTTATCTGCAATTTTTGTTTCAGTGAAATTTTTTTTTTTCAGTTCTCCAATTCTTTAAAAAAAAAAAAAAAAACATGCACACAGAATTTCGTATATACCCAAATGGAAGTTAAGCTTTATGTTAGAATTATGATTAAATGATTCAATTCACAATTTTTAATAGTTTAAGTTTTTGGGATAATTGGGAAGTTAAGCTCTAAAATGATAATGAAGAAATGAAAAGAATCATTGAGTGCAAAGGTTTTTGATTGCTTTGTTATTTGAATTTAGAATTTGATTGACCTATACTTCTTTATGTGAAATTTCTTTTTATTTATTTATTTTTTCCTATTTGCTATACCTGTCGGTAATATTTTGTTATCATTCTGGAATTGAAACTGAATTTTGTAGAGCAAAATTGAAGATCCTAATTAACATTTTGTGTTTGGTTTCTATGTATACCAATGAATTTGACGTGAACTTTAATATTATATTCCACGAATCCAGGTAAAACAATGTTAAATAAATGGAAGATTATAGAATTTGATTTGCAAACTAAAATCTAGGTTTGAAGAACCAAAATTAGTCCAGTTTGCACAATAACATGTTTGTGTTTGAGTGTGAGTAGGAGTGTCATTTATTTATTTATTTATTTATTTCCAATGATAAATAGGATTATATTTTAAACCTGTGGCTCAACTGGTTTCTACTTATTCGGGACCAAACCCAATATTTCAAGAATAAAAGACTTTCTAGTTGTACTAATTGAAACCCATGGGTGAGTAAGAGGTAGTTTGCAACAAAAGGATGAGAAGAATACTTTGTTAAATAATGTGATGTAACACAACTACAGTTAGTACATGTGGTTAGCAGATTGCTTTGAATGGGATTGACTGAATGAAATATATTAATTTTTTTCCACAAATTCTTATATTTTTAAGTAAGTTTTACCTACTAGTATGGTTTCATTTGTTTTAGAAAACAATTTGAGATCTGCAAAAAAGTTGAAATCCGGTGCTTGCTAATGCCATTGAGAGCAAATGTGGTGCTGGTGGTTGGTGGTGACCCAACACACGCAACAACTTGGCCTTGCATCAATGTAGATCTTATTCATCGAGACAATATTGAGTCACCTCGACCCTAAACATATACAACCTTGTTCCAATTGTATTATGGTGGCAACCATAGAGTTTTAGAAATAGTCTATCATTCATGTGATTTCTTTTTGTATTTTTATTATAAATTATTTAGAACTTGTTTTTGTTTTTTTTTAAGCAGAAATTATTTAGAATTTGTGACAATTAACTTTTGGCCTCATGTATAATATATGTTCAATATATTATAATTGATTATATTATCTTCTCTACATAATTAAGTTCTAAAGCGTTATATTTCATCTTTTGGTATTCTTCCAATCTAAAAACTCTTCACCTTCCTCGGTTGTGATCACAACAATGATACCAATTTTTGTTATTTGGGGCTAGCTAAAGCACATTTACTCGAGAAATAATATAAAACATCCACACAAAACAACAATATTTAATGTAGTTTGGCCAATTCCAAGCCTACGTCTACTAGCAATGCTTGCCAAATTCACTATCAACGATATGGGTGACATTGAAAGTTGAAACTACTTGAAAAGTGTTTGATGTATTACCTCAAAGAGGCATAGATGCATGGAACGCCATGATCATTGCATATTTGCAAAAAGAGCACCCAGTTGAAGTTTTACATCTATATTGTCAGATGACCTTTGATGGTGTTACTTAGATCTGACAACTCGACTTTCACAGTTGCCCTCAAGGCATGCATGAGCTTGGCAGATTTGAATACAGGGGAGGAAATTTAGTGTCGAGTGAGGCATTGTGGGTTTGAGTTTGATGTGTCTGTTGGGTCTTCTGTTTTGAATTTGTAGGCAAAGTGTGGGAAGATGGATGAAGCAACTGTGGTGTTTGATAGGATGCCAAGAAAGGATCTTGTTTGTTGGACAACTATGATAGGTGGGTTTGCACAGGGTGGGCAGCCAATGGAAGCGGTTGATATGTATAGGCAAGTCCTAAAGGCGGGAATGGAAGGAGATGGGGTTGTGATATTTGGGTTGATACAGGCTTGTGCAAATCTTGGGAACTTAAAATTAGGTCTTACTGTTCATTTTTTTTTTTTTTTTTTTTTTTTTGATAGGTAATGTGAGTACTATTATTGATGAAATAATAAAAAAGAAACATACATTGTGTTCATGAGGATAAACACATAAAAGTACTAACATAAAACAAAGAGAAAAGAAATCAGGAGAGTAAACTAAGAGAAGAAAATAAACTGTATAAGAGAAGAACAAACTATAAAACCCCAGCACCAAGACCAATCAAAAAGACTACCCTGGCACAAGCCTTTTAACTCAACCAATAACTTCTCACAGAATCTTCAAAGGAATGACGATTATGTTTTGTCCAAATAGTCTACATCAAACAACCTGGAATTAAATTCCAAATATCTTAATTATATTTCCCAAGCCAAAAACTCCAACAACATAATAATTCCGCCACAGAGTCAGGCAAGACCCACTAAATACCGAAAAAGCCTGAAGCATAAAAACCCATAAAGAATGTGCTACGTGACAGTGAAAAAGGAGATTATCTACAAATTCCCCACTACACCAGCACATGCAACACCAATTTGCCAAAGAGCAACCCCTAAGCATGAGATTGTCCAAAGTAAGAATGCAATCATGGGCTGCTGTCCACAATAAAAAGCCAGCCTTTTGGGAACGTTTACATTCCAAATGCCCTTCCAAGGGAAAATAGAGTTGGGGACCTCCCTTAACTCATTATAAAAGGAATGAGTATCAAACTTACCACTTCAATTAAGGCCACAACACAGAGAATCGCAACCTCCTCCCCGTGGAAGATGAGCTGGAATAAAATCATGTATAGAAATAGATGCAGCAACCTACCAGTCTTGAAAATCCCTATAAAATCTCAAGTTCTAATATCTAACATTTCCTCCCTCCTGTTGACACAAAACATCAAAGATACAAGCTTCCCTGTCTACCAAAATCACATATAACTAAAGGTAGAGGATTTTAAGGGGATCAAACCCAACCCATCTATCATGCTAGAAGAGGATTTGAGTACCATCACCCATAAGAAAAGAAAAATTCTTAGAAAAGCTCTCCCACCCTTCACTAATACTATGCCACAAACCACACCCATGAGCCCTCCTACAATCTTTAGTTCTCCAACCCCTTTACCCTTCCCATATGTAGTGGATGTAACCCTCCGCCAAAGATGAGTAACTTCATGCCCGTACCTCCACAACCACTTCCCTTATAAAGCTTGATTAAAGGACACTACATTTCTTATCCCTAATCCACCCATTTCAATAGGTGAGCAAACCTTCTCCCAAGCCACCAAAGGGTATTTGAAACTACCCTTAGAAGATCCCCATAAAAAGTTTCTTTGGATTCTTTCCAATCTAGCAACCACAACTTTAGGAATAATAAATAATGATAAAAAATAAGTTGGAAAACTAGAAAGAGGGTTATTCAATAAAGTGAGCCTTCCACCCTTTGATAAATAGAGGCGTTTTCATGCCAATAATTTCTTCTCCATCTTCTCTAGAATGGGATTCCAAATAGAAGCTGTCTTAAATGAAGTACCAAGTGGCATCCCCAAGTATTTCATAGGCAAACTACCCACCTTGCAACTAAGGATATTAGCCAAAGCATCCAGATTATTCACCTCCCTAATGTAGACAATCTCACTTTTTCCCACATTAACCTTCGACCCTGTAAAATCTTGAAAACACGACAAGGCCAACCTTATAGAAAGCAACTGCTCCCTAGAAGTATTACAAAATAAAATAGTGTCATCCACAAACAACAAATGAGAAATGCGCACACCAATAGAGTTCACCGGTCCCACATGAAAACCATGAATTAGACCACATTCCTCAGTCTTTCTTAGAATCCTGCTTAAGACCTCCATAATCAAAGGAAAATGTAAGGGGATAATGGATCACCTTGTCTTAAACCCTGTGAACTTCCAAAAAAGCCTTTAGGGGATCCATTCACTAGAACTAAAATCGGACAACAGTGACACATGCCTTAATCCACCCAATCGATTTCACCTTTAAAACCATCCTATCCAATAGATAGAACAAGGCATCCCAATTAACATGGTCGTAGGCTTTTTCATGGGTATTTGATTCGGAAAAACCTTCAAATGGACTTTGTAGTTCAAACTAGCCTTGTGGCTATGTATGCCAAGAATGGACATTTGAAGCTTGCTTGTCATGTTTTCAAGAAGTTGCCATATAAGAAATGCAGGATTATGGAAACAAACCAGATTTAGTGTGTCTTTTGAGTGCACTTCTAGCATGTTCACAAGTTAGGTTTTCAAAATTGGGTAAATCTACACAAATATGTTGTGAGAAGGCTTGATTTTGATCAAGTTTTAGGTACTGCAGTGATTAACATGTATTCCAAATGTGGAGCCCTTTCTTGGGCATGCACTCTGTTTGATCAGATAAATTGCAAAGACTCAATCTCTTGGAATGCAATGATAACCAGCTTTGGAATTCATGGGCATGGAAAAGAAGCTCTATCTCTCTTCCTAGAGATGACAAAAACAAGCCAAAAACCAGATCATGCTACTTTTTCTTCCCTTCTCTCAGCCTTCAGTCACTCAGGTCTTGTGGAAGATGACCTATATGGTTTAATCACGTGGTTAGTGAATATAAGGTCTCTCGAACTGAAAAGCATTATGTTTGTGTGGTTGATCTTTTGGCTTGCACAAGTCAAGTTGAAAAGGCTTGCGAGCTAATTGTAAAGTTGTTATTTACAACTATGTGTTTTTGTTGGCTTATATTCCGTGCCAAATTTAATTGTAATTTTATTCAATCATTTGTACCTTGTGTTTATTGTGGGATTTCTTTGTAAGGGTTGTGTGTTAGAGAGAGAGTGTGTGAAGATTCAAGCAATTGAAGAATGAAGTGTTTTCACGGGTAACTCGCGACTTAGCATCCTGCAAAGTAACTCATGTGCCCTGCACATGCTAGAATGCAAAGAGTTAGGCCAGATGGACATAGCTGTGTCTCGCGAGTATTTCGCAAGTAAGGTCTTCCCGCGAGACACCCGCGAGGCATTCTGTTCTGCCAGCCTGTCCAACTTGATACACACTTTTTGTGCATACACTATTTATACCCACATTACCCACAAATAAAGTAGAGAGTTTCTGAGAAAAAACCCTAGCCAAATACCTTCAGAGTTAGAGATTGTTATACCCACAATCCTCTACACATTTGTTTTGGGAATTTCCTCACCTCCTACCTTTCCATTTCCATACCATTGAGAAGTTGATAGCCCAAACACTTACCACACCCTTTGAGAGTGTCAAGTGGAGTTTTGGTGCTGCTGGGAAGCAATAGAAGAAGCCAAGGATGGCAAATGCAACATGGAGCTTGTTGCGGGATCCGGAGAACTAAACAAGACACGGTTTCGAGAAGCCTTGTTGGAGTAGGAGCTTGGAGGGCTTAGGTACAAAGGGTAGATTAGGCTTGGAGGGTCTCTTGCTCACCCATGTATCCCAACTGATTGTCTAGTGGATCGATTTCCGCTTGGAGGGCGACGGAGAGGTTTTTCGCCAAGTTCTTCGATTTCCTCTTCGATAACATGTCTCGGTATTATCTGTGTTTGCATCTTTCTCCCCTACTCTTGTTCATTTCATTTTTACTGCTGTGTTGCTTTAAATATGGATTAGAGTAATTCTCTTGTTTATATGCTTGTGTTTACACTATTCCGCACTTAGTATTAAGTTAGTGTAAAATCAACCAAGCTATAACTTTGTTTTGGGGTCTAAACAGCTCGTGTTTTCGACACATTTTTGAGCTTTCACTAATAGATTCCATGAATGCTGAATTGGGGCTTGCTGTTTGGGTTGCTCTCCTGGCAGGTTGCTACAAAAATAATATGTTGTTTATTGGAGAGATGGCTGCAAAAAAGGTTTCTTGAGTTAAATCCAGATGACTTGGGAATTTATTCTTTGGTCTCAAACTACTATGCGAAGGCAAGGAACTGGGATGATGTAGCTAGTGTTAGGAAAATCATGAAAAAGACAGGGATGAAGAAAGTGCCAAGGTATAGTGTAGTAGAAGTGAAAGGGAAACTTCATGCTTTTCTTATGGAAGATGAGAGCCATTATCAATGTGAAAATATGATGCAACTTTTGGATAAGTTGGATCATGAAATGAGAGCTATTGGATATGTCCCAAAGATTGAATTTGTGTTGCATTCCCTTGCTGAGGAAGTCAAAAATAAAAAGTTGTGTAATCACAGTGGAGGCTTGCTATTGCTTATGATCTCTTAAACACAGGGCCAGGAACCAAATTATTGATCATAAATAACCTTAGGGTGTGTGGGGATTACCACGAAGCAACCAAGTTCATTACAAAAATTGTGAACAGAGATATTGTTGTGAGGGATGTGAAGTGATTTCATCACTTCAAAAATGGGATCTGCTCATGTGGTGACTACTGGTGAAGCTGATGTGCATAGATTTCCTTTCCCTTTGCTGGATTTGTCACAGCTTACATGTTGACATATGAGGGCAAGATCTGAAATCTCTTTAGGAAAGTAAGTTCCGAATATTATAATGGCAGAAATGGAAGAGATAAGCAAGCTAACGCCTCAATTGCATACTACAATCTTTAAGGAGTGTATAGATGCAGCTTGGTAACCGATACAGTGCTTCCAGATGGTCCCATCCAACAAATCCATATCCAGCTGGGTTGCTGGCAGAATTTGGGTGTTGATATACATCCACCACTTTATCAATTTCCCCATTATACTATCTACTTCAGCCAAGTTCAAAGAACTTTTGTCAAAAATTATACACTTTTTTTATTGCTCAAAGTAGATGCAAATTGTTCGAAAGGATTTATCTATGATTGGAATGCGAAAGAGAAGGACTCGGGGGATTTTTTTAATCCAAATGTCTTCCTGCATGCTTTGCATCAGCAAGCCTGATTTACCTCTAACAGCTCCAGTATTTAATCCTTTTGAAACTTTATTTTCCTCATCTCTCTTGCTCCTAGTGTCAAAGGCGACACTTTTTTGTTTCATCTCATAAATCATAATATGGTGGGTTTTATTTCTGCGGCATGAAAATCCAAAAATTTTGAGGATATTATTTGGTTGACATTTAAAACATGGATTCTCTGACAAAAGCAAAATTGGGAGTATAAACACAAATTAGGGGGTTTCATATTTTCTTATTTCGGGATACAGTTCACATCCTATGGTTTCTACTTGAGAATATAGACCATTATAGAAATGGTTCGAAGAGCAGCCTTTCCAATTGTATCTGGTAACCCATTTTAGTGCATCACTTGTCATACTTTGGCTACATACATACAAACACATATAATTGTATAATTGATTTTAGTTGCTAATTGAGGTTGTGAACTCTTCAGATGAAAACTCTTCGTATTTTCTTCCTTGTTCTGAGGAAGAATGCCAGAGTTCTGTGCTTCTGCAAAGGGTACAATTTCCTTCTCCTCTTGTTGTTATGGACTGAAGGATAAGTGAGAAATTGCATATGCTCAAGTTTCTAGACATGTTCATTGAAATTCTGGGCAACATCAAGAAGTTCTTTAGGAACACTTGATGGTTGATTGTTCATAACTTTTGTCATTTTAGGATGCTAAGGGTTTGTTTTCACTTTTCCTCTACTTTTGTTGTGTTTATTCTGCTGAATAAGATCTTCTGAAGTAACTGTGGCAGCATGGACAGAGGGCTGGGTCGGTGGACTGCAATTTCCTAAATATGTGAATTTCATTTCAAGAACCTCATAAAATTATTGCCCTTTTCAGTTACCGCTTCTATTTCCTTTTCCTAAATCTCTCAATTCACTTTTCAATCACATCCCTCTCCTTAATTTCATTATCGTCATTCTCAAGAGATAACACTTCATCAAGTTGGTGCTTGATTGAACTAACCAAGATAATTTCTGGATGGGATTTACACACTAAGATTTTATATTTGAAAAGTGAAACTTATCGTTACCTTAATTTCTTCAAAGTCCAAAGTTGGTATTATTTGGAACCTAATAGGTTAATAATACAGAGCAAAAGCAAAATTAGGTGTCAACGAGCTTAACTATTTATTTTTCATTTTTTTTGGGTTGGGAATAATGAGTGTACATTTTAATACAACAGAAAAACAAGCAGCTTAAGCTGCAGAAAGTAAAATAAAAATAAGAGGCAAAGCCGAATCTTATGGCATCCTTTATGAATTCAAAAATGGCTTCTTCATCTTTGAAATTTTGAGCATGGCATCTCTGATTTTCTTCTTTAAACAATAGATTTTAGCTAGGTAGGCTACTTTTAGAAGTGTAGGTGTAAAGCCACTTCCTTGCATGGCTTGTATAGCACATTTGAACTCTGCTTCCCAATGATCAATCCGTCTACATTTATAGAAAATGTAGGTGCAAAAAATGTTCTCTGCATTTTGGAAAATTTTTCATTACACAGTATTTCTATAATATCCCATCTAAACTTGGCTGTACTTGGTATTTGATTTTTTTAAAAGTTATGGTCAACTAAGCTATAAAAGAATGCTTTTGCATTCGAATTTTTTTAAAAACCCAATCTAGGACTGAAAGAGAATTTTTGATTGCGTACTAAGTACCTTTGAAAATGTCTTTGTAGTATTGAAGTAGTCCAAATGAGAAAATATATGTGTTGATATATTAGGAAACCTTTACGCATCTCTAGTGATTCCAACTTGATTCTTTGATTTAGCATGTGGTGGTGTTCAACTTCAAGTCTATGTTCTCCTGCAGGGTAATACAGTTGTATAATTTTGACGGTTTTAACTAACTTTTTTTTCTACTCATGCCTTTTGTTCTGGTATGTGCAGGATGTGAAGAAAATTTGTCATAGAGGCTTTGGGTTTGTGACCTTTGCAGATGATTCTTCGGCTGCCTGGGTTGCCTGATGTAAACATTTGATACATGGTCAAGAGGTATCCTTCACGTGTTCTTTGGGCTTTGCCCATATGTTTTGGCTTCAAACTAGTATCATGATGCATTTTGCTTCAAGTTGAAAGAAAAACCTGTCATAGAGGGTTTGGTTATATGACATTTGCTGATGAAATTTCAGCCCAATATGCTTCTCAAAAAGTACATAGGATGCTTGGGCAGGTGTGTTGCTATTACTGCTGGTAATGTCAGGGTGGGGGTTGTGTGTGGTGTGTTTATTATAGAACCGTTGTTTTCTTTATTGGTAGGTTACTTACACACCTCGTGGATATTGAACCCACAACTTACCCCTCACCTTACTCTAACTTGGTGAGGAAGTGCCATTCAAGTTGGAATATAAAAAGAAAAAGAAGTTAAATTCTCTGCATTACACAGATTTCCATGGCTCAGTTATTATGCAGAAGTTGTCAACCTTGATAGGCACATTAAAAAATGAGCACCAAAGAAAATGAAAATGAACATTTTGCATTTCCAAGTCTAAACTCAACTTTAAAAATGGTTAATATTCTGAATTTGTTCTGGTAAATTCATGAAGTATGAATATCTTGATTTATTTTAACAGCAATCATTGATTGGTATTGGTAAAATCTCATAGGATACCTGCAATGTAGTTGGCACTTCTTTATTAAATCTATAAACTTAGCGGTAGGATAATGTTTTAAGAGTTGCTTTCTCGACAGACTTCCACTTTCAGGATTTCACACCGTATATGTAGATACCGCAATGCATGATGGTGATGTTTATATTAATTTTCTTGAATCTTTACTCTTTCTTTTAAAACTAAATTACCATGTTTGATAATATGATGAACTCCTTTTATGATCTTAACCCTTTAAAAGTGCAGGTATTGGGTTCTAGATTTCAACCTGTGGGAGGATAGGGAATTCACTACCCCATCGTCCCTTAATGGCATTTTTTATTTTTAAAAAAAGTACGAGAGAGATAGCACAGTTGAGCCTGTAATTTAAAAGGGCCAGAATTAACATTTTGGGTGTGGGTTAACTTTTGAAAACAGGGTTGATCTACTCTATGGACACCACATTCTGTGGTTATGGCAATTGTAATGTGATAGCTATAAATACTTCACCTCCATCCTTATACCAAGTTGCTGTATTGATTGCAACTCTTGAATTGACTTAAAAAATACAAAAACTTGATTGAAGACTCATTGTAATTCTCGTAGTGGGAACTCAACTGGCCTAGTTGGTTGGAACTTGAAATATAAGAGAGAAGAAGCAGTTTGACATAATTAATCTAGTTAAAGCTTTCATAAATTCCTGTTGCGTTTTTCTTTGTGCAATCTCTGCTGGTTTGAATTTCACTTTAATTTTAAGAAAACTCTATTAATCTAATTGAACATGTGAAGTATACAGCTGGATGGAATGTCATTACATTGAAGACAACTATAAAACAATGCTGCTCCTATCGCGAATGATATGGTGGCTGCAGATCCCTCCTCCACTGTGGAGCATTCTTTGAGAAGCAAACAAAATTCTCTTCATTTCACATTCCAAATCAGCTATGTTTTATATGGTAGCATGCGTCTTCTTCTTCTTTTTTTCCCCCTGAAAAGGTTGAATTTCTGCCCCGTGTCCTGCTTAATTAAGAAGGAATCAGAATGCTTCTCATTTAGCTTGTTGGTACTAGTACCACATGTAGACTTTATGTCCTCACTCCTCACCCTCACACGTGATTGTTGCACTGCTTAACTCCTATTCTCATCTTTCTTCTATTAGTTTTAGATTACTAAAACAAAAGAAATAGCATGAACCTATCCAAAAAAAAAAAAACACACAAAAGCAATAGCGTGAAAAAGGCTTGGCTTAACTCAAAGCTCACTATTCTACTCGAAAATTCTATTCTCGCTGATGTCCTAAAGAACCCAAACTTATCGGACATGGACACTCTCCTCAGCCTTGAATCGGGCACCCCCATGCACATCTTTAACTTGAATGGCACTACTTATGGTATCACTTTCTCTTGTGACTGTAACTAAACGTATATTGGAAGCTACTACTCATTTTGAAGAGATGATAGTGTTTTTTTTGCCTCCCTCCTTTCTTTCATTCTTTCTCATTTTGGTTATGAATTGACACCTATCAAGCATACATAGCTTTTTGTATAAACCTTGAAAGTTTTGCTTGTGTTAAGAATTTTTTTTTTTTTTTTTTTTTTGGGAGAAGAACTTGTGTTAAGGTTAATTGACTACAATGTACACATTGTACATTAAAAAGCACATATTTAGAATTTGAAAGCTCGAAAACGTGTTGAAAAACAAGCACATATTTAGAATTTGAAAGCTCGAAAACGTGTTGAAAAACACAAGAGCTGTTTAGACCCCCGATTAAAAATATGGCTCGATAGATTTTACACAACTTTAATATAAAGTGCGGAATAGTGTAAAAGCGAGCGGATGAACAATATAGCTACTCTAATCCATAAACTAAACAACACAGCAGTATAATAGAATATAAAAGAGTAGGGAAGAGAGATGCAAACACAGAAAACACCAAGACGTGTTTTCGAAGAGGAAACCGAAGAACTCGGCAAAAAACCTCTCCGCCGCCCTCCAAGCGGAAATCGATCCACTAGACAATCAGTTGGGATACATGAGTAAGCAAGAGACCCTCCAAGCCTAATCTACCCGATGTACCTAAGCCCTCCAAGCTCCTACTCCAACAAGGCTTCTCGGAACCGTGTCTTGTCTTAGTTATCCGGATCCCGCAACAAGCTCCATGTTGCATCTGCCATTCCAGGCTTCTTCCAATGCTTCCCAGCAGCACCAAAACGTCACACAACACTCTCAAAAGGTGTGGTAAGTGTTTGGGCTATCAACCTCTCAATGGTGTGGAAAATGGAGAGGGAAGGGTTGAGGAGATACCACAAGCAAGCAAGTGTATAGAGAAAGGTGGGGATGACAATCTCTAATTGCAAATGTGTTTGGCTAGGGTTTTCTCTCTGAAGCATTCCTCAACATTTGTGGGTAATGGGGGTTTATATAGGATAGGTGCAAAATGTGTGAGTCAGTCAGTACAGGCTGGCAGAATAGCATGTCTCGCGGGTGTCTCGCGGGAAGGCCTTACCTGCGAGATACTCGCGAGAGACAGCTGTCTCCATCTGTAATGACTCTTCGCATTCCAGCATGTGCAGGGCACATGCTTCACTTCGCGGGAAGCTTAGTCGCGAGACACCCGCGAGATTCCATCAGCTTCCAAATTGCTTGAGTCTTCACACACTCTCTATCACACACCCCTTACAACAATTTCCACAACAAAGACAGGGTATAAACGATTGATAGAAATTACAATCAAATTTGGCACGGAATAAAAGCCAACAAAACACATAGTTGTAAATCGCAACTTTACAGAATTTAAAGTCAATAAAGAATATTTGCTAGATAAATCAAACATTGCATGTGTCTGCAAAGATCAATCTGAATAATGGACCATTTATTCTGGATTAATTAGAGTTAGTGAATTGAAGTCGGAACATGCACAAATAAAATTGAAGTAAAAAAAAAAAAAAAAAAAAGTTTCTTAATTGAATGGAGTTAGCATGGGGATGAAGGAACTTGTAATGGAAGAGTAATGTCAGTACATGCTCTACATCATTAGTTTGAAAATAAAAACTAGTTGGAAGATCCTATACCAAAAAAAAAAAAAAAAAAAAAAAAAAACCAGTTGGACGAAAATTCTAACATTAAAATGATTTGTTTTAATGTTCATGATTTAAAAAAAAAAAAAAAAAAAAGATTTCTTACTATGTTTTCTCTTTATCTCTGATTTTTGTTTCAGTGAAAAAGTTTTCTTTGTTCTCCATCCTTCACAGTGTCGATTCCGTACCGTACCGTACCGGCTGGTACGGTCGGAATTTTTCTTACCGGAACCTAAACCGGTACAGAAACACATTTGTTTCGGGCCGGTTAAAATACCGGTCATACCGGTTTATTCCAGCCTTACCGGAGCAAATACCGTATTTCGACCGAAAAACTTATACCGGTCCGGAACAGAAAAATCAAGACTTTCAGATCTGAAAAAAAAAAAAAAAAAAAAAAAAAAAAAAAAAAAAAGAAAAAAAAGAAAAAAAAGAAAGTTTCGCTTACAGATCTAATATTCCTAAGGCAGTAACATTCTGATTTAGTTTCCCTCACAATGCCGCCGGGAGTACGTTGCTGATGGTGATTCCTTTCGCCGAGCTCCTTTCTTCTTCTTCTTCCCCATACGGCCATACCAAATATCTTTTTCTTCTGTTCTATTTTATTTGCCTTTTCAAATTCCTTTAACTTGTCTTTTCTCATTTTATGTGCTGAGTCTGCTGACACAAGGTTATTAAAACAATTTTATCTTTTTTTACGTTTATTGTTTTGTGTGTTTAAATCAAACTTAACTCACTTTTTATTTTTCTCATTTTTCATTTTATTCTTCTAAGTTCAACTATGAACTGTTCACACTAGCTGTTATTGTCGTGCAATCTTGAAAATGTCAAAGAAAAAAAAAAATATATATATATATATATAAAATGAGATATAAGTTTATAATTTTAAATATTTTCATTAAATTCTATGAACTTTAACTTATTAATATATAAATAAATAATTGTATATATAAATATATATATATATATATAATTAGCGGTAATTCTGAAATAGTATACTGGTATTAATTGGTATCGAAATATCTTATTTTTCTTATCAAACCGGTACGACCTCCAGTACGAAATTGACTTTCTTACTTCCCTGCTTCACACACATAGATAGATAAAGAATTTCGTATATGACCAAATGAAAGTTACGCATTATGTTAAAATTATGATTAAATGATTAAATTTATCATTTTTAATTGCTTAAACTTTTTGGAGAATTGACAATTTAACACTTTAAAATGGTAATTTAACACTTTAAGATGATAATGACAAAAATAGAAGAATCATTAAATGCACAAGTTTTCTCTCTTACACTTGTTTGATAATTGTATTTTGAATTGATTGTACTTCTCTCCTAGTACACCACCTGTTATATTAGGGTTTTTTTTTTCTTTTCCTAATACAATTTTTCTTTACTTGAACAACAACAAAAAAAAAAAAAAGGTTTAAAAGGTTGAGAAGAATGGTATGTTAAATAATGTGATGTAACACAACTATGGTTAGTGCATGTGGTTAGCAGATTTCTTTTAACGGCATTGACTGAATAAAATATATTAATTATTTTCTACAAATTAATGCTTATATTTTTATGATTTAATTTGTTTTTGCAAACGATTTGACATCTGCAAAAAAAATTGACATTCAGTGCTTGCAAATACCATTGAGGGCAAATTAATGCGGTGCTAGTAGTGGCTGGTGGTGACCCAACACGCGCAATAACTTGACCTCGCGTCAATGGAGATATTATTCGTCGAGACAATATTGAGTGGCCTCGGGAAACATATCCAACATTGTTTCAATTGCATTATGGTGGTAATCATAGGGTTTTAGAAATTGTCTATCATTCATAGGATTTTTCTTTTTGTATTTTTATTATAGAAAAAATTATTTAGAATTTGTGACAGTTAACTTTTGGTCTCATGTATAATATTTGTATCATATTATAATTGATTATATTATCTTCTCTACATATTTGAGTTCCAAAGCATAGTATTTCATCATTTGGTATTCTTCCTATGTAAGCCTTCCTTGATTGTGATCACAACAATAATTACCAATAGTTGTTATTTGGGGTTAGCGAAAGCACATTTATACAAAAAGTAATATAAAATTACCATACAAAACAACAATATTTAATGTAATTTGGCTAATTTCAAGCCTACGTCCACGAGTAATGCTTAACAAAATTCACTATTAACAATATGGATTACAACTACAGTCAAAGAAATGTGAGTTTTTAGCTATATAGTAGTTTGACTAATCTGATGCCAATGCTCTTACCAAAAAAACCTAATAGCGAAACCAAAATCCAAGTAGGAATTTATATATATATATATATATAAAAGTTGAAGCGTAGTATTTAATGTTGCTGCGCTCCTATTGAGCCACATCAACTCCACATCAACCTATTTTCAATATTTTCTCTCTCCTTTTTATTATTTTTCTCCTTATTAATTTGCTACTTTACAATTACACATTCTCTAACATTTACTTACTTTTACCTTTTTATCTCCCCACTACTCTATACCTTAACCTTACAATTTCTCAATCTCTTCATCTTTCTTTTATTTTGACTCTTTTTTTCCTCTTTTTTTTTTTACTATAAAAATTTCTTATTTTCTCTTCCATTCAATCCATATTTTTCTTACACAAAATGGTGAATACTCTCTCTCTCTCTCTCTCTCTCTCTCTCTATATATATATATATATATATATATTATTTCTTTTGGTGGATGTTTAATTCTTTAGATTGATAAATTTTATGTTTAACTCACTTTAGGTTGATATGATTTGGTTATATTTTAATTTTTTATCTTTTTAATCTTATTTTCTTTGTTTGTTACATGTTATTTTATGAAATTATAAAATGATTTAATGTTATTCTATTACATAGCATGACTTGGATAATTTAATGTTTACAGCTATACATTTTCTTTTTAATATTCTTCTACTCATCTTCTTTTATATAATTTTGTTATTTGTCTCACATTCTCTTCCAAAAAATGTGATTGTTCTCTCTCTCTCTCTCTCTCTCTCTCTCTCTCTCTCTCTCTCTCTCTCTTATTAATTCTTTCTTGCAACTCTATTTTAGATTGATGATTTTTTTTTTGTGTCTCGACTTTTGGATGATACACTTGGGTGGTGTGTTTTTTGAGTTATTTATCACATATACTCTCTATTCCTCTTATAGTTTTGGTTTGAGTTAATTTTTAGATATTTTAGAAGTAAGATGATTATGTATTTGAATGTCTCTATAAATTAATTGAGTAATATCAATTGTAAATTTGTGACGAGGTTTGGTTATCATGATAATCTTCTTAAGAGAATGAGAAATTCAAATAATTAAATTTGGAACTTAAAAATTTTAGTTGTAGAAAAAAAAAAAACCATAAAACAATATACAAAAAGTTTGAATAATATAGATTGATAAGTTCTAAGGGATCAGTGGGCTGAAAAGTCTTCGGATACTGTTGATCTTGAAGGCCAAGTCCTGGAAAATCAAATTCAATCAGAGAAAGACCGGTGGAGGCCGATCTACGATCCTCCGATGGTAAAGTCAGTGATTTGAAGTAGGAAAAAGAGACTTCAAAGACTTCACTAATTTTTATCTATAATTCCAAAAGAGAGAAAAAAGAAGGTCCCTTTACCTCTTCGTAGAAGGGTCTTTATATAGTGTTAGAAATCAGTTATTTCTCCTAATCATCGTAGAGTTTGGAAGATTCAGAGGGTAACTTCCTTAACTGTCATGAGAGTCACCTCATCGGAACTTGTGTTGAGATTCAATCAATGTGACTCTTGGTTTAAAGTGTGTAAGCCTGGGTGAACCTCACCCGTCCATCATTCAGGAAGGACGAGGTTCATTACTCACTCGTCCTTCCTTGGACGAGCAAATGGAGAATGAAAGAGGACGGTTATGGAAGGACGGGTGTACCAACCATTCGTTCTCCGCGTTGTACATTGATATGGACGACCACATGGACGAGTAATTGACTTGGGATGGACGAGTAATTGACTTGGTGCTTTTCTTGCGCCATCAGTTGCCCCCTTGTCCATGTGTCGTCCAAGAAAATATAGTAATTTACTCCTCTGGGTGGACGAGTTTTTCTAATGATCAGAGATGCCACGTGTCACAATCTAATTGGTGATTCATTTCGTCGATTCATTTTTTTCGAGACGAAGACCGCGTGTCAGCGTCTGATTGGTCGTGTCGTTTCATATGCTCAGGTCAACCATCTATAAATAGTGGAATGCCCCCATTACCCTCTTACTTCTGAGATTTTTCCTCCTTGACATTCATCGTCTAGAGCCTCGTCTAAGAGTTTCCTGCGTCCATAGTTTCAGTGCGTCCTAGAGCCAGGTATTCCCTCTCTCCTCGTCTTTTAGGTTTTCAAAATTTTCTTTAGAAAATGTCAGGAATCACTATTTCCTCGTCTAGCGATAGCGCAAAAAAAGCTATAGACGAGTATCGTGACAAGAGTAGCGATAACTCTAGTGATAACTCTAGTGATACTAGTAGTAGTAGCAGTAGGGGAAACACTACAGACGATGAGTATGTCTCAGGGGTCCCTGGGCTTCCTTTAGAAAAGGTACAAAAACAACTTAGGAAAACTATAGGGTCCCAGGTAGGTGCCTCGTCTTCCATCCCTCCGTCCAATCCTTTGGACGAGACAGAGGTAACTGTATATAGCTGTGCTGTAGATATTCCCTCAAAGACGGACGAGGAAAGACTAAATAACCTTAGGGAGTGGTACCAAATCCCAGACGAGTTTAATCCCAGATTACCCGTCTATGGGGAGTGGTGCTGCAACCCTCATTTTGGGATAGGTGTATATGAGGCCTACCTTCTTGGAGGTCTTAGATTTCCTTTAAATTCTTTTATCAGAGAGCTGTTAGTTAGGTTAGGTTTAGGGGTATGTTAGTTTAACCCAAATGCATGGAGATTAATCATCTCTATGCAAATTTTGTGGAGGGAAGTGTTTGGAGGGGACCGTCCTATTACCGTGGACGAGTTCCTCTACTGCTATAAACCTTCAGAGATTCATCAATCTCCTGGCTTTTATCAGTTCACAGCCAGGAGTAAAGATTGTAGACTGGTGAAATCCTTGGCCTCGTCTGACAGAAAATGGAAGACGGAGTTTTTCTTTGTCTCTGGATTCTGGGCTGGAAATCCCGTAGACGTTGGCCAGGATTCTTTTGGTCGTTTTACTGGGGACTTAGGGAACCTTCGTCCTGAGGGTAAGTCCTTTGGATTTCCCCTTCTTCTCTTACCTTTTTCTTACTGTTATCTCATTTAACCTTAGTTTATTCCATTGCAGCTGTTGGACGACCCACTTTGAGCAAATTGCACCATGACCGCGTCCACAGGGCTCATCTACACACAGACAGGGATTTCCATTCCTTGGTCAACCTCAGACGACTAGCTAAGTGGGGGTTAGGTCCTAACCCGTCTGACATTGCACTTGCTCACGAGATTACAGTGAGAAAAAGTAAGTATTAGGTTTTCGTATTCTTTGCATCTTTTATGTTCATTTTTCTAAGTAAATTCTCTTCGTCCCTCTTAGGAATGGCAACCATGAGAGGTAATAAGGGAAAGGAGGTAGGTGTTGAGGGGAGTCGTCCTGTTGCTGGGGAGAAACGGAAAACCATCTCCAAACACTTGGATTTGGAGAACCTCCCCAGCAGGCGTAGTAAAAAGGTTAAGCCCGTCTCGTCTCAAGTAAACAAGCCCACTCCGTCGTCCCAGCAGCCTACCACCAAAGTCTACGATGTAGACTTGTCCACTCCTGTGGAGTCTACTCCATCGAAGACTCCACCGTCCAAAACCGCGCCCACCTCGTCTCAACCATCCCAAAGGGCCCTTTCAAACATCATTGAAAATGAAGACTTGGCCTGGGAGCGTTTTAAAAACGATGTGACGGACGAGGATATAAACGTCTGCTATGACATGTCCCTCAAGGAGTTCGAGCATTCTGGTGTTCATGACCTTTTCAAGGTAATATTTCTACCTTCGTCTTGGCTAAATGTATATTTTTCTTCTTTCTTTTTTTTTTTTTTTTAACTTATATCTGTTGTTGAGTTTTTCAGGGCATGTCCAAGTTTATAGCCGCGTCCAGACAGGCTACTGGGTTGGACAAGACGAGGATCTTGCTAGAGACGAGGATACTGGAGTTGAAGGAAGAGGCCAAACAATGGGCTGAGGTGGCTGCCAAGACGACGGACCAGGCGAAGGACCTTAAAGCCTTGGTTGAGGAGTTAAAGGTTAATGCTGCAAAGAAAGATGCTCGTCTTGAAGACTTGCAAAAGAAGAGCGACGAGCAAAGCATGCTCCTTTCCAAAGCCAAGGAAGATGTAGTGGCTAAATTCAAAGCATCCAAGCAATACACAGACGCTTTAGACACCAACTACGCAGCAGGGTTTGAAGACTTCAGGATGGACGCTGCTGAGAAGTTTCCTGATGTGGACTTCAGCTCCATTGTGCTTAATTTGAACCCTGCCACCACTAGCTCTCGCCTTGGTCTTGACTCTGAGGACGCCAACATAGAAGACGACGCCACAACTCAGCCTCAGGACGCCCCCAATCCGGATGCCTCAATTTAGAACGTACCTTGATGATTTAGTTTTTTTTTTTTTTTTTTTTTTTTTAAAGATATATGAAATTTGAGTACATTTAGTTCGTCCATGTCTAAGGACGAATTTTGATAAAACAGTTAAAAGGGTGTTTAGGACGTTTCTTGTCCACCCTTGAAAACAATTAAATGAATACTGTTCGTCTTATGTGCGTGGACGAGTGGTTATCTCCTATGCTTGATTTCCTGTTTTACTCGTCTACATTTCATACATAAACTCAAACCATTTTTATTGGAATTCTCACTTGTGTGATTTGTCCATGTGAAGTGGTAACAAAAACTTCACTTGAAATGGTTAAATAAGCATTACTCGTCATTAGACTTGTCTGAGCTTTTGTCTCGTCCATGAGATGCCCTCTTCTTTAAAGTAGGTGATTTAAACAAGTTCAAAACGCCCGTGTTTTCCCTCGTCCATGAGATGGTTAGGTATTACGTTCTACCTTGCCCCATTTTATGGACGAGCATGCCTTGGTTTTGTAATTTGATCTGTACAGGCTTTATCTCGTCCTTTGACTTTGGACGAGCATGCTTTATCTCATCCTTTGCGTAGGAAATCTTGAGATTACATCTCTGCGTCCAGAGAATTTTCTCGTTTTGAGCTTTTCAACTGTTTTCAAGTCAATATGAACAAAAGCAGTACTTGAATCGTGGATTCACACAACATTATGTACATTCCATAAATATTGTTCACAATACATACATTGTTCATAGACGAGGCACGTTTTAAGAAACTAATGCCTGCCTTAAAAGAAAAAAAAAACAAACACAAGCCAAACCATAATCCTGTCCTTAACATGATAATAAGACAAATAAATAAATAAAGTCTTTTATGTAGAATAGTTTTTTATGTAGATAGACAGCCTCCAGACTCGTCCAAAGTCATGTTAATCTAAGCTTGCATTTTACTTATAGTACTTCCTCAAGTGCTCCACATTCCAAGGGTGCTCTAACTTCCTCCCATCAAGGGCTTCCAAGTAATAGGACCCTTGTCTTTTGCAGTTGACAATTCTGTAGGGGCCTTTGCAATTTGGTCCCAACTTTCTCTGAGCTGGGTTCTTCGTTGCTAAGGAAACCCTTTTTAGGACGAGGTCCCCTACGCTGAAACGTCTTGGCTTTACCATTGCATCATACTGCCTAGCCATAAGGTTTTTATACCTTGCCATTCTTTGTTCAGCGTCCATCCTTACCTCGTCTATGAGATCAAGGTTCAAACGGAGTTGCTCCTCATTATCTTTGTCTTTACGCCGCCACTCTATGATTAGCCATATGCACTTCTGCAGGTATGACCGCCTCTGTCCATAGGCTAGCTTGAAAGGAGTTTCTCCTGTAGGAGTTCTTGCTGTCGTTCTATATACCCACAAAACACCTGGTAGCTCATCTGGCCATATTCCCTTAGCCCCCTCAAGTCGAGCCTTGATTAATTTTAGCAAGGATCGGTTTGCAACTTCTGCCTGGCCGTTAGCTTGTGGATGGGCTGGTGAGGAGTAATGATTTTGAATTCCGAAATGCAGGCAAAAATCTCTAAAAAAGTGCATTATCAAATTGTCGTCCGTTGTCCGATACTAGCACCCTAGGTTATCCAAATCTGCACACAATGTTTTTCCACACGAAGTTTTTGACGTTCTGTTGTGTGATGTTAGCCAAGGATTCCGCTTCTACCCATTTGGTAAAATAATCAATACCAACCACGAGGAATTTCATTTGTCTTACGCCCAGTGGAAATGGACCCAGGATGTCTAGTCCCCATTGTGCAAAAGGCCAGGGTGCCGTCATTGGAGTCAAATACTCTGATGGTTGCCTGGGGGCGTTGCTAAATCTTTGGCATTGATCGCAGACCTTGACGTAGGCCTTAGCGTCAGCTTGCATGCTTGGCCAATAATATCCTGCACGGACGATTTTGTGGACGAGCGACCTGGCTCCTGAATGATTGCCACACGCTCCTTCATGAATTTCCCTTATTATGTAGTTTGCTTCGTCCAGGGCCAAACACCTGAGATAAGGCTGGGAAAAACCTTTTTTATAAAGAATCTCGTTCATAAGAACGTACCTGGCCGCCCTTACCCTCAGCTTTCTTGCTTCGTCCTTCTCTTCTGGGAGTCGTCCGTCTTTTAGGTAGGACACAATTGGAGTCATCCAATTTGCTCTATCCTCCACCTGTTGTACTTCTGGGATGTCTATACTTGGCATATACTGAATTTCATCAAGTTCATCTACGGCTTCACTCATTAAGGCTTCTTTCGCCAAGGCATCAGCTTTCATGTTTTCCTCCCTTGGGATTTGAACAAAGTTAACTTTCTCAAACTTTTTTATAAGGCGCGTCACTCTATTTAGATACTTCCTCATTCGCTCTTCTTTGGCTTCAAATATGCCATTCACTTGGCCTATGATTAACTGAGAATCTCCTAGGACGAGGAGCGACTCCGCTTCTACGGACTTGGCCAATTCCATCCCTTTGAGAAGAGCTTCATACTCAGCTTCATTATTGGTTGTCTGGTACTGCAAATGAACTTTGTGATTTAGCTTATCCCCCTCTGGAGATTGTAAAACCACACCTACTCCTCCTGCGTACTGTGTAGATGAACCATCCACATAGACGACCCACTCAACATTTTCCTTCTCACCCACCTCGTCACAATTTAAGGTAAACTCTGCAATGAAATCTGCCAGAGCTTGAGCTTTTATGGCATGCCTCGGTTGATACTTTATGTCAAACTCACTGAGCTCGACGGCCCATTGGATCAAACGTCCCGCAGCCTCTAGTTTGTTCATTGCCTTCTTGAGTGGGTGATCTGTCATGACGTTAATGATGTGAGCCTAAAAATAATGTCTTAGCTTTCTGGAGACTGTTATCAATGCAAAAGCCAATTTCTCCATTAACGGGTATCGTCCCTCTGCTTCCCTTAATGCTTTGCTGGTATAGTACACAGGTCTTTGTACCTTGCCCTCTTCCCTCACTAGTGCTGAACTCACTGCGTGTGGGGTGACTGCCAAATATAAGTACAACTCTTCTCCTTGCACGGACGGGCTCAATAATGGGGCTTTGGTAAGATATATCTTCAAATCTTCGAAAGCTTTCTGACACTCGTCGATCCATTCAAATGCTTTTCTAAGAACCTTAAAAAATGGCAAACATTTGTCGGTAGCTTTAAAAATAAACCTGTTGAGGGCGGCAACTCGTCCGGTGAGGGACTGGACTTCTTTAACATTGCTTGGAGGCTTCATATCCAATATTGCTTGAATTTTATCGGGGTTTGCTTCGATTCCTCTATAGGAGACCATAAATCCTAGGAATTTCCCTGATGATACTCCAAAAGCACATTTGTTAGGGTTCAACTTCATATGATACTGCCTCAGTGTGTCAAATGTTTCCTGCAGGTCGTCCAAATGCCTCTCCTCGTCTTGAGTTTTCACCAACATATCATCTATGTAGACTTCCATATTCCGCCCAATTTGTGGACGAAACATGTGGTTGACTAGTCGTTGGTATGTTGCTCCAGCATTTTTCAAACCGAAAGGCATCACTTCATAACAAAATAGTCCCTGACTGGTGATAAATGACGTTTTCTCTTGGTCAACCTCATCCATCCTAATTTGATTATAACCAGAGAAAGCATCCAGAAAACTGAGCAACTTGTGACCGGCAGTAGAGTCTACCAACTGATCAATGCGTGGCAACGGGTAACTGTCCTTGGGGCAAGCCTTGTTTAGATCAGTGAAATCAACGCACATCCTCCATTTGCCATTTGCCTTCTTGACCAATTCGACATTGGCTAACCAGTCAGGATAGTATACTCTTGAATGAACTTCGCCACAATTAATTTCTGAACTTCCTCTTTGATGGCATTATCTCTCTCAGGGGCAAACACCCCCTTCTTTTGTCGCATTGGCTTTGAGGAAGGGCATATACTTAGACGGTGGGTAATGACACCAGGATCTATACCCAGCATGTCTTCGTGACTCCAAGCGAACACATCTCTGTTTTTCTTTAAAAAATAAATGAGGTCCTTCTTAACCTTCTCGTCCAGGTCTGCTCCAACCCTGGTACACCTCTCAGGGTTATTTTCATCTAGGGGAATATCTTCCAACACTTCAATAGGTTCTACCACAACTTTCTTTTCTTCAATATTCATTGCTTGAATTTGCTCGTCTGTAGCCAACATGGCCAGATAACATTCTCTTGCTGCCAATTGGTCTCCCTGTACTTGCCCCACTCCATGTTCTGTCGGGAACTTGACTTACAAGTGGTAGGTAGACGTTACTGCCTTCCACCTATTTAGGGTCAGCCTTCCAATTATGGCATTGTAAGAGGACGAGCAATCTACTACTAGGAAATTCACATCAGTAGTCAACTGTTGTGGGTATGCTCCTACCACCACTGGCAATGTTACAGTACCTACGGGCTGTACCTTCATTCCTCCGAAACCTATTAAAGGCGAGTGTACTGGACGAAGTTGGTTCCGTCCAACCCTCATCTGCTGAAAGGCAGGGTAGGAAAGGATGTCCGCTGAACTTCCGTTGTCTACCAACACTCTTCTGGTTGTGTAATCAGCAATAAGCAGGGCGATAACAATAGCGTCATCGTGAGGATGGTGGATTCTCTCAGCTTCCTCGTTCGTGAAGGTAATTGCCTACTCGTCCATGGACTTTGCCCTTGGTGATCGTCCAGAAAGTTGGACGCTCTGCACTTCCTTCAAGTACGCTTTCTTCGTTTTGGACGATTGTCCAGCTGAACTTCCCCCTATAATGACTCTTATTTCTCCGAGCGGTGGTCGTGACGATTCCTCTACCTTCCCTTTCAATTTCTCGTCCTTATGGTCTCGTCCAAGGAAATTTCTCAGTTTCTCTTGCCCGATAAGATTCTCAATCTGCTGTTTCAAGTCAAAGCACTCGTCCGTGTCATGCCTATGGTCTCTGTGAAAGCGACAATACTTATTCCGATTGCGCTTGTTGGGATCTCCCTTCATTTTCTCCGGCCACTTCAAGGAAGGCTCGTCCTTGATTTGCATAAGGACTTGCTCAAGTGGCACATTCAAAGGGGTGTATTGTTGATTCCGCGCTGAAGGGCCTGCCTTCTTCTCTCGGTCTTTCCTATCTTCTGTTCGACCCTTCTTAGGACGAGGACCTTGTTCCGACTAACGCATTGGGTTGGCTTCCACTCTCTCAACTCTCTTCCTCTTCTTGGCTATGATGGCATCCTCCGCATTCATAAAGTTCTGGGCTGAATGGACTAGTTCAGCCATGGTCTGAGGCGCCTGTTCATATAACTTGTGGATAAACAAATCAGAGTGAACCCCATTATGGAATGCTGCGAGAAGGAGCTTATCGTCCACCTCGTCCACTGCCAAGGCGTCCCTGTTGAAGCGCGTGATGAATGACCGCAAACTTTCATTCTCTCCTTGCTCTATGGTTAGCAAGCTAGACGAAGAACGTTTGTGCCTCTGCCCTCCGATAAAATTATTAACGAACAACTTGCTTAGCTCCTCGAAGGAAGTCACTGTGTTAGGGGGTATTTTGCTAAACCACACTCGCGCGGGCCCTTTGAGGGTAGTGGGGAAGGCTCTACACATTATCTCATCAGGAACCCCCTGAAGGTGCATGGTAGTCTTGAAAGTGGCGATATGGTCAAAAGGGTCTCGCGTTCCATCATACGAATCCAAGGAAGGCATCTTGAATTTCGGAGGCAAGGGATGGCCATTGATAGAGGCTGTGAAGGGAGAGTCAGTTCGGTGAACCAGGTCTTCTACAGGATTAGTTCTCCTCATGTTCTCCCTCATCTGATCCATAACTTTCCTCATCTGATCCATCTCCTTTTCCAAATGTGGTACCCTTGCAGGACCGGTACCCCTTAATTGGCTCTCCAGTTCTGCACGTCTTCCATCCCCTTGACTCTGTCCAAGGTCTTCTCCATAGGCCTCATGTTGTTGCCTTTTAAGGGTAATCTCTCTCCTCAATTCTTGATTCTGGCGAGTCAACTCTGCCATAGCGGCAGCCATTGCTTGGACGTGTTGGCTAGAAAGGGGTTGCATGGCTGGTGCAGATTGTTGGGCGCGATGAGGATTGCTGGAAGCGTCTCTACTCTCTCGAGGGCCCGGACTGGTAGCCCTTGATCTGGTCTGAACCATTTAAGCCCTTTGTCGGAGAAAGAAAACACGAAACTCAACAAGTGAAGTTCAAGCATGAAATAATTCTAGTTTCCCACAGACAGCGCCAACTGATAAGTTCTAAAGGATCAGTGGGCTGAAAAGTCTTCGGATACTGTTGATCTTGAAGGCCAAGTCCTAGAAAATCAAATTCAATCAGAGAAAGACCGGTGGAGGCCGATCTAAGATCCTCCGATGGTAAAGTCAGTGATTTGAAGTAGAAAAAAGAGACTTCAAAGACTTCACTAATTTTTATCTATAATTCCAAAAGAGAGAAAAAAGAAGGTCCCTTTACCTCTGCATAGAAGGGTCTTTATATAGTGTTAGAAATCAGTTATTTCTCCTAATCGTCGTAGAGTTTGGAAGATTCAGAGGGTAACTTCCTTAACTGTCATGAGAGTCACCTCATCGGAACTTGTGTTGAGATTCAATGAATGTGACTCTTGGTTTAAAGTGTGTAAGCCTTGGTGAACCTCACCCGTCCATCATTCAGGAAGGACGAGGTTCATTGCTCACTCGTCCTTCCTTGGACGAGCGAATGGAGAATGAAAGAGGACGGTTATGGAAGGACGGGTGTACCAACCATTCGTTCTCCACGTTGTACATTGATATGGACGACCACATGGACGAGTAATTGACTTGGGATGGACGAGTAATTGACTTGGTGCTTTTCTTGCGCCATCATAGATCACTTGAAAAAAAGAATGGTATTTCTATCTTTTATCTCAAAAAAAAAAAAAAAAAAGAATAATATCAATCAAATGCACCTAAGTTTTTCATAAAATAAAAATAAAAAATCAAAATAATAGAATGATATATTTGTAGAGATAGAGAGATGAAAAGTAATTTTAGAAATAATATCTCCAGTACATTTTAGAGAATAAATCATACATTATTCTACATTATAAAATAGTTGTATATTTCCATGCATCGCGTGGGTCTGCGACTAGTTTGGGATAAATTCTAACAGCCTAAACCTATAGGGAATCTGTATTCTCTTGGGCATTCACAGCTAGAAGAGGAGGAGGGCTAATTGACCTATAGCCCTCCTGTTCCATATGCTTATAATTGTTAAGACTAAGCACATGCACAGTTCCATATGCTTGTTTATTGTTGATTTTCAAACAAAGATCTTCTGTTCACAGTCAGCTGCTCTAAACATAGACTCCCATATGTTTTGAGTAAAGTCAACAATTCAATTTTTGAACAGTGTAGGCATGCACCTTGCCCTCTCATCTTCAAGGCAAAACAAATATTTGAAATTATCAATTGGATAATGTCTATTACACACATTTTATTTTTTGTACTGAAATTGCAACTTGAAGTCACAATTTTAGTTCAAAAAATAAATTGAAGGTATGATGTATGCAACAAAGTGTGTGTGAACTAACAATTACCCTTATCAAATTACTTAGGATAAAATAAAAAAGAAGATAATTATGGTCAAAGGAGAACAATGAGTATTGGAATCAATCAAGGAGGAAGATAATTATGCTCAATTTGCACTGAGGTCAACTACTGATTGTTGAAACTTGAAACAAAGTAGGTGTGCGTGCAAGTGGCAAAACAACGGCCAAAATTATTCAACTAAGAGTCTAAGATAGAAATAAAATAAAAAGGAAGATAATGATCATGGCAGCTGGTAGAAACGTCGTGCAATTTGTTTTCTAATAAATGAATTATTGACCTGTGCATGCCGGCCTTATGGGCTTTTTCAGTCACACCTGCAATTTCCTGAATCTAAAGTCTCTTCTTGTTATTCCTATATTCCTCCAACACTTTTTGCTACATCGTTTTACAAGCTAGTAAATTTCCAGTTGCTTCCATGGCCACTCAAATTATTTAGAATTTGTGACAGTTAACTTCTGGTCTCATGTATAATGTAACATATTGTAATTGATTATATTATCTTCTCTACATTTTTAAGTTCTAAAGCATAGTATTTCATCATTTGGTATTTTTCCATGTAAAAACTCTTTGCCTTCCTTGATTGTGATCACACCAATAATGAATTAATTACCAATAATTGTTATTTGGGGCTAAAGTAAATTTACATGAAAAATAATATAAACAATGACACAAAATAATAATATTTAATATAATTTGGCCAACTCCAAACTTATGTCCCGGAGCAATGCTTAACAAAATTTGCTATCAACAATATGGATTACAACTACACTCACTCTAACCTCAAACCGACTCATAGACTTGCACAAACAACACTCACATACCTTACAAAACAATCATAAACAAAATCTCTCACCAAAAAAAAAATGTCAAAAAACCTCACACACACACAGAGTAAATAGATAATCACTTTTACTTTTCGAAGGAACCTACTCTATGTAAGAGTCCTTTCTTCTCTCAATGTGGAAGGACCCTTAGCTAAAAGTCACCCAATCCTTTCCAACAATACTGACAATACCTATACATAAGGCTCAAATTCTATTCATTGATGGACAAAGAATATCCAATTATTTTTTTAACAGGGAACATTTTTTCATTCTATACCAAGGAGAATTGTTTTCTTCTACAGTAAGGAAAACCTTTTCCTCTCTCACCAAAGAAACCTAATAGCGAAACCAAAATCCAAATAGGAATTCGAGATAATTTCTAACACCTTAAACCTATAGGAAATCTTTACTCTCTTGGGCATTCACAGCTAGAGGAGGAGGAGGGCTAGTTAACCTGCAACCCTCCTGTTCCGTATGCTTATAATTGTTAAGACTAAGCACATGCGCAGTTCTATATGCTTGTTTATTGTTGATTTTCAAACGAAGATCTCGTTTTCACAATCAACTGCTCCAAACATAGATGACTTCCATATTTTTTGAGTAAAGTCAACAATTCAATTTTTGAATAGTGTTGGCATGCACCTTGCTCTCTCTTCTTCAAGGCAAAACAAGGACTTCAAATTATCAATTGGGTAGTGTTTGTTACACACATTTCATTTTTTGAACTGAACTTGTAACTTTGCGTGTGATAATATTTTTAGGGTGGTCTCATCAATATATATATATATATATATATATATATATATATAAAATTTGGACTAATTTAATAAATAGTAATGTAATTCATAATCATATTTTTATTTATTATAGAAACAACCACATATATAATGTATATAATATTTGTCGTACCAAAACTAAAACAATACAATTTTTTGCAAGAATTCAAAAGGTAAGTTAGTGAAATTTTTAATTTTTAATATAAGTTAGTTATAATATTTTGTGTTTCATTAAATAGTATATAAAATTTGAAAATTATTCTTTTAGTTTTTTGAAAAAAGAAGAAGTATTGTGTTAATGTTGTCATAATCTAATCTAACATTTAATCCAATATGTGAAAAATGAATAGATAAATAAATAATTTTAAATATAAATTTGAATTTGTTTTCTCTATTACATCAATTTATAAATTTTTTGTATTAAAATTTGTAGTACTTTTAACACTTTTAAAAAAAATAAAGATATTATTATTCAATTAAGTATCTCCAAATTACAAAATGACATTATTGTTCAATAAGCATAAATAGAAATACTATGTCAATGAATATGGTAAAATTCTCTTTAATATAATCCAATTTGTTGTCTTTTCTACGAGGAATTATCTTATTACGATCACCTCACATATTAGCACAATAGCATATCTGCATTTACTTTCATTTGCTATCACCATTGTCTTTAGATAGGCCAAGTGAAATTTCACAATGGGAGAGGCGGGGACTTCATTATAGTGGCTAAGCAAATCACTCACTTGGCTAAGCATTTCAACTGTGGATTCTTGTATTGAATAAATTATAGCTACAGTGTGGATGACCACTTGATTAATAGAGAAGTACATATGTCATTTCATCTTTATAGTTTTGTCTTGCTAACCATTTTCTTTTCTCTTTTATGACAATTATCTTCTTCTTATATGTAAATTTTGACTAATCTACTGTTGAATTATATTTTCATGTTATATATTTCATGTTTGCAAAATTTTCAAAAGATAAAAAATTAATAGCTATGTCATTAATCAAATATTTAAATTTCAAATTTTTGTTGTCTAAAATTACGCATAAAAAATACTACCAAAAAAAAATTAAGCATAAAAAATGGAAAAAAAGAAAAAAGAAAAAAAAAGAGCATTATTTAGCAAAAATAACCTATAGAGGACTTGACTTTCACAAGTAATCCATTTAAATAAATCTATGTATAAATCAATTTTATACTCAATTTTACAACATGTTTAAGTATTAACTATAAGTGATATGGTAGAAACTTGTTTGCTATTTTTTACATCACCTTATCACCTCCTTTTTTACTTAAATAAAAAAAATAAAATAAAATAAAAAACTTATAACCTTTTTTTTCACTACTCATGATAGACCATTTTAATAAGGGTTTTACTAATGTGTACCATTAGGGCATACGTTAGTAAACCATTTTATGAAACTTTTTATGAAAAAAAGAAAAAATTATTAACTTTTTTTTTTTTTATAGTTTTTTCAATTCCTTATAAAAATATTTTCAAAAATGAATGATTAATATTTGCTAATCTAAGGGTATATATTAACCGACCCTTTTAATAAATTGTGATATTGAGTGAGTGCAATTTCTAATAGATTCCATGTCCGTTGAGGAATAGCTTATCTATTTTTTATTGAAATTTTTTTGCTGAAAGTATGTTAAAGTATATTTATACCTTAAAAAATAAAAAAATAAATGCATAAAAAAATAAGATTTTAAAAATTATATAAAAAACTAAAATAACAAAAGCTAAAAGCTTATTTTATTTTATATGTCAAACAACCACAGAGAGTGCTAGCACTTCTCTTCCAGGCGTATTCCTTTTATTTTATTTTGGATAGCTTCCAGGTTTTCGCAAATGAAGTCCACGTCAATTTGAAAAATGCAAAAGTTAGTTTGACAATATTAACTTATAGTGGGATGCGCTGCCAACTTTGACTTGCCCACCGACTCTAATAAAAAATTAATTGATGGGTCATAGAAGATGAACTTTGACCCATCTTCTCACTCTTATTACAAGTAACAAACACATACTTCTATTTGCGTTCACCAAAAGGCTTTTTTGAGGGTTTTTAGCCAAACTCGCAATTTCCTGAATCTGCAACCTCGCCGTTTAAGCTCATCCATTTTTCTTATGGCTCTTCTTCCATTAGCATCTTCTTCTTCCTTCAAGAGATTGAAATATGATGTATTTCTCAGTTTCAGAAGCAAAGACACCCGCAAAAAATTTACAGACCATTTATATTCTGGTTTGAAACAAAAAGGAATATCTACTTTTAGGAATGATGAAAAACTCAAGCAGGAAAATTTATTGCCTCAGAGCTCTTGAAAGCAATAGAAGAAACGAGGTTTGCTGTCGTTATTCTATCAAGAGACAATGCTTCTTCAAAGTGGTGCTTGATTGAACTAACAAAGATCGTTGAGTGCATGGAAAAGACAGGATTGGTAGTTCTACATGTTTTTCACTATGTAGATCCTGGTGATGTGCGAAATCATAGGAGGACATTAGGAGAAGCCTTTGCTAAACATGAAGAGAATTTCAAGGATAACATAGAAAATGTACAAACGTCGAAAGCTGCTCTGATAAAAGTTGCTAATCTTGTTGGATGGGATTTAAATGATAGGTATGAATTTTTTGGGAATAATGCTATTTATGGTCAACTCTTTTTTTTTTTTTTTTTTCATTTTTAGAATTTATTTATTATTAACTCTTTTTTTACTTGGCCACTTGATAACACTTGAAAAGAGAATATTTAACTATTTTTATAATAACCTTGACTAACCCTATTCTAATCCTAGTAGGACTAGATTCTAGTCATGCAAGTATGTACTTTACAACTTTGCAACAAGTTTGGCCCTTAATAGCTCTAAAATTGCCCCCATAATACATAGTAATGAATTTCTAAATATAATTAGGAACTATTAATGTGGCTAAATGAAGCCAAGATTATGTTTATGATGAATGTTTTGCCTCTAAATGTGGTTAGCTTTGTGTCATCAAAATTATAGTTTTGCTATTTTCTTTGCAGGCATGAATCAACAGTTATCCAAAAAATCATTAGAAGGATATTTAGTGAGTTGTATCACAAACTCCCAAGTTTTCCTGAGGACCTTGTTGGAATGGACTCCTGTGTGGAGAAAATGTTAGATTCATACTTAAGTAAAGGATTGGGCGGTGTTCGCTTTGTTGGGATATGTGGGATGGGTGGAATGGGTAAAACAACTCTTGCACAAGAAATTTATAGAAGAATTTCTGGAAACTTTGAAACTAGTAGCTTTATTGTTAATGTTAGAGATGAAACTAAAAATAGAGGTCTAGTTTCTTTACAAAAGAAACTTCTTTCTAAGATCCTCATGGAAGTTGAAATAAATATATGGAATGTTTGTGAGGGAATCAATGTTATAAGGAATACACTACGTAATAAAAAAGTTTTTATTGTTCTTGATGATGTGGATGAAGAAGAACAATTAGAAGCTTTAGCAAGGAAGCATGATTGGTTTGGTCCAGGTAGTAGAATCATTGTAACAAGCAGAAATAGTCATTTATTGACAGCATGTGGTGTGGATGATATATATACAACCAAGGGGTTGAGTTACGATGATGCTTTGCAACTTTTTAGTTGGAGAGCTTTCCATAAACCTCATCCTGAAGAAAATTTTGTAAATTTGTCTATGGACTTTGTGAATTATGCTAAAGGCCTTCCTTTAGCTCTTAAAGTGAAAAGAACAAATGAATGGAAAAGTGCCCTAGATAAACTAAAAGAAGAACTTGAAAGAAAATTTTTGGATATACTTCAAATAAGTTTTGATGGGCTAACAAATACGCAGAAAGGATTGTTTTTAGATATTGCATGTTTTTTCAAAGGAGATAACAAGGATTGCATAAGTGATATACTGGAAAGTTTTGGTTATTATCCAGACTACAATATTAGTGTTCTTATAGACAAATCTCTCGTAACCATTGATAGCAAGGGAACATTATGGATGCATGAATTGCTACAAGATATGGGTCAAGAACTCGTTCAACGAGAATCCCCTAAAGAGCCTGGTAGACGTAGTAGGTTATGGATTTATGAGGATGTCGTTCGTGTATTGAAGAATAATACAGTAAGTTCATTAGTATAAACTTGAACTTAAAGAAGTATATACATTATTATAAAATTTTCTAAGAATTTACCAATTATTCTAATTTCATTGTTTTTGGTTATTAGGGAACAGAGGTAGTTGAAGGCATAATGCTAAACCTACCTATTCAAAAAGTAGAATGCTTGAGTGCTGAAGCCTTCTCAAAGATGAAAAATTTGAGATTGCTTAAAATTGGTAATGAGAAATTTCCTAAAGACTTCATAAATGGTACTATGCAACTTCCAAAAGACTTTAATAAGGGCAAGGTGCAACTTCCGAAAGGGCTCAGTTATCTTTCTAATGAGTTACGTGTTATTGAATGGCACGGATATCATTTAAAATGCATACCAACCAATTTCCAACCAAACAAACTTGTTGAATTGAGAATGCATTGTAGCGGCATCAAACAACTGTGGATAGGAATTATGGTAAGATTTTTCACTTATGCAATTGTGTATTTTCCTCCTTTTCATTAAGGCTTGAGTTATCTAATCATTTAATTGGTTTATAACAGAATCTCAACGAGTTGAAACTTATCGACCTAAGTGACTCTCAAAACTTATTTAAGATCCCAGACTTAAGTGGAGTCCCAAATCTTAAGCAATTAATTCTTCAAGGTTGTACAAGACTATGCAAGATTCATGCATCTCTTGGAAATCTCAAACAACTTATTCGATTGGATCTGAAAGGGTGCAAGTGCCTTGAAAGCCTGCCAAATAAAATTAGCTTGGAATCTCTTGAAGTTTGTATTCTTTCAGGTTGTTCTAGACTGAAGAAATTTCCAGAAATTGTGGGAAATATGTCACATTTGTCAGAACTTTGTTTAGATAAGACTGCTATAAAAGATCTACCGTTGGAGCATTTAGCTGGTCTTATTAAATTGGATCTAAGAGAGTGCAAGAACCTTTCAAGTCTTCTGAATGCCATTTGCTATTTGAAGTCTCTAAAAACTCTCACTTTATCTGGTTGCTCGAAACTTGATGAATTGCTAGAGAACTTGGGGAATGTTGAAAGCCTGATGGAGCTAGATGTGAGTAGAACTGCTATAACAGGGCTACCTTCGTCTGTTGTACGCTTAAAAAATCTCAAAGCACTATCTCTCTATGGATGTGAAGGACTATCACCTAAATCATCGAAGAATTTCCTTACTTTTCCTTTAATGCCAAGGCGAAGAAGTCTAGATCCAATTTGCATGTTAGAGCGTTCTTTATCAGGCTTACAGTCTTTGACTTATCTGAATCTAAGTTATTGCAATCTTCCCGCAATTTCAGATGCTCTTGGTTGCTTGTCATCTTTAATAGAATTAAATCTAAGAGGAAATAATTTTATTTTCCTTCCTAAAAGTATCATTCAACTATCTAATCTGAAAAATCTTTCTTTGAGTGGTTGCACGGGTCTTCGATTGTTACCAGAGCTTCCATTAAATATTAAGAGGGTCGATGCAATAGGGTGTACTTCGCTGGAAACATTATCAATAAGACCAGATGATGGTTTTTGGCCTACGCTTAATCTTCTCAATTGCGTCAAATTAATTGAGAATGAAGGGTACGGTGATGTGTTGCCAACAATGCTAAGACATTATTTACTTAATGACCAGGTCTGTTTGTCTCTCTTTCTCTCTCTCTCTCCTTGTGTCTCCTTGACTGGCTTGTGAGGTTTAAACATCATTATTATTATTATTACTAGTCGCAGACCCGCGCATTGCGCGAGATAATTTTTTTTTAGGGTGATCTTATTATATATATTTGGGGTAATAAGTAATAACACTCTCCCATTTTGTTTATATTAATAACAAAATATTTTAAATTTATTTAAGAATCTGTTTATAAATGTTTAACCATAAAGTAAAGACATTACTCATAACTTTAGAATTAAAATACAAATTTATAAAATACCAAAAGATTTGAAATGACAAATCTCTCCATAACTCATTGGGAAAAGAAAAGGGGGAAAAAAGAAGAAGCAAAAGACATTACTTAATATTTTGAAATACACTTTAATTTAAAATTTTAAAATAAGAGAATTTAATTTTAAAATTAAGGATAATTTTGGAATCTACCTTAAGTACAGGCAGGTTAGTACACAATATTTTAATATTAATTTAACAAAGTTTGGTTAAACAAATGTAAAGGGTGGAAATATTGTTTCCTTTCAAATTTGGGATAGAGTGTCATTTCTTCAAACCTCAAGGAAGGAGAATGTAATTACCTCTATATTATTATTATTATTATTATTATTATTATTATTATTCTTGTTGTTGTTAATAATTGATTTTTCATTTTCTTTTAAGTTAATAAAAACCTTACATATACCTTTTTATTTATTTATAGAATACACATTTTTTTAACCTTTACATATCTTTTTTTTAACGTGAATCTTTACATATACCTTAAGTAAACTCTATATATTCCATTTCTTTAGATGTGTAAAATCATAGACTACTACTTCACAATGATAGTAGCTAATTAGTTTTATCACTTTTTTTCCATAGTTTCATTTATAACATTTTTTACTATTATCAAATATTTACTGGCTAATGATTTTCATAACAGAGGTGTTAAATGAGATGTAGCATTGTTTATTAGATTTTTAAATGTAATTGTGTATGAAGATTACATTTATATACATACATACATACATACATACATATAAATATAAAGTTAAATGAAATGTCAAAAAAATGATTTTAAAATTTTCTAACTTTATTTCTTATGTAATTTCTATTATTACATGAGAACATCTCTTTTTAGTTATGAATTAGAGTTTGATTAGTTTTAAGTTTAAATATATTGCTATGATTGTGTATAATTATTGATTATTGATTCAATTTTTTAAGTGAATGTAACAGTTGATTTTATTGCAGGCGTAAAGTTTTTAATGTTCTCCATATTGGTCATATTTATTTTTTATTTTTACTTCTCTTTACAACCTTTTTGTTTTCCAATTAATAGTTACTCATTGACATTTAATTTTTTTTTCTTTACCATCTCTCTCTCTCTCTCTCTCTCTCTCTCTCTCTCTCTCTCTCTCTCTCCATAAGCAGCCTATTGTTTTTCAAAATTTGATGATGATTTTATTGCGTTAAATATGCATTGAAGTTTTTTTTTTTTTTTTTCCATTTAATTTTGCTACTCTTAAGTTAGTATATCCATAACTATTAGTTTCTTTATATTATATTTGGTTTGATATCCTCATTATTATTATTATTTTTTAATTTAGTGTTTCCCAATTGGCATTTTTTTTGTATTATATTTTTACTTTGATGTATTGGATTTGAGAATGAGTGTGTCCCTAGTATTACTCCACTTTATGATGACACTTTTATTTATTGAAATTAAGTAAAATTTTTAATTTTTAATTTTTAAATAAAAAGGAGAGAAAAATATAAATAATTTAATGATATGGAAGATGTGGGGAGATGAATAGTGATATTAAGGTAGAAGGTAGTGGGGAGATGAAAAGATAAAGGTAAGAAAAAAGCTTGGGCAAAATGTAAATGTATAAAAAAAAAAAAAGTACAATTTTTTAAGGATAATTTTATTATTTAAATAAAATATTCCATGTTTAATTATTAAAAATAAAAAAGAGAGAAAATATAAATAATTTAATGGTGTAGAAGATGTGACTGAATTTAAATGTTGAATAACATAAGATGAGAAGAAAAAAAAGTAAAAATAAAATATATAACAATAAATACCAATAAAGAGAACAATTGCACATAAAAGATCTTTGTTCTTTACCAATAAAGAGAACAATTGCACATAAAAGATTTTTGTTCTTTCTTATAACTCAAATTAAGATTGATGGTTTTTTTTTTTAATATGTGTTTTAGGATTGTGCTTTTTTAATTTCCCATAAGAAAGTCTTTTCTTTCCCTTTTATAATTTTGATGGAATTTTGGTTTGGATTAATACTTAGTTGTTTTTGGAAATAGAAATTTGAATATGCCTGCTAATTTTTTGACTAATAAATTATTATAAAATCTATTTTTTATTTCCTTGGTTTTATTTTAATTTTGGTTTAGTTAACACTGTAATTTTGTGATTATTTTTTTATTATTATAATAATTTCCTTATTCTTTAAGAGATGAGTTGTATATTAAGCAAATGTAACACACTACAACAAAGTTAGAAGAATATGGTTCACCTTAAAAATTATTAATGAAATACACAAAAAAATATTAAAATGATATATTTGTAGAGATAAAAAGATTAAAAAAAAAGTGTGTAAAAATCTTTTCTTTTTCTTTTTTTTTGGAAAAAAAAGACAATGCTTGAAGTAATTGTTACTTTTTATATATTACACTTCATTGCATGATGGTTCACCTTAGAAGAATATGGTTCACCTTAAAAATTATTAATGAAATACACAAAAAAATATTAAAATGATATATTTGTAGAGATAAAAAGATTAAAAAAAAAGTGTGTAAAAATCTTTTCTTTTTCTTTTTTTTTTGGAAAAAAAAGACAATGCTTGAAGTAATTGTTACTTTTTATATATTACACTTCATTGCATAATATTTATATTCCCACGCATCATGCGAGTCTGCGGCTAGTTTCCTATAAAAACTGAATGATTCTACAAGTCTTCTATTGAGAATAAATTTTAATCTTAGGTTGCTAAATGCAAATGTAGTAGAAACATGGTGAGAGAGAATAATGAGTAGTGCTCATGGTTAGTGTAATAAGCATGTGATATAATTGTGGACTTCCTTTATAATAGGATCTTTTGTTACTCTTAGAGCAAACAAAATGACACCCTTATCCCCACCCAAAATGTTTTCCTATAATGACAAGCTTTATCTTTTAACCTCTAAGAAATGCAATGCAATGGCCAAAGGATATGCCCCTTTAATATATTGTCTCTAATAAAATAAATAAAGGCTCATGTCCCCTTTAGGTACAGGTTTATACAGAATTCAATTGTTTTCAATTTTTTCTTTTCTCTGTAAGAAAGAACCATCAGCCTTAACTACCAAAAAAAAAAAAAAAAGAACCATCAACATTAATTAGAGTTATAAGAAAGAGCAAAAAAAGGGTAACATTTAACAATTAAAGAGGAAAAAAAAAATTAAAAAACAAATCTCAATGGCATTAACCAATGTGGAGTTTTAAAGAACTCTTGGTTTACCTAGAATATAATAGAGAAAATAAAAATGAGACTAATACTAATTCTAGGAAACATATATAGAGAAATAGAAATAAAGATGCTAATTAAAGAACATTGGCAATACCATCAATCCCGTTTGAAGCTTAATCATAGCTCCACAAATTTGCTGACTTTCAACTTTTGGTTGGTATATATTCAGGCGTTCTCCAATGCCGTAAAATTCCTTATTGTCTGGTTTTACTTGAATTCCTGCAAAATACCCAATGAAATTAAGTGAGAAAATGAGCTTAATGATTCTAGTGTAGAAAAAAAAAATTCCCAAAGATTAGTAATTTGGTATAAATAGAAGAATGTATAAAAAATTCATCGAAAAATTGAGATAGAAAGAGAGAGAGAACCTTTTTTTGAATTCCGGCAAACTACCCAATTAAATTAAGTGAGAAATGAGCATAATGATTCTAGTGTAGAAAAACAAAGAAGAAAAAAAGAAAAGAAAGGATTCCCAAAGATTAGTAATTTGGCATAAATAGAAGAATGTATAAAAAAATTCATCGAAAAATTTTGAGAGAGAGAGAGAGAGAACCTTTTTTTGTGAGAAAAAACCATGCATAGAATGGAATAGATAGTTACCAATTTATAGTAAGAGAGTGTGAATAAGAAGAGACAAAATAAAGGAAGATGAAGAGAAAGAAGAAGTATAATATTTATGTAGAGAGTAGTGGGGAGATGAAAAGAAGAAGAATAATATTTATGTAGAGGGTAGTGGGGAGATGAAAAGGTAAGGATGAAGAAAGGTTGGAAAAATGTAAATATTAAAATAAAATAAAAAGTAAATGTTAAAAACAATTATAGGAAAATTGAAAAGAAAATAATAATGAGGTGGACGCTGATGTGGCTTAACTGGAGCGTAGCAACAATAAATGCTACGCTTCAGCTTTTAGTAATATATAGATTTGTATGTTTCAGAAACGCCGATGGTCAAATGGTCTCGGGATTCCTGGAAGTGAAATTCCGAAATGGTTTAGCTACCAAAATGTGGGGGCTTCACTAGATCTTCCAATGCCTTCAGTTTTATATAGCAAATTTATGGGTATCGCTGTGAGTGTTGTTTTTGTTCTCCACCCGCACCATCAGCTTATCCAATTCTATCTTAACATTAGATTCAGTGAAGGTGCCGCTGTACGGTTGCCTTTTCTATCCGAAGAAAAAGAAGCATTGAGTCAAACCGACGGTAATGGATTGTATCACCTTTGGTTGAAATTCTATCCCTCCTCATTCTGGAAAAGAATAAGCACCGATGATAATGGAATCGTAGATAATAAATCCAGTCTGATTAATATTGCATTTCAAATGATTAATACTACATTTGAAACCAGAGGATTCGAGGTTATGAAATGCGGGGCCCGTTTGGTATATGAGCAAGATATAGAAGATCTCAAACAAAATAAGCCTGGGTACAGCAGCTGTAGAATCGCTCCTTATGAAGCTGATTTAGACGATTTAGCAATATACACCAAAATTGTGCAACTTCGTGATGACTCTGACAGGGATGGGGATGACGCTGGACCTAGTGGAGAAGGTACCTCTAATGATGTAGACGTACCACCACACCCAAAGTGGATAGAGCACCCTAATCTAATTGAAATTTGGATTGGGAATTCATGGATACAAGGACAAGGTGACTTTGATTGTGAGTGAGGAAAGAGGAATCCCAGCGAAAGTGGCAACTTTTATGGGACAATATCCCAATTTGGATTGATTGATCTCATGTGCATGATTTATACTGTTCTCTATATGTCTGTGGACATATATCCTCAAGATTTAAATGGGCCTTTATTATTCCTTAATTTTCTTAAACAATGATTTTTTCTAGTAAGTAAATATATATATATATATATATATATATATATAATGAGAAGCTTTATACTGGCCTATGCTAGAAACAATGGTTCTTTCATGGTTTATTGAGCATACTTCAGTAAATGAATGATAAGTAGGGTGGCTATTTTGGCTTGGTTGATGAATTAGGATGCAAGTTGATTAGAGAAGCTTATAGGTGGATAGCACCTATGCAAAAAACACCTAGTTCTCTCAAATAGCACTCAAGGCTACATATTTCATTAACTTCAAAACTAACTGAATACAACAGAAGGTTAAATGCCTATTTATACAGGCTGTATCAGAGCCAAAAAATCGACATGATCTGATCTTATCTACTGTTGAACTAGACTAAATAACCACTTAATATCCTAACTAACATATTACAAAAAGTTCTCAATGTTTACTATTCTCTAGCAACCTTTAGCTTACTGTTTGGTTACAAGCCTAAATAACTTGCCTCTAACTTGACTGTTACAGCTGAGATTTCCAGCCCTCCAAGCTCCTTCTAACTGCTTCCATATGAATTGGCAAACTCAGACACTCAGTTAATCTCCTTAAGTGATCACTAGCTGGCTGCTGCAAATAACTAGTTTCATTAGGCTAGGCTACTGGCTGACTGAATGTACTGCTGAACTAACCTTCCTGCTGGATTATTGTTGCTACTGTTGTAATTGAAATCAGACCTTTTGATGCTCCTGCATCAATTAAAAAGCCAAAGAAACTTTGTTGAATATATATATATATATATATATTATAACTACAATTAATTTCCCAAGCATCTTTGTGTTTTCTGGTTTGGTGCTCCATTTTACAGGACATCGAATAGTTCTGCTTGCTGTCATTATTGATGCCCATGTTGTAAATTAGAAAATATTTACAATGTTATGCTATTGCTGTTGACACTGCCTCTCCTTCAGATCATGCTCATGTGATTGGTAAGATGCCAGTGAATTGACCATTATCTTCTGGACGTAAAGAGGACTTGTTGATGACTGCAGAAATGGAGGTTGGTTCTGCTTCTGCTGATGACTGTGCTGTTAAGCCTTTGATGAGTTCACCTGCTAAGTGAGGAAAGAGGTTTTTCATGCTTCAAGGATGTATTCCAATTTAAGCTACTATTGATAATGTGCGGCTGCATTTCAGTCAGCTTGACTATGTTTTGGTCATGTATCTTCCCAAGGTAAAAGTAGCTGACAACGTTTTTATAAATGCTTAAACCATGGCCTTGCACCACGTAATAAGATGTGTTGTTAAACCAGCTTGGGCATGTTTAAGGTTTTATAATGGGCTTGCTTTCAAAGCAATACTATTACCACCTTATCTATATAGATTCAATATTGCACAACACTAGTAATGGCTGAAATCAAGATGTTGAGATATATGACTACAAGAGGGAAAATGAACACCTGATGAACGCTTATAGGTAGCACCAATTTGAAAACAAATGAAACATTTTGCTAAATTCATCCTGGATGCAAATTGAAAATTAGTAATAGCTCAGAGGCTTTTCTTGGTACTAATTGTAATTGACAACATGGTTTTTTTAAGTTGCCATTTGCACATCATGGAAATTCATTTTGTACTGTAACTGCATATTTTGTATTTGATGTAGGACAGAATCTACAATTTAATTTTTGTAATTTATTAATTTATTATATTTTTATGTAATTTTCGTTATTTTAAGTTTAGGGTTATTATTTCCTTATTTTTAGGTGCTTTTAATACTTTCTAGGTCAAATTAGGTTCCTATTATGGTTGAGTATTAATTAAGATTTATTTTATAGTAATATATTTTCTTGTTTGTCTCTCTATTTTCTCTAGTGGATTCCGGACTATCTCTCCTTGTAGATTCAACTTACTCTCGTGGATTTGAATTATTTTTCAAAAGCAAACGTGTTTTGTTTCTTATTTTCTAGAAGTAGACGTGTTTTGCTTCTTGTCACTTTCACACCCATATCAATTGATATTAGAGCCTTAACTTATCTTGGTACAATGGCTAACGTGTAAGACGGTAGCAGTTCCGGTGACAAAAAATATAGCAAGTATTACGTGGCATACAACAACCACTCACAAATATTTTTGCTAGGATGGCATCGTTGGAGAATGGAAACAATAAAGATAACTACAACATAGACGTAACTCACGAGCAACCTATTGGTAAGCAAATTTCATATAGGCCCTATAAAAGAATTGCAAGTTTTAAGGGTTATATATATATATATATATATATATATAGATTTTCTTGATTGTTTACTTGATTTAGAGGATTTATTAGATTATGAGAATATTTCTTATAGGAGAGAAGTTAGAATTGCTTTGTATAAACTTGGTGTACGTTGGTGGGAACGAATACAGTATGATAGAATTAGATGAGGTAAAGACAAAATTCATTAATGGCCAAGGATGAAAAAGTGGCTTGCTATCAAATTTTATCCTTTGGATTGTGATGAACTTTTGTCATATACAAAGCAAGATTATTGGCCAAGAAGTTCATACTTGAATTATTAAGAGCCATATATTCCCCTATTAAGGTAGTACAAACAAATCACCAATAACTAGAGTATGCAGCGGAAAATAAATTAACACGGTGATTTGTTTACGAATGGGGAAAACCTATACGGCAAAAACCCCACTAGGTGATTTTAAGGTTACCACTCCCGAAATTCCACTATTATCACAACAAGTGATTACAAGTAAAGGAATCCTAGTACCTTATACCAAGTTACAGTTGAACCCTTACCCCAATACCCAATTGGACTGCTTCTATAGTGACAATTTCTCTTTGTAATGCACGGCTCCCAGTACGTGACTAACCAATTACGCGAATCCCAGTATGTGACTTCAACACCAACTAGAGAAGATTATTAGCTGTAAAGTTCTTCAGTTCATTCCACAATGAAGATCAAGAAGATGATTGGTCACAAAACCCTACGGTGTACAAACATAACAACTTCTTCACAAGAATGATGAACTAGGGCAAAACTTCGTCTCCGATCACAATTTACTTGAACAAATTTTGCTCAATGCTTGTGCAACTTGTGAACTCTTTGACGACCCTTAAAATAATCCTTTTATATGTCTAGGGTTAGGAGAAAATAAGGCCCAAAGACATATTCACGGAACCCAAGAAAATCATATCAGAATTCTGAAATTCTTAAACCTCGACAGATAAGAGCTGTCAAGCAGGTGTCGAGCACACGGGCTGAGACAGCTTTCTTAAGCTCGATAGATGCAACTGTCAAGCCAACTGTCGAGTTTTAATGACTTTGCACTATTCAGCTTGTTTCTTGGACAGACTTGAATGGCTTTATCACTTGATCTTGAAACCTTGTTTCTTGAAGTATTAAAAACACCTAAATCAACCTAATTACAAGTGTATTTTGTCAAATGATAAGCCAATTACATAAAAGAAAGACATATGTTCTTAACAAATGAAACACATATGTCCTAACAATCTCCCCCTTTGGCAATCCGTAACAAAACCACAATAAACAAATGAGCATATGAGAGAAGTCATAAACCACTCAACTCATATTCACTTGTTGAATACAATAAAATCTATCCTAACACAAACTCTTGAAAAGTTTTGTAATAAGAGAGTTTATAGCAAGTAGACTTTGATAAACTGTATTTCTGAAACACTTTAAACAAAACTCATCAAGGCATCTTTGTGTGAAACAGAAATAATAGATTACATACAAGTAATAAGAAGTATGTGCATAAAGAGAGAAAAGAAACAACACATGTAAGGGTAAGTGAAAGAAACATACATCAACATATAAAGAGAATAAGTACAATGTATATCAAAAATGGTCACAAGACCCAATGTACAAGAAAAAATGTATCTAAAATAGAAAGAAAAGAAAAGATACATAACATCCTCACTACATCCCTCATATCAACACTCCCCCTAACAAAATAGTCTTATACTAACTCTCCCCATAAGTATGACTACTCTCATATCCAAAACTACTCCTCATTTTTGTCACAAGTGACAAATGGTAAGAGTGTCAAGTAGTCATCTCATCGGTAGAGCTAGCATCTCCATCATCATCGTCATCACAAACATCATCATCATCCTCAGCCTCAGAAGCAGAAGCCACTGGAGGAGGTGGAGGAGAAGCCTCAAAAGTGAAGCCACCCATGCTCACCTACCGCCGTGCAATACGACCGACATGAACGTTCACCTGATACAACTCAGTAGAGAGTGTATCAAGGCGAGCATCCATGTGCTGCAGCTGCGCCATGATGTCTCCTAGAGTCACATCACCCATGGAAGAGGAGGGGCGGATGTGGATGGAGCTGATCGGGATGGAGCCGAACGGGAGGGAGGAGCTGCTGACTCAGCCTGTCACGACCTAAACTGTGCCTCACTACGTTTAACAGTAGTAGCGTCTATGGCACACATAAAAGTGAAATGGTTGGACACCAAAAAATGGACGGAAAAGTGGCGTAAAATCCTCGTGATAGCAGAAGGAAAGATGAGCTTATACTACCTTATCAATGATACATCCACCACTTTATCAATTTCGCCTTTATACTATATTCTTCAGCCAAGTTCAAAGAGACTTCGTCGAAAATGATACACTTTCTTTATTGCTCATAGTAGATGCAGATTGTTGAAAGGATTTATCTCTGATTGGAATGCCAAAGAAAAAGACTTGCGGGAGTTTTTTAATCCAAATGTCTTCTTGCGTGCTTAGCATCAACAAGGCTGATTTTCCTCTAACGGCTCTGGTAATTAATCCTTTTGAACTCTTAATTTTTTTTTTTTCCTCTTGCTTTCTAGTGTCAAAGGCAATACATTTTTTTCATCTCATAATATTGTTGCTTTTACTTCTACCGTATGAAAATTCAAAATTTTTGAGGATATTATTTGGTTTGACATTTAGAACATGGATTCTCTAACAAAAGCAAAATTGGGAGTATAGACACAACTTAGGGAATTTCATATGTTTATTATTTCTGGATATAGTTCACATTTTCTAGTACTTAGTTAAGAATATAGACCATTACAGGAATGGTCTGAAGAGCAGTCCTTTTCCAATTGTATCTTGTAATTCATTTTAGTACATCACTTGTGGCTACACACACACACACACACACACCCATATACATGTGGCACCTCCCCATGCACAAAGTGTTTGGGGGTCTAAGAGGAAAAGGGTTCGAGCTGCGGGGTTAGCAGCATATTGTAATTATCTCTCAAAAAAAAAAATGTAGTGGCTAATAGAGGTTGTCCTTTAGTTCAGATTCAGTGTATTTTCTTCCTTGTTTTGGGGGGAGTTATGCAAGAGTTTTGAGCTTATGCAAAGGGTACAATTCCCTTTTCTTCTTGTAGTCATGGACTAAAGGATAAGTGGGGAATGTCATATGCTCAAGTGGTTTCTAGGCATGCTCTTTAAAATGCTGGGTAACATCAAGAAGTTCTTGTGGAACTATTGCTTGATGGATGATTGTGCATACCTTTTGTCATTTTGGGGATGTTAAGAGTTATTTTCACATTTCCCCTATATTAGAAATTTTTTTTGTACTGTATTCACAGCCAATAAGGATTCAACATTTGTAAGGGTCCACCTCCTCCCTTGGCTTATAAAGGGGAGGGGGATTGACCTTCATAAAAAGCACAATTCACCACTGTGAGATGCTGTTTATTTTTCACCCTTTTCCAATATTAGTAATACTAGTGGCTAGAGGTAGAGGATTCCCTACCTCACATGTGGTTTTTCACTCTTATTGCTTATGCAGAAGGGTTTTTCATGTAAATATTGTTATTCTCTTTACACTCTTATCATTTAAACCTCTAAAACTAGAATGCCCGTTGTTGTTACAATAATGACAACCAATATATGGATAGTATACCAATCTAAACCCACTTTCCTTGAAAACCCATTTCTAAACCTGAATTATCCCATACAATTATAGATACTTAGCTTCCCTATACCTTTTGATCTTCCTTGGTGGCATTGAAATTGAAGGCCATAGGTTTACTTTATGTGGGACCCAAATGGTTTTATGGTCGACACAACCAAGTTGTCAGCACTCAGCAAAAGCAATGTAGAAGGAGGAGGAGGACTACTAAGTTGCACAGACTTGGGTACGAGTATGGGTACGAGGTATGGCAATTCTTGAAACATTAGGGCACGACTATTGATTAATTACTTAATAGTTATTTTTATGTATAATTTAAATATTTTTAGACATAATTTATGTTTATTCTAGGTTTAAAAATGATGTAACAAAAAAATTTCTTGAAAACATTTCTAAAATTAAATATTTATGTGATGCCAAGGAGTTTTGGAGTAATTTTCAAATTATATGTGCTCATGGTGGGTTCCAATTAGCTCAACTGGTAAAGTTTCTAATGGTTGTATAAGAGATCTGGGGTTCAATCTCCGTCTACACCAAAAACTGATAGGTGTCTTGGTCTGACAATAAAGAGCAATTATCAGGAGCGAACGCCATAGTTTGAAACTTCCTCTCTCAAAAAAAAAAAATTTATATGTGCTCATGGGGTTTTATTATTATTAATTTCCATTTTTAAGGCTGAAATTTTCTGTCCATGATGCCCATTAATTTGTGATTATCATGCTCTAGGGATTCTAGTGACACTAGTTTCTCCTTTATTTGGCTTTGTGTAGCCCCAAAAGTTATGTAAAAATTATGCTTGAAATTATGTAACAAAAAAAAAAAAATGCTTGAAAACATATCTAAAACTAAATATTTATGTGATGTCAAGGAGTTTTGGAGTAATTTTCAAATTATTTATGTGCTCGTGGGGTTTATTATTATTATTATTATTAGTTAGGAAATTCTGGTTTTGTGTTTGGGTATTTTATATAGTAGAATTATTTTTGGGTTAGGCTGTTGGTATATTTATGTTGTGGGCTTGGCTTGAGTTGGGTTAAATTTCAATCTGGGCTTTATTGTGATAGGTTGGGTTGCTGGCTCATGTCTATTCGGGCTTGGTTGTTTGGGTTAAAAGGTAAATGGAACTGGACCAATCTGTTTTTGATTTTGATCTACAACATTCTCTCCATTCTCTCTCTCTCCCGCTTGCTCTGTACATGGCAGAAAGCTCTATCGCTTTCCCTCTCTCAATCTCGCCCTCTCTCTCTTAATTGATCTTCGTTGGTCGACGATATACGACGATCTACGGCGGAATGGCTTTGCAATTGAAGCTAGAGTTGATAGCACCTGTAATCTAGAAAAGAGTAGCCTTTTTTATTATAGCTTATTGTGTCAATTGTTATAACAAGTTTGCAGTTTATTGCAGAAGTTTATCATCATCCTTACATTCTCTTTTCCCACTTTTCTTTTATGGGGCCAGATGAATTGCTATTGGCTTCACTTATGGTTGGTGAAGGTTCCCAATGACCAAGTCTATTTGAGTTGTCTTTTTGGCGAAGAAATTCTTGGACTCTCATCAGGACAAATGCCAACAATTCTTAAAATAGTTTCTTGAAATTATGACTTTCTTGTTTGTATACAATGTTATTTACCTCAATTCTTGAATTGTAACTTCTATTTTTGGCCCTTTTCTCTGCATAATTGTGTCTCCACTTTTTAGTATTACTTTGAATATGTGATCTGTGATAATGGTGGAGACTTGCTCTGTTGCCTATACATGCCGCTGTATTTTAGATTCCTGTTGTTGAACTAGGATAAGCAAGAAAATAAATTTTTTTTCTTTGATAAGCATGTATTAGAAGACCATATTAATTAATAAACAAGCCATATTGCCCTCTCTCTCTGTCTCTCTCTCTCTCACACATGTATACATTTTGCATGAAAGTGCTGTGTTTCTTCCCTATACATGGCAACAAAGAAACTTTGCTATGTATTTTCCAGTTTGTAATTGACAACTTCTTTTCTATCAACTTCTTACACAAAATCACCAAGAAAAAAAAAAATCAAGAAAGAATGTTGGACGATCTCAAATATCAGTGCTGGGAATAATGGTTAAATACATGTATTTGATTCACTTTCTATATGAATTAACATTAGGATTCTTCCACGTGTTAAAACATGGTAATTCTGGATTTCCACAAAGATAGTGGAAGAACCACACACAACATAATATTTTGTATGTAAACCCACCTTTGGTTTGCATTTTTTAAGATTAATACAGGTTTGCATTTTTACCTTCTTGTTCATTTGGATTGATTTCCCTAAGACATTTGTTGTTGGGAAATTAATCCTTTTTTTTTAAGGCCTTTGAATGTATATAAATATAATATGATGTAATGTACTCGGGTTGGCTAGTTTTTTATTAATAAAATTTGTTCATTACCTATTGTTTCAACTGTGTGTGGTACGAATGAATGAAATAAACTTTAAATGCATTAGTTTTGGCTAATTATATTAGTATATTTAAAATTTAATTGAATATTTTAAATAATTAGAGGATATTTATTTAATCTTTGTAGTAAATTATGAGAAATATCATCTAATCTTTAATCAAGATATACTCTTAACATCTTTAAATACTGTTTTTGTTAAGATTGTTAACATTTTCATAATTATTTTATTTAATTTCATATTAATTAATTATTAAACTAATTATGACATCATTATTGTCTGCCCTCGGTCAAACCTCAAAAACCTTGAACCTCTTCCTTTTATAGTTCGTTAAACAATCCAGGTATTGAAACCATGGCTATGGATAGGCTATAAAACTGACAATTGTGGGCTTGAATGTGCTTCTTGTTGAATATACAACTAGTTTTAATTCAACTTGCATTTGGTTCTTCACAAGGCTGCTAAAATGCTAGATGAATTTAATGTTTTAAAGTCTAAGGTGCCAATTATATTGTAACATTTTTTTAATAAAAGTGAATTACAGGTCTCCATTATTCCTTCTCAAGTAATTCATAAATTAAATAGCATAAACTGTCACTCTTGGTTACTTTTAATATTTCAATTAAGAATTCTTGTTTTACATGTATTGCAGGCCACATATTATAACTAGAATTCTGTATTTTACTATGAAACAAAGAGTGGTGTAACCAATTTCAATAGTTGGGAATTGGTGCTACTTCCTGACCTTGTTCTACATAGGCAATTACTATGTTTTGCGTGGTTGTTTAACAATGCTATTGATATCATGGAAATCTATTTTTTACTATAATTGCATATGCTGTATATAGTTGTTATACATTAGCATATATCACGTCCTTTTTGGGTTTTGCCCGTATGTTGTTGGCTTCTTGGAAAACTAATATCATGATGCACTTTGCTTCAAGATGAAAGAAAAACTTGTCAGACGGCTTTGGTTTTGTAACATTTGCTGATGAAATTTCAGCCAAGTAGGCAGAAAGTGCATAGGATACTTGGGTAGGAGGTGTGTCAGTGTGAAATATGATTAAATGTTGTACTGCTAATATTTCTGGTAATCTCAAAAATGCCTATTATTGGCAATGGCCATTCGCTTGGGCCAAATAGGCACCCATGTGGGTTTGCCTGTATCAAATGAATGAGCCTCAAAAGTTCCTTACGCAGAGTTATTTGGGCTACTGTCTATCAATATGGTCTCTGTGTAACTCAAGAGTTCATAGAGGAGAAATCAAAACAAAGGAAAGTATAGCGAAGAGTGTGAGAAAAGATGTCAAGTTTAAAATGATGTTTAAATGAAGTGGCTGCAACTTTATCCTAAACAAGTTTTCCATTCTAACAGGGGTATACCTCATTCCATCCTTCATGACTTTTGCTTAAAAGTGTGCTAGTTTCTAAGTTTGTGATTGGTTTGTTAGCAAAAACAGTATATTGGGTTTGATTAGCAGCAAATTCAGTATGATGTTGTAGTTCAGTTTGAAGACTCGTGTCTTTGTGTTAGACTGTGTAGAACTGGGTTGGAATAATATCAACAGTCAATGCTGTTTTTATCTTGAATAGGGAGTTTATGTCAGAGTAGATGTCCTTGTTGTGGGATAGCTGAACTCTTATGCTCTGTTTGGATGTTTAAAAAAGGAGAGGGAGTAGAGTAAAGGGAGAGAGAGTAATTCAATTACCTTATTTGGAAGTATTTTAAGAAAGGAGGGGGAGGGGTTTCAACTACCTCTAACCTTTCATTTTTAATTTTCCAAATTGGAGAGATTTGGATGGAGCGTAGAGTAGATAAATTATTGACCAAATGAATTCCCCAATTTTTCCTTTCTAAATTAACAAAATTACAAACCGATTATATAAAGGAAATTCACGTTATTTCTCTCATCAATCTCAAGTTCCTCTCAACTTTCTCAGCTTGAAGACACCGCTGCCTCTCTCTCACACGATTTCTTCCACACTTCACGTTGTCTCTCTCTCACACAACTTCTTTACAATCAATCGTCTCTCATGCCTAGTTTTTCTTTCAGAGGTAAACTCTGTTTTTCTTTTTGTTTCATGGGTTTCTTTTGAGTTGGATCAAATAACTATGTTCTTAAAATTGTGATTTTATTGGGTAATTTCTTATTAATTGTGATTTTATGGGAGTAATAACATGTTATTTGTGGGTGGGTTTCGGATCTGATTGCTTTTTTTACTTAAATTTTAAAGTTTCAAAGTATTGCTCATAACGTTTTTGATAAAGTGCTTGAGTGAGTCTAGATTATGAACTCGCATAAATTTGTATATTGTTGCTATATATGGATCTATGTTTCTTGTTTATTTTTATTGGGTAATTTCTTGTTTTTTGTGAATGGGTTTCTGATTTGGGTTTTTTTTTTTTTTTTTTTTTTTTACTAGAATTGTAAAGTTTCAAAGAGTTGCTCACAATGTGTTTGATAAATTGCTTGTTTGATTGTGTATGATCTAACTCACGTGAGTTTGTGCAGCATCTCACTGTGTAGTTGTCTCTCTCTCTTTGCTTTTTTTTATTTATTTTTTTATATGTCATCATGAAGGAAACTAATGATTGAAACTAAACAATGAGTTGTCGAGAGTTACTCAACATCATGAAAGATTTTCATATGATTAGATTGTGCCCTGCTCTATATAATTAATGACATATAAAACACAACCTGAGATGCTGTTGCATATTCACCTGTGTCTTTCTGTGTGTGTCTCACGCTTCATTATCCAGGAGCACATTTTTTAATATGTACTCTGTTGCTCTAGTTGCATATTCACATGTGCCTTTCTGTGTGTGTCTCACTCTTCATTCCAAAGTTCCAAATATTACTTGATAAAGTATCAAAGTTGTATTTTTTTTTTCTCTGTTCTTTGTCTTAGGTGTGCTGTTGTTTACTTAACTCTGATTTTTCTGGCTTTTGTATGTCATTTTATAATCTGATACTATGCTATCTCAACCATGATTCCTTCCTGAGCAGTGTGTAATCTATCACCAGGATATTATTTACTGTGTCACTTGCATAATCTTTCCCTTGTTGGACTTAAGCTATATAGTGCAAGTTGGATAAATGAGTTGTTGGGAACTGGTATACGAAAGTGCCTCTGCTTCACTTTTTTTAACATATTAGAATTTCTTCCTTTAAGAAGTGTTTAGATACAAAATTTGTGCCTCATCTGATTTGGTCAGTTCTTGCTTTAGAGAGTTTTTTCCCTTTTAATTTTTTCTCATCTTTCCGCTATTTTACTTAATGAGTGTTTTTTTGAATCTCTACCACAGTGTATCTAGGAGTATAGAGTCAGGTCTATTAACTTTTTTTTATCAGTAAAATGTTGTATTTCGGTGGAGTTAGGTCTATTGCTGAACCCTTTCATATGCTCTTTCTTCAGTGGACTGAGTCTTAAGACACGTAAATCGGGTTTTATTTAATTTGATTGGGATCCAAAATTGGTGGAGCCAGAAAGCTTGGAAATTTTTTTTAGGCCATAATTTATAGATTTGAGACTTGAGAGGATGTTGTTTCATTGGATTAAGATATGGACTTTATTTATATATGAAATGTGAACCGTGTGCGAAACTGTCATGCATCCCACTAAAGCCGTGAGTCACTGTTATTGCCTCTTGGAGACCAGAACCTTTGTTTATTGAGCAACTTGAAGGTTGTTTAACATAAAAAGAAGTATAATGTTATGGAGGAGAGATGTTCTCTTGCCATGGATGCATAGTTTGCTACTTTGAAAGTGCAATTGAAAGAAGGTATAGAGGAAACATACAGGAAAAAATGGCATGATAAATGATGAGGGTAAGACCAAACTTCCATCAAAACAGAAAATTTTGGCAGTTTATTAATATATATATATATATATATTTTTTTTTTTTAAATAACTGACTCTATTTGTATTTCTTGAAATAGTTTTTTAAATTTCTTTAAACTTTAATCATAGAATTTTACTTAGACTAATAGCAAACTATTTTAATAATTCTACTTAGACTAAGGGCTAGTGACACGGCAACTTGGATTAGTGACATGTTAGGTCAACAAGGGCGCAAAAAGGAAAAGTTTGCAGTGGCTGATATTTTACATTGGTCCAAAAGGAAAAGTTTATCATGAAAACATGCATTAATGTACAAGAAGATAGACTGCTCTCATTGATTCCTTTTGATTTTTTGCATGCGCATGCAGGGTGTTGCTGATCGTGTTTGTCTTGGTCTCATTCCAACAAGTGAGGGTAGCTGGGTCACTGTTGTAAGGGCATTAAGGTAACTGCTAATACTCTGTATATGGTTCCATTCAATCACTTGTTTTTTTTTTTTTTTTTTTTTTTTTGGTGGTCCAAAATGTCTTCAGCTTCCAGGAAATGTTTAAGACTGCATTACTTCCAATTTTTGTTATTTACTTTTCAAAATGTTTAAAATTTCTAAGTATCCTTTCATTGCATTGTTTCTTGTTGCTATTTCATTTTGTAGTTTGAAACATCTCAAATGTCCAGGAAATGTTTCAAATCCTGAACAACCTCAATGTTAAAACTTCCATTACTGGCTTAGGTTTTGTTTCCAAATATACATTAATTTCCACGAGATTCTTTCTTATCCAAGGCATGTGGACTAGAATATTAAAGTTTCAAAGAGTTACTCACAATGTGGTCACAATCTGACAACAAGCTGAAATAAGCTGTCTTACGGAGTTCCAACCCAGAAAAAAAATAATTTTAGCATGTTGCATTTTGCACAATTACTTGATTGGTGCAAATTCGGATGATAGAATTCTTCATGAGGTGGACGAAGAAATTTTAAACAATCCTAAACCCCATGAACAACTTGGTGTGCAAAAAGAGAGAAATAATGATGATGCTGCCCAAGGAGAGATTTTAAGAAAATAGCAACTGATATGTGGAGAGATTATACATCCAACCCAACTTGATGTTATTCTAAATTTAATAATTGTAGACAAATGCTTCTAGTGGATTTAGAACTATGTCTTTGTTTTAATGGGCTGATTCTCATTAGAATTGTTTTATTATTTAATTTTCTTTTTATGGACTTATCCTTTTGTATATGATACATTTAATTTGCTTGGGATAAACTATTGAATGAGTTTTGATTGTGACTTGAGAACCTGTTTCTTCTTGTGAGGTTTGTGTGAGACTTTCCTCTTTAGTATGCAAAATGAATTATTCCTCTATATTGTGTTAGAGTAGCACTACCATAGCAAGTTCCAGTTTTTTTAGTATAATTTTAATAAACTTCATTCACTTTGACAGCGGCAATTTAAATACTCTTTACTGGTATAGGTGCTAGTTTAAATTGTCTTGTTATTGTACAGGAATTTCAGGCCCTGGTTTAATCTTGTTTGTAAATTATTACGCTCTCTTTTTTGGCCTGGTCTGGACTGGCCTTAGTTGCTGGACCACTTGAATTTCGATATTTTTTATTGAAAGTTTTAGACCCTGTTCTATTAAAAAAAAATAAAAAATTTGCTTTATTAATTAGATGGACAAGGCATTCTCAATGGGCTCTATGTTTGGCAAATTCCAGTATCTCATGTCATGATTCAAAGTGGCATTGGTCCCTATACGGATAAGTATGGTAATGAAAAAAAATGTTTTAGTGTGTGAAATTTTGCTCTTTTTTTTTTTGAGAAATTATTGTAATATGTTTTGGTTGAAATTTGTGTGGTATTGCTCAGTATTTAGCAAGGATATTCTCTTGAGAATTTTGAGTTGCTTTCTTTTCTGAATAGTAAGTGGGCAAACACTTGAATTTAAATTACATAGTAGGATCTTATTTTTTGAGTTAATTTATAGAGTCACTATCCCTAACCTTTTTGTTTTTTTTTTTTTTTTTTTTTGGTCTCAATTCTTCTCCGAATCCTCAAAAAATTAAATTCACGTACTAAGCAAAAAAAAAAATATATATATATATATATATATATATTAAAAATAATAATTATAAATGAAAGAAACACTCAAAATTCAATATTTTGTTGATTTTTTCAGTAAACAAACAAACCAAACATTTTTTTTCTTATTTTAATTATTATCAATTAAGGATGATTTTTTTTAGTATAATAAAAAAGCATAAAAAATATTTAATCATAGACCAATGTTGATTATTTAATTCACATTAGAAAAAAAAATTATCAGAAAAAATATTGCATGCTATATTCATAATTCTTTAATCTAACAAATTAATCATAAACTAATGTTGCAAGTCTATTTTCAAATAGGGGTAAATTTGTCTATTTAAATCATTTGCTCTCATTTCCATCCTAATTTTTAAAACATCCAAACAAAAGAAATGGCTGATTACTCATTTCCCCCTTACTAATTTTAAAAACATCCAAATAAGGTGGAGAATAACCATTCTCTTCTACTCTCCTCCCCTCTACTCTCCTCTCTCTCTCTAAACTTTCAAACAGGCCATTAGTGTTTCAAGTGTTTTTGTATTTTTTTGTTTCATATCATCAAAAATTTTTGAATTATCCACAATTCCACACTCACACACACAAAAAATAAATAGCAAGACCATTTTTTTTTTTGGGTGTTTGGATGCAAGAATGCAACAATCTTTCAGTCTCTGAGCCTTGAGGAGTAAGGAGGAGTACCCGTACAAGACACTTATCACTATAATTTTTTAAAAAGATATGTTTGATGGTTGTATTGTCATTGTCTTTCACACATTACCACCTTCATCCCACTTTTTTCATCCTCTTACTAATTTTTCATCCTCCCACTTTTCTATCCTTCCAACCAAACGGACCCTATAAAGAGTGGGGACTAGGGAAGGGTTGGTGGTGGGACGTCAAATAAAGTTTGTTCATCTTTTTGACTTGGACCACTGAATGGAAACATAAAAGTAAGTTAAGCAAAAAATATATATAAATAAATAAATAAAAAGAGGAGAAGAAGAGGAAGAAGAAAAGGCCTTTTTGGCCTAATAGCATCATTTTAGGAAATATTTAGTAAAAAAAACACCAGGTCAAACTTATTTAGTTATGTAGCTTTTTTTTTTTTTTTTTTTTTTTTGAAACTTGAGTTTGGTAAATTTGAGATTCACTTGGAACTTGAGTTTAACAAACTCAAGTTTCACTTTACTAGACTTGAGCTCTAAAAGAGTGCTACATAATTAAGTAAGTCTGGTCAGCCAGGTTATGCTATTTAGAAAATCTTTAAAAGAAAGAACAAGCAGCTTTATCCAACATTTAGAAACTTTCAAGTAATGAAATGCATTTTTTCAATAAAGAGAAGACTTCTAGTTCTAGATTTAGTATATTACTTTGTAAAAAAGATTGGGTTCCAAGTTATTCTGGTGTAAATTAAGACAATCAATTAACAATTTTAATCAATTACTCAATATTATCACCAAAATTACCAAGACAAAATACCAATCACACACAAACACAAGAATTTACGTGAAAAAACCATTTCTCCTTAAAGGGAAAAAATCACAAGAAATACTCCGAATAAAATTCACAATTGTAAAATCAATTATAAAATTCGAAATTGATCAACCTTATGTATGTCTTACAGATAAAGAAAACTCTCACTGTTTTTTTTTTTCTCTCACACACTATTTTTCTTCTTGACTGCGCTTACCACAAAACCTTATTCACTACTATGCATATTGTGAGTTCTCTCTTTTTTTTGCTTCACTTTGCAACATTAATTAAAGTCTCACAAATTTTCATTGATTTGTGCGCTTTACAAAATTTGTTGTCAAAAACACTCAAATTTTGTTGTCTCTCCCCTTGCATTACCTCCCAAACAAAAATCTCATTTCAAGGAATAGCCTTGTTTTCCACACCAAGACAACCTGAAAATAATCAATTTAATTTTTCCTTCTTTAACTAAGAAATCCAATTAACTTTCCAACTCACAATTGGATGTTGAGACAATTTCCCAACAAAAATGGAACTTTAAACTATTAACTTCAAAGCAATCACTCAATTAGAGTAAGAATAGCTTTTGTGGGCCACATCAAACCTTTTTTTGTGCATGTGAGTGCCGATTAATGTTGCATCTTGAGTCCCCACGCTTCACGTTCTTCAATGTGTTTAATAGGTTCTGAAGTTGCTCATTGTTAGGGAGACTCCAATTGATCAGTAAGATAACATAGCATATTATGACATCATTTAACCTAAAAGCTTAAGCCAATGAGTTTATGTCCAGTTATGTTATATTAATCACTCACTATTGTCATGATTATTCAATATGGAACTTCACCACTTAACCAACTCAGCACTCACATGTGAATATTTCAAAACTTTTTTGGACCTTAACATGAGAAAGGAGAAATGAGAAAAACAATTTGGCAATTAAGAGAGAGAGAGAGAGAGAGAGAGAGAGAGAGAGAGGCGGGTAAAAGAAATGGAAGAGTAATTAAGAAAAAATTAATATTGACATAGATTAATTAAATACTTTTTTTTTCAAATGTCTCCCCACAATGACTAGTTTAGTGTGTTTTATTTTGAACTTAATTGGCACTTAATGCCAATATCATGGACATTGGATACCAATATGATACAATATCAACAAGTAACAAGGCGAATATTTTAAATATAGGACCTAGACTAGAAGGGCCGAGGATACAACATCATATATATATATATATATATATATATATGAGGGTACAATTATTGTAAATATATAGGAAAAGTACTTCAATGAGTATAATTAAATTCTCCTTAATATAATTTAATATGTTGTCTTTTCTACACAATACTTATCGTATTAAAACCACCTCACATATTAGCATTGCAGCATAATTAATTGCATCTACCCCCAATTGCCATCATCATTGTCTTTAGAAATGGTCATGTGTAATTTTACAATGAGACTAAGCAAATTACTAGCTTGTATTCAATTGTAAAATCTTATATTGAAAAAATTATAGCTACAATGTGAATGACCAAAATTCACAGGTAATCTATTTTATTTTTATTTTATATCATCCTAAAATAACTTGTATTTTGAATGAAAATAAGATGGAGGGATCAAAATTCACAAGTAATTCATTCATATTAATCCAAGAATACATTCAATTGTATACTCAATTTTATAACATGTTTAAGTAGTTGATTATAAATGGTAGGGCGGAGACTTTCTGTTCACAAATTTTTATATGAACTTATCATTTTTTTTCTTCTAAAACTCACATAAATTATTTTAATAAATCTTAAATTAAGTGTGCAATTTTTTATTTTTTGGGTAAACAAATGCATATATTAAAGAAGCTAAGTCCTTCCAAACCGACTCGAAAGAGAATTAGAGTTTCTAAACTCTATAAAAAATGAAAGACGAGAATGTGGTTCCTCAAACAAAATTGAGTGTTTTTCACCTCCCTTCTTTTTCTTTTTCTTTTTTTGATAGCTTCTAGGTATTTTCTTATGCACATGGAGGCCTACACGTATGGAGCTCATGTGGAAAAAGCAGCTAAAGTTGGGCTTGATGGTCAAAGAAAACAGAAGAAGAAAAAGGTGTGGAGCATAATCTTGCAAAGTACCAATTAAAAAAAATTAAATATTTATTTATTATTTTGTTGAATTAATCATATTTATCATCATATTTATTAATAATTTTTAAAAAAAATTTGTATTATTTTTAATAATTTAAAAAAAATAAAGATATTATTATTCAATTAATTATCCCCAGTTACAAAGTAACATTATTGTTCAATTTTAATAAATTGTAATATTAAGTGAGTGCATTTTGTACTAGATTCCGTCTGCATTTTGTATTGGGATATTGAGTGACATTATTGCATTTTGTTTTTATTTTGGATAGCTTCCTGGTGTTTTCTTGTGCATAGGGAGGTGCGCAGATGGTACGCACGTCCACGTGAAAAAAGCAAAAGTTGGTTTGACAATAAATAAAGAAGGAAGACTTTATGCGACAATTTATGGTGGGATGCCCACTTGCCCACCAACACTAATAAAAAATTATTTGATGGGTCATATAAAATCAACTTTTGACCCATCTTCCACGCGAGGAAGGGTTCCTCTTCCTCATACAATTTTTTTTTCTTTTAGAAAAAAAAAAAAAAAAATGGTAGATTCCGTATGCCCGGGGCCCTCCTCTTCCCGGTGCTTATTAAGATCACCTCACTTATTAGCATAATAGCATTACAGCATTATTGTATTGAAGAAATTATAGTTAAAGAGTGGATGGCTACTTTATTAATGGAAAAGTACATATATTATTTCATCTTTACAGTTTTATTTTGCTAACCATTTTCTTTTTATTTTGGGACAAAATTTGCCTAAGGCTCTACCTCCATTAATTATTTTTTTATTAGATGTAAATTTTTAATAATGCGCGGTTGAATTACATTTTCTTCTTATATATTTCATGTTTACAAAATTTTCAGATGAATAAAGATTAATAGCTATATCATCAATTAAATTTTAAAATTTTAAAATTTTGTAATCTAAAATTATGCATTAAAAATAATTTTATAGATCGAATAATAAATAACATATAATTGACATTAAATTTAATATGCATATTATGAATATAAAGAATAGGCACTCCAGTAAATAGATTTTCAAAATATATAAACATTTTTTTTTTTTAGTAGGAACTGTTGCTATTAGTTACAAACAAACTTTGTCCTTTATTTTTTTTTTAAAGAGTATTATTTAACAAAAATAACCCAAAGAGGAACTGGCATTCACAAATAATCCATTCAAATAAATATAAGTATAAATTCAATTTTATACTCAATTTTACAATATATTTAAGTGGTCCATAGGTTAGAAACTTGTTCCCCATTTTTTGCATCAACTTATCACCTTTTTTTTCCATTTTGATAAATTGTGATATTTTGAGTGAGTGCAATTGCGAAAGTGGCCCTCGTCTTCCTCCTCGATACGTTTAAAGTGTTTTCTTTTTTCTTTTTTTTTTGGATAGCTTCCGGGTGTTTTCCTGTGCAAACACATGGAAGTCTGCACAATTGGAGCCCACGTGAAAATAGCTACAAGTGAACTTGGATAGGTCAGGATGGTCCGTTTTTGACTTCAGGGGATTTAAGAGATACCAACCAAGATTCCACGGATACTGAGAGTGAATCTATCACTGCAACCTTGTTTAATTTGGATAGCCTTAATGAAGCTAGGCCTGAGGTCATGCAAGGTATGCGGCCTAACCATGCATCTTCGTCTTCCTTTCAGTTGAGACCTCCCTGGATGCCTCCTGCTTCAACTGGCCTTAAGTGGACTTGGATAGGTCAGGATGGTTCGTTTTTGACTTCAGGGGATTTAAGAGATACCAACCAAGATTCCACGGATACTGAGAGTGAATCTATCACTGCAACCTTGTTTAATTTGGATAGCCTTAATGAAGCTAGGCCTGAGGTCATGCAAGGTACAGGGTGGATCTCCGGTCAGATTCCAGAATCTCCAGACTCCTTCGTTCAACCCTTAGTCCAGAGAGTAAACAGGGGCCGTTTTAGGTCTGAAATGGGTGATGCTAGTCTTGGCCCAAGACTGTCTAGGCCGCATATCCAGCCTCACAATACTGAGAGGGTGCAAGATGATCTAAATAATTTGGGGCTTGATGGTGGGCCTGCTACTAATTCTGGGCATTCTGGCCCAAAGGATATCTTAGGCCCACACCAGGCCTTCGAAGTGGAACCCCAAACCCAGAGTGACCCTGAGGCAGAATCCTTTGGACCTGGCCCTCCCTCACCTTTTTCTACCCAATCCGATCCTGGCCCATGTCCTACTCGGCAGGTTGGTCCGTATTCAAGAAAGAGGTTAAGGAAGGAGTTTAACAGGTTTGGTCGTAACCTTAGGCAGCGTTTGTTATGTGGTTTCTTTGCCAAGAGGGGGAATGGTAGTGATCAGAGATTGGAAGAAGAGTCTAGGGAGGATAATTCGGGTCTGGCTCAAGCTGTTGATCAGCCACCAGTTGGTTCAAGCTCAATACATCCAAATGGGTTATGGGAAGCTGTCCCTGATCAGCTTCCCCAACAGTCATGAGGATCCTCAGTTGGAATTGCAGGGGTTTGGGCAAATCCTCTGCAATTCGACAATGTCAGAAAATTGCCCACGAGTCTCGGCCTGATATTATGTTCTTAATGGAGACTCGGCTTGTGAAGGACAGAGGCAAGTTGATATGGGGAAAATGTGGCTTTTCTGAGGGCTGGGAATTGCCTAGAGATGGTTTTAGTGGTGGGTTGCTGCTTGCTTGGATGCCAAAACAATGCCTCATCATCAAATATGAGTCAAAGCACCTTGTTCACACTGATCTCCTTGACAATAAAGGTAACCCTCTCTCTATTACTTTTATTTATGGCAACCCGGTTCAATCTCATAGAGTTGAAGTGTGGAACAAACTTAGAAGTTTTAAGTCAATCTCCCACCCAAATTGGTTATGCATCGGAGACTTTAACCAGATTCTTCGTATGGAGGATAAATTTTCTTTCCACTTGAATCCAATCTCAGGGGCTGAATCCTTCCAACATGTAATTGATGACCTTGCTTTGTGTGAGTTGGTATCTTCTGGTCAGAAGTATACCTGGATGAATAGGAGGGAGGAGGAGGACTTTGTGATGGAAAAGCTTGATAGAGCTTTTGCCAGTATAGGGTGGGTGAATTCTTATCCCAAATATGTTCTTAGGAACCTTCCTATTGTTAGGTCGGATCATGGTCCCATTTTATTGGACTGTGAGTCCTTCCCACCCTTTCGGCGTAGACCCTTTAGATTTGAAAAGATGTGGCTCTCACATCCTTCTTGCAAGAGTGTGGTGCAAAAAGCCTGGCTTAATCGAGTTAAGGGTTCTAGAGCTTTTCAACTAAGGCACAAGCTCATTACTGTTAGAGATGAATTCCAAGTTTGGAATAAGGAAGTGTTTGGGAAGGTGGAGAATGAGATTCACATGAAACAAAATCAACTTAATATGGTGCAGAACTCTATCTCATCCCTTGAAGATGTTAAGAAAGAGGCTGAGTTGAGGGAAGAGTTGGAAAGTTTGATGCATAGAGAGGAGGTTATGTGGGCTCAGAAAGCTAGGAGTAATTGGGTTTTATTGGGGGATAGAAATACGAGGTTCTATCAAACTGTTGTAAGGCAAAGAAGAGCTAGGAATAGAATTTTGCATCTACAAAGGGGGGATGGTAGTTATACTGACGACCTAGGGGAAATTGAGGATATTCTTGCTCAGCATTTTAAGAGTGCCTTTGAGGACACTGTTCCTTTATCTTTTGACCGGATTCTCGCTGAAGTAGGAACCTTGCCCTTACCTCAATTATCTACTTATCAACTCTCTATCCTTGATAGGCTTATCACGATTGAGGAAATTGAGGATACTGTATTCCAGCTTAGCCCTCATAAAGCCCCTGGCCCTGATGGTATCCCTGCTTTTTGCTATCATGAGTTTTGGAACATTGTCAAGTTTGATATTTTTAACACTGTCCTAGCCTTCTTTCACTCAGGTTCGCTGCTTAAGTCTCTCAATACTACTTATATCACCCTCATTCCTAAAATTGCTTGCCCTGATAATGTGAACCACTTTAGACCCATTAGTTTGTGTAATGTGACTTACAAGATTATTTCTAAACTGATGGTTAATCGTCTTAAGCCTTTCATGGACTCTCTTATCACTCCCTTTCAGAATGCCTTTATTAAGGGAAGGAATATTTCGGATAACATTCTCCTTGCTCATGAAATCTTCGATTTTCTTACAAAAAGGAAGAGGAGGAAAAAGTCTTATGGGGCTTTGAAGATTGATGTGTCAAAGGCTTATGATAGGGTTGATTGGAAATTTTTGAAGGCTGTGCTTACTTCCATGAATTTTAGCCAAAATTGGATAAAGTGGATTCTACAGTGTATCACCACTGTCCAATTTACCCTTCTTGTGAATGGAAGCTTATCTCAAACCTTCAAGCCTAAGAGGGGTCTCAGACAAGGAGATCCCTTATCACCTTATCTATTCCTGTTATGTGCAAATGTGTTATCCCTTGCACTCATTAAAGCAGAGCAACAAAATAAGATCCAAGGCATAAGAATTGGAAGGAATGGGTGCACTTTCACTCATTTGCTATTTGCTGATGATTCTCTCTTGTTCTTCAGGAGAGACGATAAGTCTATTGACAATATTCAATGTGTTTTACAGTGGTACTGTTCTATTTCTGGTCAGAGCATTAATGTTGCCAAGTCTGATTTGTTTTGCTCTCCTAATATGCCAAGAGTAGAGCGAGATCATCTAGCCTCAGCCTTAAAGGTCAATCTGGTATCTGAACCTAGTAAGTATTTAGGTTTAAACTTCAAACTTAAGGGCAAGAGAGTTGGAGACTTTCATTACTTGGTGGACAAACTCAGCTCTAAACTTCAGGGATGGAAAGCTAAGCTCCTCTCACAAGCGGGTAGAACAACCTTGATTCATTCAGTGTTACAATCCATGCCTTTATATACCTTTTCTTGCTTTAGGGTGCCTGAGAGTATTTGCAATAAACTTGATGCCATTACAAGATCCTTCTGGTGGGGGCATGATTTAGGGGATAGGAGATTGCATCTCCTTAATTGGAACAAAGTTTGTCAACCCAGGAATAAGGGAGGGCTTGGTCTTAAAAAGTTCAGCTTGATGAACTAGGCCATGCTTGCAAAGCAATTCTGGAGAATTCACCAAAATCCTCAATCCCTTTTAGCTAAAACTTTTAAAGCTAAATACTTCCCTAGAACTTCAATTCATGAATGTCAACCCAAGCCGCATCAGTCTTGGTTTTGGAGAAACATTGTGAAACAGGATAACAAAAAATTGAAAGAGGGTAAGTGGTGGGTTGGTAATGGTACTAATATTCCTTTAGACCATCCTGCTTGGTTCCAAACTCCTAATTTGCATAACCCTAACCTTAGCACAGGTACAGTAGCTGACTTAGTTGACCAAGCCACTCATTCTTGGAAGCCTGAGCTAGTTAGATCTTTGTATCCCCCACCTATTAGTGCTGAAATTCTAAGCATTCCAATCTCTAAGACTAGTTCTGTGACTGATTCTTTAATGTGGAAGTTCTCAAATTCAGGGGATTTCAAAGTTAAAAAAGCTTATGAGATCCTTTTGGAAGATGCAAATGTGCTAGCCAATGCAAACCTTGGACCCCATTTTATCCCTGAAGTTGTGTGGAATACTGTTTGGAAGGTTAGGCTACCCTTAAAAATCTGCAACTTGGTTTGGAAGGTAATACATGATAGTTTGCCAACTTTTCAAATTTTAAAGGGAAGGGGAATTCCAATTGCTGGCCTCTGCCCTTTTTGTGACTGTGATGAGGAGTCTACCAGCCACCTTTTTCTTTATTGTCATTTTGCTAGAGCTTGTTGGTATGGGTCAGCTTTATCCCTGCATTCTTCCGCCCTTGCTCCTATGACAGTTTAGCAGTGGATCATCAATTCCATTACTCGACATAAGAGATTGGATGAGAGTGGCATGAAAACTTTGCAGCTGATGTTCATCACCCTTTGGGCTATTTGGAATCATAGAAACCGGGTGATTCATGAGGGAGTTAATCCTGATCCTATGAATGTCATTTTAACCACTCAAAATCTGTTTTGCAGGTACCAAGAGATCTTTCAAAATCATCATAGTACTGATCATAGGATATCTAGGAAGACAACTACGGCTCAAGGTCTTCATGGGCAGTGGAGCATCATCCTCAAGATCTCTGGTGTCAGGCAAAGAAGAAAGAAGAGAGCTGCCTTTGCTTATGAGGCTCGGACTAGGCAGGGTGCAGTGGTGTTCAACGGGTGCAGCAGCAGTGCAGCTAGATCAGTCCCAGGTGTTTTGCTTGAAGGCCTTAGAGAAGCTGCTATGACAGCCTGTAGGCTTCATTTCAACCAGATTTTGGTTTTGAGCAATTGTAATTTTTTGGTTCAGTTGTTTAATTCAGGCCAAGCTCCGGATTGGGAAGGGAAAACCTTGTTTGCTGACTTAGAGTCCTTAAAGCAGCAGGGTATATGTTTGTCTTTCCGTTGGATCCCTACCTTTGTGCTTGGTAATGTACATAGTATGGCTGTTAGGGCCTCAAGTGCTCCCATGCACTTCCAATGGCCTTAACACCTAACTCTGTAAGGCTCTGTTTTCTGGTTGATTTATCAAAAAAAAAAAATGTGAAATGTGAAATGTCACTAACTTAACTTGTCCGGCACGGTCAAAAAATGAACGAAAAAGCCAGACCTTACGGGGGTGAAAATGACCAACTTGATAGACAAAATAAAAGTGAGTAGGACTACGTCATAAATATTTACCAAAATGTATTATTAAATATAAAAATTAAAAAATTTAGAATAAATAAATCATAAAAAAAAGTGACTCACAATAATAAATAAATAAATAAACATGGACAATTTACATTTTATACTTAATAATATTCTTACAAAATTTTTTAAAGAGTTAATAAAATATAAAAATGATTATCAATAGTATTTAAATTATATATATTGAAATTATATTATGCATCTTATTGTGTATCTTTAAATATATATATGCATATTTATGGAGCTACAAGCTACTTCGTATTAATCCAAAAATACATTCACTTGTATACTCAATTTTATAACATGTTTAAGTAGTTGATTATAAATGATAGGGTGGAGACTTTCTATTCACAACTTTTTATATGAACTTATCTTCTTTTTTTCTTTTTCTTTTTTTAACAACTCACATAAATTATTTTAATAAATCTTGAAATTGAGTCTGCAAATTTTTTAAATGATGTGAAAACTATGGTTTAAAAAGTGTTGTTGAAACACGTGTTTACAATATTTATAAAGTAAAAAATGTGTTTAGTATTATATTTCAAATAACATGTTTCAGTATGTGAAAAAAAACATAATTGTGTGTTTATTTTTAAAAGGATGACAAGCACAATACCATTTAATATTTTTTTATTTGAGGAGAAAGAAGTCAGTTTCTGTTTTGTCTAATCAAGTGGGCTTCATGGTTTTTAACATATTTACAAAAGTGCTATTGAGCAACGTTATTTGAAAATTGAAAACTGGTAAGATGAATTTTCTAAATTCCATGTTTAAACACCTTAAAATGAGCAATGTAACTCAAACACTTTAGTAAAAAACACCCTTACCAAATGTGTCTTTTTTTCTTTTTCTTTTTTTTATAGCTCATAGTTTTTAGTGTTCAAACACTAAAAGACTATTGTTCAAATACCCTAATCAAATAGGGCCTAAGTCCTTACAAACCGACTCAAAAAAGCATTAGAGTTTCTAAACTCTATAATAATAATAAATGAAAGATGAGGATGTGGTTCCTTATACAAAATTGAGTGTTTTCTTCTTCTTCTTTTTTAGCATCCAGGTATTTTCTTTTGCATATAGAGGTCTACACATATGGAGTCAACGCGGAAAGAGCAGCTAAAGTTAGGCTTGATGGTCAAAGAAAACAGAAGAAGAAGAAAGGGACGAAATGGGTAACTAAACATAAAATTCTAATTATATAATTAGTTGTCAACGTTTTCAAACTATATTTTTTACTAGCATCTCGAGTTTTAAAGGCTCGATTTTGGCCTATAAATCGAGTCTCAAAGACTCGATTTTCATGACCTAATCATATCTGATGTGGCATATTTTTCCACGTGACGATCACATAAAAATCGAGTTTCTTAGACTCGATTTCTAACACAAAAAAAAAATAATAATAAAAAAAATTCTAAGTCCATGTACCAAAATACCCAAAAACAAATTTCAAAAATCCCAAACACATCAATCTTAATCAAAACTCAGCTTAGAGGGAGAGAAAGCCTCACCAGCTAGGCGTGGTCGGGGCTGGCGCGTGGCTTAGGTCGCGTGTAGCCTGGGCCTCTAGGTCACGCGTGGTGGTCCGATCTGATCTTCTCCTTCTGGTTTTTTTTTTTATTTTTTTTTTTTCTCTGGGTTCTTCTCATTCTTCTTTTTTTTTTTTTTTTTTTTTTTTTTCTCTAGGTTGTTTCTCTGTTCTGTACCTCTCTTATTTGTTTATATTTATAAGGGTTGGAAATCGAGTATTAGAAACTCAATTTCTATGTGGTCGCCACGTGAAAAAATATGCCACATCAAATATGATTAGGCCATGAAAGTCGAGTCTTTAAGACTCGATTTATGTGCCAAAATCGAGTCTTTGAAATTAGTAAAAAATATAGTTTGAAAACATTGACAACTAATTATATAGTTAGAATTTTATGTTTAGTTAGCCATTTCGTCCAAAAGAAAAAGTGACAAAAAAAGAAAAAAAGTGTGAAGCATAATCTTACAAATTATCGATCACCAAAAAAAAAAAATTAATATTTATTTATTATCTTATTAAACTAGTATTTTATTAATAAAGTTTTTAAATAAAATTTGTATTATTTTTATTAATTTTATTAAAAATAAAGATATTATTGATCAATTAAAGTATCCCCAGACTTCAATGAATTATGATATTGAGGGAGTCCATTTTGCATTAGATTTCGTGTACAAAGTGCCCTTACCTTCCAGCTATTTTCCTAACATTTTTCGTTTTCCTTTTATTTTGTTTTGGATAGCTTCCAAGTACTTTCTGGAGACATACGAAGGGTTTGCACAGATGGAGTCCACGTCCACGTGAAAAAAGCAAAAGTTGGTGACAATAAATAAAGAAGAAAGACTTTATGCAAAAATTGATAGTGGGATGCCCACCGACTCTAATAAAAAATTAATTGATAGGTGATAGAAAATGAACTTTTGAGTTTTGACCCATCTTCCACGTGAGGATGAGGTTCCTCATACAAATTTTTTTTTTTCTAGAAAAGAAAAAATCGTATGGACGTGACCCTCCACTTCTGCGTGTTTTCATTTTTCTTTTCTTTTTTTTTGGGAGGGGAGTTTTGGATAGCTTCCAAGTATTTTCCTAAGCATACAGAGGCCTGCACAAATGGAGCTCGCGTGGGGAAAAAGCCGCTAAAATTGGGTCTGATAGTCAAAGAAAACAAAAGAAGAAGAAGACGAAGAAAGAAAAAGGAAAAAACAGTGAAGCATAAGAAGATATATAGAAATACTATGTCAATGAATAAGTAAAATTCTATTTACTATAATCCAATTTGTTTTCTTTTCTATGACTGAGGTATTATCTTACTAAGATCACCTCACTTATTGGCATAATAGCATTACTGTATTATTGTATTGAAGAAATTGTAGCTATAGAGTGGATGGCCACTTGAATAATAGAGAAGTGCATATATCATTTTATCTTTATAGTTATATCTTGCTAACAATTTCCTTTTATTTTAGGACAAAGTTTGCCAAAGGCACTAACTTTACTAATTATTTTTTTATTAGATGTAAATTTTGATTAATGTGCTGTTGGATAACATTTTCTTATCTTTCATATTTACAAAATTTTCAAAAGATTAAAAATCAATAGCTATATCATCAATCAAATATTTAAATTTTAAGTTTTTGTAATGTAAAATTATGCATTAAAAATAAATTTATAGATCGAATAGTAAATAATATCTGATTAACGGAAAATTTAATATACATGTTAAGAACATAAAGAACAAGCACTCCAGCAGATAGACTTTCAAAATATATAAATATGCTAATTTTTTCAATAAGAGTTGTAGCCATTAGTTACAAATAAACTTTGTCCTTTATTATTATTATTTTTAAAGAGTATAATTTAGCAAAAATAGCCTAGAGAGTGACTGGTATTGACAAGTAATCCATTCAAATAAATATAAGTAAAAATTCAATTTTATACTTAATTTTACAATATGTTTAAGTGGTTGATAAGGAAGAAACTTAATTGATCACCATTTTTTACGTCAACTTATCGCCCTTTTTTTCATGACTCACGGTAGACCATTTTGATAAATTGTGATATTTTGAGTGAGTGCAATTTTGAAAGTGGCCCTTGTGTTCCTCCATATGTTTAAGTGTTTTCTTTTTCTTTTATTTTGGATAGCTTACAGGTATTTTTCTGTGCAAGCACATGGAAGTCTGCACAAATGGACCCACGTGAAAATAGCTTCAAAAGTTGCTGGTTTGATAGTAAAATTAAAATAAAGAAGAAACAAAAGGTCGTGGAGCCCAGGTGAAAAAAACAGCAAATTTAGTTGGGTTTGAAAGTCCAAAAAACAATGATAAATGTAAATTGTCACTAACTTCACTTGTCCGGCACGGTCAGAACAAAACGAAAAAGCCAGACTTTATGGTGTGAAAATGGCCAACTTGATAGACAAAACAAAAGCAAGTGGGAAATTTCATAGATAGTCACCTGGAAGTTCACTCGTTTTGACTACTTTTTCAGGACGTGCAAAGCAGGGAAACGATTGCATATATCACCAACCAAAGCCTTGCTAGAGAAACTTAAAGTCTCTTACTGTTGCTCCCATTCTCTAAGTCTGCAACACTCTCTGCTACATATCGCTTAACAACCTAGTAAGTTACCAATTGCTTCCATGGCCACTCAAGCAACTTCCTCCTCCCCCTCTTCAACTTCTTCGTCATCTTCTTCTTCTTCTTGCCCTCGATGGAAATACCATGTGTTCCTCAGTTTTTGCGGTGTTGATACCCGCATGAATTTCACAGATCATCTCTATACTACTTTGAAACAAAAGAGTATTATCACTTTTCGGGATGATGAAAATCTTGAGCGAGGAAAGTATATTTCTAAAGAACTCTTGAAAGCAATAGAAGAGTCTAAGTATGCTATCATCGTTCTCTCAACAAACTATACTTTTTCAAAGTGGTGCTTGATTGAACTAGCAAAAATTGTTGAATGCATGAAGAAGAACAGATTAACAATTTTGCCTGTCTTTTATCACGTGGATCCCTCTGACGTAAGGAACCAAAGAGGCACTTTTGCTGAAGCCTTTGCTAAACATGAGGAAGATACCAAAGTTAACACAGAAGAAGTGCAAGCATGGAAAACTGCTTTGAAAGATGTGGGTCATATAGCTGGATGGCATGTGCATGATAGGTAACATTTGTCTTTTTAAGAGTAATTCTGTTCATACTAATATCAAAATCGTAATTTTCTACGCTAAAACTTTGCCGACTTTCCCATGGATTATCATGACAAATTTTATTTACTTTTTCTAGCCCAATCAAATCAGAGAAAATTTCAGTTTATCTTCCGTGTTTATATTTTGAACTTAATTAGGACATTATAATCTCAAATTGGACTCTGGTTGAAGAACCTTTGGGTAGTTTGAAGCATGGTAGTATATGTATATTTGGTATTTACTCAATATATACAAACAAAGACACAAACTTAGCAATTAAGCCTCAATTCAAATGCTTGCCTCCTTTTAGTTGAATATGTCTAATACTTATTTATCTCAAAAGCGTAACACGACTCATAACAGGACAAATGTGTTTAGAAATCTACTTAAGTAGCAGTTATTTCCAAAGTTTGTTATAAGTAGGTTCTAATCCTATATATACTTCTTTTCGTGGTAGATTTCTCATGCATTCATGCCCATATTATTTTTACCAACCGTTTTTTTTTTGTATTATCTATAGTGACCAACTTCCTCATTTCCTTGAGAGCGATCATCTACATATATTTGGTATTGAGAAATCAGTGATTTATATTTTAGACCCAAGTTTTATAGCTAATGTCAGTTTTAAGCTAATTATTGTACAATCCAATAGTTTTAAGTGATTAGCCAACTGAAGGTAGAGAGAATGATGAAGGTTTAACTGTTTAAGCTCTGGGGTTTATGGGTTCTCTCTAGCTCTTCAAATAGAAATTCTCAAGTAATAAAATCGGGGGAAATGGGATCATATATAGGTAGGCTAAGAGGCTGAAATTGCAAAGAAAAAATTATAGGACTGTCTCAGATTCTTTAAAGTCCGCTCTTCCGAAGTGTTGTACGATAGTGGGACAAACACACTAGTTAATTGTTTTTCAAATTCAACCTTTGTCCCTAAGTTTGCTTCTTGCCATGAAGTTCGTAGGAGCGAAATACCTCAGCAACTTACTTTCATTTTAGCACTTTGACAACTTCACCGCACCAACCCAGTACAGATGAAACCCCACGAAATACATGAACACATGAAAATTAAGATCAACAAAATACAAAAATATTTATCATGAAATTGGCCAACAACTAGAGACCTAACAGGTATAATACATGTATCTTTCTTTCCTTTATTTATTTATTTTTTTTCCTCATTTGGGTCTATCTTCCTTATAAATCAATTACTGAATTATCATTAAAAAAAAATTGGGATACAAGTATTTTCCACTATTTATGTTTGGGTAATTTACAATTCCCCCTCTTATCTTTGAAACCAACCAATTTATTCTTTAATGTTTGGAAAATAATCAAATATCCATAATCCTTTACTTTTTTACTTAAATCTAACAGTCATAATGATTAAAAATACAATCCAATAAAATAACTCTACAATTCTTAACTTTTCCTCAACCTTTTTTTTTCTTTGTGATGTACAACTAATAACTTCTTGAAAAAACTCGATGAATTTAATTAAGAAAGTAACGATTGAAAGTATTTGTTCATTTCCCGAATATAGAAAAGAAAATTGATTGGTTTTAGAGATAAATAGGAAAATTGTGAATAACCCAAACATAAGGGGGAATGCTTTTTCCCAAAAAAAGCATAGATCTTGTAGACAAAAAAGGGGAATGCTTTTTCCCAAAAAAAAAAAAAAAAAAACTTAGATCTTATAGACAAAAAATTACAAATAAACATGAAGATCTAAGAGTTAAAGAAAATAGGAGTTAGATCAATGGTGAAGATAAAAAATGAAAAACATATTGAGGTAATGTTAAAACGAAGAATTTAATAAGTAATTATAAAAATCAAGAATGTAAAATCTGAGCAGTTGTCAAATTGCATTTGGGAATAAAGAAATGAGAAACATTTTGAAAATGTAAATTTTGGTTTAAATGACTTGATATGATTTGAAATTGTCCACAACCATGACTATGACTCTCATTGAGGACTAGTTAATTTTTTTTTTTTTTAATAATTTAATTGTTGGGGAGGGGGGACGTTTCCGTTAAAGACATCAAGGGCTGAAAGTATATCAATTGATCTATTTTTATAAACTTTTTTCTTACTGTGAAGATTTAAGAAAATTAAAAAAGGAGTATGGCATAGAAATCCAGGAAATGTGAAAATAAAATGATTTCATAAAATTAAGAACACTAAAAACTTATTAAATTGTGTTAGTCATAAAGAAACATTTGGTTCTCACTTAGATTACAATGCTACATTATAAGGACATGTTTGGTAACTGTTTTTTTTTTCCCCTAGTTTTCTGTTTACGCAAATAGTTTTCTATTTTTTAGACTAAAAAACTTGTTTGACAACCCAAAATAAATAAAAAACAAAAATTGTTCTTAAAACTCAATTTGTAAAGAAAATTGAAAACACAAATAGTTGTCTTCAATTTCTATTTTTGAAAACCCAATGAAAACACAAGCCTAATTTAATGAATTCACCTCATTTAATGAGTTAGCACTAAAGTTTGAATCCTAGTAACAACAAATTTAAAAATTTTTATCTCTCTCTTCCTTGCGCAAAATTTTTTCATTTCAACTAATCAAACATGTTTTTGATTTTGAAAATACAAGAAAATTGTTTTTTTTTTCTATTCCCAAAGACAAGTTTTTTAAAACAAAAACAAAAATGTTACCAAACATAGCCTAAGCTTTTCGAATTCCATTTTTTTTATTGCATGAAGCTAAGATTGTATTTTGAATGTTTTGTCTCCTTTATTTATACTATACTAGCTTAAAACTCACGCATATAATTAAGAATATTCACAATTAGATACATATATTGTGACAACCCAAATCCAAACCATGTATTTAATCGAACCGGCATGCTAATAACAACCCTAAGCCTAATATTAATACGAACCAACTAACTTGACTATGAATTTTTTATTTTTTTTTTAACACATTGCTATAATTTTATTTGCTAATCTCACAACGTGGACAATGTAGTCCAACTATATGAAGTGATAACATCACATACATCTCCGTAGTTTACATTAACTCCAAAATGCATAACAGTGAAAGACTAATACCATCATAAGTATCATTACAACCCGAAATGTTTGGTACAACCCCACAATAAACTGCCCAACAGAATTACATTACAAAACTAAACTTGTACTACCACAGCTAACTTTACTTATGTACTATCTCAAAACTAAGCCTCTACTCCGAGCTGCAAAAGGGTACCTGCTAACTAAAAATGCTAAAGGGGTGAGCATTCCACTTGCTCGGTAAGGGATGTGTGGCGTGAGCATTTAATAACATGCATGGAATGCATTATAAACAAAATAATTTTCACATGGAAATGACTTGCTTACAAACGAGCTCATGCTAAAATGGTTTATTGAATTTGCGTAAAACATGATATAAACTTTCTTGAATTATAACATCTGATCAACTTCATTATGGAAACACGAATCATAAGCTTCATAGCATGTTAAAAGTCTCCTTAGAGAAACATAACATGAAATCATAGGTCTTGGAAAGCAATCTTCAAACATATAACTTGTTTTTCATAAACCATTCATGAGAATCATAACTGTCATGCACTAAAAATGCATGTGCAAATCTCATAACCAAACATAAAATGTGAAACTCATGAATCTAAAGTCAAACTGTCATAGTGTCAAACAAACTGTAAAACTACTTGATCATTAAAAGTATTGAATCATAATCATCAAAATTATTTCGTAAACTAAACTACTTGACCCTTATGGCTAGCCATTTGACTCTACGCCAAGTACTCCCTAGATATAAACATCTATGTCATGCCCCAAATCCAAAAGGGTTCAAAGCATGCGAAACCAAACCTTCAAGAGAAACTGTAGGGGATTTTTTTTTCTTCCATATGATAAAATAAATAAACATATTGATCTCTCTACAATATAAATCAGAGCTCTATAATACATATACAAACAATACCAACTACAAATCATGTGCCTCCAAAATTTACATGAATATTCCTAACACCAAACGATTTAACAAAGAACTCCAATGTTCTCAAAAATATGCAACCCCAACAAAATTCTTGGGCTAACAAACCTCAAGAGAGTCCAACCTCTAATAGAATTAACTACTACTTCCTTAGAAACAACAAGATCAAATCACCAACCAATAATAATGTCAGTCTCCCAATTCAGCATAAAACTTCAATCACCACCAATAAGACAAGCTCCATTTCCGAAGTGTAACTAATTTATCTGTAAAACTATTGGGGAGTGGAATGAGTTAAAGCCCAGTAAGTAGCATAATTAATGGGAGTGGAGAAAATGCAAGTTTCATGATAATGAACATTTTACAAAACATATGTCACAGCCCAAGGGTAAAACATGAAGAGCTCACAGTTTACATGAAATCAAAACACGATTCAATTTCAAGTAGTTTCACAAAAACCTTTGAAATACCCAATATATTCACAAGGTTCTCAAATTTTCCAAAATCATTTCTTGTCAATAACATTTTCTATCAATTTCCCAAATATCACAAGTCAAGATAAAACATCTTTGGAATTTGCAAATAATGCAATATATCCATAAAATCCATTCCCAAGAATTATATCAAAGATACCTATCTTTTCCATGCTAACAAATCATACATTTCCCCATATGTAATATCAAATATGATAGGGCTTTCCATAAAAAATTTCCCTAAATGTGTTTAACCCAAAACAACGTTTTAATGCAATGTGCTTAATTTTCAAAAATCCCATTAAGAAGCCACTTACCTCGGAAGGCCAACCAATTTTACCTCAACTGGGCATCACAAAATCAACTAATCTAGTCACTAGGTCCATTGCCAAGAATATCAGAACCTAGAAACACAATGATCAAACCTATCAATAACAAGGCCTTTCACAATGTACCATCACACTTATCTCCATAGATCGAAATGATTCCCTAAAATTAAACCAAAGGCCCTAAAGTCTAGCTTGCCCATCCTAAGACAAGTACCCTACAAACAAGAACCAAACAAGCATCCAAGAAACTCATAGTGCTGACACAACCAAAGCATTTTAAATTCACTACCTCAATAATTTGCATCGTAAGATAATATAGCATACTCATGAATCTCTTTGGGTACTAAATAATATATTTAAGCCAAGATAAGATCAACCGAAACTTGGGATTAATTCCACAATTTCTCAACGTTTTAGTCTCACTTTCAGATTTAGTACATAGCAGGGCAATTGTTTGGTCAATGAAAAGTTATCAAATTAATTCGAAACTTTAAGGAAGCATTCCCCTATATGTATACAATGTACCACAGAAAATTTAGCCCAAAACGATTTTTCTATAATTTATTAAAAATCATGTATTGCGGCTGACTCAAGTCTGTCCCTGACAGCTTTAGAAAATTGCTATAGTTTTAAGACTAGCCCAAATTATTTGAAAATTTACTCACATTAAAACCACAAGATTTAAAGCATATTAAAAACAAAGAATCAAACCCAATATCTCATATAAACGACTTATCAAACACTTGGTATGCAAAAAGCACATGCTCACATTCCACTTTCATAAATTCATAGTTATCACTTCACTCACACCCACATTTGCCAAAGTCATTTAGAATGCAAAGAAACACACTTCCAAAAGAATCAACCCCAAACTTCCACAAAATCATCCCATACGATTGCTATGGGAACCCAAATTTTTAACCAGGGAGAAACCCCAAATGATCACCATTTGTAAAAACCCTTAACCATTTAACAAATAAGTCCACCAAATCAAAAACCCATGTACTCAATCACATGTATATCACTCATATAGCTTAGATTAGAAAGAAATCTTACAACAACTTGAAAAGCTACCAAAACAGTTAATAGTTTTACCTTTAAAGTTTGAGACAATGGAGCATATTGATATGTGGTTTCTAATGGGATTCTCCGGTGAAACCCGCTGGAAATGGTGGTGTGGATGGCTGGTTTACCGGTGAGGGAGTGAGAGAAATAGAGGGAGTGTGTGTGGGCTTCGGTGGGTGAGTGAGATAGGAAAATACAGAGCTAGAGGGAGCATATTCCAAAATATTTGGGATCAAGTTCACAATTTTACCCTTAAAGGTTCCCCCATATTTAAATTGGCTCATTCCAAAAATAACTAAATAAAAAAAAAAATTATTAATGGGTTAGTGGGTTTGTGGTTGGTTCTGGGTTTGTGTTTGAGTTGGGTTTGTGGTTGAGCTGGATTTGTGTTGAGCAATCAAGTTTTATTACAATATTCTTTTATGATTTTTTTGTGTTTAATTTCTGGGTTTGTATGATTTTTTTTGAGCTTGTGCTCTTGTGTGTTCTGCCATCTTGGGATTTTGAATTCCTTCTTTTTTGTTTGTTTTTGTGTTCTTTGTGTTTTTAAATTTGAGTTTGTGTTTAGTTCTGGGTTGGTTCTGGGTTTGTTTTTGTGTTCTTATTGTTTGTAATTCCGTTTTTTCTTTTTCTTTTTTTTTAGTTAAAATTGATAAATTATTTTAAAAAAAAAATTAGATGCTGATGTGACATTTTTTATAATATTTTAATTCTTCTGGCAGTCACCTCAACTATTTCCGTCGGTTGACTGACGGAAAGGACGAAAATAATACGCATTAATTGGTTTAGGGATTAAAAGTAGTAATATATATATATATATATATATAATGACTAAAAATGCATTTACGCCATTAACTAAATACCATCACATGCCTAAATATTCAAAACTCCTCCAAAAAATAGTTAACTACACTCATTAAAAATAAACTCCAATTTAGATATTATTTTCATCCAAAAAATTGCTTCAAAGGAAAAAAAAATTTATATATATACATATATATATATATATATATATATATATATTTGGGGCGTTACAATCTAGGTATGGTTCATCTAACTCTGTGCCAGGTACTCCCCAAGTACAAACATCAGGGTACAATTCTTATACGACTCTATGTCAAGTACTCCCCAGGTACAAACATCTAGGTACATTTTTTTTCTATATCAAGTCCCCCTTGACCTATATGCTGAGTACAATGTTACAGTGACTAGATCCATCTTTCTGTTTGAAATTCATTTGCTTTCTAAAACATTCTCTTCTTAGAACTCTTTAGTTTCCATGCTTTCCATAATTCTCATTTCTTGAAAATTCTTTACTCTCAAAAGAAGGTTTAGAACATCTTTCATATACACATGATTTACCTTTCATGACTCACTATATAACAGTTTGTGTAGTTTTCCATAAAATAGGTATAATTTCATTGAAACATAAGCATAAACACGAAAAGCTTTGTTATTAAACACATTTGTTTCTATTCTCGTGTATTAACATACTACCTTTGAACAACTTTACTAAAACATGCATAATTCTCATTAGTAAACACCATTACAAAAGCATTTATTATATAATAAATACCCTTAGGAAAACATGGGCTACCAAACTCTCATGGCACATTTCCTTACCATGAAGCAGATACTTTGAAGTCTCAAAGCTTACAGTGGAGTCACCTATCGGTCTTGGCCTGTCCCTAGATCAAAGGATGGAAATTCCATTACTTAGTATCCATTCTAGCCTATAAAGGTTATTCATTTCACAACTTAGCTTCAACTCCCATAAATTTCCATTCCTTCTCATTCTTTACCCTAACTAGGTTCTTAGGAGTCCATATAATTATCCCAAACCATAGCTTTAGGAATAAATCCTCAAAGTTAGGTGTACATTTCCTGTTGACTGCCTATTCCAGCAGCATATACTTCAGTTCAGTTACAAGATTTCAAGAGGCTGTCAAACCACATCTAGTTTTCCTGACAAGTTACAGAGTGACTTCTATAGATTTATAGTACATCTCATAACATTTTCAGAGCAAAGGCATATAGCCATGATTGACCAAAAATCATTCAAGCCAGTATACTCGAATCTGCCCCAACAAAGTTGTAGTCAACTTATAAATTGCACTATTATTTTTATACTCATCCAATTGTTATGAGACCAATTCCATTACAACCATATGTATGTTAGCTTTCAATAGGAACTACCCCTAGCATCAAAATTCACAGAATTGGATTTAATCCAACTTTTTCATGTTGCTATAAACACAAAATATGTTACAGTGACAGTTTTAACATATTTACACACAAAATCATATAATAATTGCAAATGGTCTTATTTTGATGTGGGAATTTTTATTCTTGTACTAGACATGTTAAAATATATTAATAGGCAGCCACATTTTAATCATTATGGCATTGAATTAAAATTTAATCATCAACACTGCATTAATTACTAACTATAATTTGGATTTTTTTTGGCATTTAGTATTATTTTTGGAACATTTTAGTTAGTTGTCAAGTTTACAAAATTATTTAGCAAACTAGCATCTTGAGGCTCTAAAACTCGAGTTCAATATGAAACTCGACTCTCTAAAACTCGAGTTGCAAGTGTTGGTAATTTAATGTGGAAGAAAAAATCCACATGGAACTTAAGTCTCTAAGAGTCAAGTTGCTACCGTTCTTTAGACATGTTTTCTTATTCTTCTTATTCTTCTTTAGGTCATCTACTTCTTCCCTTCTTCTTCGGGTCTACTTCTTCTTTAGGTCTTCTCCTCCTTCTTCAATTCATCTTCTTCTTCTTTCTCCCCCTCCTCCTCCTCCTCCTCCTCCTTCTTCAAATTTCCTTCTATAGAACTTGAGTCTCTCAGACTTGAGATCCACGTGGAAAAATTGTTTCACGTCAGCTATGTGCCAGCACTGGAACTCAAGTCTTAAAAGCTCGAGTTTTGTCACCAAGGACTCATTACAAAATAGTTGGCAACTAACAAAAAATGTTAAAATATTGATGCTAAATGCCAAACCACCCGCCCCCCCCCCCCCCCCCTCCCAAATAATTTTGCTTAATTGTTTAATCACATGCAATAATTTTCAGTAAGAACCCAATCCGCCACCTCCAAACAATCCCCAAATCAGTAACAAATCCTTAAGAATGCGTCATATAAGTTGAATTTAGCAAAAACCCTCCATTTAAACTCTTGTTTCCTTCAATCTTATACACATGCAAAGCTAGGTCCTTAAAAACTTTCTACCCACATGTAGGTTCTCATAACTACTTTAATTCGCAACAATATCCAATTGAAAATTAGTTTCTAAAAGAGATTTCCCACACATCAAGCTAACCATTATACTAAGTTTACATGGATTATTGAGTGATAAACTTGGATTTTCCCCTTACCCTATGCTCAGTTCTTTGAGAGAAATGTAAGAGAATCACTCTAGCTAGTTTGAGTCTTTGAGGAGAACTTTAAGAAGAAATGGATATTTCCCACCTTTAGAGCTGCTGGAACCGTGAGGTGAGGAGGGAGAGAGCAGAGAGAGCTTGGAGAGTGTGTTTCTTCCATCTAGTTCTTTTGTGAGACGAGAAATTAGAATGGTCTTAGGCCTTTGCATGGCCGGCCACGTGGCTGATTTTAAATGTGTCACCATGCATGATATGTTGGTGTTAAATATATCTTCATTTGATTGGTTAGAGAGGTGTCCAAGTGAGATTACTTAATTACCCTACATGAAATTCAATTTTTTTTTTAGAGATATAATTACAACATGCTGCTAACCCCGCAGGTTCAAACCCTTTCCCCCCTAAAATCCCCAAGCGCTTTGTGCATGGGGAGGTGCCAATTCAGCTACAAGGCCTTTGGTGAAATTCAATTAAAGACCTAGCATTTTATTTAAGGACTTAGCTTTTAAGTTACTCTTAACTTACGTTTAAATACATATAAAAAAATAAAAAATAAAAAAACACTTATGATTAACTAGTTACTTTGCTTTTGTATATATATAAAATAACCATTAATCATGTATCCTAATAAAACTAAACCATTTATTTTCACTTACTCTTACATTAGTGTCACCTAGTTTAGGTTAAGGTCTAAAATAGTGTGGGGCCTCTCTCTCTCTCTCTCTCTCTCTCTCTCTCTCTCTCTCTCTCTCTCTCTCTCTCTCTCTCTCTCTCTCTCTCTCTCTCTCTCTCGTGTGTGTATATATACATACCTAAAAAGCAACGAACTTCACACACTAAAAATTAAATAAATTTGAATGTAGTCTATCTATATTTTCATGAATTTAAATATAAAAATAATTAATGCAAAAGTAGAGTGTTGGGTTAAGATAACTCGACCCCTGTTAATTAATTCAATTACCCACGTTAATTAATTAGATCAAATTACATGCAAATAGTGGAGACACCAACAAATCATCAAATAAACTAAATGCAACAGAAATTAAATTAACGCAGTGATTTGTTGAAAAATGGGAAAAACCTTTCGCAAGACAAAAATCCCACCGGGTAAATTTAAGGTCGCCACTCCCAATAATCCACTAATCAATAATCAAGCGGTTACAAGTATGAGGAATCTTACCACTATCCAAGCCTATCCCAAAATACTAAGATACAGTTGAACCTTCGCTCCAATACTCAATTGGACTTTATCTTGTAATAGTCTTCTTTCCTTTGATGCACAAATCTTCAATCTGTGACTAACTCCTTTGTAAGGTTTCCAGTACGTGACTAACTCCAGCAACTTGAATAAATGTAGCCCAGTACATGACTAACTCCAGCAACTTGAATGAATGTTGTTGGCTGCAAAGTTTTTCACTTCATAGATGATGAAGATCATAAAGCACTTGGTTACAAAACCCTATAGCGTACAAATGCAGTAGCTTCTTATAGAGAAAATTAAACTCTTGGTCGCTATATCCATATGTGACATCTCTTAAAATAAGCCTTATATATGTCTAGGGTTATTAAAAAAGAAATCCTAAACAAATACATCAACATGGACTGAAATTAAGATATGAAAATTCCGAATTCGTAAAGCTCGATAGATCAAGCTTGTGCCGAGCTGCCCCGTAAATCTCAATGGCAGCATTCTGTCGAGATATCTATCAAGCTTCAGTAAAATAGCTTTTCTTCACTTGTTTCTTTGATCAATCTTCATATCTTTAATACAACTACATAATATGTATCAAACCCAACTTAGATCTATCCAATTTACAAGTAAAGTGCATTTTGTCAAAGGATTAACCAATTACATAGAAAATATGAGCCTAACATAGTGCATAATTGAAAGGATGCTTGGTATAAAATTAGATTGCATTTATATTCTAAAGATACGTAAAATTAAATTATAGGGCAATTAGAAGGGCATTTATAAAATTAGATTGCATCTTTTCTTCTTCCGAGAGATGGAAATACGATGTATTTCTCAGTTTCAGAGGCAAAGACACCCGCAAAAAATTTACAAACCGTTTATATATTGGTTTGAAACAAAAAAGCATATCCACTTTTAGGGATGATGAAAAACTCAAGCAGGGAACATCTATTGCCTCAGAGCTCCTAAAAGCAATATAAAAATCGAGGTTTGCTATCGTTATTCTATCAAGAGACTACGCCTCTTCAAAGTGGTGCTTGATTGAACTAACAAAGATTGTTGAGTGCATGGAAAAGACAGGATTGGTAGTTTTACCTGTTTTTCACTATGTAGATCCTAGTCAGGGGCGGAGCTGTTGCAAGGCTTGGGGGGGGCATTGAAAAAAATTATTTTTTGTTATGTGTAAGTATTAAAAATATAAATATTTAGCTACAAAAATAGAAGTTGGCCCACCAAATGTTTGAGTTAGTCCAATGATACTTTTAAAAACCAATAGAATTTATCAATTAGTCTAGTAATTATAGAGATAAGGTAGCTTTTGTTTTTGTTTTTTTTTGTTTTTAATTCATTTTTTATACATATTTAATATCAAACTAGACTGCTTTTGTACAAGTTGGCCCCCCCAAATGTTTGAGTTAGTCCAATGATGCTCTTAAAAACTAATAGAATTTGTCAATTAGTCTAGAAGTTATAGAGACAAGATAATTTTTGTTTTTTCTAATTCGTTTTTTGTACATGTTTAATATCTTTGTATAGTATTGGAGTTTAAAAGATGATAAATTCCCCTAAAAAATTATCTTGCGAATATACATTTGTGAAAGTTGTTAATTTTATTCACAATATATTTATAAATTATGACCTACTCTAGTATCAAAATATTAATGTTTATATTTGTGTATGTGCGTTTACGCATGTGTGTGATTGTTTACCTTGACTCAGGACTAATATATTAGTAAAAAAATTTGGCCCCCCCCAAACAAAAAATCCTAACTCCGCCCCTAATCCTAGTGATGTGCAAAATCATAGGGGGACTTTTTGAGATGCCTTTGCTAAACATGAAGAGAGTTTCAAGGATAACATAGAAAATGTACAAACGTAGAAAGAAAGCAGATCTAATAAAAGTTGCTAATCTAGTTGGATGGGATTTAAAGGATAGGTATGAATTTCTTTGAAATATAATGCTACTTATGGTCAACTTTTTTTTTCTTTTTCAGATTTTTTTTATTATTACTTACTTTTTTTACTAAACCACCTGATAAGAGAGTATTTAACTATTTGTAGAAAAACCTTGACTAACCCTATTCTAATCCTAGTAGGTCTAGATTCTAGTCGTGCAAGTATATACTTTACAGCCTTGCAACAAATTTGGCCCCTAATAGCTCTAAAATTGGCGCCATAATACATAGTAATGGATTTCTAAATATAATTAGGCACTATTAATGCGGCTAAATGAAGCTAAGATAATGTTTATGATGAATGTTTTGTCTCTAAATGTTGTTAGCTCTATGTCATCAAAATTATTGTTTTGCTATTTTCTTTGCAGGAATGAATCAACAGTTATCCAAAAAATCATTAGAATGATATTTCATGAGTTGTATCACAAACTCCCATGTGCTTCTGAGGACCTTGTTGGAATGGACTCTTGTGTGGAGAAAATATTAAATTCATACTTAAGTGAAAGGTTGGGCAGTGTTCGCTTTGTTGGGATATCTGGGATGGGCGGAATGGGCAAAACAACTCTTGCACAAGAAATTTATAGAAGAATTTCTGTTAACTTTGAAGCTAGTTGCTTTATTGCTAATATTAAAGATGAAACTAAAAATCGAGGTCTAGTTTCTTTACAAAAACAACTCCTTTCTAAAATCCTCATGGAAAGAGAAATAAATATATGGAGTGTTTGTGAGGGAATCAATGTTATAAGGAATACATTATGTAATAAAAATGTTTTTATTGTTCTTGATGATGTGGATGGAGATGAACAACTAAAAGCATTAGCAGAGAGACATGATTGGTTTGGTCCAGGGAGTAGAATTATTCTAACAAGTAGAGATAGTCATTTCTTGCAAAGAAATGGAGTGGATGATGTATATAAAATTAAGGGGTTAAATGATAATGAAGCTTTGAAGCTTTTTAGTTGGAGCGCTTTTAAGAAACCCCATCCTGAAGAAAATTATGTGGATTTGTCTAAGGACTTTGTGAACTATGCTAAAGGCCTTCCTTTAGCTCTTAAAGTTGTAGGTTCATTGTTGTATGCTAAAAGAAGGATTGAATGGAAAAGTGCCCTAGATAAACTAAAAGAAGAACCTAACAAAGACATTTTGGATATACTTCAAATAAGTTTTCATGGGCTTACAAATTCTCAAAAAGGATTGTTTCTAGATATTGCATGTTTTTTCAAAGGAGAGAACATAAATAGGATAAGAGATATATTGGAAAGTTTTTGTTATTATCCAGACTACAATATTGGTGTTCTTAAGGACAAATCTCTCATAACCATTGATGACTATGGAATTTTGTGGATGCATGATTTGTTGCAAGATACGGGTCAAGAAATCATTCGTTGCGAATCCCCTAAAGAGCGTGGTGGACGTAGTCGATTGTGGATTTATAAGGATGTCATTCATGTATTGAAGAATAATACTGTAAGTTGACTAGTGTGTGTGTGTGTGTGTGTGTGTGTGTGTGTGTGTATGTATATATGTTTGTATGTTACTATAAAATTTTCTAAGAATTTTTACCAATTATTCCAACTTCATTGTTTTTGTTTATTAGGGAACAGAGGCAGTTGAAGGCATAATGCTAAACCTACCTATGCAAAAAGTGGAACACTTGAGCGCTGAAGCCTTCTCAAAGATGAAAAATTTGAGATTGCTTAAAATTGGTAATGAGAAACCTCCGGAAGACTTCATAAATGGTACTATGCAACTTCCAAAAGACTTTAATAAGGGGAAGGTGCAACTTCCAAAAGGGCTCAGTTATCTTTCTAATGAGTTACGTGTTATTGAATGGCATGGATATCATTTAAAATGCCTACCAACCAATTTCCAACCAAACAAACTTGTTGAATTGAGAATGCATTGTAGTGGCATCAAACAACTATGGAAAGGAAATATGGTAAGATTATTACTTATGCAAATGTGTATTATATTCCTTTTCATTAAGGCTTGACTTTATCTAATTATTTATTGGTTTATAACAGCTTTTAGATGAGTTAAAGCTTATAGACCTCAGTGACTCTCAAAACTTGATCAAGACCTTGAACTTCAGTAGAGTCCCAAATTTGAAGCAGTTGATTCTTCAACATTGTATAAGACTATCTAAGATTCATGCATCTCTTGGAAATCTCAAATGGCTTACTCGATTGGATCTAAGTGGTTGCAAGTGCCTTGAGAGCCTTCCACCCAAGATCAACTTGGAATCTCTTGAAATTTTTATTCTTTCTGGTTGTTCAAGACTAAAGAAATTTCCAGAAGTTGAGGGAAATATGTCAAGTTTGTTGGAACTTTATTTGAACGAGACTGCCATAAAAGAACTACCACCATCAGTGGTGCATTTAACTGGCCTTACTAAATTAGATTTAAGGGACTGCAAAAACCTTTCAAGTCTTCCAAATGCTTGTTGTTATTTGATGTCTCTAAAAATTCTCACTTTGTCTGGCTGCTTAAAAATTAATGAACTACCAGAGAATTTGGGAAATATCAAAGGTCTTGAGGAGCTAGATGTAAGTAAAACTGCTATAACAGAATTACCCTCTTCGTTGGTTCTCTTACAAAATCTCAAAGTACTATCTCTTCGTGGATGTGAAGGCTTATCATCTATATCATCAAATAAACTCATCACTTTTCCTTTAATGCGGAAAAGAAGAGTAGACCCCACGGGCATGTTAGGGCGTTCTCTTTCTAATTTATGGTCTTTGACCAAATTGAATCTAAGTTATTGCAATCTTCAGGCAATCCCTGATGGTCTTGGTTGTTTGTCCTCTTTAACAGAATTAGATCTTAGGGGAAATAATTTTGTTTGCCTTCCTGAGAGTACCACTCAACTATCTAATATGAAGTCTCTTCGTCTGTGTGGTTGCACACATCTTCGATCTTTGCCAGAGCTTTCATTAAATAATACGTTTATTGATGCAGATGGTTGTACCTCACTGGAAATATTACCATTAAGACCTGAAGTTGGTCCTTATCCGAGACTCTGTCTTCTCAATTGTGTTAAATTGATTAACAATGAAGACTACGACATGTTATTAACAACGCTAAGACGTCGCATTCAATTTAAGGTCTCTCTCTCTCTCTCTCTCTCTCTTGCTTGTGAGGTTCTAAAAATAATGATTTTGTAATTTTGTATGTTTCAGGGACATCAACCCGTTGTTGATATTATAATTCCTGGAAGAGAAATTCCGAAATGGTTTAGGCATCAAAGTGTGGGGACTTCAGTGAATTTGCAAGTGCCTTCTTCAGATAAATTGAAGGGAGTCGCTGTGTGTGCACTTTTTGTACTCCGCCAACATCATCCGCCTCATTCAGCTCATGAGACTAGTGGAGGTTATATATTTACGCATAGCCTTCGGTTTTACTTGAAAGCCAACGGATATGAAAGCCAATCATTAACTAGCTTTTATTTTTCGGAACAATTTGGTAAGATTGAATCATATCATCTTTACCTGGGTTACGTTCCCTATGAATCATTTAATCAGAAATTGAAAGAAAATTGGAGTCAAGTAGATGCTAATGGATTGGGTCAAATTGAGATTGGATTTAAAACCGCAGGTCCTGGATTAGAGGTTACAAAATGTGGGGTCCGTTGGGAATACGAGCAAGACATTGAAGATCTGAACCAAACTATGCGTGGGTGCAGCAGCAACAGTACCTGTAGCATCACTCCTTATGAGGATGATTTGGAAGATTCAGCAAAAGATACCAAAACTGAGTGAAAGCCATGATGAGTATGATAGGGATGAGAATGGAACCAGTGGAGAAGGTACCTCTAATCTAATTGAAAGATTCATTCCACGTTTGGGAATTTGGATTGGGAATTTAAGCACACAAGGACAATGTAACTCTGATTGAGAGGAAAGAGAAATCTCAGTGAAAGTGTTGGCTTTGATGAATCTGTAAAGCTGATAATCTTTTTCCTCTGAATTTTTTGTAAGTCACTGATATCTTTCTCCCTTTTACGGATCTTTTTTGTTAGCTATATATTTCTTTTTTAAATTCGTTGGCATATGCTTTCATCTGAGTTCAACCATCTGCATTTTTTGATTTCAACCATCTGAATTTTTTGATTTTTTGTTCACTTATGTTGTGGGAAAAAGAAATCACATGGCTGGCCTGAGAAAAGGTGACCTCTCTGGTGAAAAATGGCCCAAATTTACTTCTTTCCATTTGATTTTACAACAATACTGGAATTGCAAAAATGTAGTAAATGCCATAAAGAGAAAACTCACCCCATTTAATGAATGAGGGTGTTCTTGTATGAGGAAGAGGAAGTGGAGGAACACATAGACTTGAAGTTGGAGACAGTGAGAGGGATGAGGTGGCCATAGAGGCCAAGAATAAGGCGGCCTAAGAGGAAGGATTCAGTGCAGAGAGGAGTGGAGGGGTCAAGGGAGTGAGTTGGGTTGGTGTTGGGGAGGAAAGTGGTGGGGCAGAGGCTGAAGTCCATGAAGATACGGTCGGTGATGGTGGTGTCAAGTGGAGGAGAGGCTAGTGAGGGTGGTGGTGGTGAGGGAGAGTGAAGTAGTGGAGAGGAGGTGGGAGCAGCGGGTGATGATGGGGTTGAGGTGGAGAGGAGAAGGGTGGTGGTTGTGGTGGTGGTGGGAGAGGAAGAGTTGGGGTTGGGGTGTTAAAGAGCGGGCCATGATGATGGAGTGAACATGTTGTTTTTTGTTTGTGGATGGGAATTATGATGGGAGGGAGGAAGGGAGAGTGAGATTGGTTTTTGCTGGAGGCTTGGGGTCTACTCATTTACAATTTGGATAGAATATGAGCTATTCTAAACTTCTAAAAATTACACTTTTATTCTATTCAAGTGTGGCATTGTTTTAATTTTTGGTTTAATTTTTGTCTATAAAATCTAATTCTGTTTTCAAAATATTCTTTTTGTCCATATCAGTAACTAATATGGCTTAAGAGTTAAGAGCATTTGCATTGTGGTTCCAAAAATTTCTGTCCATCTAAAGAACCCTTGTTTTATTTTCATGTTTGCTGTATTAAGAAATATACAGCCTAAGGTATTTCTTGTTAACTTTTCATCATCTTACTTGCCTGTCACTAGGAAACTGATGTCATGCTATTCCATCTAGGTGAATGGATGTGGGTGTCCTATATATCATATATATGGTGTGCATCACTTTCAGATTGGTTGAATCAATGCAGTTGCATTTAAGCTTTCAGTTGCCAACATTTGCCCAAGCTTTGCAGTAAAGAAGTGTGGGCTTTGTCTCATAAGTCATAACAGCATGATGATATGCAAAGTTCTAGCAAACAGTAAGGCACTGCATGGCTTCTTTATCTTACAAATGGGGTATCATTTATTATTTTATAATTCATATTAGGGAAAGAAATAAGCAAAACTATAATAGTGTAATAAGACCCAGTAGAACTAGAAGTTGTCTCAAGAATTATAACTTGAAAGACTGAAGATATCTGTTGATCCCATGCTTAGGGAAAAAGGGAAAACAAGAATAATTTTTCCTCTACTTTCACTGCTTCCTTTGTGACTTTTGAGCTATTCTTAAGTTAATGGTATGTCAACCACCTCCTAGTCTTCTGTCAATAGACTTATTTAAAAGAGTTTTTTTTTTTTTTTAGTAGAATGGTAAGATTTTACAGCTCTTCTCTATGACATGCTACAAACAAAAAACTGGTTGTTGTGGCTTTTCCAAAAAGTGGATAGAGCACCCTAATCTAATTGAAAATTGGATTGGGAATTTATGCACAGAAGATAGTTCTATTTGTGATGAAGAGGAATCCCAGTGAACCTGGTAGCTTTGATGAAGTTACTGGACTTTGTTGGGGAGGAAAAATTGTCAAACTACTAGCACACAAGAAGAGTGCAACAAATTGTGTGCTCATCATTTTTGTTCAATTATGTTGGTGAGTAAAATCTGCACTTTTGTTACTCTCGCAATGCCTAAATATATATATATATATATATATATATATATAAATAATGAAATTTGCATTTCAATTTTCTTGTCAATCAAATTTTTCAAAGTTGAAAACTGTCCTACATGATCTGTTATTTTCTGTTTTGATTAGATCTTATATGTGTGCTCTTCTGTTATGGACATAACAATTTGATTTTAGATCATAGACTCCAGCACTTTGCCTTATCGATTAATCATTGGTAGGATATGGATGTTGGTTATCTAAGATAAGAAGTTTAGTAAAATGGGAAATTTTATTGCAAAATGGGTAACCAAACTAGATAGATTAATATTGGCTATATTTATATATTTTCTATTCTTTTGGATAAACATTGAAAACTTAAAGAGGTTTGAGATCATTGTCATTTGTAGGTTATAGTTGAATTAGATTTGCACGAACATAAAAGAAAATGAATTTAGAATACATGATTACTAGCACTTCACTTCATTTTGAGTGGTCATAGGAAGTAACAAATGAGAGAAGCATACCGTTTTTGTATATGATCTGTGAGAGAGAAGCATTCTGCTTGTGTATACGATCTCTGTGATATTGTCCACAGACATTTTATGGGACAATATCCCAATTTGGATTGATTGATCTCATGTGCATGATTTATTCTGTTCTCTGTATGTCAACATATTCCAGGGACAGACTCAGGATTTTAAGCTAATGGGGGCCAAAGTATAAAGGAAAAAAAATCCAAATAAGTATCCATATAGTATTAAAAAATTATAAATACACAAAATCGTTATTTCTAAATATATTAAGATGCAATCATCTACTAAAAAAGACAAACAAAAACAAAATAATGTTTTTTTTTTTTTAATACTAGGCTGGCTAGGAGTTCTATTTTTTTATCACTTCATTTAAAATAATAGAAACAACTCATTAAAATAATAAAGGAAGAGAGAGAATTTGAGTTTTTTAAATAGAAGGAAGAGATATAATCTTAATAAAATATTGTATTTTTTTTTTTAACAACTTGCTACAGTCAACTGGTATTTATACTAGTTTACTATAGTTGCAAAAAATTTAGCTTTAGCTTCTCTAAAACACATGTTTTATTGGTTTTTTGGTGGTAAAATAGTTTTTTTTTTTTGCTAAAATATAATCACCATTGTGAATGTTTTTATTGTTTTTGTTAACTTTTTGGGTAAAATAGTTGCTATTTGGGTTAGACTAGTTAGGTTGATTGGGGAGAAGAGGGGCCTAAAGTTTTGGAAGGGGGCTCAACTACAGAAATTAAATATATAATAACTATATATATAAATAAATAAATAATTGGACCCGGGGGGGCTCAGGCCCCCACCTAGGTCAGTCCCTGACCCTTCTGTATGTCCACCTGCACTGGAAAATATATCCTCAAGATTTAAATGAGTCCTTAATATTCCTTAATTTTCTTAAACTTAAACAATTATTTTTTCTAGTAAATAAAAAAGTATATATAATGAGAAGCTTTATAGTAGCCTTGATGCTAGTAAAACTACTGTTCTTAATATTCTTAAAGTTTTGTTTCTTTCATGGTTTATTGAACATACTTCAGTAAATGAATGATAAGTAGGGTGGCTATTTTGGCTTGGTTGATTAATTAGGATGCAAGTTGATTAGAGAAGCTTATAGGTGGATAACACCTATGCAAAAAACACCTAGTTCTCTCAAATTGCACTCAAGGCTACATATTTCATTAGCTTCAAAACTAACTGATTACAACAGAAGGTTAAATGCCTATTTATACAGGCTGTATCAGAGTGCAGCCAAAAAAACAACCTGATCTGATCTTATCTACTGTTGAACTAGACTAAATAACCACTTAACATCCTGACTAACACATTACAAAAAGTTCTCAATGTTTACTTTTCTCTAGCAACCTTTAGCCTACTGTTTGGTTACAAGCCTAAATAACTTGCTTCTAACTTGACTGTTACAGCTGAGACTTCCAGCCCTCCAAGCTCCTTCCAACTGCTTCCGTATGAATTGGCAAAGACTCAGACACTCAGTTAATCTCCTTAAGTGATCACCAGCTGGCTGCTGCAAATAACAAGTTTCATTAGGCTAGGCTGCTGGCTGACTGAATGTACTGCTGAACTAACCTTCCTGCTGGATTATTGTTGCTACTACTGTAATTGAAATCAGACCTTTTGATGCTCCTGCATCAATGAAAAAGCCAAAGAAACTTTGTTGCATATATATATTATAACTACAATTAATTTCCCAAGCATCTTTGTGTTTTCTGGTTTGGTGCTCCATTTTACAGGACATCGAATGGTTTTGCTTGCTGTCATTATTGATGGCCATGTTGTAAATTAGAAAATATTTACAATGTTATGCTAATATATTGGCTCTTAAGCTGTCAATTGTTTTTGTTTTTTTTGGGGGGGGGGGGGGGGGGGGTGGGGGGGATGTGTTTGTGCTGATTGCTGTTGACACTGCCTCTCCTTCAGATCATGCTCATGTCCATTCTGCATAAGCAAGAGGAGTGAAAAACCATACGTGAAGCAAGGAATCCTCTACCTCTAGCCACTAGTATTACTAACATTGGAAAAGGGTGAACCATGAATCATTTGTTCATGGATGCTAATGGATTCGGTCAATTGAGATTGGATTTGGAACCGAAGGTCCAGGATTAGAGGTTGCAAAATGTGGGGCCCATTGGGTATACAAGCAAGACATTGAAGATCTGAACCAAACTATGCGTGGGTGCAGCAGCTGCAGCTGTAGCATCACGCCTTATGAAAATGATTTGGAAGATTCAGCAAAAGATACCAAAACTAAGTGAAAGCCATGATGAGTGTGATAGGGACGAGAATGGAACTAATGGAGAAGGTTCTAATCTAATTGAAAGATTCATTCCACGTTTGGGAAATTGGATTGGTAATTTAAGCACACAAGGACAATGTAACATTGATTTAGAGGAAGAGAAATCCCAGTGAAGGTGGTGGCTTTGATGAATCTGTACAGCTGAATTTTTTGTAAGTCACCGATATCTTTCTCCTTTTTACAGATTTTTTTCTGTAGCTTTATATTTCATTTTTCGTTTTTCAACTCATTGGCATATATGCTTTCATTTGAGTTCAATAATTTGTGATTCTTATTTTTGCTAGTTTCCCCATACTAGATACGATGAAGTTGTTGGACTTTGTAGTTTATTGGTGAGAAGAAACTGTGGCATTGTCTGGATCAAAGAAGATATATGCAACAGATAGCACACTCATGATTATTAATTTTGTGGGGTAAAGTAGATAATCTTGTTGCTCTCTTCGTATTCAAAAGGAAAAAAGAAAATTAGGGCTGTTTTTCACCAGAGAGGTTGCCTTCTCTCTGGCTAACCATGTGTTTGTGTTATTTTTTTCCTCACTTCATCAATCATTTCAAAGGTAGATTCAAGAGATTTTTCCTTTTGCTTCTTCTAATTAGTTTTTATAGAAATAGGTAGATTCAGGCAATGAAATTATTTGCAAAGTTTTCTTGTTGAATACAAATTCATTATGCTGTTATATTTGAATACATATGTGAAGTGAAGACACAATTAAATCAATAGTTAAACTAATGCAACTTTTTTGGTTTGATGAATAAGAATAATGTATTAAGAAACAGGGGGAAGGGAAAGGGACCCAACTTTTTTGTTTGATTTATTTTTAAGTTTGTTGTATTAAGAAAAATAGAGCCTAAGGTATTTCTTGATGACAGTTTGGAATTAGAAATTTTTCATTGTCTTATTTGTCTGTCACTTGGAAATCAATATCATGTTGTTCCATCTAGGTGAATGGATGTGGCTATTACATTGAAGCTGAAATGTGCAAGTTGTTGCCTGAGCTTGGCAGTGTAGAAGTGTGGGCTTCATCTCATAATAGCATGATAATACTTAGAGTTCAAGCAAACAGTAAGGCAATACATGGCTTCTTTAGTAATTGATGATTGATAGTTTGAGGAAAGAAATAAGCAAAGTTGTAATTGAAAAGATTACATGTGTAAATATAACAATAGGCTACTGATTGTTGAACTAATATACCATGTTCCTCACCATAGCATTACAGTTATGTTATTAGTAATCAATCTCCTTGGTACAAATGCACTCTAGGAGTGAAACAATGAATGGAAGAACAGACTTTAACCTATTTGCTAGGACTTTTAAGATCACTTATTATTACATTACAAATGCTAAAAGGTCTAAAATCCACTTCTAGTTGTGGATTTTAGACCTGTTTTTAGGAATTGGGACTTTATGAGTGTAGTTTATCTTTTTTAAGCATATGGCTTGAGTTTAGTATGGATAACACAGCCTCTACAACCTCATCTCCTTCAATATGCCAAAAATTGTGGTAAAAGAAATTTGACATATCATATGGGTCTGGTGCATTGGATGAGTGCATCTGAATAATGCCAGTTTGATCCCCATTGTAGTAGATGTTTAGTGTAGTCTCCTATTCATCTCATCCCTGACTACCCTCTCTGCCGCCTCCACAGTTGAATCAATTCTTTGTGAATTTGATGTAAGGAGCAGTTCTTTGAAGTACTTATCTGCTATATCCTTTAGCTGGTCCTCTTCATGCACCACTCCCCCCCCCCCCCCCCCCCCCCCCTCCAAAGAGGTTATACTTCCTCCTCTAATTCACTTTCTGGCGAAAAAATTTTGTATTCTTGTCTTCAACCTTCAGCCATACTGCTCTCAACCTTTGTCTCCAATGCACCTCTTCAATTTCCATTTTTAAGGCTGAAATTTTCTGCCCATGACGCCCATTAATTTGTGATTATCATGCTCTAGGGATTCTAGTGACACTAGTTTCTCCTTTATTTGGTTTTGCGTAGCCCCAAAAGCTTGTTGGCTCCACTTTCCTAATGCCTTCCAGCAAGTCTTGATCTACTTAGCACATACATCAGACTCCCCCAACTTGCCATTTGCTTCCATGTTTCCCCTATAATCTTTTCACATTCATGATGCCCCACATGCTTCTCTTCAAACCATTATACTCTCTTCACATTCGGTTTGCATATCTAGTTCTTGTGGTGCTTGATCAAAAGAGGAGTGTGGGATATGTATGACCTACTCTCATTAAACCATGCCATTCATGATAAAGTAGTTAGGGCCCTGTCAAGTCTCTCTTGGATGTTCTCCACCCCTTCTCGGTTATTATTCCACTTAAATTCCACCCCTTTGAAACCTAGGACCACAACCTGACATCGGTTAATTACTTCTTGAAAATCTATCATCAGCTTCAATGGTCTCGTGTGTGTACCTTGCGAGAAAAGTTTTTATGCATAACCAAGGAGTAGAACCCATCCAGTTAAGACAATTTAGTGGGGCCTAAGATTCCTCTCTTTGTTGATGTTCGATGTGATAGAATTCTGTTAGCCTCCCTTTCTCTGATATTACTATTGAGTATTTAGTGCTATGAGTAGTATTGGATTTGAAATCTGGTTTCCTTCTTCCACAACAATGGCACTGTAAACAGTCTTTCCATCCTACTTCCATCTAGTTTTGTCTCAATAGAGAGCAAAACTCTGGGATCATGCATCTTCACTAAGTTGTGATTAGATTAAATATAACTATCCATCCCTTGAATAACTTCAACGCACATTAGCATTGCCTCTTTTTTCTTTTTTCAAAATTTTGTAGGATGAATACTTTTTATTTGTTAAAGAAGGATGAATATTTTAACAGTTAGCAAAAATTATTATAACCAAATTGATGTCTTTTCTCTATTTAACTTTTTTGTCAATCAAATTTTCCCAAGTTGGAATCCTACATGATCTTGGACTTAGTTTTCATTGGTTGATTTCTTATGTGTAATTTTAATTTAGAAGAAGTGGTTTTGGCTGGGTCAATATGCATTTGAGTTTAGATCAATCTAAACTTGATGATTGTGATTAGATAAGTCCATTTGTACTTTTGTAGTCCCACTTTTGTCTGATAATTTGTGTTATTTCTTTTTTACTAGTTTGCAATAGGGAGGACCAAAGTTGGAGCAGTTATTGGTGTTGCTGGCAAAGACTGTCATTGGATTGATAGGATGCAAGCAAAACATTGTCATTGATTAAGAACTTATGCTTCTTCCTTTAATAATCTAACTGGTTCTGTTGGAATGTACTGTGATGTGATTTGTATTTTTCTTCTATTTGCTGTCAAATTCATTCTAATTGTGCAATCAGATGTAAGAAGATATGTGCAACAGAATGCACGCTCATCATTATTTTGGGTTTAAAATATATACTCTTGTTGCTCTCTTGGTATTCACTACAATTTTCCAACTTCAGTGTTCTTGTAAAATCAAACGGAAAGAAAGAAAATTTGTGTCATTTTCATCAGAGAGGTTGCCTTCTCTCAGGCCAGCCATGTGTTTGTGTTATTTTTTTCCTCACTTCATCAATCATTTCATAGGTAGATTCAAGAGATTTTTCCTTTTGCTTCTTCTAGTTAATTTTTATATAGGTGGGGGCTTTGGGGGGTTTAAATTGTAAAAAAAGGTGATGAAATTAGCTGCAAAGTTTTCTTGTTGAATACAATAGACCTTGAATTTCGTTATGCTATTATATTTGAATACATATGTGAAGTAAAGATGCAATTAAATCAATAGTTAAACTAATGCAACTTTGTTTTTATGAAAAAGAATAATTTATTAAAAAACAGGAGGAAGGGACCCAACTTTTTTGTTTGATTTATTTTTATGTTTGTTGTACTAAGAAAAATAGAGCCTAAGGTATTCTTGTTGGCAGTTCGGAATTAGATACTTTTCATTGTCTTATTTATCGGAAATCAATATCATGTTGTTCCATTAGGTGAATGGATGTGGCAGTTACATTGAAGCTGTAAGTTGCGAACTGTTGCCTGAGCTTGGCAATGCAAAAGTGTGGGCTTTGTCTCATAACAGCATGATAATGCAGAGTTCAAGCAAACAGTAAGGCACTATATGGCTTCTTTATTAATTGATGATTGATAGTATTAGGGACAGAAGTAGGCAAAGTTGTAATTGAAAAGATTACATGTGTAAATATAACATTAGGCTACAGATTGTTGAACTAATATACCATGTTCCACACCATACCATTACAGCCCTTATTCTTAGTTCATTAACCCCATCATATCAGGACAACCAGTTTGGGTTTATCGCAGCTGGCCTCGCATGTTGGCTTGCTGGGAGTCTTTCAATAAACTCAGCCCCGCTTCCAGAATTTGCTGCAATGACATCTGCATTGGCAGATTTTTGTTAGGGCCAGAGAGCAAAATTCTAATAAAATATTAAGTATGTAGAATTTTTTTTGGTTCTTCGATATTTTGATGGACAATACTTTTAACTGTTACCAAAAATTTATCATACCCAAATTGATGTATTTTCTCTGTTTAACTTTCTTTTCAATTAAATTTTCCAAAGTCTACATACTATCCTTAGTATCCTATATTACCTTGGACTAAACATTGGTTGGTTTCATATGTATGTCACTTTATTAAGAAGTGGTTCTAGCTGAGTCAATATGCATTTGAGTTTTTATGTTATCTAAACTTGATGTCTGTAATTAGATATAAGTCCATTTCTAGACCCACTTTTGTTTATTAACTTGTGTTATTTCTTTCTGCTACTTTGCAATAGGGGGGACTGAAGTTGTAGCAGTTATCAGTGTTGCTGGCAAAGGGCTGGACACACAGAAAGCATTATCATTGATTATGAACAATATACTTCTTCGCTTGTAATCAAATCTATTGGGATGGACCATGATAAATTTAGTGTGATGTAGTTTGTATTTTTCTTCTGTTTGTTGTTAAATGCTTGCTAATTATGTAATCACCTGAAAGAGTTGTATAATATTATGATGTATCTTGGGATAGATATTTCCTACCCTTTACCACATTGAAGTTATACATGGTTGTAATTAGAAGAATAAAGAGTATTTTAATGTAAAATTAAATTATTTTTTCAAAATCTCACTTGATCAAGATTTAAATTTTCTCTAGCAAAATGTAGTTTTGCTCAAGTGATTTAAAGTTCCACTCCAACAAGGGACAAGCAAACTTTCTGGAATGACTTCGCTTGAGTGAGAGATAAGTGACACTTTTAGTCTGAAATTTTTTTTCTTTCTATTATTGAAGAATTTACTCGAGTAAGAGGGTTGTTCACTCAAGAAACAAATGCAAAAAAAAAAAGAAAAAGAAAAAAGAAGAGGGATTACTAGAAAATTTTGTAGAAAAACAAGAGAGCCTTAGCAACATTTTAGAGTGTTTGTTTCAGCATAAGTGACCTTTCAAATGTGTGTTTTTTTTATAATTATTACAACTCTTCATTACTTATAAATAAACAACCATATTTAGGGGGTCAAATTTTGCTCTCCATATAATGAAATTCACAAAATTCCCCAATTTTGTTATTTGTAGAATCTTGTTGTCTTGAGATGCTAGGATAAATGATACATAACACCAAGACATGCTAATATGCTAGAAATATCTTGGTCTCCTAATAGAAGTTAAGGGAGTTATAAGGCTTTTGGCCCTATATATACTATATAATTGAAGATAAACTACTTATATTTTTCATAATTTCATGATAGTAAGTTAGTAATGACAACTTTGATAAGATGATTTTGCGAAAAATCATATTACAAAATGAGAGAGAGAACACATTCAACATCATCAAAACAACCATTTTCTTGTATCTCTATCTACTCATCAGAAGGCTCTTCGATGGTTACCTATGAGAGGTAGGATGCCCAATTTGTTCAAAATCGTTATTTCCAGTTCTTAGTCTTTTTTTTTTTTAAATAATTATAAAGATGTTATAAAAATTAAAACATTTGAAAATATATCATACCCTCAAAAAAAAAAAAAAAAAAAAAAAACAAAAAACAAAAAAAATGCCATAGATGTTTCTCTTATCAAGGAAGAAGTCTGGTGGCATAGATTTTCAAGTACTTTTGCATTCTACACTTGGATACCGATAGGTCCAAGCACAAAATATACCATAATCGCTTCTTCCATTGATGCAAGGGAGTTCATTCTTTTCAATTCTTTCATTTTTTGTTCTTTCTATTTGCATTTGTTGTATTAAATCACTAACACCCTTTTAACTGATATTTAACCAAACCTCAGACTAGTAACATTTATCTCACAGAAAAAATTAGTAAACAAAATTATGATATCTGTTCCAGAAAACTAAAAGAGAAGAATAGTGGCTATCAACTAGAACAACATTGAGGTGGGACTAACTAAAATTTCAATAACAGTGGACCCAAAAACAAACCTATTCCATCCACTTTTCCCAATGGCAGGGGCCGCGGGGCCAAATAAATAAAGACCATTTCCTTAAAACATGGGACTTTTCATCAACGTCACTAGTGACCAAAATTAACTGCCAAGACTAAACCTTGGTGTCTTTTAGAATTAAGTCCTATCTATATCCCATAGGGCAAAATGCCTGAGTCTGAAGATTTTGGTTGTCTTCTAATAGATGGTCGTATTCAAGAAGTAGGTCCGCAGCTTGTTTTTGAAGGGCAGCAACATGGCTTTCAGCAGATTCAACTCTCTTATCTTTCTCTTCAGATTCTAGCTTCACCTTCTTCAAATTCTCTGATAGAGAAGCTATTTCTTCTTGCAGCCGCTTTATCTCCTTGGAAGCTTTCTCTTCTTTTTCTTTGAGTTCCGTCTTTTCCTTCTGAAGCCTTTCAACTTCCTCTTTTGAAGCTCCCACGCTACTCCTCAATCCAATAAGCTTTTGGAGATAGTGATGCATACGGTCAATTATGAATCCAAGAAATAGGGTAAAACCTGCAAATCAAATTCAGGCTTTCAGAAAACACTGATCGGACCAATCTGAAAGAAAATTAAAGCATACATTATCGCAAGAGAAGCATTTCTTGCTAATGAAGGAAAATTTACAATCAGCTTATTGCTCACTGTATTTTGGTCAATAAGAACAGTGCTCCAAAACATGTGCTATGCTCTGATTGGTGATTGTACAAAACCAGAGAAGCTCAAATTGGCAAACAGCGCTCAAAACTAAGAACAGTTGCCTCTAACCACAACTTATGTTTTATGGATTTTAAGAAATTACATTAACAGATGTAATGAAACTGCATTATTCAATCGCTTAGACAATGACGAAAGAAAACATCCAGCATTATTCAAACAAGATTTTAGTTACGTAAACCTCATAATTTTGAGGAATGCAATCATCCAAAAGTAAGCAGTAGACAGTAACTTCAATGAAACTAGTCATTTCCTAAAGCCAAATAATAGTTTGCATAAATCAGTAGCCACCAACAATCAATTTGAAATCTAGATGAGCATATGGTCATAAAGGTGGCCACCTAATTTAAATCCTCACAAGTAGAAGGGGCTAGTCCCTTCCTGTATAGCTTTTATAATATTAGAATGTCAAACAAGACATCCCACCTAGCTCCTACTTTATATATTTTTGAGATCATTAAGATTGCATATGTAGGGTACCATCTTCACTATCAATTTATTTTTGCACCAAATGACTATTGACTCCTTAGTCATATACATATATGCACACATATGCCTTATATAAAAACATGCAGATGAGCGAATAGCATCAAATTAACATTTAGCATTTACATTCTTGTAAATGTTTATTGGCCTTCCATATTGTGACGCAGAACCCTCACATCAAACAGATGGAAGTAAGATCAATAACTTTTCCTTTATAAGTTAATTATCAACCAAAAAAAAAAAAAGTATGAAATTTCTAGTGGAATCCCTTGAAGGAACATTTAATGAGTGAGGTCATGGGTTCAACATCCACTGCATAACCGTGTAACATGCTGATAAAAAATTTATGGTTGACACCTCCCAAACAACATGTGTGGCCATCTTGCTAAGATATTAGAATAACAATGCATTAACATTTATTTTAGAGTGTCACAAAAAAGGCTCCTCATAATGGCTTATATAAATCTACTTAGCACATGCTTGGTAGGGGACCCACCACACAACACACTCTGATATAAATCATTCCATCCCAATTCAAACAATCTAGGATATCACAATCTCCCCCAACTTAAAACGATCTTTTTGTGTCACTAAACCTCTTTCTTCCTTTCTTATTTCCATTCACTTTCCTTAAATTTTCCAACATCAAAAAACTTAGACAAAGAAATAAAACATCAATTGTCAATTAATTGTCTGGAGGAGAGGGTGGTCTCTTAATAAAGAAGAGCAAGTAATGGCGTGAGTTATAAGGCTCTTGGCCCTGGACATGCTATGTAACTGAAGATAAACTACTATTATGCTTGGGGATTTCATGAAAAAAATTGGTCAACTTTAATTAGATGATTTTGCAGAAAGAATGATGTTAGAGATACAAATTATTTTACAAAATTTTTTACAAACTGCTGATGTGGCAAGTGATTATTGGTAAATGAAAAAAGTGATATTAATGATATGTCTAGATAAAAACCAAGGTTGGTCACATCAATATTTTATAAAAATGTTATAAAATAGTTTGTAACTGTAACATTTCTTTTGCAAAAAGTCATATTAAAAAATGAGGGAGAACATTAAACATCATCAAAAAAACCATTTTCTTGTCTTGTATCTACATCTAGTCATCAAAAGGTTCTTCAACGGTACCTCTGGGGTATGGTGCCCAATATGTTCAAAATTGTTTACTTCAATTTTTAATCTTTGATTTTTATTTATGTTTATGAAGAGATTATGAAAATTAAAAAATTTGAAGAGATACTATTTTAAATTTAATCACATAGTAAATATCATACCTCCCAAAAAAAAAAAAAAAAAAACCCAAAGATTTGTCCCTTGTCAAAGCATAGATTTTCAAGTATTTTTGCAATCTACACTTGGGGCTCAAAATCTACTGTAATCACTTCTTCCTTTGATGAAATTGAGTTCCTTGCTTTTCAATTGCTTATTTGCATTTATCTTTCATTTTTGTTCTTCCTATTGCATTTGTTGTGTTAAGTCACTAACACCCTTTTTAATTAAGGCATTACCAAACCCCAGACAAGTAATATTTAATCTCACAGAAAAAATTATCTCACAAAAAAAAAAAAATTCTCACAGAAAAAATTAGTAAACAAAATTATAATATCTGTTCCAGAAAACTGAAAGAGAAGAAAAGTGGGTATCAACTAGAACAACATTGAGGTGGACTAACTGAAATTTCAATAACAGTGGACCAAAAAAAAAAAAAAAAAAAAACCTATTCCATATCCACTTTTCCCAATGGCAGGGCCAAATAAATAAAAAAGACCATTTCCTTGCAAATTCTCATCAACTTTTCTTCTTGCACCCGCTTTATCTTGGAAGCTTTCTCTTCTTTTTCTTTTGAGTTGCATCTTTTCAATCTAAAAGTCTTTCAACTTCCTCTTTTGAAGTTCCCACGCTAGCCCTCAATCCAATTATCTTTTGGAGATAATGGTCAATTATGAATCCAAGAAATAGGGTAAAACCTGCAAATCAAGTTCAGGCTTTCAGAAAACACATGCCAGACCAATCTGAAGGGAAATTAAACCAGACAATCTTGACGCTCCACATCACCACAAGAGTAGCATTTCTTGTTAGTTGATGATGGAAAATTTACAATCAACTTATATGCTCACTGTATTTTGGTAAGTAACAGCACTGTGCTCCGAAATACACGTCATGTGGCGACATTGAAGCTGCCCGAAAAGTATTTGATGTATTGCCTCAAAGAGGTATAGATGCATGGAATGCCATAATAATAGCCTATTCACGTAAAAAGTACCCAGATGAAGTTGACTTCCATGGCGGCCCTCAAGGCATGTACAAGTTTGTTGGATTTGAAAACGGGGGAGGAAATTTGGTGTGGATAGCAATGGATTGTGGGTTTGAGCTTCATTCGTTAGTTGGGTTTTCAGTTTTGAATTTGTATGCAAAGGTGAGTAAGTGCGATGATGTGGCTAGTGTTAGAAAAATCATGAAAAAAGACAGGGATGAAGAATGTTCTAGGGTCATTATCAATATGAAAACATGATGCAACTTTTGGATAAGTTGGATCATGAAATGAGAGCTATTGGATATGTCTTAAATTAAGACTGAATTTGTGTTGCATTCCATTGATGAGGAATTCAAAGAAAAAATGTTATGTAATCACAGTGAGAGGTTTGCTATTGCTTTTGGTCTCTTAAACACAGGGCCTGGAACCAAATTACTGATCATAAAGAACCTTAGGGTGTGTGGGAATTGCCATGAAGCAACAAAGTTCATTACGAAAATTTTTAATAGAGAGATTGCTATGAGGGATGTGAAGCAATTTCATCACTTCAAGAAAGGGATCTGCTCGTGGTGACTACCGGTGAAGCTGATGTGTGTAGATTTCCTTTCTCTTTGCTGGATTATTCACAGCTGAGGTGTTGAAATATCAGGGTTGGATCTGACATCTCTGTAGGAAAGCAAGTTGCTAATATTATAATAGGGTAATGGAAGAGACAAGCAAGCTAACATCTCAATTGCATACTACAACCTCTAAGGAGTGTATAGATGAAGCTTGGTAACTAGTAAAGTCCTTTGAGATGGTCCCATCCAACATATCCATATCCAGCTGGGTTGCTGGCAGAATTTGGTTGTTGATATACATCCACCACTTTATCAATTTCACCTTTATACTATATTCTTCAGCCAAGTTCAAAGAGATTTTGTCGAAAATGATACACTTTCTTTATTGCTCACAGTAGATGCAGATTGTTGAAAGGATTTATCTCTGATTGGAATGCCAAAGAAAAAGACTAGTGGGATTTTTTTTTAATCCAAATGTCTTCTTGCGTGCTTAGAATCAACAGGACTGATTTTCCTCTAACAGTTCAGGTAATTAATCCTTTTGAACTCTTAATTATTTTTTCTCTTGCTTTCTAGTGTCAAAGGCGATATATTTTTTTCATCTCATAATACTGTTGCTTTTACTTCTGCCGTATGTTTGACATTTAGAACATGGATTCTCTAACAAAAGCAAAATTGGGAGTATAGAAACAACTTAGAGAATTTCATATGTTTATTATTTCTAGATATAGTTCACATTTTTTAGTATTTAGTTAAGAATATAGACCATTACAGAAATGATCTGAAGAGCAGCCCCTTTCCAAATGTATCTGGTAATTCATTTTAGTACATCACCTGTGGCTACACACACACACACATATATATAATTGTAGTGGCAAATAGAGGTTGTTCTTTAGATCAGATTCAGTGTATTTTCTTCCCTATTTTGGGGAATTATGCCAGAGTTCTGAGCTTATGCAAAGGGTACAATTCCCTTTTCTTCTTTTAGTCATGGACTAAAGGATAATTGGGGAATGGCATATGCTCAAGTGGCTTCTAGACGTGTTCATTGAAATGCTGGGTAACATCAAAAAGTTCTTGTGGAACTATTGCTTGATGGCTGATTGTGCATACCTTTTGTCATTTTGGGGGTGTTAAGGGTTATTTTTTCACATTTCTCCTATTTTAGAAAATGTTTTTGTACTGTATTCACACCCAATAAGGATTCAGCATTTGTAAGGGGCCCACCTCCTCCCTTGGCTTACAAAGGGGAGAGGGATTGACCTCCATAAAGTGCACAATTCACCACTGTGAGATACTATTCATTTTTCACCCTTTTCCAATATCAATAATACTAGTGGCTAAAGGTAGAGGATTCCCTGCCTCACTTGTGGTCTTTCACTCTTATTGCTTATGCAGAAGGGTTTTTCATGTAAATATTGTGTTATTCTCTTTACACTTTCATCATCTAAACCTCTAACACAAAAATGCCCGTTGTTGTTACAATAATGACAACCAGTATATGGATAGTTAACCAATCTAAACCCACTTTTCTTGAAAACCCATTTCTATACCTTAACTATCCCATACATTTACAGATACTTAGCTTCCCTATACCTTTTGATCTTCCTTGGTGCCATTGGAATTGAAGGCCAGAGGTATGTGAGACCCAACTGGTTTTATGGTCAACACAACCAAGTTCTTGGCGCTCATCAAAAGCAGTGGAGAAGGAGGAGGAGGAGGATTGCTAAGATGCACAGATTCAGGTACAGGTACAAGTATGGAGGTATAACAATTCTTTAAAAATTAGGGTACGACACGTCTAGGGTACGACTATTAATTAATTATTTAATATTTATTTTATGTATAATTTAAATATTTTTAGACATAATTTATGTTTATTTTAGGTTTAAAAATTATGTAACAACCAAAAAAAAAAAAAAAAAATGCTTGAAAATATATCTAAAATTAAATATTTATGTGATGTCAAGGGGTTTTGGAGTAATTTTCTAATTATTTATGTGCTCATGGGGTTTATTATTATTATTAGTTAGGAAATTCTGATTTTGGGTTTGGGAATTTTATATAGTAGAATTATTTTTGGGACCGTTAGGCTGTTGGTATATTTTTGTTGTGGGCTTGGCTTGAGTTGGGTTAAATTTCAATCTGGGCTTTATTGTGATAGGTTGGGTTGCTGGCTCATGTCTATTCGGGCTTGGTTGTTTGGGTTATAAGGTAAATGGAACTGGACCTTATATGTTTGGTTTGTTTGGCTCATGTCTGCATTGCATTGATTGGCAAATTTTGGTATAATGCTTTGGTATAAAATTTTCAATTCCTTGTTGAAGCATCTGTCTGAATTTTTTTTTTTTTTAAATTTAAAGAAAATTAAGATTTACAATTAATTATGTCTTTTTCTCTTGAAAACTTCACTGCAACAAATAAAAACACTTCTTTGTTTATAGAGTTTTGGCACTGGTGCTTGCCATTTTTTTTGTGAATTAGCTAATATAGCTTCATGTTTCTTTGTGCATAAGGAATTTATGAATTATAAGAATTCTTGTGTTAGTGTCATGAGGGCTATTGGGTTGAATTTCATGGTGGTGTTGTTGTTGGTGCTGGTATTGGTGTTGGTGGGTCTGTGTTCTGCCCCAGCCCTGATGTGAACATCAAGGCTAATAGCTTCATAGCTAGGCTCCATGATGGTTGGAGGCATGAGAAGGTGAATTCGATGAAAGAGAAGCAGTAGATGGGCTAGCAGGGCCCATTAAATGGTACAGGAAATAACTAAAGATTTGAAGGGATGGGGTTATGATTGAGTTTTTTGATCACCTTTTGGAAACCATGGAAGAAGATTGAAGTTTGAATTGCGGTTTGCATCATTTGATGGTTTTTTTTATTGCATTAAATGGGGTATGTATAGGTTAAGGTTATGCCTTTGGTTGAGGTTCTTGTGATGGTGGTGAGAATGTGAGACACAACTACTGGCTTTGGTTCTTGCTCAGATACAGATGATGGGGTTTGAGTAGAAGTGGGAATAGGCTGAGAGGTTTCTTGAACAGTAGGTTATGAATTCGTTGGACCTGTTGGTTGGACTTGAGTGGTTATGAGAGATGGAGATTGAGTAGAAGTGAGAGTAGGCTGAGAGCTTTCTTGAATTTTAGTTCATTTTCAAAGATGAAAAGAATTTTCTGCCTTTTTTTAAAAGTAACTAAATTTCATTTAAAAAGTGCAAAAAGGGGTACCATTCTAGTACATTGGAAATATATAACTAAATCTGAAGGCATGTTTTGTAAGAGTAATATACTGAAAATAGTGAACCTCACTCTTAAATTAAAGAGCTTATCTTTATCACAAAAATATAGTTTCACTTCAAATTTGAAACTTATCATTATTAAAAATAATAAATGAAAAAAAGGTACAGGAACTCTATTCTCTTATCATTAAAAAAAAAAAAAAAAAAAAAGGGTAATCTACAAATTCCATTGATTACTTTTTGAATTTTTTTTTTTTAAATCTCAAAAATAGAAACGGTCCCCCAAACAAATTTTTTTAATTTTAGTAATTTGAAAATTGTTTTTAAAAGTGAGAGCCAAACACGTATAATGTAAAATTTATTATTTGAAAGTTAGTTTTAATTTCAATTGTTTTCATACTGTTTTGAAAATAAAAACAAAAAATCCTCCTACCAAATAGGCCCTTATCATTTCTACTATTGGAATTTTGGAACTAAAACATCATTGCAAATTTATAAAACATTATTCTAATTAGGTAAATATGAGGGCCCAATATTTTTCCTCTCAGCTTCTCATGTATGGATTTGGTAAATATGTGGGCCCAGTATCAAGAATTAGGAAATTGATAATCAAGTGTGAATCTTGTTGCTCCTATGAGGACCTATATTCTGGAAGGTTGAGAAGACCCATTTATCCAGAGCAGATCAGTAGAAATAGCATTTATTTTGATTTTTGAGGACCAACACCCTGATATTCAACTCCACCAAAATGATTTACTGGTAATAAATGTGTGTATTTCCTTTGAAAGTACCATCTCTCTCTCTCTCTCTCTCTCTCTCATTGGACATCATGCTTCTGTTCAACAGGACTATGATTGAAGCTTTGTATATAATTCTTGTCAAATTCTAGAGTGGTTCAACCAATGTAGTGATGAGCTACCACAAGCTTTTGCCTCAAGACACTTGCAGCATCATGTACTACTCTGTCCATACCTGGTGTAAACAATATCATCAGCATGCCATTAATCCAGATTCCAGCTACAAAATATTTTTTCCATCCCCCACAGATCTGATAAACTGTCTTGTTCACTCTCTAAGCTTGAGGAGTTTCCTCCAGCCCCAATTGAATTTTTGATAAATTCTAATTATCCAAAAGGATCTATCTCTTAGCAGATTTCTTTTATTTAAGCCAACAAAATTGAGCCAGCTTGACGAAAAAGATTTCATGTATACCTCATGATTGTTGACTTGTTACGGTCCTCAACTCTTTTGAGTCCCACACATACTGAATTCCAAGCTACTTAGTACATCAGTTATCACTTCCAGTGCAAAGGGATTTTCTAAATTGCGGCTCAATCAGCTTAATGACTTTCTTAGGTAGTATGAAGATTTAGATCAGTATACCTGTATGCTATAAAGCACTAAGGATAGCAAATGCAGCCTCCCAGCAAAAGGACAGTTTCTTAGTTCCCCAGGGATTGATTTGTGCATCTCGTACCTTGTTTCATTATTTTGATTTCATATATATGTCATTTTATTTAACAAAATGTAGTGGTTCTGGGTTAGTCAATATGCATTTGAGTTTGGATGTAAGTCCATTTTCAGACTCATTTTTGTCCATTAACCTGTGTTGTTTCTTTTTAATGGTTTTCCAAGAGCGAGGGACTGAAGATGTAACCATTGTTGGTGTTATAGCAAGGTCTGTCATTGAATTCTGAATGGAAGAAGTATACTTCTAATCAATATATATATATATATATATATATATTCTATATATTACTAAAAGCTGAAGCGTAGCGTTTAATGCTGCTGCTCTCACGTTGCGCCACATCAGCTGCCACGTCATTTTTTTTTTTTTTTTTTTTTTTTATAAATATAATTTGTCTTACAATTTTAAAATTTTTTTTACAATTTTCAGCCTTATAAATGCAGTCCACTACTTTTTTATTTACTTCCACTATCACCTTATAATAAATCTTCTATTATCACCTTATAATAAATACAGCCCATTACTTACTTGTTTACTTCCACTATCACCCTATAATAAACCTGTATAATTAATCCAGCCCACCTTTTATTTATTTAGTTCCACTATCAAGCCCAATCCAAACCCTTTTCAGTTCAGCTTTAAAATTTTGTGTGAGCCTTTTCAACTTAAAGGAAGGAAAAAATAAATAAATAAATAAACAAACAAACGTTGAAGCCTTTCAAGCTTTAGGATTTTTTTTTCCAATTTTTCTATAATTATTTTTAACATTTATTTTTTTAATATTACACTTCTCCAACCTTTCCTCTCCCTTACCATTTCATCTCCCCACTACTTCTTCAATCTTTCTCCCTCCCTTACCTTTTCATCTCCCCACTACCCTTTACATTAATATCATTCTTCCTTTTTCACTTCATCTTCCTTTATTTTTTTCTCTTCTTATTCACACACTCTTACTATAAATTTGTCACTATCTCTTCTATTCTATGCATAGTTTTCCCTCACCAAAAAAAAAAAAAAAGGTTCCCTCTCTCTCTCTCTAAATTTTTTGGTGTATTTTTATTTTTATTTTTCTTGCATCTCTACTTTAGGTTGATAATTTTTTATATTCTTTAAAACTCTATTTTGGGTTAGTGTGATTTATTTTATTTTTTTTATTTTTTTATTCTCTTTTATTGTTAAATGTTATCCTATTGCGTTCTAAAGAATTAAATATAGCATATAAAAATATAATATTATTCTATTATATAGCATGATTTGGATAATTTGCTATTTATTCTGTTACATAGCATGATTTTTTATAGTGCTCAATTAGATGTTAAACTATGAGACTTTACTAATTTTTGTTTATTTTCTAATCCTTTGTAGTGGGCAAAGTACTCTATAATGCCATTTATTTAAAGAAAAACAAAGGTTAGCCAAACAAAAATAATCGGATAGGTGACAAATTTTAACTTTTGCAATTTTATTTTAATTATTATTATTTTATAACAATGCATGGATAGAAATTTAATTCTTAGATTTTGCTAATAATTGTTTATTTGATAATATGTTTTGGGTGGCTGAAATTATAATTTCTACAAAGAAAATAACCTTAATAGATTATCAAAAACAAAATTTTATCCTAATATTGGTTCAATTAATCATTGTTAAGTTTTATTAATTTTTTTAAGTTTTAAGTTTTTTTTGGTGTTTTGGATTGTTTCTATATTACATTTATGATTGTTCCTATAATAAATAAAAATATAATTACGAAATACATTACTCATTATTAGATTAGTTTAAATTGTAAAAAAAAAAAAAAATTTAATAAAACCACCATAAAAATAATTATCACGCGCAACGCGCGGGTTCACGGCTAGTATATATAAAAACACTAGCATTTATGCACATGCGTTGCGCATGCTTAGAGGCTCTTCTATTTTTTTTTTTTTCATTAAAAAAAAAAAAATCATATGTACTAATTTGGGGTTGCATTATCCAATCACCAAAATTCCTAAGGGACTATTGAGATGTAGTATGGAAAATTTATTTCATTCACAAACATATAAATCTCATAACACTCCTAGGAATTAGTATATATGAATTATTTTTTTTTAGAGTAGAGGCTAGTATTTATTAAACAAACTAATAACATGCCAGTAAAAGAGACTATTCTTTTCTACCATGCCAAACCTCATCTCACATAAAATAGGGAACTTAAGGATATTCTATTTTAAGTTTATGAGTGAAGTAAACAAGTGATATATTTCTAAATTGTTGCAAAATACAAAACCATGAATCACAAAAGAAAAAGAAAAATAGTAAAAAGGAAAACCAAACAAACAAAAAACGTAATGATGAGGGAGAAAGAAAAAATGAAGCCGAAGAGCACACACTTTCCCCATAAGATTTGATATAGAGCATGGTTCTCCAATTTTTGTAAAGAACGTACTGGAAGAGGGTGGTTGCTCCTAGTTACTGAGGGCCCTCCTAGAGCATACTCTTTTTCCAAATTTTGTATTTCTGTCCTGCTGTTGTTTTGCACATATTTCAAAAATTAACCGGAGCATGTGTATATATATATATAGTTTTATTACACAATAAAAATTAAGAGATGGTATAAGATAATTGTAAGATGTTCTAATTGATTTGGCTTTGTCATATTTTGCTCTTCAAAAATCCTTAGGTATTGAGCAGCTAGAAAATTAAATTCAATCAGGGTAGGTTGAGCAAGTGGACATTCTTTCAAATTAAATTATCTGATATTCATGCTGTCAAAAAAAACTGAAATAGCCAACCACCTCAAGATGATGTTAAAAGCTGTAAAACAAATTAGGCAATCTATAGTTTTACAGCTTTATGTTCCCATTGTCTTGTGATATTAGTACAAATTGATGTTAAATTATCTTATCATCTCACTTGTATACCATATGCAACAAAGCTTACCCAATGTCATCTTATCGTAGCACAACCTATGACCTTAGTTTTGTGTTGAATTATCTTCGCATTAACCTAAATCAATGCATTTGTGTTTAAATTTGATTGGTCTGTTATTTTGCTCCCAAGTTTTCTTTTTTCATATGTAACTCAAATTTATTAGCTATAGAAAGGAAAAAAAAGTCTTAGGCAGCTGGTAGACAAAAGCTATAACTGCTTTTGAAATTGAAAATTAATTGGTTGTACTTCAAACAATTGTAAATCATGTTGCTTGGCTCTTGTAATTGACTTTTAAGAGTTATATCTACATGTATGAAGTATTGCCTAATTGTCTTCACTTCCACTTTGCTAATATATTGTGAGAAGCTTGAGTTTCTTTCAAAATATAGTAATTTTGGTAAAACAACCATAATAACCCATGTAAATATATAAAATTATCTCTCCATCCTCTTGATGCTGGCTCATAGGTATCACCCATGACCAATTTGTTACAAAGATCAACAAACTATCTCTTACCAGAGGACTTTCTCTATTTATATTTTAATATTGTAATATATAACTCTATGACACAGAGTTTATTCAAAAAGAGTATAAAACATACAAAAATTTTAATATTTACTTATTATCTTGAACTAGTACAAATCATATTAATTATCACATCTATTAATAAATTTTTTAAAAAAAAAAATTGCATTATTTTTAATAATTTTTTTTAAAAAAATAAAGATATTTTTGCTCAATTAAGTATTCCCATATTACAAAGTGGCATTACTGTTCAATTTTAATAAATTGTGATATTGAGTGAGTGCATTTTGCATTAGACTCCGTGTGCAAGTGGCCTACCTTCCAGGTGTTTTCCTAGCATTTTCTGTTTTCCTTTTCTTTTTTTTTTAAGTGGCATGCCCACTCTATTAAAAAAATTAATTGATGGGTCATATAAAATCATCTTTTGACCCATCTTCCACGTGAGGAAGGGTTCCTCATACTTTTTTTTTTTTTTTTTGAGGAAAAAAAAAAGTTAAGAGTCCGTATGCACGGGGCCCTCCACTTCCCCGTGTTTTCCAATTTACTATAATCCACTTTGTCCTCCTTTCCACAAGGCTTTATCTTATTAAGATCACCTCACTTATTGGCATAACAGCATTACTGCCTTATTGTATTGAAGAAATTATAACTACAGAGTGGATGGCCACTTGATTAATAGAGAAGTATATATATCATTCATCTTTATAGTTTTATCTTGCTAACCATTTCTTTTTTATTTGAGGACAAAGTCTGCCAAAAAGCTCTAACTCCACTAATTATTCTTTTATTAGATGTAAATTTTTAATAATACGCAGTTAGATTACATTTTTTTTTTTTATATGCTTCATGTTTGCAAAATTTTCAAAAGAATAAAGATTAATAGCTATATCATCAATTAAATGTTTAAATTTCAAATTTTTGTAATCTAAAATTATGCATTAAAAATAACTTTATAAATCGAATAATAAATAACATCTGATTGACAGAAAAGAAAAAAAATGATAAAAAAAGAAAAGTATTCACATCCCAAAATAAAAAATAAAAATAAAAATAAAAATAAAACATTTTACACTATTAAAGCTATATTATTTTTTACATTACTATTTTTTTTTTTTTTTTTGAGAAAAATTTACATTACTACATCTATTATTCTATATATTCTATTATATTTTGAAAGATTAAAATAATACTGATAAAATAAAACAATAGTTGTTTAAGAAAAGATGATGGTGTAGGAAGATGTACAAATCTCAACCGTACCTGTTAAAACATTAGACGTGGAAAATTTTTTAAACAATTAATTGGTGCTTGAGTTGAGTGCTTCGATAAAACGGAACATCCCTGCCATGTCGTTTTGCATATGTTGCTTTTGCCTTATCATATGTCCGCATGGCCCTACGGGCTTAAACAACAATTAATAGCCAACTTTATGTTGTAGAAAATGACCAACTTTATAGACAAAACAAAAGCAAGTGGGAAACTTCATTGCTGTTCTTCAACCAAATCATAGCTAAGCACCTGGAAGTTCACTCAGCCTTGCTAGAGAAACTTAAAATCTCTTATTGTTGCATCCATTCTCTAAGTCTGCAACACTCTCTGCTACATATCGCTTAACAAGCTAGTAAGTTACCAATTGCTTCCATGGCCACTCAAGCAACTTCCTCCTCCCCCTCTTCAACTTCTTCATCATCTTCTTCTTCTTGCCCTCGATGGAAATATGATGTATTCCTCAGTTTTTGCGGTTTTGACACCCGCAAGAATTTCACAGATCATCTCTATACTGCTTTGAAACAAAAGGGTATTATCACCTTTAGGGATGATGAGAAACTTGAGCGAGGAAAGTATATTTCTTCAGAGCTTTTGAAAGCAATAGAGGAATCAAAGTATGCTATCATTGTTCTCTCAACAAACTATGCTTTTTCAAGGTGGTGCTTAATTGAACTAGCAAAAATTGTTAAATCCATGAAGGAGATTGGATTAACAGTTTTGCCTGTCTTTTATCACGTGGATCCCTCTGATATAAGGAACTAGAGTGGCACTCTTGCTGAAGCCTTTGCTAAACATGAGGAAAATACTAGGATTAACAAAGAGGATGTGCAAGCGTGTAAAGCTACTTTGAAAAACGTGGGTCATATATCTGGATGACATTTGCATGATAGGTAACATTTGTCTTTTGTAGGGTAATTTTATTCATACTATTATCAATATTGTAATTTTCTATGCTAAAATTTTGCCGACTTTCCTATGGATTAACGAGAAGAATTTTATTCCCCTCAAAAAAAAAGGAGAAGAATTTTATTTACTTTTTCTAGTCAATTCAAATGCTTGCCTCCTTTTAGTTCAATATGTCTAATACTTATTTATCTCAAAAGCGTAACAAGACTCATAACAGGACAAATGTGTTTAGAAATCTACTTAATCAGCAGTTATTTCCAAAGTTTGTTATAAGTAGGTTCTAATCCTATATATACTTCTTTTCGTGGTAGATTTCTCATACGTTCATGCCCATATTATTTTTACCAACCGTTTTTTTTTTTTTTTTTTGGTATTATCAATAGTGACCAACTTCCTCTTTTCCTTTAGAGCGATCATCTACATATATTTGGTATTGAGAAATCAGTGATTTATATTTTAGACCCAAGTTTTATAGCCAATGTCAGTTTTAAGCTAATTATTGTACAATTTAAAACCCAATAGTTTAAGTGATTAGCCAACTGAAGGTAGAGAGAATGATGACGGTTTAAGCTCTGGGGTTTATGGGTTTTCTCTAGCTCTTCAAATAGAAATTCAAGTCATAAAATCAGGGGAATGGGATCATATATATATAGGTAGGCTAAGAGGCTGAAATTGAAAAGAAAAAAAATTATAGAATATATTGTCTCAGATTCTTTAAAGTTTGCTCTTTCAAAGTGTTGTACGAGAGAGGGACAAACACTAGTTAATCGTTTTTCAAAGTCAACTTTTAATTTGTCCCTAAGTTCACTTCTTGCGATGAAGTTTGTAAGAGCGAAATACCTCAGCAACTTACTTTCATTTTAGCACTTTGAGAACTTCACCTTACCAACCCAATACAAATGAAAACCCACGAAATACATGAACACATGAAAGTTAAGATAAACAAAATACAAAAATATTTTTCATGAAATTAGCCAACAACTAAAGACCTAACAGGTATAATGCATATATCTTTCTTTCCTTTATTTATTTTTCCTCATTTGGGTCTATTTACATTATAAATCAATTGGAACTACCCTCCCCCCCCCCCCCCCCCCCAAATTTATGTTTGGGATAGTTCACAATTCCCTCTCTTATCTTTGAAACCAACCAATTCTTTTCTCTATGTTTGAAAAATAAGAAAATACTCATAATCCTTTACTTTTTTTTTACTTAAATCCAACGAAGTCACAATGATTAAGTATAGAATCCAAGTCAAGAAAATAACAATAAAATCCTCTACTTTTGGTCTTCCTTGTGATGTACGACTACTAACCTTTTGAAAAAATGTTGTTGAATTTAATTTAAAAAAAGACACAGATTAGGGGCATTTGCTCATTTTCTGAATATTCAAATATAGAGAGCAAAATTTATTGATTTTAAAGATAAATGGGAAAATTAAAAAAAATATGAGTTAGATCGATAAATAATAAAAAAAGAATAATAAATAAATAAAACATATTAAGGTAATGTTTAAACAAAGAATTTAATAAATAATTATTAAAAATCAAGAATCTTGTAAAATCTGAGCAGTTGTCTATGGAATAAAGAAATGAGAAGCATTTTGAAAGATGTAAATTTTGGTTTAAGTGGCTATTGGTATGATTTGCAACTGTTTTTAATAATTTGATTGTTGAAAGAGGGCAGATTTGAATCCTTGACATTTCCATTGGAAAACGTCAGGAGCTACAAGTACATCTATTGGTCTATTTGTTATAACTTTTTTCTTGCTATGAAGATTAAAGAAAATTAAAAAAAGAGTCTGACATAGAAATCCAAGAAATGTACAAAAAATGATTTAATAAAATTAAGAACACTCTCAACTTATTAAAATATGTTAGCCAGAAAGAACCACATGGTTCTCACTTAGATTATATGATGTGCTAAACAAATCAAACCTCAATTACTATGCTGTATTATAAGATTTTCGAATTCCATTTTTTGTATTGCATGAAGCTAAGATTGTATTTTGAATATTTAGTCTCCTTTATTTATACTAAACTAGCTTAAAACTCTTGCATACAATTAAGAACATCCACAATTAGATACATATATTGTCATGACCCAAATCCAAACCATGGATTTAATCGGACTGGCATGCTAATACCAACCCTATGCCTGATATTAATACGAACCAACTAACTTGAGTATGAAAATTTTTCTTTTCCTTTTAACACATTGCTATAATTTTATTTGCCAATCTCACAATATGGACAACATAGTCCAACTATAGGAAGTGATAACATCAAAACCAATATCATGGAATCACATTCATACTGTTGCATCTCCATAGTTTACATGAACTCCAAAATGCATAACAGTGAAAGACTAATACCATCATAAGTATCATCCATCATAAGTATCATTACAACCTGAAATGTTTGGTACAACCTCACAATAAACTGCACAACAGAATTACATTACAGAACTAAACTTGTTCTACCACATAGCTAATTGCACTTATGTACTAAGCCTCTACTCTGAGCTGCAAAAGGGTACCTGCTAACTGAAAATATTGAAGGGTGAGTGTTCCACTTGCTCAATAGGGGATGTATGGCATGAGCATCTAATAACATGCATGAAATGCATGATAAACAAAATAATTTGCACAAGTGGATATGACTCGCTTACAAACCAGGTTCATGGTAAAATGGTTTCATGAATTTGCATAAAATATAATATAAACTTTCTTGAATTATAACATTTCATCAACTTCATTATGAAAAAATGAATCATAAGCTTCATAGCATGCTCCAAGTCTCCTTTGAGAAACATAACTCATAAGCATATATATCAAGAAATCATAAGTTTTGGAAAGCATTATCTTTAAACATATAACTTGGGTTTCATAAACCGTTCATGAGAATCATAACTCCCATACACTAAAAATGCCTGTGCAAATCTCATAACTGAACATAAAATGTGAAACTCATGAATCTGAAGTCGAAACGGCCAAGAGTGTCAAACGTACTGAAAAACTACTGGATCATAATAAGTATTGGATCAAATCATTTCATAAACTAAATTACCTGACCCTTAAGGCTAGCCATTTGATTCTGTGCTAGGTACTCCCCAGGTATAAACATCTAGGTATGGTTCATGTGACTCTGTGCCAGGTACTCCCCAGCTACAAACATCCGGGTACGATTGTCATATGACTCCATGTCAGGTACTCCCCAAGTACAAATATCTGTGTACATTTTTCATCTATATGAAGTTCTCCCTGACCTATGCCAAGTACAATTTTACAATGACTGGATACATATTTCCATAATTCTCATTTCTTGAAAATTCTTTACTTTCAAAAGAGGTTTTAGAACATCTTTCATATGCACATGATTTACCTTTCATAACTCGCTATAAAACAGTTTGTATAGTTTTTAATAAAATAGGTATAATTTCATTCAAACATAAGCATAAACACGAACAGCTTTGTTATTAAACACATTTGTTTCTATTCTCATGTATTAACATACAACTTTTGAATAACTTTACTAAAACATGAATATTCCTCAAGAATCAAAATTTTCTATACCACTTTCTCTATACCACTCCATGTACCACAAATCAAAATCTGTCATTTGTCTATTAATTCCTAAATTTAAGTTTTTGTTTCACCAAAATAAAAGATCAAGAAAAAAAACCCTTGTTATCCCCCACCACCACAACTTCCTCCGCCGTCAATAACTAGAGACCACCACCCCAATCTCACAGGCTCTGTGGAATGTCCATGAAAAAGGCCAAATGGGTCCATTCAACAAATTAAAATATGATTTTCATTCAAACTTCCAACCAACAAAACCTTAATGCCACAGACAATATTGAATCATAAAGTGGGATCGATTGGTAGCAAATTTGGGGCGGTTTTGGCTTTGGGGTTTCTGGGGGTAATGGTATTTGTTTTGCTTAAAAAGTTAAGGGAAAGGGGTAGAGGAAGGCGGGTTTTACTTTGTTGAATTTAAAGGTGTTTAACGTGTTTTTTTATTAAAAATACAACAATCAAAAGGCTAAATTTAGTGCAAAATTCGAAGCCCAAGAAGTACATACTTCTTGGGCTTCGAATTTTGCACTAAATTTAGCCTTTTGATTGGGATTGTGGCGGTGACTATGAGGTTGGGGTTGTCGTGGTCTCTTGCCAGTGGTGGTGGCCCTGGTGGGGATGAGAAGGTTTTTATTTTTTAATCTTTTATTTAAGGAAAGTGAAACACAAACTTAAATTTAGGAATTAATATACACACGTCAGATTTGATTTGTGATACATGGAGTGGGTACAAAGAAAGTGGTACAGAAGTTTTTGATTCATTTCTCATTAGTAAATACAATTACAAACCATGGGCTATTAAACGATCACGGCACATTCCCTTACCTTGGTTCAGTATCTTGAAGTCTCAAAGCTTTGCAGTGGAGTCACCTACTGGTCTTGGCCTGTCCCTAGATCAAAGGATGATAATTCCGTTAGTACCATTCTAGTCTATAATAGGTATTCATTTCATAACTTAGCTATGAACTCCCATAGATTTTCATTCTTTACCCTAACTAGGTTCGTAGGAGTCCCTATAATTACCCAAAACCATAGCTTTAGCCTTTAGGAATAAAATCCCAAAGTTAGGCGTACATTTCCTTTTAACTGCCTATTCCAGCAGCATATACTTCACTTACAAGATTTCAATAAGCTATCAAATCACATCTAATTTTCATGAAAATTTACAGAGCGACTCCTATAGATGTCTATTAACATTTTCAGAGCAAAGGAATATAACAATGATTTCCCAAAAATCATACAAACCAGCGTACTCAAATCCACCCTAACAGAGTTGCAGTCAACTTAGAAATTGCACTATCATTTTTATACTCATCCAATTGCTGTGAGACCAATTCCATTACAACCATATGTATATTAGCTTTTATAGGAACTACCCCTAGCAACAAAATTCACCGAATATGATTTAATCAAACTTTTTCATGTTGTGTTTGAATCTGTCACAGTGACAGTTTTAACACATTTACAAATAAAATAATTACAAATGGTCTTATTTTCATGTGGGAATTTGTATACTTGTACTAGACATGTTTTTTATACTTGTACTAGACGCGTTAAAATATAAAAATAGGCAGCCAATTAAGCATTTTAATCAGTATGGCATATAATAAAAATTCAGTGATCAACACCGCATTAATTACTAACTATAATTTTGCTTAATTGTATAATTACATGCAATGATTAAATTAGTAAGAACCCTAATCCACCTAATTAGTAAGAACATCATATAAGTTTCATTTAGCAAAGACCCATCATTTAAACTCTTGTTTCCTTCAATCTTGTACACATGCAAAGCTGGGTCCTTAAAACTTTCTACCCACATGCAGTTTCACATAACTACTTTAATTCCCAATAATATCCAATTGAAAAATAGTTTCTAAAAGAGATTTCCCACGCATCAAGCTAATTTTAACTATTATATTAAGCTTACATGGATTATTGAGTGAAAAACTTGGATTTTCCCCTACCCCTATGCTCGGTTCTTTGAGAGAAATGTACTAGAATCACTCTAGTTTGAGTCTTAATTCGAGGATAACTTGGAGGGAGAGAGCTTGGAAAATGGAGTGTGTTTCTCCCATCTAGTTCTTTTGTGAGACGAGAAATTAAAATGGTCTTCTTAGGCCTCTGCATGGCCCACCACGTGGCTGATTTTACCCTTAAGAGGAGCACGTGTGAACTATGCATGATTTTTTGGTGTTAAGTGTGCCTTCATTTGATTGGTTAATAAGGTGTGCTAGTGAAATTACTCAATTACCCAGCATGAAATTCAATTAAAGACTTGACATTTTTTAAGGACTTAGCTTTTAGGTTACTCTAACTTATGATTAACTTTTTTTTTTTTTTTTTTGGGAAAAACTTATGATTAACTAGTTACTTTGCTTCTCATCCAAAAAAAAAAAAAAAACTAGTTACTTTGGTTGTGTGTGTTTATATATATATATATATATATATATATATAATAACCATCATTAATAGTGTATGCTAATTAAACCAAACCATTTATTTTTACTTACTTTTACATTAGGGTCCATTGGATTAGGTTAAGGTCCTAATCGTTGCTACCTAAAAAGTAACCAACTTTACACACTCATAATAAATTTGAATGCAAACTATTCTTTTTTTTTTTTTTTTTGAAAGCCAAACTATTCATATTTGAATGCATGAATTTGAATATAAAAATAGATGATGCAAAATTAGAGTATACTAAGAAGGATACTTAGCATAATTATAGTGCATTTATAATCTAAAGGAACATAACATTAAATTATAGGGTAGTTAGAAGGAAACTTGGTAAAGAATTGAAGTGCCATTAGAATCTTATTTAAATTATTGATTGAGCTCCCACTTTCATATATTATATACAATTATTCTACCATGAAATTTTTTGTTTTGCTAACTTTTTTGCAGGCATGAATCAATAGTTATCCAAGAAATCCTTAAAAAGATACTTGGCGAATTGAATCTTATATCCCAAAATATTATTTTCAAGGACCTTGTTGGAATAGAATCTCGTGTGAATGAAATGTTAAATTTATATTTAGATGAAGGGCTTGGTGGTGTTCGCTTTGTAGGGATTTGCAGGATGGGTGGAATGGGTAAAACAACTATTGCACAAGAAATTTTTAAAAGAATATCTGGCAATTTTGAAGCTACTTGCTTTATTGCTAATGTTAGAGAAGAAACTAATAATCAATATCTAGTTTTTTTACAGAAACAACTTCTTTCTAAGATCCTCATGGAAAGTGAAATAAATATATGGAAGGTTCTTATAGTTCTTGATGATGTAGACGGAGAAGAACAACTAGAAGCATTAGTAGGGAAACATGATTGGTTTGGTCTTGGGAGTAGAATTATTGTAACAAGTAGAGATAGGCATTTGTTGAGAAGACATGGAGTGGATGATGTATATACAATTAAGGGGTTGAATGATGATGAAGCTTTGGAGCTTTTTAGTAGGAGAGCTTTCAAGAATCCACATCCTGAAGAAAATTATGCAAAATTGTCTAAGGATTTTGTGAAATGTGCTAACAGCCTTCCTTTAGCTCTTAATGTTTTAGGTAATTCATTGTTCGATAAAACAATGGATGAATGGAAAAGTGCCCTAGATAAACTAAAAATAGAACTTGATGGAAATATTATGAAAATACTTCAAATAAGTTTTTATGGGCTAATGGATACAGAAAAAGAACTATTTTTAGATATTGCATGTTTCTTCAAAGGAAAGAAAAAAGATTTCATAAGAGATATACTAGAAAGTTTCGGTTACCACCCAGACTGCAATATTCGTGTCCTCATGGATAAATCTCTCATAACCATTGAAGAAAATGGAATTTTGTGGATGCATGATTTATTTCAAAAACTAGGCCAAGAAATTGTTCGTCGTGAGTCCCCTAAAGAGCCAGGGGAACGAAGTAGGTTGTGGATTTATAAGGATGTCCTTCATGTATTGCAGAAAAATACTGTAAGTTGACAAATTTAATCCTGTAAGTTTACAAATTCTTCTAAGTATTTATCAATTATTCTAATTTCATTGTTCTTGATTATTAGGGAACGGAGGTTGTTGAAGGCATAATGCTAAACATTTCTATTCAAAAAGAGGAACACTTAAATTATGAAGTCTTTTCAAAGATGAAAAAATTGAGATTGCTTAAAATTAATTTTGTGCAACCTCAACATGGCCTCATTAGAGGTAATGTGCAACTTCCAAAAGATCTTAGTTATCTTTCTGATGAGTTACGCATTATAGAATGGTATGGATATCCTTTTAAATCCATGCCAACCAGTTTTCATCCAAACAAACTTGTTGAACTCAAAATGCACTACAGTCGCATCATACAATTGTGGAAAGGAATTATGGTAAGATTTTCACTCAAAAAAATTTGTTTTTCCTTCCTTTTCATTAATACTAGACTTTATCTAATAATTTTTTGGTTTATAACAGATTTTAAATGCGTTAAAACTTATGGATCTAAGTGACTCTCAATACTTGATTGAGATCCCGGACCTTAGCAGAGCCCCAAAGCTTAAGCAATTGATTCTTCGACGTTGTACAAGACTATATAAGATTCCCACATCTCTTGGACATCTCAAACAACTTATTCGATTGGATCTAAATGGTTGCAAATGTCTTGAAATCCTTCCTCACAAGATCAGCTTGGAAGCGCTTGAAATTTTCGATCTTGGTGGTTGTTCAAGACTGAAGAAGTTTCCAGAAATTATAGGAAATATGTCTCGTTTGTCAAAACTTTGTTTGAGTGAGACAGCTATAAAAGATCTACCATTATCAATGGAGCATTTATCTGGCCTTATAAAATTGGATCTAAGAGAATGCAAAAACCTTTCAAGTCTTTCAAATGGTTGTTGTTTGAAGTCTCTAAAAATTCTCACTTTATCTAGCTGCTCAAAACTTGATACAATACCAGAGAATTTGGGTAATATCGAAGGCCTAGAGGAGCTAGACCTGAGTGGAACTGCTATAACAGGGCTTTCTTTATCTGTTGTTCACTTAAAAAATCTCAAAATACTATCTCTCCGTGAATGTGTGGGGCTATCATCTAAATCATTCAATAAGCTCCTGAGTTTTCCTTTAAAGCAACGAAAAAGAAGTCCTAATCCCATGGGCATGTTAGAGTGTTCTTTACAAGGTTTATGGTCTTTGACGAAACTAGATTTAAGTTATTGCAATATTCGAATGATTCCTAACGTTATTGGGTCCTTGTCATCTATAAAAAAATTAAATCTAAAAGGAAACAATTTTGTTTGCCTTCCTGAAAGTATCATTCAACTATCTAATTTGGAAGACCTTTTTTTGGGTGGTTGCACTCAACTTCAAATGTTGCCCAAGCTTCCATTAAATATGTATGTAATCGATGCAAGAGGGTGTACCTCACTGGAAACATTATCATTAAGTCCAGAATATGATTTTGGGCCTAATATAAATCTTGTCAATTGCGTCAAATTGATTTATAATCAAGGCAAAGGTGACCTGTTCTCAACATTTCTAAGACATCGTATGATTCGTATCATTAAGGTCTGTCTCTCTCTCTCTCTCTCTCTCCCTCTCTCTCTTGCATGTGAGTGAAGTTCTAAACATCATGATTTGTTTGTTTCAGAGAGGCTATAACCCAAATAGGTTATCATATCTCACAATTCCTGGAAGTGAAATTCCGAATTGGTTTAGGCACCAAAATGTGGGGGCTTCAGTGAATCTGCAAGTGCCTTCACATTTATTATTAAGTAGCAAATTTTTGGGAATCGCATTGTGCGCTGTTTATATATTCCGCCAGCATCATCAGATATATACACAAGAGCTTTGTTTGGTTAAAGTCAACGGATATACATATTTCGGATATCCGCTTTCTTTATCAGAGGAATTTGGTAAGATTGAATCGTATCATCTTTGGCTCCAATATTTTCAATTTACACACTGCCGCTGGAAAGAAGAATTGGATGCTAATGAATTCACCCAAATTGAGGTTACATTTGTAACTGACGGTCCAGGCTGGGAGGTTACGAAATGCGGAGCCCATTTGATATTCGAGCAAGACATTGAAGATCTCAAACAAACTAAGCCTGGGTCTAGCAGCTGCACTATCACTCCTTATTATGAGGATGATGATTTAGGTGATTCAGAGAAAGATGCCAAAATTAAGGAAAGCCGTGATGATGAACCACCACACCTAAAGTGGACAGAGCACCCTAATCTAATTGAAAACTGGATTGGGAATTCATGCATACAAGGACAAGGTGACTCTGATTGTGAGTGAGGAAAGAGGAATCCCAGTGAAAGTGGCAACTTTGATGAATCTGCACAGTGGAGCAACTTTTTTTTCCCTTTGATTTATTTGTAAGTGATCTTTTTCTCTTTCTTATGGGTGTAGTTTGCAATTGATTGTGTGTTCATCATTTTTGTTCAATTATGCCAGAGGGTAAAATCAGCACTTTTTTTGTTCTATCTATGGTATTTGCTACACTATTTTCCATAGCAGAATACAAATGAATAAATGCATGCCCACTTCATTGTTGTTGTGTAATCAAATGGAAAGTAGAATATTTGGACCCTTTTGAAAAAAAAAAAAAAAAAAGACGTGATTTTGATTTTCTTCACCCCATTAATCCTTTTGAAATCTGAAAATGGAGTCAATGAAATTTTTTGTTTTTTTTGTTTTTTGTTTTTTTTTTTCAGTTGTAAGAAGCTTTGGAAATTTGCCTTTTGGTTTCCCATTTAGGCTCCTGTTGTGTTATTTTTTTTTTTTTGGATCCCAATATAAGAAACTTAATTTCAATTTTTATTTATTTATTTCATTTAGACAATTTGATTTTAAAAATGAAGTTTTGTCTAGAACTCCTGGTGTGTTTGTGTGTGGATTATCTTTCCTTATAATATTGTAGTTGACGGATTATCTTCTGTCAATTAAATATCATTATTTGAGTTATTGCTGATCAGAATAGTCTTTATTGTTGTTCTCTCAACGCACTTTTATTTTATTTGTTTATTAGTTAAATTTGTTTTCTTTTCTAGTGTACAAGCATCTAGATACGATTCTGGACAATTTGGAATTAGAAACTTCTCATCATTTTATTTGTCCATTAGAAACCAATAGCAGATAAAGAGGTTACAATGCCGGATGGCAGAGATGTTCGTACTACTGCCAGAGCATAGGGTTTGGTGCTTACTACAACGACCACTACACTGTCTTTGAGTGTCTGTGGGGTTGATGCTGATGATGATGGAGAGTGGAACTAGGTTTGGGGCTATTTCTGTTTGGCTACAAGGAAACTTGAGGTCAAATAATGTGAAAAGGGTAAAAAGCTTTTGAATCATATGGGTTTAAATAGCAGTTCCCGTCCTGACTTATCTCTTGAGTTCTTAATTTTTTGGTTTCCTTTCAAAACACACACACACACACACACACACACACACACATATATATATATATATATTTTTCTAATCCTATAATTTTCTTAGAAACTTTTCAGAACACATTAGCGTAGCTCTAGCAAGCCAGTTGTGTTTGGCTTTGCTGGCAATTTCTTTCCTTTAAATAAAATGTATTTTCCAAGAAAATAGGACCTTATTGTGGTTTATGTTGTTTTGTATATATGCTTTCTGAAGGTACCAGTTGGAGCTATGCCGGAAAGCTTTGGAGGAGAATATTGTTGTTTATTTGGGGACAGATTGTGGGACGACCACATTGCTGTACTGCTTATACAAAAGCTAGGTCACTTGATAAGGAAGCCCCAAAAGAGCATATGCATCATCCTCGCCCCTACAGTGGCTCTGGTTCAGCAGGTAAGCTACAATCTATCATGTTGGTTTTGTAATTTGATAATCAGTTTTGGCTTGTAGTTAAGTTTGAGACAATATTTGTAGGTTATATAGCTGGTACATTACACAATAATGAAGTGATGTGCTCTTTGGCTTGGCTGAAGTTGTAGGTCTGGAGGTCATGAGAAGCAGGTAGGGTTGTTGCTTTTTAGTGCTTATGTATGAAATTTCTCATTGTGATTCTAGATTTTAAGAAGGGGTATTTTGAATCTAGCTAGGTACTTCAAGTTCACAATGGAAGGGAGTTTGGCATTTTATCATCAGAACCATGATTATACTATGAAGTATGAACTCATGATCCCTTGAAATATATAAACAAAATCAAGATAGGGCTAGACTACCAGATAGTACAAAAGCATCAATTCCTAGAAATTGACCAACCTTGATAGTGAAGAAGTTTGGGCTTACTCTTTAAACAGCTAGGTGATATGTAGCGTAAGCAAGCAAATAAAGGATTGTGTGGCCTCTTTATCTATTAATTGGGGTCTCATTCGTCAATTGATGATTGATAATTGTGAAAAAAAAATGCAAAACTCTAATTATGATTTATGAGGGATGACCCAGTAGAACAAGAAGCTCTAATAGCAATTTCACCTTGAAAGACTGAGACAACCCCACTAGTACCATTCTTAAAGATATGGGCAAACAAGTTTTAGAATAACCTTTCCACTACTTGCACAGTTGCCTTCAATACTGCTGTGCTCTTCCTTCTATCTTAAATTTAAATAGAATATCTCATTTATTTCTAATTCTCTTTGTGATTTGGTGAGTAATGACTTTTCCATCCTTTCACTCATAATAGCACTTCCTCATTTTATAAATACTGGAAATTTTACCACAAAATGGGTATTCACTCTTCAATAATTGATAGATTAACATTGCCAAAATGTATATATTTTCTATTCTTTTGGATAAACATTGTAATATACAGCTTAAGAGGTTCGAGACCATTGTTGTTTGTTGGTTATAGTTGAATTAGATTGGCACTGACGGAAAAGAAATTTAAATTAGAATATGTGATTGCCAGCCCTTTACATCATTTTAAGTGGTCATTGGAAGTAACAACTGAGAGAAGCATACTGCTTGTGTATATGATCTGTGTGATATTGGGTCCAATGCTAGTGTTCACAAACACTTTTATGGGACAATGTCCCAATATGGAATTTTGTTGATAGATCTCATGTGCATGATTTATACTGTTCTCTGCATCTCAACCTGCACTGGAAAATGTATCCTCAAGATTTAAATGAGCCCATATTATTCCTTAATTTTGGTTTGGTTCTCCATTTTACAGGACATCAAATAGTTCTGCTTACAGTCATTATGGATATCCTTATTGTACATTAGAAAATATTTACAGTGCTATGCTAGTATATTGGCTCTCAAGTTGTCAATTTTTAAAATTGTTTTTTATTGGGGGTGGGGGATGTGCATATTGCTGTTGACTCTGCTCTCTTGCAGATCACGCTCATGTAACCGGTCAGATGCCTGTGAATTGACCATTATCTTCTGGACGTAAAGAGGACTTGCTGATGACTGTGCAGAAATGGTGTTCTGCTTCTGCTGATGACTCTGCTGTTAAGCCTTTGACAAGTTCAGCTGCTAAGTGGAGAAAGAGGCTTTCATAGGATGTATTCCAATTGAATCTACAATTGATAATGTGCAGTTGCATTTCAGTCAGTTTGGCTATGTTTTGGACGTGTATCTTCCTAAGGTAAAAAGTAGCTGATTTATATGTAGTTTAATTGAGAATGAGTGGATGGCTAGCTGATGAAAATATTACTGCATTGTTTTTCTTGACAACTTCTTTCTAAATGCTTCAACCATGCTATACAGCATGTGATAAGATGTACTGTTAAACCAGCTTGGATTTGTTCAAGTTTTTAAAATGGGCTTGCTTGTAGAGCGATACTTTTACCAACTTATCTATATAGCAAAAATTCAATATTGCGCAATGCTGAAATTAAGATGTTCAGATATGACTACAAGAGGGAAAATGAACACATGATGAACACTTAGGTAACACCAATTGGAAACAGATGAGATATTCTGCCAAATTCATCCAGGGAGAAGAATTGAAAATTAGTAATTTCTCAGAGGCTTTTCTTGGTACTAATTCTAATTGATTGCTTGGTTTTTCATGTTGCTATTTGCACATCATGTAAACTCATTTTGTACTGAAATTGCATATTCTGTGTTATATATTAGTATTTATCAGATCCTTTTTGGGTGTTGCCCATATGTTATTGGCATAACTAATATCATGATGCATTTTGCCTCGGGATGAAAGAAAAATGTGTCATAGGGGGTTCGGTTTTATGACATTGTCTGATGAAATTTCAGCTGAGTACACTTCTCAGAAAGTACATAGGATACGTGGGCAGACGTGTGTATGTTATCATGATATATGATAGACAGGTGCTTGGGTCCAATAGGCACTCATGTGGGTAGCCGAGTATCAAAGGAAAGAGCCTCAGAACTTTCTTGTGCAGAGTGGTTTGGTGGGCTAATGTCTGTTAAAATTTTTTTCTGACTCAGCAATTTTAAATATATGGAAGTTTTTTAGTAGAATGATTGGCTACATCAGTTCTCCACCGTGAGGACCTTATTTCTCGAACAAATGAACTTAAAGTCAGAATGGAAACACATTTAGACTAGTAAGGCCATGCTCTTTTCTTTTACCCCCTTTAAAATGTGTGTATATATATAGTTAAAAATTAATAGGTTAGATTTCCTACTCCTCTCTTAAAATTTTATTTACTTACTAACCTCATCACTCACACTCCACATATGTGATGAGGCTCTTTTTTTTTTTTTTTTTTTTGGAGTTTAATTTCAATTTGAATTTATCTATTTGTTAGTGAGGTTACACAAGAAAGGATTGTTATAAAACTATAATTTAGGATTTAAAATGAAGTAATCTGTTGAGTTTAATGTGTGCTAGTTTTTTTTTTTCATTTTTTAAAATATCAAACATACGTGAGATATGTTTAGATAGAGAGTATGCTAATTTTTAAGAAAAAGTTTGTCAAGTAGTTTTTTTTTTTTTTTTTTAATTTTGTTGAATTACAAATTTAACCATATTTTTTATTTTTAAAAAATAAGAATTATCTAATTAGATTAAGGGTATTTTTGACATTTTATAAAGTTATAATTAACTTTTTGAATCTTGTTAATATATAGAAATATATAGAGATTATAGCCCCCTCTTAAAAAGTACTGTATTTAGGAAAAATTACAATTTAAACCCTAGAGTTTAGGGTTGTAACAAATTAAACTCTACAATTTCAAAAATTACAATTTAAAGCTGAAGTTTTAAAAAGTAGTAAATTATAAAATCTTAATGAAGTTTTAAAAGTAAAAAAAAAAAATTAAGATATGGCCTTCTTCGACTTTTACTTAGAGAGGTCAATCACACCATATTGTTTGACAGGAAAATTTATCATGGGTGTTGTACAATGATGTAGCCGAATCTTGTAATCTCCTATTTTGGGACTGTTACTTTGCTCAAGCTGTTTGGCTTTCACATCACCATAAGAGAAACACTTATTTCCTGTGAACATTCACATCACCACAAGAGAAGCATTTGACAAAGCACCCATTTGCTAAAACCCATGCACTCATGCTCTTGACCGGTCTCTTCAAGCACGGAAACTCCAATGGTGGACGCATCGCGTTCTATGTAAATATGGGCAACATTGAAACTGCCCGAAAAGTGTTTGATGTATTGCCTCAAAGAGGCATAGATGCATGGAATGCCATGATCATTGTGTATTGGCGTAAGGAGTACCCAGTTGAAGTTCCATGTCTTTATCATAGGATAATCTTTGGACGGTGTAAGACCTGATAGCTCAACTTTCACTGTGGCCCTCAAATTTTAACGGTTTTAACTAACTTTTTTTCTACTCATGCCATTTGTTCTGGTATGTGCGGAATGTGAAGAAAATTTATCGTAGAAGCTTTGGGTTTGTGACCTTTGCAAATAATTCTTCAGCTTCCTGGGTTGCCTGACGCAAAAATTTAATACAAGGTCAAGAGGTATCCTTCACTAGTTCTTTGGGCTTTGCCCATATGTTTTGGCTTCTTATGAAACTACTATCATGATGCATTTTTGCTTCAGGTAAAGAAAAACTTGTCATGGAGGGTTTGGTTTTATAACATTTTCTGATGAAATTTATGCCCAATGCGCGTCTCAGAAAGTACATAGGATGTTTGGGCAGAAGGTGTGTTGCTAATACTGCCGGTAATTTCAGCTATGCCTCTGGGTCAGTTCTCATTTCCAATTAGGTGGAGCCAGGAATGTTCTTTGCTTTGTGTGTGCATGTGTGTGTTGGAAGGGTGGTGGGGAATATAGTACCATTGTTTTCTTTATTGGTAGGTTACTCACACACCTTGTGGATCTTGAACCCACAACTTCCCCTCCACCTTATTCTAACTAGGTGAGGAAGTGCCATTCAAGTCGGAGCTTGTTGATGTTGATCTACTGGATTACGTATATACAGAAGCCAATCAGTATAGAAAGGAAAGAAGTTAAATTTTCTGCATTACACAGATTTTCATAGCTCATTTATCATGCCAATCAGTTGTCAACCTTGATGATCACATTAAAAAATTAAGAAAATGAAAAGGAACATTTAAATTTCCCAGTCTAAACTAAACTTAAAAAATGGTTAGTATTTAGAATTTTTTCTGATAAATTCTTGAAGTATATATATCTTGATTTACTGTTAGGTTTCATGAATTTATTCCACTTTTTAACAGCAATCATTGATTAGTATTGGTAATGTTTAAGAATTGCTTTCTCAACAGACTTCCACTTTCAGGATTCGACACCGTTAATGCATGATGGTGATGTTTATATTAATTTTCTTGAATTTTTACGCTTTCTTTTAAAACTAAATTACCATTTTTGATAATATGATGAAGTCCTATGATCTTAACCCTCTAAAAGTGCAGGTATTGGGTTCTATTTTCAACCTGTGGGAGGAGAGGGGAATCGCTACCCCATTGTCCCTAAGTCACATTTTTTATTTTAAAATAAGTAAGAGAGAGTTGATGGCACATTTGAGCATGGAATTTAAAAGGGTCAGGATTTGCATTTTGGGTGTGGGTGAAGTTTCGAAAACATGGCTGATCTAGTCTACGGACACCGTGTTCTGTGAATATGGCACTTGTATTGTGATAATTATAAATACTTCTCCACAATCCCTATACCAAGTTGCTGTATCTGATTGCAACTCTCGAATTGACTTAAGAAAGACAACTCGTGATTGAAGACTCATCGTAGTTCTAGTTGTGGAAGCAGAATCTTAGAAATCAACTGGCCTAATTGGCTAGTCCCAGTTGGTTGGAATTTGAAATATAAGAAAGCAGAAGTAGTCTGACTTAATTAATCTAGTGAAAGCTTTTGTAAATTCCTGTTGAATTTTTCTTTGTGCAATCTCTGTTGGGTTTGACTTTCACTTTAATTTGAAGAAAACTCTATTAATCTAATTGAACATGTGAAGTATACAGGACCTATACTGGATGGAATGTCATTACATTGAAGACAATGATAAAACAACTTGTTCTTATTGTTGGTGCACTAGTTTTTTATCAATTCTGTTTCTTGCAGATTGTATTAGAGAATGCTGCTCCTATTGTGAATGATATGGTGGCCGCAGATCTCTCTTCCACTGTGATGCATTCTTTGAGAAAGAAACAAAATTATCTTCATTTACAGTTCCAAATCATCTAAGTTTTAAATGGTAGCATGCATTACTTTTTTTTTGAAAAGTTTGAATTTCTGCCATGTGTCCTGCTTATTTAAAAAGGAATCAGAATGCTTCTCATTTAGCTTAATAGTAGGGCCTTGAAAGTTTTTTAATGGTTAGCAAGAGCCTCTCTTAGAGCCAAATATAAAGTCAAGGAAGGATGGCTACATGAAAGCTAAACAAAACACAGCTCACCAATATGGAGAGCCATAGATGGTAGCATGCTATCTAATAGGCGAAGGAGCGTCCATAAATGTCTGGCAAGATCCTTGGGTCCCATGGGTTGATGGGTTTATTCCCAATCCCAAAGCCCAAGATGATCCAAGGAACCCTCTGATGGCATCTTATCTCATAAATCAGGAGACCCACCCATGGAAAGCTAGCCTTATACAAGAAATCTTTGATGCAGATTCATCAAAAGCGATTCTTTCTATCCCCATCTCTTTGAGACCAAAGCTAAAAAAACATTTTTGGGTTCACAACCCAAAAGGAAATTTCACAGTCAAGTTAGCTTTTCACACTATAATAGAACAATACCATAGCCTCACAAGCTCAGACATTGTTTGGAAGAAACTATGGAGAATTAAGGCTCCCAAAAGAGTCAAGATGCAGGGAGAATTGGAGCAAACATTAAGAAAGCTTTTAAACATTTTTTAAAAGTTTTTTAAAAAATTAAAAAAGCATTTAACTGCCTGACTCCTATTCTCATTCTTCTTCACTTCTTCTATTAGTACTAGATTACGTATACAAAAGCAATAGCGTGAACCTATCAAAAACATAGAAGCAATAGCATGAAGAAGGCATGGTTAAACTCAAAGTTCACTGCTCTACTAGAAAATTCTATTCTCGCTGATGTCCTAATGAATCCAAACTTATCAGATGTGGACACTCTCCTCAGCCAAATCAGTCACCACCATGGACATCTTTAACCTCGACTTGAATGGCACTACCTATGGTATTTTTTTTTTCTCCCTCCTTTCTTTCATTCTTTCACATTTTTTCATGAATTGGCACTTGCAGAGTTATTTGTATAAGCCTTGAAAGTTTTGCTTGTGTTAAGATTTTTTTTTTGAGAAGAACTTGTATCAAGGTTAATTGACTGCAATATAAACATTGTACATTAAAAAACACAAATTTAGAATCTTCAAAGGAACGACGATTATGTTCTGTCCAAATAGTCCACATCAAACAACAATTAAATTCCAAATATTTGAATTATGTTTCCCAAGCCAATAACTCCAACAAAATAATAATTCCGCAACAGAGCCAGGCAAGACCCACTGAATACTGAAAGCCTGAAGCATAAAAACCCATAAAGAATGTGCTACATGATAGTGAAGAAGGATATTATCCACAAATTCCCCACTACACCAGCACATGCAACACCAATTTCGCAAAGAGCGACCCCTAAGCATGAGATTGTCCAAAGTAAGAATGCGATCATGGGCTGCTGTCCACAATAAAAAGTCACCCTTTTGGGAACCTTCGCTTTCCAAATGCCCTTCCAAGGGAAAATAGAGTTGGGGGCCTCCCTTAACTCATTTTAAAAGGAATGAGTATCAAACTTACCACTTCCATTAAGGCCCCAACAAAGAGAATCGCAACCTACTCCCTGTGGAAGATGAGCTTGAATAAAATCAAGTAGAGAAAAAGATGCAGCTAGCTACTGGTCTTGAAAATCCCTATAAAATCTCAAGTTCCAATATCTAACATTTTCCCTCTCCTATTGACACAAAACATCAGACATATAACTCAGAGTAGAGGATTTTAAAGGGATCAACCCCAACCCATCTATCATGCCAAAAGAGGATTCGAGTACCATCACCCACAACAAAAGAAAAATGCTTAGAAAAGCTCTCCCATCCTTCACTAATACTACGCCAAAAACCACACCCATGTTCCCTCCTACAAACTTTAGTTACCCCTTTACCCTCCCCATATTTAGTGGATATAACCCTCTGCGAAAGATGAGTAACTTCACGCCTGTACCTCCACAACCACTTCCTTAATAAAGCTTGATTAAGGACACTACATTTCTTATCCCCAATCCACCCATTTCAATAGGTGAGCAAACCTTGTCCCAAGCCACCAAAGGGTATTTGAAACTCCCCTCAGAAGATCCCCATAAAAAGTTTCTTTGGATTCTTTCCAATCTAGCAGCCACAACTTTAGGAATAATAAATAATGATAAAAAATAACTTGGAAAACTAGAAAGAGTGCTCTTCAATAAAGTGAGCCTACCACCCTTTGATAAATAGAGGCGTTTCCAGGCCGATAATTTATTCTCCATCTTCTCTAGAATGGGATCCCAAATAGAAGCTGTCTTAAATGAAGTACCAAGTGGCATCCCCAAGTATTTCATAGGTAAATTGCCCACCCTGCAACTAAGGATATTAGCCAAAGCATCTAGATTATTCTCCTCTCTAATGGGGACAATCTCACTTTTCTCCACATTAACCTTCAAACTTGTAAAAGCTTGAAAACACGACAAGGCCAACCTTATAGAAAGCAGCTGCTCCCTAGAAGCATTACAAAATAAAATAGTGTTGTCCGCAAACAACAAATGAAAAATGTGCACACCAATAGAGTTCACCGGTCCCTCATGAAAACCATGAATCAGACTACATTCCTTAGTCTTTCTCAGAATCCTACTTAAGACCTCCATAATCAAAAGGAAAAGGAGAGGGGATAAAGGATCACCTTGTCTCAAACCCCATGAGCTTCCAAAAAAACCTTCAAGGGATCCATTCACTAGAACTAAAAATCGGACAAAAGTGACACATGCCTTAATCCACCCACTCCATTTCACCCTTAAACCTATCCTATCCAACAAATAGAACAAGGCATCCCAATTAACATGATCATAGGCTTTTTCATGGGTATTTGATTCGGAAAAACCTTCAAATGGACATTTTAGTCCAAACTAGCCTTGTGGCTACGTATGCCAAGAATGGACATTTGAAGCTTGCTTGTCGTGTTTTCAAGAAGATGCCTTATAAGAGATGCAGGGTTATGGAAACAGACCAGATTTAGTGTCTTTTGAGTGCACTTCTTTCATGTTCACAGCTAGGTTTTCAAAATTGGGTAAATCTACACAAATATATTGTGAGAAGGCTTGATTTTGATCAAGTTTTAGGTACTGCAGTGATTAACATGTATTCAAAATGTGGAGCCCTTTCTTGGGCACGCACTCTGTTTGATCAGATAAATTGCAAAGGAAATCTCTTTGAATGCAATGATAACCAGCTATGGAATTCATGGGCATGGAAAAGAAGCTCTATCACTCTTCCTAGAGATGACAAAAACAATTCAAAAACCAGATCATACTACTTTTTCTTCCATTCTCTCAGCCTTCAGTCACTCAGGTCTTGTGGAAGAAGGCCAATACTGGTTTAATCACATGGTTAGTGAATATAAGGTCCCTCGAACTGAAAAGCATTATGTTTGTATGGTTGATCTTTTGGCTTGTGCAGGTCAAGTTGAAAAGGCTTGTGAATGAATGCTGAATTGGGGCTTGCTGTTTGGGTTGCTCTCCTAGCAGGTTGCTGCAAAAATAACATGTTGTTTATTGGAGAGATGGCCGCAAAGAAGGTTCCTGAGTTAAATCCGGATGACTTGGGAATTTATTCTTTGGTCTCAAACTACTATGCAAAGGTGAGGAAGTGGGATGATGTAGCTAGTGTTAGAAAAATCATGAGAAGGACAGGGATGAAGAAAGTGCCAGAGTATAGTAGAAGTGAAAGGAAACTTCATGCTTTTCTTATGGAAGATAAGAGCCATCATCAATATGAAAATATGATGCAACTTTTGGATAAGTTGAATCATGAAATGAGAGCTATTGGATATGTCCCAAAGATTGAATTTGTGTTGCATTCCCTTGACGAGGAAGTAAAAAAAAAAGAAGTTATGTAATCACAGTGGAGGCTTGCTATTTCTTATGGTCTCTTAAACACGGGGCCAGGAACCAAATTATTGATCATAAATAACCTTAGGGTGTGTGGGGATTACCATGAAGCAACCAAGTTCATTACGAAAATTGGGAACAAAGATATTGTTGTGAGGGAAGTGAAGTGATTTCATCACTTCAAAAATGGGATCTGCTCATGTGGTGACTACTAGTGAAGCTGATGTGCATAGATTTCCTTTCCCTTTTCTGGATTTGTCACAGCTTACGTGTTGAAATATGAGGGTAAGATCTGAAATCTCTTCAGGAAAGTAAGTTCCAAATATTATAATAGCGGAAATGGAAGAGATAAGCAAGCTAACGTCTCAATTGCATACTATAATCTTTAAGGAGTGTATAGATGCAGCTTGGTAACCAATACAGTGCTTCCAGATGGTCCCATCCAACATATCCATATCCAGCTGGGTTGCTGGCAGAATTTGGGTGTTGATACACGTCCACCACTGTATCAATTTCCCCATTATACTATATACTTCAGCCAAGTTCAAAGAGCTTTTGTCTAAAATTATACACTTTCTTTATTGCTCACGGTAGATGCAGATTGTTTGAAAGGATTTATCTATGATTGAAATGCCAAAAAGAAGGACTTGTGGATTTTTTTTAATCCAAATGTCTTCCTGCATGCTTTGCATCAGCAAGCCTGATTTGCCTCTAACAGCTCCAGTATTTAATCCTTTTGAAACTTTTTTTTTTCCATTTCTCTTGCTCCTAGTGTCAAAGGTGATACTTTTTTTTGTTTCATCTCATAAGTCATAATATGGTGGGTTTTATTTCTGCTGCATGAAAATCCAAAATTTTTGAGGATATTATTTGGTTTGACATTTAAAACATGGATTCTCTGACAAAAGCAAAATTGGGAGTATAAACACAAATTAGGGGGTTTCTTGTGTTTCTTATTTTGGGATACAGTTCACATCCTCTAGTATCTACTTGAGAATATAGACCATTATAGAAATGGTTCAAAGAGCAGCCCTTTTCCAATTGTATCTGGTAACCCATTTTAGTGCATCACTTGTCATACTTTGGCTACATGCATACAAACACATATAATTGTATAACTGATTGTAGTTGCTAATTGAGGTTGTGAGCTCTTCAGATGAAAACTCTTTGTATTTTCTTCCTTGTTCTGAGGAAGAATGCCAAAGTTCTGTGCTTCTGCAAAGGGTACAATTCCCTTCTCCTCTTGTTGTTATGGACTGAAGGATAAGTGAGGAATGGCCTGCTAAGGTTTTGTTTTCACTTTTCCTCTGCTTTTGTTGTGTTTATTCTTCTGAATAAGATCTTCTGAAGTAACTGTGGCAGCATGGACAGAGGGCTGGGTCGGTGGACTGCAATTTCCTAAATCTGTGAATTACATGTCAAGAACCTCATAAAATTCTTACACTTTTCAGTTACTGCTTCTATTTCCTTTTCCTAAATCTCTCAACTCACTTTTCAATCACATCCCTCTCCTTAATTTCATTATTGTCATTCTCAAGAGATAACACTTCATCAAGTTGGTGCTTGATTGAACTAACAAAGACCATTTCTGGATGGGATTTACATGCTAAGTAGGATTTTATTTTTGCAAAATGAAACTTGTTGTTACCTTAATTTCTTCAAAAGTCCAAAGTTGGTATTATCTGGAACCTAATAGGTTAATAATACAGAGCAAAAGCAAACTTAGGTGTCAACGAGCTTAACCATTTATTTTTCATTTTCTTTTTTGGGTTGGGAATAATGAGTGTACATTTTAATGCAACAGAAAAACAAGCAGCTTAAGCTGCAGAAAGTAATTATAAAAATAAGAGACGAAGCTGAATCTTATGGCATCCTTTATGAATTCAAAAATGGCTTCTTCATCTTTAAAATTTTGAGCATGGCATCTCTGATTTTCTTCTATATACGATAGATTTTAGCTAGGTAGGCTACTTTTAGAAGTGTAGGTGTAAAGCCGCTTCCTTGCATGGCTTTTATAGCACATTTGAACTCTACTTCCCAATGATCAATCCGTCTACATTTATAGAAAATGTAGGTACAAAAAATTGTTCTCTGCATTTTGGAAAATTTTTCATTACACAGTATTTCTGCAATATCCCCTCTAAACTTGGCTGTACTTGGTAGTTGATTTTTTAAAAAGTTATGGTCAACTAAGCTATAAAAGAATGCTTTTGCATTTGAATTTTTTTTTAAAACCAATCTAGGACTGGAAGAGAATTTTTGATTGCATACTACGTACCTTTAAAAATGTCTTTGTAGTATTGAAGTACTCCAAACGAGAAAATATATTTGTTGATATATTTGGAAACCTTTACGCATCTCTGGTGATTCCAACTTGATTCTTTGATCTAGCATGTGGTGTTCTACTTCAAGGCTATGTTCTCCTACAGGGTAATACAATTGTATAATTTTGACAGTTTTAACAACTTTTTTTTTCTACTCATGCCTCTTGTTCTGGTATGTGCAGGATGTGAAGAAAATTTGTCATAGAGGCTTTGGGTTTGTGACCTTTGCAGATGATTCTCACCTGCCTGGGTTGCCTGACATAAACATTTGATACATGGTCAAGAGGTATCCTTCACATGTTCTTTGGGCTTTGCCCATATGTTTTGGCTTCAAACTAATATCATGATGCATTTTGCTTCAAGTTGAAAGAAAAACTTGTCATAGAGGGTTTGGTTATATGACATTTGCTGATGAAATTTCAGCCCAATATGCTTCTCAAAAAGTACATAGGATGCTTGGGCAGGTGTGTTGCCATTACTGCTGGTAATGTCAGCTATGCCTCTGCGTCAGTTCTCATCTCCAATTAGGTGGAGCCAGGAATTTTCCTTGCTTTGTGTGTGTAGGTGGAGACGGGAGTTTTCTTTATTGGTAGGTTACTAGGTTACTCACACACCTTGTGGATATTAAACCCACAACTTACCCCTCCACCTTACTCTAACTTGGTGAGGAGGTGCCATTAAAGTCGGAGCTTGTAGATGTGGATCTTCAATATAAAAAGAAAAGAAGTTAAATTCTCTGCATTACACAGATTTTCATAGCTCAGTTATTGTGCACAAGTTGTCAACCTTGATAGCCACATCAAAAAATGAGCACCAAAGAAAATGAAAAAGAACATTTTGGATTTCCAAATCTAAACTCAACTTTAAAAATGGTTAATATTTTGAATTTGTTCTGATAAATTCTTGAAGCATAAATATCTTGATTTATTTTAACAGCAATCATTGATTGGTATTGGTAAGATCTCATAGGATACCTGCAATGTAGTTGGCACTTCTTTATTAAATCTATAAACTTAGCGGTAGGATAATGTTTAAGAGTTGCTTTCTCAACAAACTTCCACTTTCAGGATTCCACACCATATATGTAGACACCTTAATGCATGATGGTGATGTTTATATTAATTTTCTTGAATCTTTACACTTTCTTTTAAAACTAAATTACCATGTTTGATAATATGATGAACTCCTTTTATGATCTTAACGCTTTAAAAGTGCAGGTATTGGGTTCTAGTTTTCAACCCGTGGGAGGATGGGGAATTCGCTACCCCATTGTCCCTTAATGACATTTTTTATTTTTAAAAAGTAAGAGAGAGATAGCACGTTTGAGCCTGTAATTTAGAAGGGTCGGGACTAACATTTTGGGTGTGGGTAAAGTTTTGAAAACAGGGTTGATCTACTCTATGGGCACCACGTTCTGTGGATATGCACTTGTAATGTGATAGCTATAAATACTTCACCACCATACTTATACCAATTTTCTGTATTGATTGCAACTCTTGAATTGACTTAAAAAAAATACAAAAACTTGTGATTGGAGACTCATTGTAGTTCTAGTAGTGCCAGCAGAAACTTAGAACTCAACTGGCCTAATTGGCTAGTCCCAGTTGGTTGGAACTTGAAATATAAGAAAGAAGAAGCAGTTTGACATAATTAATCTAGTTAAAGCTTTCATAAATTCCTGTTGCGTTTTTCTTTGTGCAGTCTCTGTTGGGTTTGAATTTCACTTTAATTTTAAGAAAACTCTATTAATCTAATTGAACATGTGAAGTATACAGGACGTATACTGGATGGAATGTCATTACATTGAAGACAATTATAAAACAACTTGTTCTCATTTTATTGTTGGTGCCCTAGTAATCTTGAATTCTGTTTCTCGCAGATTGTATTAGAGAATGCTGCTCCTATCGCGAATGATATGGTGGCTGCAGATCCCTCGTCCACTGTGGTGCATTCTTTGAGAAGCAAACAAAATTCTCTTCATTTCACATTCCAAATCAGCTATGTTTTATATGGTAGCATGCGGTCTTCTTTTTCTTTTTTCCCTGAAAAGGTTAAATTTCTGCCATGTGTCCTGCTTATTTAAAAAGGAATCAGAATGCTTCTCATTTAACCACATGTTGGATTTATGCCCTCACCCTCACACGTGATTGTTGCACTGCCTAACTCCTATTCTCATCATTCTTCTATTAGTATTTGATTATGCATACAAAAGAAATAGTGGGAACCTATCAAAAAAACAAAAGCAATAGCGTGAAGAAGGCATGGCTAAACTCAAAGCTCACTGCTCTACTCGAAAATTCTATTCTCGCTGATGTCCTAAAGAACCCAAACTTATCAGACATGGACACTCTCCTCAGCCTTGAATCGGGCACCCCCATGCACATCTGTAACCTCGACTTGAATGGCACTACCTATGGTATTCTTTCTCTCCCTTTCACTTTCTCATGTTAGCACTTTGACAAGCTTGTGACTGTAACTAAACGTATATTGAAAGCTACTACTCATTTTGATGAGATGATAGTGGTTTTTTTTCCTACCTCCTTTCTTTCATTCTTTCTCATTTCGGTTATGAATTGGCACCTATCAAGCATACAGAGTTATTTGTATAAACCTTGAAAGTTATATATATATATATATATATATATATATATATTTTAGAGAAGAACTTGTGTGAAGGTTAGACTACAATTGTACATGAAAAAGCACATATTTAGACTTTAAAGTCAATAAAGAATATTTGCTAGATAAATCAACATTGCATGTGTCTGCAAAGATCAATCTGAATAATGGACCATTTATTCTGGATTAATTAGAGCTAGTGAATTGAAGTCAGAACATGCATAAAAACTAGTTGGAAGAAAATTCCAACATTAAAATGATTTATTTTAATGTTTCATGATTGGAAAAAAAAGGGGGAAAAGATTTCTTACTATGTTTTCTCTTTATCTTTGATTTTTGTTTCAATGAAAAAGTTTTCTCTGTTCTCTATCCTTCACACACACAGATAGAGAGAGAATTTCATATATACCCAAATGAAAGTTAGGCATTGTGTTAGAATTATGGTTAAATGATTAAATTTATTATTTTTAATTGCTTAAACTTTTTGGAGAATTGGCAATTTAACACTCTAATATGGTAATTTAACTCTCTAAGATGATAATGACAAAAATAGAAGAATCATTGTGTGCACAGGTTTTCTCTCTTACACTTGTTTGATCATTGTATTTTGAACTGATTGTGCTTCTCTCTTAGTACACCACCCATTATACTAGGGGTTTTTTTTTTTTTTTTTCTAATAAAATTTTCCTTTACTTAAAAAAAGGTTTTTAGCTAGGCGGAGACTGAAACTGAGAATCCTTATTCAAGAATAAAATGTTGAGAAGAATGGTATGTTAAATAATGTGATGTAACACAACTATGGTTAATGCATGTGGTTAGCAGATTTCTTTTAACGGCATCGACTGAATAAAATATATTAATTATTTTCTACAAAATGCTTATATTTTTATGGTTTAATTTGTTTTTGCAAACGATTTGAGATCAGGAAAAAAAAATTTTGACATTTAGTGCTTACAAATGCCATTGAGGGCAAATCATTGTGGTGCTAGTAGTGGCTGGTGGTGATACAACACGCGCAATAACTTGGCCTCGCGTCAATGGAGATATTATTCGTCGAGATGATATTGAGTGGCCTCAGGACTTAAACATATTCAACCTTGTTTCAATTGCATTATGGTGGTAATCATAGAGTTTTAGAAACTGTCTATCATTTATAGGATTTCTCTTTTTGTATTCTTATTATAAAAGAAATTATTTAGAATTTGTGACAGTTTAACTTTTGGTCTCATGCACTATAATATATGTAACATATTATAATTGATTATATTATCTTCTCTACATATTTAAGTTCTAAAGCATAGTATTTCATCATTTGCTATTCTTCCTATGTAAAAACTCTTTGCCTTCCTTGATTGTGATTACAACAATAATTAATTAATTACCAATAGTTGTTATTTGGGACTAGCAAAAGCGCATTTACACGAAAAATAATATAAAACAATCACACAAAACAATATTTAATGTAATTTGGCCAATTCTAAGCCTATGTCCACGAGCAATGCTTAACAAAATTCACTATTAACAATATGGATTACAACCACACTCAATCTAACCTCAAACGAGACTCACTTACTCTCACAAACAACACTCACATACCTTACCAAAAAAAAAAACTATGTCATAAACCTCACACACACACAAATAGATAAGCACTCAAATTACTTTCCAAAGAAACTTACTCTATGTTCTTCTAAAAGAGTCTTTTCTTCTCTCAATGTGGAAGGACCCATAGCTAAAAGTCACCCAATCCTTTCCAACAATGCCTATATATAAGGCTTAAATTCTATTCATTGATAGACAAGGAATATCCAATTATTTTTTTATACTAAGGAGAATTGTTTTCTTCTACAATAAGGAAAAACTTTTCCTCTCTTACCAAAGAAACCTAATAGCGAAACCAAAATCCAAATAGGAATTTGAGGTAATTTCTAACAAACCTGTAGGTACTCTGTATTCTCTTGTAAGAGGAGGAGGGCTAGTTGACCTGTAGCCCTCCTAATCCATATGCTTATAATTGTTAAGACTATAGGCACATGTGCAGTTCCATATGCTTGTTCGTTGTTGATTTTCAAACGAAGATCTTATTGTTCCCAATCAACTACTCCAAACATAGACTTCCATATGTTTTGAGTAAAGTCAACAATTCAATTTTTGAACAGTGTAGGCATGCACCTTGCCCAATCCTTCTTCCTGGAATCTTCAAGGCAAAACAAAGACTTGAAATTATCAATTGGGTAATGTCTATTACACACATTTCAGTTTTTGAATTAAAATTATGACTTGAAGTAATGATTTTAGTTCAAAAAATAAATTGAAGGTATGGTATGTGCAACAAAGGAGAACAATGAGTATTGGAATCAATCAAGGAGGAAGATAATTATGCTCAATTTGCAGTGAGGTCAACTACTGATTGTTGAAACTTGAAACAAATTAGGTGTGCGTGCAAGTGGCAAAACAATGACCAAAATTATTCAACTATAATAGAAATAAAATAAAAAGGAAGATAATCATGACAGCTGGTAGCAAAGTCGTGCAAAAGCAATGGTCATGTGTAATTTTACAATGAAAGAGGGGGGAGACTTCATTGTAAAGACTAAGCATATTACTTACTTGTATTCAATTGTAAAATATTAAATTGAAGAAATTATATCATTAATGTAAATGACCGAAATTCAAATGGAATCCATTTTATTTTTATTTTATATCATCCTAAAATAACTTGTATTTTGAATGGACACAATGAGATGGAGGGGTCAAAATTCACAAGTAATTCATTCATATAAATCCAAGAATACATTCAATTGTATACTCAATTTTATAACATGTTTAAGTGGTTAACTATAAATGGTAGGGTGGAGACTTTCTATGCACAACTTTTTATATGAACTTATCATTTTTTTTCTTCTTCTACAACTCACACAAATTATTTTAATAAATCTTGAAATTGAGTGTGCAATTTTTTATTTTTCGGGTAAACAAATGCATATATTAAAGAAACTAAGTTCTTATAAACCAACTCAAAACAGCATTAGAGTTTCCAAACTCTATTAAAAATGAAGGGCAAATTACAACTTACTCACCTATGGTTTGACCAAAATCTAAGTTGCTTGCTTGTGGTTTAAAATATGATACTTTACCCACATGAGGTTAGCTCAGTTAAAATTCTGTAACATACCTCTGTTAAAAAAATGATAAATATATAATTTTGCTCTACTTTTATGTCCCTTTCCTCCAAAAACAAAAACAAAAAAAAAAAAAAAAACATAAAAATACAAGATTAAATAAAATCAAAAATGATCCAGCGGAACATTTTTATCATGGGATTTCAAACCATAGGTAGGCAATTTAAATTTGAGTCAAACCTCAGGTGGGTAAAGTGTCAAATTTCAAACTACAAGTTACTCATATGTAGTTTGGCCGAAATTTAAGTTTCAGTCAAACCTTAGGTAAGTAAAGTGTCAAATTTTAAACTACAAATAGGCAACTTAAATTTCAGCCAAATCACGTATGAGTAAGTTATAATTTGCCAAAAAAAATGAAAGATGAGGATGTGGTTCCTCGTACAAAATGACAATTTCCCTTTTCATTTTTTGGGGGGGGGGGGGGGGGGGAGGGGGGGGGACAGCTAAAGTTGGGTTTGGTAGTCAAAGAAAACAGAAGAAGAAGAAGAAGAAAGTGATTAAAAAAATAAAAATGAAGCATAATCTTACAAATTACTCTAAAAAAAAATTTCAAATACTTATTTTTTATCTTGTTGAACTAGTACCAATCATATTCATTATCACACCTATTAATAAAAAAAATTTAATAAAATTTGTATTACTTTTAATATTTTTTAATAAATAAAGATATTATTGTTCAATTTTAATAAATTGTGATATTGAATGAGTGTATTTTGTATTAGATTCCGTCTACAAGTGGCCAACACCTTCTAGGTGTTTTCCTAGCATTTTCTGTTTTCTTTTTGTTTTTTAGTTTTTGGATAAGCTATTTTCCTGTGCATATGAGCCCTCGTCCACGTGAAAGCTGAAAAAAAACAAAAGCTGGTTTGACAATAAATATTAAATAAAGAAGGAAGAGTTTCTGCGACAACTTATAGTGCCATAGTGGGATGCCCTGCCCCCTTGCCCACCGACTCTAATAAAAAAAGCAAAAGTTAGTCTGATAATAAAACAAAGAATAAAGACTTTATGCAACAATTTATGGTGGGATGCCCACCGACTAAAATTAATTAATTAATTGGTGGATCATAGAAAATGAACTTTTGACCCCTCTTGTATGAGTTTTTTGGCTAAAAATGGTAAAAAATAAAGTTTATTTGTGTTATAGGCACTGTTCTAACTTAATTAGGGAATTAAGGAACTTAATTAGGGAATTGAGGAAAGGGTGAATTTCGATAACGGTATTGCCGAAATTCTATCAAAAGTATGAGAGAGAAAATTTAAACGCGCTGACCGAAGTGTGCGGGTGCCCAAAGGAAATCAATTGTGGCAATGCCATTGCCGAAATAGGGGAAAAAAATTTTCTGGCAATGCCATTGCCGAAAATGGGAGGGAAAAAAAAAGTGATTGCCGAAATCTGGAGAGGAATTAAAAAATATATAACGTGCTACGTACACAGTATTTTTACAACATTTTCACAACAAATTACAGGTAATTAGTTATTATTAGTTCAAATTTGAATTTAACACTGAGATTACTTTTTTAATCTGAGTCTTTTGGCTAAATATTGGTAAATTTCAAATTTATTTGCGTTATAGGTACTATTCCAAATTAATTAGGAAAGTGAGGAGAGAGACTGAATTTCGGCAACACCGTTGCCAAAATTCTAACAAAAGTATGAGAGAGAAAGAGAAAAAGTTGGAGAGAGAGAAGTTGGAATTTCGGCAATGGTAATTCCAAAATTCCTGTTGCCCAAATCCCTACCCGAGTGAGTGAGTGCCCGAAGTGTGCTGCTTGGGTTAGGGGTGCCCAAATGGGGAAACCCAATTGTGGCAATGAGATTGCCGAAATGGGGAAAAAAAAATTGTGGCAATGCCATTGCCGTAAATGGGAGGGAAAAATAAAATAAAAAAAGTACTACGTACACAATATTTTTACATTTGCACAATAAATTACATGTGATTAATTGTTATTAGTTCAAATTTAAATTTTAACACTGAGATTACTTTTTTAATCCAACAATAACAACTAATAACAATCTGCCATTTAAAATTTGTTGTAAAAATATTGTAAAAATTGTGTGTACATATCATTTCTAAAAAAAAAAAAAAAAAGGTGGAATGGATTGTTAATTTTCCCCTCCTATTTCGGCAATGCCATTGCCACAATCCATTCCACCCTTTTTTTCTTTTTTCTTTTTTTAAAAATGATATGTGCACACAATTTTTACAACATTTTTACAACAAATTTTAAATGGCAGATTGTTATTAGTTGTTATTTTTGGATTAAAAAAGTAATCTCAGTGTTAAAATTTAAATTTGAACTAATAACAATTAATCACATATAATTTATTGTGCAAATGTTGTAAAAATATTGTGTACGTAGCACTTTTTTATTTTATTTTTCCCTCCCATTTACGGCAATGGCATTGCCACAATTTTTTTTTCCCCTATTTCGGCAATGTCATTGCCATAATTGGGTTTCCCCATTTGGGCACCCCTAACCCAAGCAGCACACTTCGGACACTACTCACTTGGGCATGGATTTGGGCAACAGGAATTTCGGAATTACCACTGCCGAAATTCCAACTTTTCTCTCTCCAACTTTTTCTCTCTCTCTCTCATACTTTTGTTAGGATTTCGGCAACGGTGTTGTCGAAATTTAGTCTCTCTCCTCACTTTCCTAATTAACTTGGAACAGTACCTATAATGCAAATAAATTTGAAATTTACCAATATTTAGCCAAAAGACTCTTTTTAATCTAACAATAACAATCAGTAACAACCTATCACTTAGAATTTGTTGTAAAAATATTGTAAAAATTGTGTGCACTTATCATTTCTAAAAAAAAAAATGTGTAATGGATTTGTGGCAATGGCATTGCCGAAATAGGAGGGGAAAAAAATTTGTTGCAATTGGTTTGTGGCAATAGTATTACCGAAATAGGAAAAAAAAAATTTATGGTAATTGTGACAATACCATTGCTGAAAATGAGAGGAAAAAAAAATGTTACAATTGGTTTTCGGCAATGGTGGGTTTTATGATTTATGGCTCAATCGAGATTTGAGAGAGACAATAAGTCCAAGTTGGTTTTCCAGCTATATTTTATATGGTGGGTCAGTTGTGCTCATGGTATTGGTAGCCCAATTCAAAGTATATAAAATATAGCTGGAAAACCAACTTGGACTCATTGTCTCTCTCAAATCTCAATTGAGCCATAAATCATTAAAATAAAAAAAATGTTACAATTGGTTTTCGGTAATAGTATTGCCACAATTGTCATAAATTTTTTTCCCCTCCTATTTCGGCAATGCCATTGCCACAAATCCATTATACTTTTTTTTTTTTTTTGAGAAATGATAAGTGCACACAATTTTTACAACATTTTTACAACAAATTCTAAGTGACAGGTTGTTACTGATTGTTATTATTAGATTAAAAAAGTAATCTCAGTGTTAAATTCAAATTTGAACTAATAATAACTAATTACCTGTAATTTGTTGTAAAAATATTGTGTATGTAACACGTTATATTTTTTTTTATTCCTCCCCAGATTTCGGCATTCACTTTTTTTTCCCCCTCCCATTTTCGGCAATGGCATTGCCACAATTGCCACAAATTTTTTTTTCTCTATTTCGGCAATGGCATTACCACAATTGATTTCCTTTGGGCATTAGCGTGTTTGGGCAGCAGGAATTTCGGCAATACCATTGCCGAAATTCAAAATTTTCTCTCCCACTTTTTCTCTTTCTCTCTCATACTTTTGTTAGAATTTCGACAACACCGTTGCCGGAATTTACTCTCTTTCCTCAATTCCTTAATTAAGTTGGAACAGTACCCATAACGCAAATAAACTTTGTTTTTTGCAATTTTTAGCCAAAAGACTCCCTCTTGTATTGAAGAAAATGAATTTTTATGTCTCTTTTCTTCAAAAAAAAAAAAAAAACATAAGATTAAATAGGATCGGGTAGAATATTTTTATTATGAGATTTTAAACTATAAGTAAACAATTTAAGTTTTAGTCAAATCTCAGTGGGTAAAGTGTCAAATTTTAAATTATAAATAGGTAATTTAAATTTCAACCAAACTACATATGAGTAAGTCGTAATTTCCGAATTCTAGGTTTTTTCCTATGCATATGAAGACCTGCATAAATGGAGCCCACATGGAGAAAAAGCAGCAAAAGTTGGGTTTGGTAGTCAAAGAAAACAGATGAAGAAAGTAACAGAAAAAAGAGTGAAGCATAATCTTACAAATTACTCTAAAAAAAATTTCAAATACTTATTTATTATCTTGTTGAACTAGTAACAATCATATTTATTAATAAAAATTTTTTAATAAAATTTGTATTATTTAAAAAATAAAGATATTATAGTTCAATTAAGTATCCCCATACTACAAAGTGACATTATTGTTCAATTTTAATAAATTGCGATATTAAAGTGAGTGCATTTTGTATTAGATCCTGTCTACAAGCAGCCCATACCTTTCCAGGTGTTTTCCTAGCATTTTCCGTTTTCTTTTTGTTTTTTAGTTTTTGGACAAGCTTCCAAGTATTCTTCTGTGCATATGAGCCCACGTCCACGTGAAGGCTGAAAAAAAACAAAAGCTGGTTTGACAATAAAGAAGGCAGAGTTTATGACAACTTATAGTGGGATGCCCTGCCCACTTGCCCACCGACTCTAATAAAAAAGCAAAAGCTAGTCTGATAATAAAACAAAGAAGAAAGACTTTATGCAACAATTTATGGTGGGATGCCCACTGTGCCCACCGACTAAAATTAATTAATTAATTGGTGGATCATAGAAAATGAACTTTTGACCCCTCTTGTATCGAAGGAAATGAATTTTTACGTCTCTTTTCTTCAAAAAAAATTTTAAAAAAAGATTTTTTTTATAAACAAATACACACAAGAAAGAGGGAAAGAGACTTAATACAATGGCACATCACAATTGTACTAAAAAATTATGATAACTTTTAAGTAAGGGTGGGCAAGTTATACATAAAAAAAAAAAAAAAAAGATCAGATAAAATATTTTTATTATGAAATTTCAAACTATAAATAGGCAATTTAAATTTTAGTCAAATCCCAGTGAATAAAGTGTTAAATTTTAAATTATAAATAGACAACTTAAATTTCAATCAAACTACGTACGAGTAAGTTATAATTTGCCAAAAATAAAAGATGAGGATATGGTTCCTCATACAAAATGATAGTTTTCCTTTTCTTTTTCGTTTTTTCTTTTCGAATTTCAAGTTTTTTTCTGTGCATATGGAGGCTTGCATAAATGGAGCCTATCCGAAGAAAAAGCAGTTAAAGTTAGGTTTGGTAGTCAAAGAAAACAGAAGAAGAAAGTATAAAAAAAAGAGTGGAGCATAATTTTACAAATTATTCTTAAAAAAAATTTAAATACTTATTTATTATCTTATTTAACTAGTAACAATCATATTTATTATCACATTTATTAATAAAAAAAATTAATAAAATTTGTATTATTTAAAAAATAAAGATATTATTGTTCAATTAAGTACTCTGATATTACAAAGTGACATTATTGTTCAATTTCAATAAACTCTGACGTGTGCAGGTGGCCTTACCTTCCAGGTGTTTTCCTAGCATTTTTCGATTTCCTTTTGTATTTTTTGTTTTGGAATTTGAATAGCTTCCAAGTATTTTCCTATGCTTTGCGCAGACGTAGCCCACGTCCACGTGGAAACTGAAAAACACAAAAGTTGGTTTGGCAATAAATATTAAATAATGAAGAAAGACTTTATTCGACTGTTGACCCATTTGCTCAAGTACAAATATTAAATTGTGACGTGACAACTTATAGTGAGATGCCCTGGCCAATGACTAATAAAAAAATTAAATTGATGGGTCCTAGAAAATGAACTGTTGACCCATCTGCTCATTCTTATTACGAGTTAGCAACCACGTACTTCCCTGTGTGTTAATTTAATAGAGATTTCAAACTGAGTACACTGTTTAAGGTGTCGCTTGGAAGATTGACTATTATGGAACTTCACCCTTTGTTGTATTCTATATTATGTATCTGTACACAAATTGGTCTTCCATTTAACCTCATGGTATCGCTTGGTCTGTTTACAGATTCAGTAGATCGGATAATGTCTGAAACGCATGAACTTGAAGGTTCTACAGTTGCTGTGTACTCAATGACTCCAAAGATGTCTTATTTGATAGAGAAGTACATATATCATTTTATCTTTATAGTTTTGTCTTGCTGACTATTACCTTTTTATTTTAGGAAAAAGTTTGCCTACGAACTTCATTAATTATTTTTCTATTAAATGTGAATTTTGACTAATACACTCCGTTAGATTATATATTTTTTTTATATCTTTTATGTTTGTAAAATTTTAGAAAATTAAATATCAATAGATATGTCATCAATTAAATATTTAAATTTGAAAATTTTGTAGTCTAAAATTATATATAAAAAATAAGTTTATAGATCGAATAATAAATAACATCTGATTGACATGAAATTTGATATGCTTGTTTAGAACATAAAGAACATACAATCTAATAATCAAATTTTCAAAATATATAATTATATTAATTTTTTTTAGTGGAAATTGTAACAATTTTGTCCTTTATTTTCAAAAAAAAAGGGACCATTATTTAGCAAAAGAATAACCTACAGAGGGACTGACATTCACAAATAATCTATTCAAAGAAACTTGTTCACTATTTTTTCATCAACTTATCACCTTTTTTTTTTTTCTTTAAAAAAAATATATCAATTACCTTTTTTTTCACTACTCATTGTAGACTATTTTAATAAATTGTGATATTAAGCGAGTGAAAATTTTATTAGATTCCGCGTGCAGGTGGTCCTCCTCTTGCAGGTATCTTCTTGTGCAGATGGGGCCCATGCCCACGTGAAAAAAGCAGCTAAGGAAGAAGAAATTGAAAATTTTCACTCACTCGTCCTCGCCTGTGGAAATTTCACTCACTCAGATGGATGCCCACTTGCCCACCAACTCAATCAAAAAATGAGTTAATGGGTCATAGAATAATAAACTTTTGACCCATCTTCTCACTCTTATTGCAAGAGGCTTTTTTGAGTTTTTTTTAGTCACACCTGCAAAATTTCCTAAATCTCTAACCTCACTATTCAAGCTCTTCCATTTCTTTTATGGCTCTTCTTCCATCATCATCACCATCTTCTTCTTCTTCTTCTTCTTCTTCTTCCAAAGGAGGGAAATATGATGTATTTCTTAGTTTCAGAGGCGAGGACACCCGCAAAAGATTTACAGATCATCTATATATAGCTTTGAAACAAAAAGGCATATCCACTTTCAAGGATGATGAAAAACTTAAGCAAGGAACACCAATTGCCCAAGAACTCTTGAAAGCAATAAAAGAATCAAGGTTTGCTGTTATTATTTTATCAAGAGACTACGCTTCTTCAAAGTGGTGCTTGAATGAACTAACAGAGATCATTGAGTGCATGGAAAATAGTGGATTGGTAGTTCTACCTGTTTTTCACTATGTAGATCCTAGTGATGTGCGGAATCATAGAGGGACTTTTGCCGAAGCCTTTGATAGACATGAAGAGAGTTTCAAGGACAACATGGGAAATGTAGAGACATGGAAAGCTGCTCTAACAAAAGTTGCCAGCCTTTCTGGATGGGATTTAAAGGATAGGTAAGAGTTTCTTTGAATTGAAATAATGCTATTTTTTGTCGACTTTTCTTTTCTTTTCTTTTTGAATTTATTTATCATTCCTTTCCTTTGTTTTTTTTTTTCTTTTACTTCGTTAGTATTCAACTATTTTTAAAATAACCTAGACTAACCCTATTCTAATCCTAGTAGTACTAAATCAGTGTCATGCAAGTACATAATTACACAGACTTGGGCCTTACAACAAATTTGGCCCCTAATATCTCTAAAATTTCCCCCATAATACATCTTGTAATGAATTTCTTTGTCCCATCTATATTACAAACTTTGGAAATTATAATCTCAAATTGGACTTTGGATTTGCATAGTTTGGCATGGTAGTCCCTAAATTACCCAATATGAGCAAAAAGTCACGAACTTGGTAATCCTCATTCTACATGTGACTTATATAAGCTATACCCACCCACCCGTAATGTTTTCATTCGAATTGCTACTTTATGTTTTTGGCAGAATTGTCTTGATAAGCAAGTAAAAATATCAAAAGCAAATGGTTAGGTGAAAAGTAGAATTATACAGTTAACACGTCATTTTTTTTTATATGAAGAAAAAAAATAAGCTAGTAAAAATGTCCTAAGCAAGTGGTTAGGCGAAAAGTAGAATTATACAGTTAATACTTCAATTGTTTTATTTTTATGAAGAAAGGGCGCGTGAAAATAGCATTCCAAGAAATGTAAAACAAAGAGGACTAAATATAATTAGACATTTTCAATGTGGCTGAACGAAGCTAAGATTATGATTATATGCTGAATGTTTTATCTTTAAATGTGGCTAGCTTTGCCTCATCAAAATTATTGTTTTGCAATTTTCTTTGCAGGTATGAATCAGAAGTTATCCAAGATATCATTAGAAGGCTATGCACCGAGTTAAATCATAAATTCTCAGGTGTTTATGAGGCACTTGTTGGAATGGACTCACGTGTGGAGGAAATGTTGGGTTCATACTTAGGTAAAGGGTTGGAAGATGTTCGCTTTGTTGGGATATGCGGGATGGGTGGAATGGGCAAAACAACTCTTGCACGAGAAATTTATAGAAGAATTTCAAGTAACTTTAAAGCTAGTAGCTTTATTGCAAATGTTAGGGAAGAAACTAAAAATCAAGGTCTAGTTTCTTTACAAAAACAACTTCTTTCTAAGATCCTCATGGAAAGGGAAATAATTATATGTGATTTTTATGAGGGAATCGATATTATAAGTCGTAGATTCTGTAATACCAAGGTTTTTATTGTTCTTGATGATGTGGATGGAGAACAACAATTAGAAGCATTAGCAGGGAAACGTGATTGGTTTGGTGCGGGGAGTAGAATTATTCTAACAAGTAGAGATAGTCATTTCTTGAAAAGAAATGGAGTGGATTATATATATACAATTGAGGGGTTGAATGATGATGAAGCTTTGGAGCTTTTTAGTTGGGGTGCTTTTAAGAAAACCCATCCTGAAGAAAGTTATATGGATTTGTCTATGGATTTTGTGAATTATGCAAAAGGCCTTCCTTTAGCTCTTAAAGTTTTAGGTCCTTTGTTGTTTGGTAAAAAAATGAATGAATGGAAAGATGCCCTAAATAAACTAAAAGCAGAATTTGATAAAAATATTATGAATATACTTCAAATAAGTTTTGATGGGCTTACAGATTCGCAAAAAGGATTGTTTCTAGATATTGCATGTTTTTTCAAAGGAGAAAAAAAGGATTGCATAAGTGATATACTGGAAAGTTTTGGTTATTATCCAAACTACAATATTGGTGTTCTTGAGGACAAATCTCTCATAACCATTGATTACGACGGAATTTTGTGGATGCATGATTTGCTGCAAGATATGGGTCAAGAACTCGTTCATCAAGAATTCCCTAAAGAGCCTGGTAGACATAGTAGGTTATGGATTTATGAGGATGTCGTTCATGTATTGAAGAATAATACTGTAAGTTAACTAGTGTATATTATATATATATATATATATATATATATATATATATATATATATGTTACTATAAAATTTTCTAAGAATTTTTACAAATTATTCCAAATTCGTTGTTTTTGTTTATTAGGGAACAGAGGTAGTTGAAGGTATAATGCTAAACCTACCTATTCAAAAAGTTGAACACTTGAGTGCTGAAGCCTTCTTAAAGATGAAAAATTTGAGATTGCTTAAAATTCGTAATGAGGAACCTCCAAAAGACTTTGATAAGGGCAAGGTACAACTTCCAAAAAGTCTTAGTTATCTTTCTGACGAGTTACGCATTTTAGAATGGCACGGATATCCTTTTAAATCCATGCCAACTAGTTTTCAACCAAACAAACTTTTTGAACTCAAAATGCGTTGCAGCCGCATCAAACATTTGTGGAAAGGAATTATGGTAAGATTTTCACTCAAGCAAATGTGTATTTTCTTCCTTTTCATTAATACTTGAGTTTATCTAATAATAATTATTTTTTTTGGTTTATAACAGAATTTAGATGAGTTAAGACTCATTGACCTAAGTGACTCCCAAAACTTGATTGAGATGCCGGACCTTAGTGGAGCCCCAAAGCTTAAGCAATTGATTCTTCAACGTTGTATAAGACTATATAAGATTCACGCATCTCTTGGAGACCACAAACAACTTATTCGGTTGGATTTGAATGGTTGCAAATCTCTCGAAAGTCTTCCACACAAGATCAACTCTGAAGTACTTGAAATTTTCAATCTTGGTGGTTGTTCAAGACTAAAGAAATTTCCAGAATTTGTTGGAAATATGTCACGTTTGTTAGAACTTTGTTTCAGTGCGACTGCTATAAAACATCTACCATTATCAGTAGAGTATTTAACTGGCCTTACTAAATTAGATTTAAGAGACTGCAAAAACCTTTCTAGTCTTCCAAATGTTTGTTGTTATTTGATGTCTCTAAAAATTCTCACTTTGTCTGGCTGCTCAAAAATTAATGAACTACCAGAGAATTTGGGGAATATCAATGGTCTTGAGGAGCTAGATGTGAGTGAAACTGCTATAACAGAATTACCCTCTTCGTTGGGTCTCTTAAAAAATCTCAAAGTACTATCTCTTCGTGGATGCGAAGGCTTATCATCTACATCATCAAATAAACTCATCAGTTTTCCTTTAATGCGAAAAAGAAGAGTAGACCCCACGGGCATGTTAGGGCGTTCTCTTTCTAATTTATGGTCTTTGACCATATTGAATCTAAGTTATTGCAATCTTCAGGCAATCCCTGATGGTCTTGGTTGTTTGTCCTCTTTAACAGAATTAGATCTTAGGGGAAATAATTTTGTTTGCCTTCCTGAGAGTACCACTCAACTATCTAATATGGAGTCTCTTCTTCTGTGTGGTTGCACACATCTTCGATCTTTGCCAGAGCTTCCATTAAATTTTGGGCTTATTGATGCAGATGGTTGTACCTCACTGGAAATATTACCATTAAGACCTGAAGTTGGTCCTCATCCGAGACTCTGTCTTCTCAATTGTGTTAAATTGATTAACAATGAAGACTACGGTGACATGTTATTAACAACGCTAAGACATCACATTCAATTTAAGGTCTCTCTCTCTTTCTCTCTCTCTCTCTCTCTCTTGCTTGTGAGGTTCTAAATATAATGATTTTGTAATTTTGAATGTTTCAGGGAGATGAACCCATTCATTATATTATAATTCCTGGAAGAGAAATTCCGAAATGGTTTAGACATCAAAGTGTGGGGACTTCAGTGAATTTGCAAGTGCCTTCAGATAAATTGAAGGGAGTCGTTGTGTGTGCACTTTTTGTACTCCGCCAACATCATCCGCCTCATTCAGCTCATGAGACTATTGGAGGTTATATATATACGCATGGGCTTTGGTTTTACTTGAAAGCCAGCGGATATGAAAGCCAACCATTAACTAGCTTTCCTTTTTCGGAACAATTTGGTAAGATTGAATCATATCATCTTTGCCTGGGTTACGTTCCCTATGAATCATTTCATCCATAATTGAAAGAAAATTGGAGTCAAGTAGATGCTAATGGATTGGGTCAAATTGAGATGGGATTTAAAACCAAAGGTCCTGGATTAGAGGTTACAAAATGTGGGGTCCGTTGGGTATACGAGCAAGACATTGAAGATCTGAACCAAACTATGCGTGGGTGCAGCAGCAACAGTACTTGTAGCATCACTCCTTATGAGGATGATTTGGAAGATTCAGCAAAAGATACCAAAACTGAGTGAAAGCCATAATGAGTATGATAGGGATGAGAATGGAACCAGTGGAGAAGGTACCTCTAATCTAATTGAAAGATTCATTCCACGTTTGGGAATTTGGATTGGGAATTTAAGCACACAAGGACAATGTAACTCTGATTGAGAGGAAGAGAAATCTCAGTGAAAGTGTTGGCTTTGATGAATCTGTAAAGCTGATAATCTTTTTCCTCTGAATTTTTTGTAAGTCACTGATATCTTTCTCCCTTTTACGGATCTTTTTTGTTAGCTATATATTTCTTTTTTAAATTCATTGAGTTCAATAATACTGGTGAGTAGAAATTATCGCATTGCCAGGATTGGAGAAGATATGTGCAACAGGTATTATGCTCATCGTTTTTTGTTCCCTTATGTAGTGGGAAAAAGAAATCAGATGGCTGGCCTGAGAAAAGGTGACCTCTCTGGTGAAAAATGGCCCAAATTTACTTCTTTCCATTTGATTTTACAAAAAATTCACTTTTTGTAAAAATTAACTGGAATTGGAAAATTTTAGTAAATGCCATAAAGAGAAAACACACCCCATTTAATTCTTTTTTATTTTTGATTTTTTAATGAATAAGAATAATGTTACAATGCGAATGCTTTTAACTCTTAAGCCATATTAGTGGAAAGATTTTGTGGACGAGGGTGTTCTTGTATGAGGAAAAGGGAGTGGAGGAACACATAGACTTGAAGTTGGAGACAGTGAGAGGGGTGAGGTGGCCATAGAGGCCAAGAATGAGGCGGCCGAAGAGGAAGGATTTGGTGCAGAGAGGAGTGGAGGGGTCAGGGGAGAGACTTGGGTTTGTGTTGGGGAGGAAAGCGGTGGGGCAGAGGCTGAAGTCCATGAAGATATTGTCAGTGATGGTGGTGTCAAGTGGAGGAGAGGCTAGTGAGGGTGGTGGAGGAGTGGTGGTGGTGAGGGAGAGTGAAGTGGTGGAGAGGAGGAGGGAGAGGCGGGTGATTATGGGGTTGAGGTGGAGAGGAGGAGGAGGGTGGTGGTTGTGGTGGTGGTGGTGGTGGGAGAGGAGGAGTTGGGGTTGGGGTGTTAAAGAGCGGGCCATGATGGTGGAGTGAACATGTTTTTTTTTGTTTGTGGATGGGAATCATGATGGGAGGGAGGGAGAGTGAGATTGGTTTTTCCTGTAGGCTTGGGGTCTACTCATTTACAATTTGGATAGAATATGAGCTATTCTAAACTTCTAAAAATTACACTTTTTTACTATTCAAGTGTGGCATTGTTTTAATTTTTTTCTATAAAATCTGATTCTGTTTTCAAAATTTTTTTTTTGTCCATATCAGTAACTAATATGGCTTAAGAGTCAAAAGCATTCGCATTGTGGTTCCAAAAATTTTTGTCCATCTAAAGGACCCTTGTTTTATTTTTATGTTTGTTGTATTAAGAAATATAGAGCCTAAGGTATTTCTTGTTGACAGTTTGGAATTAGAAACTTTTCATCGTCTTACTTGTCTGTCACTAGGAAACTGATGTCATGTTGTTCCATCTAGGTGAATGGATGAGGCTGTCCTACATATCATATATATGGTGTCATCACTTTCAGATTTGTTGAATCAATGCAGTTGCATTGAAGCTTTCAGTTGCCAGCATTTGCCCAAGCTTTGCAGTAAAGAAGTGTGGGCTTTGTCTCATAAGTCATAACAGCATGATGATATGCAGAGTTCTAGCAAACAGTAAGGCACTGCATGGCTTCTTTATCTTACAAATGGGGTCTCATTTATTATTTTATAATTCATATTAGGGAAAGAAATTAGCAAAACTGTAATGGTGTAATAAGACCCAGTAGAACTAGAAGTTGTAATCGAGAATTATAACTTGAAAGACTGAAGATATCGGTTGATCCCATGCTTATTAGGGAAAACGGGAAAACAAGAATAATTTTTCCTATACTTTCACTGCTTCCTTTGTGACTTTTGAGCTATTCTTAAGTTAATGGTATGTCATCCACCTCCTAGTCTTCTGTCAATAGACTTATTTAAAAGAGTTTTTTTTTTTTTTTTTTTTTTTGAGTAGAATGGTAAGATTTTACAGCTCTCTGTGACATGCTACAAACAAAAAATTGGCTGTTGTGGCTTTTCCAAAAAGTGGATAGAGCACCCTAATCTAATTAAAATTTGGATTGGGAATTTATGCACAGAAGGTAGTTCTATTTGTGATGAAGAGAAATCCCAGTGAACCTGGTAGCTTTGATGAAGTTACTGGACTTTGTTGGGGAGGAAAAATTGTCAAACTACTAGCAGACAAGAAGAGTGCAACAAATTGTGTGCTCATCATTTTTGTTCAATTATGTTGGTGAGTAAAATCTGCACTCTTGTTACTCTCGCAATGCCTATATGTATATATATATATATATATATATATATATATAAATAATGAAATTTGCATTTGCTCAGTTCAATTTTCTTGTCAATCAAATTTTTCAAAGTTGAAAACTGTCCTACATGATCTGTTATTTATTGTTTTGATTAGATCTTATATGTGTGCTCTTCTGTTATGGACATCACAATTTGATTTTAGATCATAGACTCCAGCACTTTGCCTTATCGATTAATCATTGGTAGGATATGGATGTTGGTTATCTAAGATAAGAAGTTCAATAAAATGGGGAATTTTATTGCAAAATGGGTAACCAAACTAGATAGATTAATATTGGCTATATTTATATATTTTCTATTCTTTTGGATAAACATTGAAAACTTAAAGAGGTTTGAGATCATTGTTATTTGTAGGTTTTAGTTGAATTAGATTTGCACGAACATAAAAGAAAATGAATTTAGAATACATGATTACTAGCACTTCACTATATTTTGAGTGGTCATAGGAAGTAACAAATGAGAGAAGCATACCGTTTTTGTATGATTTGTGTGAGAGAAGCATACTGCTTGTGTATACAATCTGTGTGATACTGTCCACAGACATTTTATGGGACAATATCCCAATTTGGACTGATTGATCTCATGTGCATGATTTATACTGTTCTCTGTGTGTCAACCTATTCCAAGGACGGACTCAGGATTTTAAGCTAATGGAGGCCGAAGTATAAAGGAAAAAAAATCCAAATAAGTATCCATATAGTATTAAAAAATTATAAATACACAAAATTGTTATTTCTAAATACATTAAGATGAAATCATCTACCAAAAAAGACAAAAACAAAAACAAAATAATGTTTTTTTTTTTTTTTAATACTAGGCTGGCTAGGAGTTCTATTTTTTTATCAGTTCATTTAAAATAATATAAACAAATCATTAAAATAATAAAGGAAGAGAGAGAATTTGAGTTTTTTAATAGAAGGAAGAGATATAATCTTAATAAAATATTGTATTTTATTTTTAACAACTTGCTACAGTAAACTGGTATTTATAATAGTTTACTAAAGTTGCAAAATAATTTAGCTTTAGCTTCTCCTATAACACATGTTTTATTGGTTCTTTGGTGGTAAAATAGGTTTTTTTTTGGCTAAAATATAATCACCATTGTGAATGTTTTTATTGTTTTTGTTAACTTTTTGGGTTGAATAATTGTTATTTGGGTTAGACTAGCAAGGTTGATTGGGGAGAAGAGGGGTCTAAAGTTTTGGAAGGGAGCTCAACTATAGAAATAAAATATATAATAACTATATATATATATATATAAATAAATTGGACCCACAGGGGGGGGTTTAGGCCCCCACCTAGGTCCGTCCCTGACCTGTTCTATATGTCCACCTGCACTGGAAAATATATCCTCAAGATTTAAATGAGCTCTTAATATTCCTTAATTTTCTTAAACTTAATCAATGGTTTTTTTTAGTAAGTAAAAAAGTATATATAATGAGAAGCTTTATACTAGCCTTGATGCTAGTAAAACTACTGTTCTTAATATTCTTAATGTTTTGTTTCTTTCAAGGTTTATTGAACATACTTCAGTAAATGAATGATAAGTAGGGTGGCTATTTTGGCTTGATTGATTAATTAGGATGCAAGTTGATTAGAGAAGCTTATAGGTGGATAACAACCATGCAAAAAGCACCTAGTTCTCTCAAATAGCACTCAAGGCTACATATTTCATTAACTTCAAAACTAACTGATTACAATAGAAGGTTAAATGCCTATTTATACAGGCTGTATCAGAGTGCAGCCAAAAAATCAACCTGATCTGATCTTATCTACTGTTGAACTCGACTAAATAACCACTTAACATCCTGACTAACATATTACAAAAAGTTCTCAATGTTTACTTTTCTCTACCAACCTTTAGCCTACTGTTTGGTTACAAGCCTAAATAACTTGCCTCTAACTTGACTGTTACAGCTGAGACTTGCAGCCCTCCAAGCTCCTTCCAACTGCGTCCATATGAATTGGCAAAGATTTAGACACTCAGTTAATCTCCTTAAGTGATCACCAGCTGGCTGCTACAAATAACGAGTTTCATTAGGCTAGGCTGCTGGCTGACTGAATGTACTGCTGAACTAACCTTCCTGCTGGATTATTGTTGCTACTGCTGTAATTGAAATCAGACCTTTTGATGCTCCTGCATCAATGAAAAAGCCAAAGAAACTTTATTGCATATATATATTATAACTACAATTAATTTCCCAAGCATCTTTGTGTTTTCTGGTTTGTTGCTCCATTTTACAGGACATCGAATGGTCCTACTCGCTGTCATTATCGATGTCCATGTTGTAAATTAGAAAATATTTACAATGTTATGCTAATATATTGGCTCTTAAGCTATCAATTGTTTTTGTTTTGGGGTGGGGGGGAGGGGGGGTGCGCAGATTGCTGTTGACACTGCCTCTCCTTCAGATCATGCACATGTCCATTCTGCATAAGCAAGAGGAGTGAAAAACCATACGTGAGGCAGGGAATCCTCTACCTCTAGCCACTAGTATTACTAACATTGGAAAAGGGTGAACCCTGAATCATTTGTTCATGGATGCTAATGGATTCAGTCAAATTGAGATTGGATTTGAAACCGAAGTTCCAGGATTAGAGGTTACAAAATGTGGGGCCCGTTGGGCATACAAGCAAGACATTGAAGATCTGAACCAAACTATGCATGGGTGCAGCAGCAGCAGTTGTAGCATCACTCCTTATGAAAATGATTTGGAAGATTCAGCAAAAGATACCAAAACTGAGTGAAAGCCATGATGAGTATGATAGGGATGAGAATGGAACTAATGGAGAAGGTACCTCTAATCTAATGGAAAGATTCATTCCACGTTTAAGAAATTGGATTGGGAATTTAAGCACCCAAGGACAATGTAACATTGATTGAGAGGAAGAGAAATCCCAGTGAAAGTGGTGGCTTTGATGAATCTATACAGCTGAATTTTTTGTAAGTCACCAATAACTTTCTCTCTTTTACAGATTTTTTTTTGTAGCTTTATATTTCATTTTTCGTTTTTAAATTCATTGGCATATATGCTTTCATTTGAGTTTAGTAATTTGTAATTCTTATTTCTGCTAGTTTCCCCATACTGGATACGATGAAGTTGTTGGACTTTGTAGTTTTTTGGTGAGGAGAAACTGTGGCATTGTCTATATCAAAGAAGATATGTGCAACAGATAGCACACTCATGATTATTAATTTTGTGGGGTAAAGTAGATACTCTTGTTGTTCTCTTGGTATTCAAAAGGAAAGAAGAAAATTAGGACTGTTTTTCACCAAAGGTTGCCTTCTCTCAGGCCAACCATGTGTTTGTGTTATTTTTTTCCTCACTTCATCAATCATTTCAAAGGTAGATTCAAGAGATTTTTCCTTTTGCTTCTTCTAATTAGTTTTTATAGAAATAGGTAGATTCAGGTGATGAAATTATTTGCAAGGTTTTCTTGTTGAATACAGTAGACCTTGATTCATTATGCTGTTATATTTGAATACATATGAGAAGTAAAGACGCAATTAAATCAATAGTTAAACTAATGCAACTTTTTGGTTTGATGAATAAGAATAATGTATTAAGAAACAGGGAGAAGGGAAAGGGACCCAACTTTTTTGTTTGATTTATTTTTAAGTTTGTTGTATTAAGAAAAATAGAGCCTAAGGTATTTCTTGATGACAGTTTGGAATTAGAAACTTTTCATTGTCTTATTTGTCTGTCACTTGGAAATCAATATCATGTTGTTCAATCTAGGTGAATGGATGTGGCTGTTACATTGAAGCTAAAAGCTGCAAGCTGTTGCCTGAGCTTGGCAGTGCAGAAGTGTGGGCTTCGTCTCATAACAGCATGATAATACACAAAGTTCAAGCAAACAGTAAGGCACTACATGGCTTCTTTATTAATTGATGATTGATAGTATTGAGGAAAGAAATAAGCAAAGTTGTAATTGAAAAGATTACATGTGTGAATATAACATTAGGCTGCTGATTGTTGAACTAATATACCATGCTCCACACCATAGCGTTACAGCCCTTCTTTGTGACATGCTACAAACTAAAACTGCCTATATTCTTAGTTCATTAGCCCCATCATATCAGGACAACCAGTTGGGTTTATCACAGCTAGCCTCGCATGTTGGCTTGCTGGGAGTCTTTCAGTAAACTCAGTCCCACTTCCAGAATTTCCTGCAATGGCGTCTGCATTGGCAGATCTATGTTAGGGCCAGGGGGCAAAATTCTAATAAAATCTTATGTGTGTGTGTGTGTGTTTGTGTGTGTATATATATATATATATATATATATTAAGTATTTAGAATTTAGAATTTTTTTCAAAATTTTGATGGACAAATACTTCTAGTAGTTACCAAAGATTTATCATATCCAAATTGATGCATTTGCTCTGTTTTAACTTTCTTTTCAATCAAAATTTCCAAAGTCTACATACTATACTTAGTATCCTATATTACCTTGGACTAAACATTGGTTGATTTCATATGTATGTCACTTTAATTAAGAAGTGGTTCTGGCTGAGTCAATATGCATTTGAGTTTTTATTCAATCTAAACTTGATGTTTGTAATTAGATATAAGTCCATTTCTAGACCCATTTTTGTTTATTAACTTGTGTTATTTCTTTCTGCTGGTTTGCAATAGGGAGGACTGAAGTTGTAATAGTTATTGGTGTTGCTGGCAAGGACTGGACGCACAGAAAGCATTGTCATTGATTATGAACTATATACTTCTTCCCTTGTAATCAAATCTGTTGGGATGGACCATGATAAATTTAGTTTGATGTAGTTTGTATTTTTCTTCTGTTTGTTGTCAAATGCATGCTAATTATGTAATCACTTGAAAGAGTTGTATAATACTATAATCTATCTTGGGACAGATATTTCCTACCTTTTACCACGTTGAAGTTATACATGGCTGTAATTAGAAGAATAGGAGTATTTTAATGTAAAATTAAATTGAATTTTTCAAAATCTCACTTGATCAAGATTTAAATTTTCTCTAGCAAAATTTAGTTTTGCTCGAGTGATTTAAGTTCTGCTTCAACAAAGGACAAGCAACTTTCTGTAAAGATCTTGCTTGAGTGAGAGATAAGTGAGACTTTTAGTCTGAAATTTTTTTTTCTATTATTGAAGAATTTACTCGAGTAAGAAGCGTTCGTTAACTCAAGAAACAATTGCAAAAAAAAACAAGTTTACTAGAAAATTTTGTAGAAAAACAAGAGAACCTTGGCAACATTTTAGAGTACTTGTTTCAACATAAGTGACCTTTCAAATGTGCATTTTCTTTGGCAATGAAGGTATAAGTCGCCTTTCAAATTTGTTTTTTTTATTATTATTACAACTCTTCATTGCTTATAAATAAACAACCATATTTTGGGGGTCAAATTTTGCTCTCCATATAATGAAATTCACAAATTTCCCCAATTTTGTTATTTGTAGAATCTTGTTGTCTTGAGATGCTAGGATGCATGATACATGACGCCTAGACATGCTAATATGCTATAAATATCTTGGTCTCCTAAGAGAAGTTGAGTTATATGGCTCTTGGCCCTATATATACTATATAACTGAAGATAAACTACTCATATTTTTCATAACTTCATGATAGTAAGTTAGTAACGACAACTTTGATAAGATGATTTTGCGGAAAATCATATTACAAAAATGAGAGAGAGAACACATTAAGCTTTAAACATCATCAAAACAACTATTTTCTTTTATCTCCATCTACTCATCAAAAGGCTCTTCGATGGTACCTATGAGAGGTAGGGTGCCCAATTTGTTCAAAATCGTTATTTCAAGTTCTTAGTCTTAATTTTCTTTTTCTTTTTTTAATATTTATAAAGATGTGATAAAAATTAAAACATTTGAAAATATGTCATACCCTCAAAAAACACACAAAAAATACCAAAGATGTTTCTCTTATCAAAGGAATAAGTCTGGTGGCATAGATTTTCAAGTACTTTTTGCATTCTACACTTGGATACCGATAGGTCCAAACACAAAATCTAGCATAATCACTTCTTCCATTGATGCAAGTGAATTCACTCTTTTCAATTGTTTAATTACATTTATCTTTCATTTTTTGTTCTTTCTATTTGCATTTGTTGTATTAAATCACTAACACCCTTTTAACTGATACATAACCAAACCTCAGACTAGTAACATTTATCTCACAGAAAAAAATAGTAAACAAAATTATGATATCTATTCCAGAAAACTGAAAGAGAAGAATAGTGGCTATCAACTAGAACAACATTGAGGTGGACTAACTAAAATTTCAATAACAGTGGACCAAAAAACAAACCTATTCCATCCACTTTTCCCAATGGCAGGGCCGAATAAATAAAGACCATTCCTTGAAACATGGGACTTTTCATCAACGTCACTAGTGACCAAAATTAACTGCCAAGACTAAACCTTGGTGTCTTTTAGAATTAAGTCCTATCTATATCCCATAGCCTGAGTCTGAAGATTTTGGTTGTCTTCTAATAGACGGTCGTATTCAAGAAGTAGGTCTGCGGCTTGTTTTTGAAGGGCAGCAACATGGCTTTCAGCAGATTCAACTCTCTTATCTTTCTCTTCAGATTCTAGCTTCACCTTCTTCAAATTCTCTGATAGAGAAGCTATTTCTTCTTGCAGCCGCTTTATCTCCTTGGAAGCTTTCTCTTCTTTTTCTTTGAGTTCCGTCTTTTCCTTCTGAAGCCTTTCAACTTCCTCTTTTGAAGCTCCCACGCTACTCCTCAATCCAATAAGCTTTTGGAGATAGTGATGCATACGGTCAATTATGAATCCAAGAAATAGGGTAAAACCTGCAAATCAAATTCAGGCTTTCAGAAAACACTGGTCGGACCAATCTGAAAGGAAATTAAAGCATACATCACTGCAAGAGAAGCATTCTTGCTAACGAAGGAAAATTTACAATCAGCTTATTGCTCACTGTATTTTGGTCAATAAGAACAGTGTGCTCCAAAACATGTGCTATGCTCTGATTGGTGATTGTACAATTGGCAAACAGCGCTCAAAACTAAGAACAGTTGCCTCTAACCACAACTTATGTTTTATGGATCTTAAGAAATTACATTAACAGATGTAATGAAACTGCATTATTCAATCACTTAGTCAATGGCGAAAGAAAACTTCCAGCATTATTCAAACAAGATTTTAGTTATGTAAACCTCATAATTTTGAGGAATGCAATCATCCAAAAGTAAGCAGTAGACAGTAACTTCAATAAAACTAGTCATTTCCTAAAGCCAAATAATAGTTTGCATAAATCAGAAGCCACCAACAATCAATTTGTAATCTAGATGAGCATATGGTCATATAGGTAGCCACCTAATTTAAATCCTCACAAGTAGATGGGGCTAGTCCCTCCCTGTATAGCTTTTATAATATTAGAATGTCAAACAAGACATCCCACCTAGCTCCTACTTTACTATATATATTTTTGAGATCATTAAGATTGCACATGTAGGGTAGCATCTTCACTATCAATTTATTTTTGCACCAAATGACCATTGACTCCTTAGTCATATACATATATGCACACATATGCCTTTTATACAAACATGCAAATGAATGAATAGCATTAAACTAACATTTAGCATTTACATTCTTGTAAATGTTTATTGGCCTTTCATATTGTGACCACAGAACCCTCACATCAAACTGATGGAAGTAAGATAAATAATTTTTCCTTTATAAGTTAATTATCAACCAAAAAAACAAGGGTATGAAATTTCTGGTGGAATCCTTTGAAGGAACATTTACTGAGTAAGGTCATGGGTTCAACACCCACTGCATGACCGTGTAATGTGCTGATAAAAAATTTATGCTTGATTTAATGAGTGAGGTCATGGGTTCAACACCCACTGCATGACCGTGTAATGTGCTGATAAAAAATTTATGGTTGACACCTCCCAAACAACATGTGTGGCCATCTTGCTAAGATGTTAGAATAACAATGCATTAACATTTATTTTAGAGTGTCACAAAAAGGGCTCCTCATAATCGCTTATATAAATCTACCTAGCACATGCCCGATAGGGGACTCACCACACAGCCACACAACACACTGATACAAATCAATCCAGACAATTCAAACAATCTAGGATATCACAATCTCCCCCCACTTAAAATCCATGGCATTCTAGTCAGGGCTCACATCACGTTGTGGTTCAACCAAGCCACATAGCATTACTAGGTTCATTCTGCTACCATTTGTCACTATTCTAGGAAAATATTAACATCTGTGCTATATCCTAAAAGAACTAGTCGAATTACAATTGAGACCCCTTGTAATCACTTATATAGCCTAGATCCACTTAATACACACCTGATGTGAAACTCAATACACACACACTCAAACAATTAAATACAATATAAGCAATCCAAGGTATCACATTAGCCATATATGACAGGTGTTATGTGGCCTCTCAACCAATTAGTCATACACTCTGGCTATCATGACCATGACTAAAACGCATTTTCAAAATAGTACATACATGCTGCAGATCCACCATAAAGTTAACAATTATTTTTTTAATCATGACTTTTAGACTGATCTAGCATCACTGCAGGTTGTAACCATTACAGTTAAGAGTTCCTTTGACATGGTTAGACATGAATGAAAGAACATCAATGCTTTGGAGATGAAAGCATTAAGTGGGAAATGTAAGTAAAGGTGCAGCTACTTTGGCTGGTATGGACTCTTTGTTATTAGAGACCTGCATTAAATTCCCATTTTTACCAATGGTCCCACGGGGGGGCGCGCGGGGGGGGAGAGAGAAGGTTGATGGGGAGCTTAAGGTTTCCTTGGATTACAGGTACATAGAAGTAGTTTAAGACAATCATAGAAACAAGAGTTTCTCTTTGAATTTCAGTGTCCGAGAGAGAAAAAATTAAATTAAATTAAAAATAAAAAGAGTGACAGGCAATTTATATAATAATTGGGGAACAGCAGATAATACTAAGAAATAGCAATCAAATTTACATAGTTGAGAAAAGAATTTTCTTTTCTTTTTTTAGAAAGTTCAAATAATTATAAGGAATAAATTGATCCTAAATTACTCATTAATTTTCCTCTCAAAAATAAAATCACTCGTTAATTTAGTGCAGTGATATTTGCTTGAAGTGAATATTAAACAATAATATATTTACTTGAGAAGCTTATTTTTGGCTTGCCTTAATGATATAAAATAAAATAGAGTTTGATTATCTCATAGGGTTTTAAGTTTAACTCAAGCTTCTCCATTTATTCACACTTCAAGTTGATGCAACACAGGAACACTGCCTACAAAAGTGGAAAATACAAAGTATATCCTCATGTAGTCATGGTTACATCACCATTTCTGATAAATTATCAATTGTTGATGCAACACAGGAACACTGCCTACAAAAGTGGAAAATACAAAGTATATCCTCATGTATTCATGGTTACATCACCATTTCTGATCAATTATCAATTGTGTTAAAAACTTAAGCTATTAGAAAATGGTGAATTAATCATTTAATCTAACACTCCCCCTTCCGTGTGGCCTAAACTGGAATTATTAAATGGGGGCCAAACACATGGGAATTCTATAAATGGGATTTAAGATGGAGACAGGATTTGAATCCAAAACCTCTTTGTTTTGATACCAAGATAAAAAATTTTGATAAGTAATAAACTTCATTGAAATTGAAAAAGGTCAAAAAGAAAAAAAGGAACAGGGCACACAGGCAGTGTGCAAAGAGACAACAAAGAAAAAATCTAAACAATAATGAAGGTACAAAAATCAAGCATGTCAAGAAGAAACATGAAGGTAACGAAATCCGAAGCATTTGCCCATTCTAACAAAGTCTGAAGGAAGAAAAGCTTCAACTCATGAATTCACCTTCCACCCCCTTCAAAAGTACGTGTATTCCTCTCCCTCCATATGACCCACATAAGAAAATGAGGGATCATACTCCAAAGCAACTTATTTTTGAGTCTACAACTCCTGTCTGACCAACTTGCTATAAGATCCACAACCCCACATGGCATGACCCAATGATACCATGACAAATTACCAATTGTCTTAAATAATTAAACTAGTACAAAATGGTGAATTTGGTCATTTAATCTAAAAAAATTTCATTAATACATAATGGCGTACTGCACATGTGACATAACATAACATAATGTGCAAGTACAAGGGAGCATTACTGGTCAAATTCATGACTTACGTTAGTCAGGTTACGGCTTCTGGCCTCTATTTCCAAATCATACAATTAATATTAACTAAATTTCTAAAACATAGAACAAAACACCCATATCCTGCCAGAAAAAGCACGGAAATCAAGAGAATTCAACAAACTAGGAACACATAAGAAACAAAACACGTGGTATACGTGGTTCACTTAACAAATCCATGGACAAAGATACCAACCAATTCACTATTCACGAAGATTCAAACAAAAACCAAGCTTGGATGGATCAGTAAAAGGATTAAGCATAAAGCCAATTCCAACCAATTAAATACATCACCGAGCAGAACTCATGAATGAATCACATTAAGAGAGCCAGGCTAGTCAAGATCCCATACTCAACAACATTGAAACCACTGTACTATGGGGAAGGAATATTCCTAGGATTTACTACAAACTTCACGGGAGGTACAAGCTGTTGCTACTGCAGATACACTCCAACCAAAAGGCTCAATAAACACACTTCCCATGTCATTGACCCCTTGTAGCTTTTGACCAATGCCAGAAAATCCCTAGAAGCAAAACCCATATATATAGCTTCAAATCTTCAACAATACTACCCTAGGAACTTGAGACCAATTTCAAACCCAGCGTTTTCGCAATTAAAAAGAAAAAACAAAATTGTTATGCTTTAATTGTTTTGGTTAGAAATTAGAAGCTTTACTAATCTTATAATAGTTTAGGAACAAAGCATTAGTACTAGACCTGGTTCTTTTTCTTTTCCAGTTAAAATATCTGTCTCATCCTTGGAATATAGCCCATGCTATCATCCTTAAAGTTTAAAATGTTCTGCATTTCATCCTTCCGTCCACTATCATTAAGTTTTTTGCCAACATGTTTGACAAAAGGGATAAAATTAGAACCTTGATGATATTTCAGGGTCAAAAATAAAACCTAAATTATATTCATTTTGTTTCTGAAATTTAGTTCATTTTCTATTTTCATCTCTAAAACATGTATTCTGTTGGCCACGCTAACAAAAACCTTAACAAAAGTGGACAAAATGACAAAATCATGGGCATTTTAAATTTTCAAGGACATAAATAGAACTTTTTAAATTTTAGAGATGAAAAAAATTGGTTATATTTCAAACATGAAAAGAATTTTGTGCCTTTTTTATAAGCAACTAAATTTCATTTAAAAAGTGCAAAAAGGGGTACCATTATGTACATTGGAAGTATAGAACAGAAGAGCCAAAAAGAAATAAATATAAGTAAACTATCATCTAAAATTCAAATGAGATAGGAATTCAATAAAGTTCAGGGAAGAGAAAGGACTTGTAGTCAATGTCCACTCATATAGGAATTTCTTTTTATTATTATTATTGGTAAGTTGCACACAGACCCAATGGGTCTTGAACCCACGATCTCACCCTCCACCTAGACTTGCAAGGGGAAGAGGTGAAAATCAAGCAAGAGCTCATTGGCCACTCATATAGGGATTTCAAAAATAGTTACTTCAGCTGCACTATCAGTAATTCGTTTCCCTCAAAAGTGCATATATTCCTCTCTCCAACTGCTCCAAATTAAGCCCTAAGGAATAACATATAAACAAAAGAATTAGAAACACCAATAGAACGTTATCAAGAGAGGATAGTACATGGGCTCTTTTGGATGAAAACTGGCCTGATGCACTCCATTCTAAGACAGGACTGTCTATGGACACGAGAAGTTGGGGTCTGGCAACAACCACAAGGTGAAGTATTTCATTGATTCCAGCAAATGACTAACCAGCATACAGACTCACGGCCTAAGAATGGAATCAACATCTTGTGCTATTTCATCAGATAAAAATACAGTTTCTTAATTCCCAAGATTTTTTTTTTCATTTTTGTTTTCCTTTTTCTCTTTTTTTATTTTTTTGCTTTTCTGATTCTTTACTCTCTTGCCTACTCTATTTCTGGACAAAATTTCTTTCTCTAGCAATCAACAGATCATTACTATACCATCAATACAAAAATGTGGATCTAGCAGCAATTCTCAACTGCTTTATTCCTTAAATCTTTTTGACAATCAACAGGGATATTTCTGGCTAAGTGAAGAACCAAGACCTTAAGTACAAGTGCATATGGTGTTAGCCTCAATTTTTTCAGCTTTAGCTTTGGTGAAATATGGGAATGTTTGGGGTGGTTGGTGCATGAAAAAGGAGACAAGTGCATATGGTGTTAGCCTCTGGAGATTTATTAGAAGTGGTTAGAAGTGGCTGGTTGAACTTCTCTAAACTCCTGTGGTATGATGTGGGTGGTGGTATTAGAGTGAAGTTTTGGAAGCATGTGTGGTGTGGGGATTGTACTCTCAAAGACACTTTTCCAGATCTTTACTGTCTTAGTAGGGCAAGGGACTCTTCAGTGGCAAAGGTTATGTGTTAGTCTGGTGGGATGATTCATTGGAATTTTTATTTTCATTGTTCACCGCAAGATTGTGAGAAAGAATCTTTTGACCGGTTTATGGACATTGTTTACTCTTGGAAAGTGCGGAGGGTTGGCCCTTATAAGGTTTGTTGGAAGCCAGCAAGGAGTAGAGGTTTTGAGGTTATTAGAGGTTTTCATCTTTCTTTCTACCCTCCTACTCTTTCTTTCCCTTGGAGATTGGTGTGGCAATCGAAGGTTCCTCCAAGGGTGGCTTTCTTTTCATGGTCAGCTTCTTTGGGTAAGATTCTTTATTGTTCTTGATTGGTGTTACATGTGTAAGAGGTGTGGAGAGTCGATGGATCATCTTCTACTTCATTGCCCCATAGCTTTTGAGCTGTGGTCTTCGAAATGTTTTGTTTGTTTGGACTTCATTGGGTTATGCCACATAAGGTAATTGAGTTGTTTAAGTCTTGGCAAGGTAAATTCAAGGGACATTGCAATATAGATTTTTGGAGACTTGTGCCACATTGCTTGATGTGGTGTATTTGGAGTGAAAGAAAAGCTAGATGCTTTGAGGGATGCAAACGGTCCTTGCTAGAGATTAAATCCTTTTTCTTACATACTCTCCTTCTATGGAGTGTGGCTCTGTCGCATTTTTCTTGTTTTTCCCTTTTTGTTACTTGATCATTGTAATTTTGGTTCTTGATTTTTGCCCCCACAGTACATCCCCAATGTACTTGGGTTGGCTCTTTTTTCTAAATAAAATTTCTCATTACCTATCAAAAAAAAAAAAATTTCTCTTGCCTACTCTACTTCTGGACAAAGTTTCTTTCTCTAGCAATCAACAGATCATAACTTACCGTCAATACAAAAATGGGGATCCAGCAGCAATTCTTAACCGCTATATGCCATAAATCTTTTTGACAACCAACAGGGATATTTCTGGCTTAGTGAAGAACCAAGACCTTAAGTACAAGCTGGGGATTTTAACTTATCCGGCTTCATCCTCTGAGCATAGTCTTTATGTTTAGTGCCTATTTGTTCTAGTTACTTTTCTTTCAAGCATAATTATTCTTTCCCTTGCAATTAAATTATACAAGAGAACTCCTACTGTTTTCCAGTCTACTGACTCTATTCCTTCTGAGGCCACATATAATTGTAAAATTTCATGCCATTTCTCAACATCCCGGCTCACATCAATTTGGTCACAGAGCTACACTTTTTTTTTTTTGCTACATTAAGTTGGGGAGACCAGGAGGTGGCAACTGACCTAAGGGTCATTGGCACAGAGCTACACTCTTATCATATTTCAACCACAATCTCAAAATAGTCCACACATTTTAATCATACTTTCTCCACATAATTCTTTTAAGACGATTGAAACGCATAATATGAAAATAAATTGAAATTGAAATGCCTAATTTTACTCATACTTACCCCACATAATTAATAACTTTTCGTAATGCTATCAAAGCTATTAATTGGAAACCTCAATTTTTTTCCATCTAAAACCATATTGCTGTGCAGCATTAAAAATTAAAATTCTAAACAGTGAAATAAACAAACAAGAAATCACAGTAGGAAAAAACAGAAGACATACCCATGAGTGAAGCCTCAAGCAAATGGGTCCTCCACAGAACCTGATCCATGGGTGACATGGTTCCAAGCTTTGCACCCTTGTTCTGGATCTTAACAATGCTCATAAGGCTTGATAGTAGAATCACAGACATGGTACCAGCTATAGTTTTCACAGTGGCAGGACCTTTCCCAGTCTTCAGCTGATCCAAACTCTTTATCACAAGCTCTCTCAAAGGCCCAATCTTGACCAATAGAAGAAATGCCAAAACACCCTCAGCAAACAAAACCAAGAACAACAACTGAATCATTTCTCTCCTTCAACAAAGCAACACACGCCTTGCTGCAACTTTGGAAAAAAGCCTCGATTTTTCTTTCTCTCCAATGCCAATTAATATTCACAAAAATTTATAAAAACCCACTTCACCAAAACAAGTTTTAAGCTTTAAAAAATGAGGTTTTTTTCAAATCCATGGATCCATAGACCCATCCATTAACAAAAAGCAAGAAACTTCCTTGCAGAGACCCATTTGTTCTTTCTGATTGGAACAAGAAAAACACACACCAGAACCATATCAGCAGTAAACAAATGCAAAAGCCTTAATTTTCCTAAAATGGGTTGAGGAAATAAAGGAAACCCACTCCAAAAAACCTGGTTTTATCTTAAAACAATGAGGATTTAACGCCACAGATCTGTGCATTTAGTCATATGTAGATAGACAGAAAGAAAGAGCAGAGACCCATTTGTTCTATTAATGGCCTTTTGTGAAAATTGATTTGGTAATTTTGGTTTGGGGATTAACGGGGTTGTAAATAAGCCAATTGGTTTTTTCTTTTTTGCTTTTTTTAGGCCAAAAGGTATTAAAGGGGCCAAATGAAAAGAATATAGAAGGGTGTCACAGTCAAAAAGTGAAGAACTTGTGTCTAGAAGAGTAAAGGGCAAAATTAAAAAGCATATATAGTTAGGAGTGGAAGGCATTAGGGGCACACAGACACAAAGCCTGATATTATTATTATTGTTATCATTATGCGTATAGTATAGACTATAGAGAAGAAGTGTATGACTTTTTAGAGGTGGGGGAGATGATTGTTGTTGTGTACTTGTGTTGAGACTTGAGAGAGAAGTATTGTATATTGTACAGCTTTAGCTTTGGCTTTTAAAGTTTAAACATGGATGTGCTGTTTGCTGTGCCCTTCTAATTGTTTAAAAAGACTTGCCACTACTTGTACTTTCTCAAGTCTGCCCCCCAGAACAGAAGCTCTAGCTTATTTGAAATGTGATTTGGCTCTAAATTTATAATAAAAATATATATATATATATATATAAAATAAAATAAAATAAAACTTATTTTAGTACTATTTAGCTTATTTTTACTACTATTTATAAGTCTTACAGCAGTTTTGGTACTATTTATAGGTGTCATTGTATTATTTCAGCTAATTTTTCATTTTTCAGCAGTATTTTCAATAAAAAATTTTCAGTTTCAGCAAAATAAGCGGACCCCAAACAGACCCGAACTATATGATGTATATCTGTAACATGGAGCTTCACGTTAATCTAAAGCCCAATGTTTTGTCTTAAGGACTAAGAGTAAGCCTTTTTTTTTTTTTCCTTAATACCAAGGGTTGCTTTTGAAATTAATCCCACCTATTAATACCAAGGCCTCTAAAAAACATCAGGCAATAAGCCATAAGCTCATTGGCGAATGCCAAGGGTTACTACTTACTATGTTGTCTTTTCCTTCTTTCTTTTTTTTCTTTCATTCTTTTTTTTCTTCCTTATCTACTTTTGTGAGTTTCTTTCTGGTGGGTCCACACAAAAAAAATTAAACAAAAATAGACCTAATCACCTTTTCTATAGTAAATTAGTAATTTGAGCAAGTCCCTTTGGCATTAGTTTATAAACAAAGTAGTACAAGTTATTCTTGAGAACCATTTATTTTCAAAAAGAAACCTAACATTATTTTGTATTTCAATCTTTTGATTTTTTTTTTCTAGGAAATGACTTCTTTTAAAGACTATTTTTTTTATAATTATTCTCGAAGATAATTTTTTTTTCCTGAAAAATGATATGTTTTATTCCTATATTCTGTTTTTATTCTAGTAAGTCTTCAAAAAAACATGTTTATTAGAGAGAAATAATAATAACAAATATCTTCACATATATATATAATATTTGCCATGTTTTTTTCAATTGATTAAGTGGGTGATGATTCTAGCAAACATTATTGCAAGATCCGCAGTGGAAACTACTGGTTAATTAATTGTAAGCTGTTAGGATTAGAGATAGCAATTATAGGCGCAATAGTGGTCATAGTGGTAATAAATTGCTTAAGGTGATCATTTGCACAATGCTTAAAGCTAAAGCCTAAAGGGATTGTTCATCAAAGAATTAAGTAGCTGCAATCAGTGTTCTTAGTTAACTTATTTTTGTTTCATTAATCCACTTTTCAATTGTTTCAAATGCAAAATCATTAGAGACATTGAGTTTCCTCTTCATTTTTTCTTTTTATTTTTCACCAGAGTTATTTTCCCCTAATTTTCATTTTGCATAGCTAATATTATAGTACTGTGGCCTTCTTTTTCAAACATTTTTATCTTATAGTTGAACCACAGAATACTTTTCTCTTATCCTAAGCTAAACTCCATCTTTTGATGTGAGCAAGTTTCTGTAAGAATTAGTCTTATATTTATTGAAATAATTTTGTTTTCATAAAATGAAATGAATGTGACTCAGTTTATCCATTAAAAAAAAAACCATTAACATGTTATGGTCATATACAGAAGTGAAATAAAAAAGTTTTGAAAGCTATATTTTTCCAAGATAAAATTCGATTTTTTTAAAAAAAGTTAATTTTTAAAGTTACAAATAATACTAATTCATATGTTAATTTAAACTAATGAGAACTTGACATTATGGTCAAAGCAATCCAAAAATTAAAAGAAATCTGATTAAATTAAATTTTTTTTCTTATTCAAACACATTCTAATTAATTAATGTAATCATTTTATTTTTCTACAAATTTATCTGATTTGAATTTTTATTTATCGAGACTTATTAGTTAAATATATATCATATATAAATATTTGTTATTAAATTCTTTCTATCATTTTCTTAGTTAGAGATCAGTTTATACTTATTTTCCATCTTTAATCATACATTACATAATGACAAACTAACATCTTCTCAAGTCTTTCATTTTTTCTAGTTTTTTACATATTTTTTTTATCATACCAGCATTAAAGACATCAATACAGTTTTAATAATATGCAACATATGCCACGAGTTTTGTAACTCAATTAATGCCTTATAATATTTCCAACAGAAACATATAAGGTTAACTGTTCAAATTCACTCACCCAAAACTTATTAAATAATTTGAGGAAGAAAAAAAAAAAGGTCACATGCTACCCTAATTCAATATTTTGTTTCTGAATATTAGGGGGGAGGGGGGGAAATGGGCTCAAATAAAGGGTCTACAGACATTTGGTAGACCCATATGGACAAGTAACAACGAGCCCAATGGGCTACTGGATACAGCAATTGGACAAGCGGAATGACTAGCACTAGCAGAGAGCACCCGTCATTTGTAGAATTCTTGCCAAATGTCTTCTTTTTTTTTCTTTTTTTTTCTCTTTTCTTTTCTGGGGCTGAGTATAGCCAAAATTCCACTTAAATTACTAAATTCATAGATTAAATTAACATAATATGAAAGTGAAAATAGTTGTTGTGGAACAGGCAAATTTTATCTCTTACACAACTTTTTTTCTAAATAAAGCCTTTTGACATAATTGTGTGTAAGAGGACCAATTTTTGGAACACAATTTTTGTAATAAGGCCTTAAAAAAACCCAAATAAATGAAATAATTAATAAGTCATAGATGCAAGGAGGGCTTTTGGGTTTTCTATTAACTTTTTATCATGTTTCATGTATACATGTTTTATTTTTCTTCTTTTGTATAATTAATTACCATAGTAGTAGACTATCCTAAATTAACTATCCGACTATAATTTTTTTTATTCAACATTTATTTTTTAGCGGTTTTTTATCTTTTATTTATATGAAAATAAATACATAAAAAGAAATTAGAAAGTATGTTAAAGAAATTTTTTTATGCCAAAAAAAAAAATTACGAGTCCTTTCAAGCTGACCCTATCCTTCAAACTTCAAGTCCTAATAAAGATCATAGGAATATAGAATAATAATTTATTTTATTCCAATAAATTTAAGACATATACCCAATTTATTTGATCCATTTGCTAATTCTATTTTTAAAAATGAAGATTAATCGAACTTTACATGAATTTTCCCATAGAATTTAAGAGATTTTAGTTCTACTTGTGATTTAATAGATATAAAAAGGGTGTGTTTGGTTCGCCGTGATATTATATTATGCTGTAATATTACGCTATTGTAATCTCAATACAAGAATACAACATTACATTCTTTATGAAGGTAATTAAATTAAGATGATGTGATATATTTCGTAATCTTAAAATAGGGTAATGTTATAAAAAATAAAATAGACTAAAAATTTTAATGTCACATCATCGTAATGTGTATCACATTTAAAAGCACATCACCGAGAACTAAACGCTATAAGTTATAAATTAAAATAACTTAGTTTGTTTGGTCATGTTAACAACAAAGAAGAAGAAGAAAAATGCGTACGCCGGCCACAAGCACTACACATTATGCATATCTTAGCAGCTTAGCCAGAATCTCAAAGAATGTGATTTGAACCGAGAAAGCAGGTCCAATCCACTTATGGTTTGGGCTTATCATGTGTATTCAAACCTAAACCTCTGCTTGATCAAACATTTCTCTTAGTCAATTGTAATATTCATCTTGACTCTTCTTTTTTTTTTTTTTTTTTTTTGCCCTTGATATTCCTACACCATCAGCTAGTGATAAACTGTTTATAAACTAAAATATAACTAGAAATTGTAAGAAATTCAAAATCATAACAAAATCAATTAGATTAGAAGCATGAAAATAAAATTTAGAAAAAAACTAATTACTTAAGTATGGAAATCTTTCGATTTTTAAGGAGATAAGCATTATATCATTGGCAAAGCCTACAAACTGATACATTAGATCCTCATTTCACCTGTACCCTCCAAAATACAATACCCAACTAAATCATATTACGACTTAAACTAATTTTACAATAATAATTTATCCCAAAACTCCACCAAATAAAACTATCTTTCTTTGCCCCAAACATTCCCAATGCATACCTTTGTATTATATATAATTCACTTGATATATCTATTGTAGTGCATTTCTTTTTCTTTTTCTTTTTTAAGGAATAGTGCAAATAGGCTTATTTATAGGCTAATGAGATTTACAAAAGATTAATGAAATTATAGTTGTAGGGTAGGTTTTTGTAGCCCAATCCCAAAAAGTTTGGGTTATGAGCCCAATGAATCAAAAACAATGAATTTGTAGAGAGTGGGTGAAAGAGCTGGGCTGGTTGTGGATTAAACAATCGTCAACTATGATGTTAAGAGATGCACTAACGTGGAAACATACTTGAAAAACTCATCAAACATATGTCCGAAGAGGTGTATTATTGAATAAAGGGTGATTACAACTCTCAGTGCTACAGTAAAGTTACTCTCTTCTGCTTCTTCCTTTTTTCTTTGATCCCCCCTTATCAAAGGCCTCTTCTCTCTTTATATAGCACCCTTTCCCCTCATCTTCATCGTCCATTTGTTCTTCATCTAAGCATCCACTTGAGTACATGTCACGGTAAGTCTCCTTTTTAGCCCTCTGTGAGTGGTAGCAGCTGAGATTATACTGTTCAGGGGTCTTCTCCACATTAATGCGGCCAGAAAAGTAGCTGCAGTGCATTTAATGTGGTGGTTGCATTTTGCCTTCTAGATATTTCTCCATTCCTATCTTCTCCATATGTGCCTGAAGCTTATCCTTATCATTAAAATCCTTAGAATGATTGCCTGAACTTTTCAGGTGTCTGTTTGACCAAGACTCTTTGCATCTGAGGAGAATAATCTCTTCGGACCATTGGTAATCTCTTCGGACTATACTCCTCGTTCATTTTCAGGTATACTTCTTCCACATGGACCCCTTCTCACATTTTTCTCTCTTCGGACACACAGTAATTTTCAAATGGGGCCATAGGCTCAATATATAAGGTTGGACTTTCACCCCCACAATAGTAAAACTACGTCATTTTGAGTTGAAGTGGCATTTAATGGACACTTCATTCCAACACATAAACATAAACATAAACGCTTAAATTCAAATGATATATAATATTTAAATTTTAAAACTTTAAAGTGCAAAACAAAATTATTCGAAATTTTAAGCGTGTCTATATATATATATATATATACAAAGAAAAATAATATTTGAACAGGAAAAAAAAAACAAATAATTGAAGGAATCAAAAGTTTTTGTCATTTATTAACTTCACTGTAGTATGCGATTGTTACATCTATTAAATTGTCACGTCCATGTAAAGTGGTCCACACAGCCTTTACATGGTAACATAGACAAAAACAAACCTACATGGCTTCTTTTTACACACATAAAATATAAATACAATCTCATTATACGGGTTATATGGACAAAATAATTAAGGTTTGTGATTGATTGATTTATTTATTCTTTTGATTTTAATTTGGCTCGGAGTTGTTGAGACTTGAGAGAGAGAGAGGCTTAATGAAAATTTCTAAGTAAATGGATAATTTTACAGTTCTATTAGTTAATATTTAGGGGCCTAACGCAATTACTTAACCTGCCTAGAGGTAGGGCCGACCAAGCCTGTAAAAGGTCATCACTCTTTTACATTTACATTTATTACATCCCATCAACCATCATTTGCATTAAATGTGAGGGAACATGGACCTTCGGATAATATCCCTAAGTCGACCTCTGAGCTCTGAGGAAGTCATGTCGTCAGGATGTTATCTTGAGTTCATGGGGAAATTTTCACCAACAGACTAACAGTCCAACTCCACTAACATAAATCCCATAAATACTCCTTAAAAATAGTAAGAAATGTATGCACCATTTGTTCTCATTTCTCTATTACTTTTCTTTAAGTTGGCTCTATGTTCTTTATTACTAACTTGCTCGTCGAAATTTTCCCAACCAATTCTACCGGTTGGTCTCCGGTCTAGCGATTAGGCCCATTGATGAACCTCAACACTTATAACCTCTATATTGGCCAGATTCCCTATTGCGATTCCTATTTTCTATCTCAACTATCTATAAAGACCATAGAGAGAGCCCTATGTCCACAATTCCATCTTTGATCAACTATAAAAAGTTGCCTCACTTAAAGTTGGAAATTACTTTCATCTTGATAAATTATTGATTGTCTCAAAAGTCTAAACTAATAAAAAATAGTAAATTTAATCATTTATCTAACATGTCCTATGCACGTATCCCTCGACAAAGTTGCTACTGCTAGTTGTTATATATTAACTCTAATACCATGATAAATATGCTAAAATATATGCAGAAACGGAAACATAAAATAGAAAGTAACATAAGAATACAAGGGTTATGTGATTCAGCCTGATAGACTACAGCTATGAAGAAAACCCTTAAGGATTATATATATATATATATATATATTTTCGAGAGAGTTTCAACTTATGGCGTTCGCTCATGATGATAGATCTTTATCATCAAACTAAGACACCAATTGATTTTTTGTGTAGGTGAGGATTGAACCTTAAATCTCTTATTCAACTATCAGAAACTTTATCAGTTAAACTAACTGAAATCCACCTTAAGAACTATATCTTATTATAAGAGTGAAGTATAAATATTGTGTTACAATAGAACCAACATGGGTATATATAAAAAGTTAAACCCTAAACTAACCATATACTAACTATGATTAATAGACTTGTAAAACAAGTAGAAGACTCAGCTTGCACACAAAGTTGAATTGAGCTGGTACCTGCTCTGTTGGGCTATTATATCTTCAAGTCCAACGCTAATGAGACAACTCAATTATCTTCTAAAAAAGAGACCAAATTACCATAATGAATTTCCTGCTTTACAAGCAGCCCAAAATCTAAAAGAAGCATCACTAGATCTGCAACAAGGCTTAATCTCTGTTGGGTCAAATACTTAGCCTTGATGTTATGAACTTATAAGGCATCTAGCTCGCTGGTTTATTAGCCTTGATGATATATGAGCTTATGCATTTCTTTCTTAAGCCGAGTGTAGCCCAAGCTAGCCCTCCATTTCTTTTGGTGAGATGACTTTGTTCCAGTTTAATCATTTAACAATTATTGTGTTTCCTTCAAATATATATTTTTTTTTAGTACTTTCCTTTTGATACTTGGTTATGGTAAGTCAAATCTATATGTTTTAGTTGAACAAAATTAGTCTAAAATAGTAAAATTACATGTGTGAACTGCAAACCATGACTTTTAACTTTTAATTCTTCAACCCCTAAGTTCACACTTAATCCCCCCCCAAAAAAGAAAAAAGAAAAAAAAGATAATCAATGCACGAGTCTGATCGAATTGGTACCTCAGTCATTTTGTTATTTTCAAATTGGTCAAACATAAGCAAATTCAAAGCTGAGAATATTCTACATGTATATGTAGGCTAATCCAAACTTGAACTTTAATTAGCCGAAACATTTGTGCGCAACGCAAGCTTGTCTTATGACTCATAATATGGTAAATGTTCAAAATTTACCTTTTAATAACTTTGACTAAATAAATATTATATTAACCCAAAAAAAAATAAATGAGAAATGATATGTCCACAACATTTGTACAATATTTTCACAACAAATCATAAGTGACAAGTTGTTACTGGTTGTTATTGTTAGGGCAAAAAGTAATCTTAGTGTTAAATTCAAATTTGAACCAGTAACAACTAACTACCTATGATTTGTTGTGAACATGTTGTAAAAATGTTGTGGACGTAACACTTCTCTAAATCAAGTTTTACCCAAGCCTCATCATTAAAAGGTTGTAAATCCCGAACAGCTGTTTTTAGAAGGGAAGATTTATTGCTTAGTCATAAAGATTAAAGACCATTGACAATTAATGTTTCTTTTAATGGTACTAACCCAGTTTAATTTATATTAATAAAAGAACTAGAAAACAAAAATATATAAGTCAATGTTATTGCAGCCTAGTTATAATGATATCTAAAATGCGTGCAAAGCACTTTGATTCGATCCTCACCCATGCATGAACATAAAGATTAAAAATAATAATTATTATAAGTTGTTCATTATTTTCAGTGTGAACAGAATACATGCGAGTTGATACAATGGGAGAGAGGTTGGGGGCCTTGGGGCACACTTTCTTCATTGAATATTCTCTTAAACATAATTTACACCATATATAATTTAGGTTTAGAATGTTCTTTTTTTTTAAAACTATTATTATCAAATTAATAGGTATATGAATTAATTACATGAAGCAATAGGTAAAGCTCATATGATAGAGTAGTAGAAAGTATATTAAACTAGTAAAAACATTTCGTCCAAGAAAAAAATAGGTTTGGTGGGCTATATTTGACACATTTTTATGTAGTATATATCTATAAATGAAGCAAAGTGTATTGACTATTGAGGTATTTTAAAAGACATACAAGCTGGTTTTTTTTTTTAATAAAACACATACAAACTAGCTACCCTTTAAATATTTTTTTAGAGATAATTACAATATGCTGCTAATCCTACAACACGAACTCTTTCCTCCTTAAACCACCAAGCAGTTTGTACATTGGAAGGTATCAATTCAGCTACAGAGCTTTTAGCAACTAGCCCTTAAATAAAATATATAATTAGTCCACTACATATATTCTGCCCAAAAAAAAGTCCACTATGTACAACGTAGTTGAGCATAGTGCTGGCTGATATGTCACATGTGCGTCATTCTCATTAGAAATTTAGATTAGGATACAATTTATACAATATAATGTTGAGGTGACAATATTGTGCAATAAAAAATTGTGTTAATAATAATAATAATAAATTCATGTAAAGGTGATATTGTACCAATTATAACTACACCTTAACAAATTGTTAAAAAATATGATTTAAAAAAAAAATTATCTCTAACATTACTCATTGAAGTCAACTATAAAAAAGAGGCTATTGTGTTTCGATGAAGTCATGGTTTTCTTTGTGTTACAATATATTGGCTAATATATAGTTTGTGGCATCCTGTGTGTCATTATTTAATAAGTTGTGCAAATATTGTTGCACAATGGGGAGTTGGGGACACAAGAAGACCATTATTTCTTTCTTAAAAAAAAAAAAAAAAAGAAGACCACTATTTATTTCATTTGCCGCAAAAACAACAGTGCTTGATTGATGGTGATGTGTGATCGTTTCCATTACATGAAGGAAAACTTTTTATGTTTTGTTTCTAAATTTGACCCGAATTCAAGAATTTGGACTTTGAGGAACAATTGGATTGATTTGAATTTCGCAGGTAAATTTGTTGTCATTATGAAGATTTATTGTGATTCAAATTAATCCTATACTTTCTAGAGAGTAGGATTAATAAGTCCAAGCCTTGAGATTGACTAAAAAGTTCATCCTTATTAGTCCACTTAGTGGGATATCAACAACTCATTTGTTAATTACTAATTAACTTTTTTAATAATCATTTGTTAATTACTAAATGGAGCTTATGAACTATAATTCACTCAATATATCAAAATTCTAAGGTCTCTAGTCTAGAACCCATATTATGCTAACTTGGTGATCCAACTTGCTTCCTAATAAGTACAAGATAGAATGCAAGTTGTGCTCTTTTCTCAATAGTCTTCTTAACTTTCATTTGAGAAGCTAAATCCATACATTTTAAATTACATAACATTATTTTTTTTCTATTTAAATTGCATTATTTATTTGCCCAATTGTTGGAACTAGAAGTTTAGAACAACCTAACATTAATTTGTAGCCTTTCCAAACAAGTTGGGATTTAAAACATTAAAACTAATCTTATTTTTTAATTATGAAAGCATTATTGCCAGGTTAACAGACGATATATTAAACTACTACTTAAAAACTATATATATGGATATATATAGATAATGCAACTCCTAGATTTTTGTTTTTTTGGGACTTTTGACGCATTGGTGCATTTTCTATGAAAACATTTCTGCCTTCCATACCATTCATGGTGTAAAATATTTCAAAGAATAAGAAATTAAAGGTATACTCATAAAATATAGACAAATACTACATCCATAATATTTCTATAACAAACCTTATATTTGAAACTACTTTTTTGCTCACTAATAACAGTAAGTGATAATATACCACTTAAAATGTATAGTGAAAATATTATAAACATTGCGTTTCTTTGAATCACATCAAATTATTCTCTAAAATCATATCAAAGTATATGAAAAGGTGGCATGGTTTAACATAAAAACCAAGAAACCTGGTGCGCTATTTAGGTTTTTCGTACCAAATGCCAGCCAGGAGCTAGCACAACATGGCAATATTGCATTGACTTTCTGAGGACGAAACCCACTTTCTATTAAATAAAAATAAAAACAATCAAACTTGGTGCATAGCACGTAGGTCTTAAAAAATAGGGGTAATGTGATCTATCAAACAAGCCGGCCTTTTTTGACTTAGGGTGTTAAATGGGTGGGTTTGAGGTGGGTATAATTAAGTTGGGTATATAAAACTCATTTACCTATTTTGACTGACAACTTTAGAAAGGATCAGAAAAATTATATTTGTGAAATACTTAATTATATTTTGGATATATTTTTTGTAAATTGGGAGGCTTTATATTCTCATTCAGCAAAAAAAGAAAAAAAAATTATATATTTTTGGGTTTTTTAATATGTATCAAATGACACAAAGATTATTTGAGAGTTGTATAATCCACAAAAGGGAGAAAGGGTTTAAATTTTTGTCTTTGCATTTCTTCAAAATAGCTTCTTCTTCCTCTTTGGGTAGATGAAGAGAGATAGGTAAGGTTTTAAAATTTAAAATTACTAATATAAAACAATACAAAAAATGTCATTACCACTAAATTATCACTTGAGCTTTTTCAAAATAGTATTTTAACAAGTTATCTTTTAGAATAATTATTTTCTTTGTTTAGACGACTTAGGCAATGGAACAAATTTTGAAGGAATATATACATAAAAATTTCAAATTTAAAAGCTTATTTTTAGGAGGGAATGTGTATTTGAAATAAACAAAATCTAAAAATAGTTTTTTGGGGAATATATCTGGTCTGATTGTGAACCAGCTTAATGAACAACAAAGTTAACAAAATTAAAAACAATTGTTATGTTCCTAATGGACCAGTTTTTATGACATGCATACCATCCCTTTTAAAATTCAAATTGCAAGCCCACGATAGGATGAACTTTCAAAAAAATAGATAAAACTACGAAGTCTATGATGCCTTTTTTTTAATGGGTCATGTTAACGGATGCTCTTAAGACAATTGTTAATAAATTATATTAGGAAAGTTTTAACACAATTTTCATGAGAAATATAAAAAATTGTCATAAATATTTTATCATTTTGCTATAAAATGTTTCTAGAAGTAGTTCCTAAACCAATGCCTCTAGGGCATTCATTAATATTTTCATTTTTTAATTTATTATTTGCTATATGAAGTTATCAATCCCCATATATTAGATCGACCATTTGCCATTAGACTACAATATCTTTGACATTAACGAGATCATTACTTTTTTTATTTATTTCTTTTGATCCTTCATTCATTTTATCTATTCAACCATAGGAAGCATCAAACCACTTTGATGGACAAGTTGAATACCCATGGTTTCTCTCTCTCTCTCTCTCTCCATTAGCATTCTAACTATCGCATATTTTCTAAATAGATTTTTTAATTCATTTTTTAATTGATATGGGAGAATTTAAACTTTAGATGTCCTTGTTAAAAATATCAAAATGTGCCAAATAGACTCTTGGCAATATTTTAATTATAAGTTTCTTGTAATTATAGATTTTGAAAACTTAAAACAATTGAGAAGTGAGGACCAATGATGGGTTCCATCCAAGTTTAGAAAATATTTAGAGTAATATCTGCAGTTCCTCATTGTTTATTATTTAATTCATGAAAAAAATTTAGTTACAATTTCTTAGGTGCAGTATATTATATTGATTTAAACATACAGTTGCATTAACCAATAAAACACAAACAATATTATATTTTTCTAAAGAATTAAATTAAATGAAGTTATGTATTTGAATTTAATTAGAGAACTTTTTTCCATAATTGAATTTAATATAGTGTAACTAAGAAATTATTCCTAAGTTTTGCCCACTTCATTAGTCAATAACACCGAGTGTATTTGAATTTCATTAAAAAAAAAACACTCAATGTATTACTACACCTTTTTTTTTATTTTTTTTAGAGAGTTTCAGCTTATGGGCTATCATTAAACTAAGACACCAATCAGTTTTTAGTGTATTTCAAATCTCTTATTCAACCATCAGAAACTTTACTAGTTGAGCTAATTGAAACCTACTTAAAGAACTATACCTAAATTGCCATTAAATCATAATACAGGAGGTTTTAGATATTATTTTATGGCAGCAAGGAAAAGTTAACAATCAATTTTTCTGATTTCTTTTTATATTTTTTATGAAAATAGTATCAAAATATTTTTAAAATAATCAATTAATAAACGCCCTTAGAGTACTCGTTAATTGAACCCTTATTTTATATAGGTACACAAAATCAACGTACTAAAAGCTGGTAATGGATCAGAGCATTGCCATTAATCAGTATTAAGCGAGCGGTGGATGCCATTTAGTAAAATGTGGATTGGTAATTGAAAACCCTAGCTGTAATTTAAATTTAATGTTAAATACTAAAGTAAAATTACCAAAAATAAATAAATAAAGTTGTCGGCAGTAGCAGCACTGTGCTTACTATAAATACTATTATATAGAATGGAATGTTCTATGCCTAATTGCTTCATTCACATTATTTAATATAAAAACATTATTAGTTTAAAAAATATATATAAACATTATTAATGGGCTAATGGCATCTAAAGTATTTTTGGATTAAACAAAAAAAGTTGTTGACCCTTGGAGTTGTCAAATCAAAATTAGGAGGAGAATAGCTCTAAACTTTGAGGACGTTTTGTTAAAACTTTTGTTTGAAGAATACCTTAAAATCATCCCATTAAAAAAAATAGAAATAAAATCAATGAAAATCTCATCAATGACTTTTTATTTCATTAATCTTTGAACCATATTTTATTCTTACCAATTTATTCATTCATTAATTCATCAACTTGAGGATATTTCAATTTATATTATTTATTGATGGGTAAATAACGTTTTGGAGTCGGGGTCTGTTTGTTATTATTGTTTAAACAACAGTTTTTAGTATTTAAACAATATTATACTTATTTTCGCATACTTTTTCATCTACACATATTTCTAAAAGATACAAATAACATTATAAAAAATCCATTACCAAACGGGTCAAAAAGATTTGGATTAATATGTGCAAAATACAAAAATCATCAAGTATATTCAGATATTCTATTCAGTAATTTTTTTTTTTCTCCTTCATGTTAATGCGACATGGACACGATAAAGTCAAATCGTTTGTGTAATTGAGTATTAAAAAGTAGTCTGAACCAAAAAAAAGAAAAAGAAAAAAGTAGTCTGAACACACCTCAAAGAAATGCGTGCTCTTTGTATTTTCAAGCTTCCTTTGTTTTTTTAAAATATTTCTTTTGAGGGGTGTTCAGACTTCAGAAATTTGGCTTATAAGTTTTAACATTATGGTTCCATTTGGTATCAGTATTTAGGTATTATTATTTAATTTTTAATATTTTAAAAATATGCGTTTGAGTGTTATACAAATATATGTTAGAAGTGTTATTATTGTTTAAACAATAAAACTATTGTTTAAATAACGGTACCAAACAGCTAGCCCACAGGGCTGACTTAATACAATTTGAGATAAGATAATATATTTAAGTGGGGTATTTATAGTTAAGGGTTTTGTTGTTAAAATAACACCTCCTCATATACAAAGTATTTAGAGTATAAGAGAGAAAATGTTTAAACTATGAAATTAATTATCATCAATAATCTAGCATATTTAATACTTTTTTCTCTCCAAACGGTTTCAAGTAGGTTTCTACTGGTCCAATATTTTTTAGACTTTTATTAGAAATGCAAAAAATAGTGTACAACCATTCTTTAAAAATCGATTATTATCCCCTTTCAAAAAAAAAAAATCGATTATTATCATAAAATTTATAGTCTTGAGGGGTGAAGCTGTTTTATAAAGCGGAGGGGCCTTTTTGTAGTGGAGACCTTAGGTGTAGGCCTAAGCTGGCCGTGTGAGACCATCAAAATTGTGATATATGTAAGGAGTCTTTTGATATAATCATATTCGTGCTTTTTTTTTTTTTTTTTTGGGTTGAGAAATGTGATCTATTACATTATTCTTTAATTGAAATCGCATGATTCTAAAAAAAAAAAAAAATTGAAATCACATGTGTTCATAGGTCATTGCCTAACTTCTAAATATGGAAGAAGGCCCCAAAATAGATTCATACTAAATGATGCTAGATTGGAAAAAAAAAGTCTTATATCTCCAATAAATTTTCAGATATGATATTTGTGGGGGGATAAAAACCCAACCCAACTTATTGGGCCCGAGGCCCAGAATGAGGAACACTTTTCGTCCGAGGAGGCAAGGTCTTCAGTCTGGCCCATGTCAAAGGGGAATGCCTAGAGATGAACGTGTACCATCCGAGGAGATGTTCATATGTCCGAGCAGTCCAACGTCCTCGGATCCGAAGAGGTTTGATCCAACACGAGCTTGGGAGGTTCAAGCGACCTGCTTGACAAGTGTTAAGAGAGAAAGGAACCTTAGACTCGCGCAAAGATAATGGGAACCGAAAAATATCAAAGAGGCATACTTCAGCCACCACATTTAATGCACTGCACCTACCTTTCTGGCCGCATTTATGTGGATAAGACCCCTGAACAGTGCTTTCTCAGCTACCACCACTCACATAAGGCTAAGAGTGGGATGATGGGACATGCACTCAAGTGGACGCCTGGATGATGAACAAGTGGACGGAGAAGATGTAGGAGGGCAGTACTATATAAGGGAAGGAGGCCTCTGATAAAGAGGGGGGAGAGAAAAAGAGAGAGATATTTCGATTATTGTAGCTCCAAGAATTGTAATATTGAATTATCAATGAAAGGCACCTCTTCGGACATGGCATTTCTATCAGTCCGAGGACATATTAATCCAAATTCTCCCATTGGTGTGGCTGTTTGATACTGTTACTCTCATTATTAGCCTAGCTCTTTCACCCACTCTCTACAAAATTTATTGTTTTGGGCTCAGTGGGCGCTGAATCCATACTTTGGGCTTGGGCCGCCAAAAACTGACCTTACAATTGGCGCCGTCTGTGGGAAGAGCTTGTGCCAGAGTGAAAGCAACAGTTGATGATGGCAGGACAAGGTGAACAACAAGCGGAATCCGGGGCATCCCAACACGTGGACCATTTTGCCAACCTAGAGAGGAGACAAAATCGTGAAGGTAGCGTACACACAGTGCGCCTTAGCCAGGGCCAATCACAGAGCGGAAGTCATGTGTCCCATGCAAAGAAAAACCGTGACTTGCAACTGGAAGTAGAAAAGTTAAAGAGGGAGCTGCGCCATGCAAGGAGGAGGCGGGCTTCCTCATACTCTGAGGATGATCTTGATGATGAGCGAGATGTCTCTTATCAGTACAAATCCAAAACGCCAGCCAGCGAGTCCTACACTTATGAGGAAGAATCCCATCGTAAGAGGCAACGTAGGAGTCCATCACGCGAAGACATGGAGAACGATGCCATGAACAGGGCTCTGAACCAGATATCTAAGTCGCCCTTCACGCGCAGGATAGAGGAGGCTATACTCCCTCGGCGCTTTAACCAGCCAACGTTTACCATCTATAATGGTAAGACTGACCCCGTGGAGCATGTGAGTCATTTTAACCAAAGGATGGCTGTTTACGCCAGAGACGAAGCCCTGATGTGCAAGGTTTTTCCTTCCAGTCTGGGGCCTGTGGCCATGAGGTGGTTCGACGGCTTGACAGCAGGCTCCATCAACTCCTTCAAAGAGCTCACTCAGGCATTTGGCTCTCGTTTTGTCACATGCCGAAGAGTGGCCAGACCTTTCTCTTCCCTGCTATCCTTGTTCATGCAAGAAGGTGAATCCTTGAAGGCATATTCAGACAGGTACTGGGAGATGTTCAATGAGGTAGAAGGTAACAATGATGCAATGGCCCTCAGCACATTCAAGCTCGGCCTCCCTACTGATCACGGTTTGAGGGCATCTCTATCTGGCAAACCGGTCACAAACGTGCGTCAGCTAATGGACCGCATAGAGAAGTATAAGAGGGTTGAAGAAGATCAGCAGCAGGGTAAGGGAAAGGACAAGGTTATCTCTCAGGAGAGGAGAGACTCGCGGTCGGACCGCTACAATTATAATAAACCACGGAGGGATTTTGCCGGGCAATCAGGATCGATGAATCCTCAACCGGTTAACACCGTATTCAAAGAGCCAGTACACCAGGTCCTGGAAAAGATAAAGAACGAGTCATTCTTTAGGTGGCCGAACAAGATGATAGGAAACCCCGAGAAACGCAACTATAATCTCTACTGCCAGTACCATCAAGACCATGGGCATACCACGGAGGATTGCAGGAGCCTATGGGATCACTTGGACCAACTGGTCCGCGACGGTAAATTGAAACACCTCCTGCATCATTCTAGCGGCCGAGGGCAAACGGGACCAGGGCCACGCAGAGATGACCCCCCAAAGCCGCCGCTAGGGACCATAAACGTCGTCTTCGCCGCGCCAGGAAGAACAGGATCCTGGCCATTGAAAGTCATGTCAGTAGGTCGGCCACCCGTAGGGGAGTCAAGCCGAGGACCTAAAAGAGCTAAGTGTGGTGCCTCGTTGGTCATGGGATTCTCGGACGAAGACATGGTTGGCACCATCCAACCCCATGACGATGCACTAGTTATCACCCTCAGGATAGGAGGGTACGATGTAAAGAGGGTGATGGTGGACCAGGGCAGTGCGGTGGAAGTAATGTACCCAGACCTTTATAAGGGGCTAGGCCTAAAGCCCCAGGACCTGACGCCGTACGATTCCCCCCTTTTGAGCTTTGAAGGAAGGCCTGTCATTCCAAAAGGCCGGATACGCTTAGCAGTGCAGTCTGGCACCGAGGTGGTGGAGTTGGACTTCATAGTTGTGGATGCATATTCGCCCTATACGGCACTCGTGGGCAGACCTTGGATTCACGCACTTGGGGCTGTTCCCTCTACTTTACACCAAAAGGTTAAATATCCGTCAGAAGGGCAGGTACGTGAGATCCGAGGAGACCAGTCTGTTGCTCGTCAGTGCTTGGTAGCCGCCATTCAGCATAGGACCACAGCCGAGTACTCGGACGCAGCCGGGAGGGATTCATAGCAACTACAGTCTCGGGGGTTGCCCTTCGAAGAACCAGATGAAGGCACTCGATGTGAAGATCTAACAAAAGTGGTCATTGGAGATGATCCTGATAGGTTCTTTCAAGTCGGATCTCAGCTTCCTCTTCAAGAGAAGGAAGAGCTGATAGAGTTCCTTAAGCGAAATCTCGACGTGTTTGCCTGGAGTCCTTACGAGGCCCCAGGGGTAGACCCGGAGTTTATATGCCACCACTTGAAGGTGAATCCACTGATCACCCCCAAGAAACAGCCTATTCGGCGCCCGTCCAAGGAGCATGCTGATGCAGTAAGAGACGAAGTAGCGAAGCTCAAAGTGGCCGGGGCTATCAAAGAGGTTTTTTATCCCGAATGGCTGGCAAACACCGTGGTGGTGAAGAAGAAGAGTGGGAAGTGGCGAGTATGCGTAGACTTCACGGATTTGAATAGGGCATGCCCCAAAGATCCGTTCCCAATGCCAAAAATTGATCAGCTGGTCGATGCCACTGTCGGCCACCCTCGGATGAGCTTCCTAGACGCCTTCCAAGGCTATCACCAGATACCATTAGCCCCGGACGACCAGAAGAAGACTGCATTTGTCACCCCTGTTGGCAACTACCACTATAAAGTAATGCCGTTCGGCTTGAAGAACGCGGGAGCTACCTACCAGAGGATGATGACGAGGATGTTCGAGCCACAGCTGGGCAAGAATATCGAGGTTTACATAGATGACATGGTGGTGAAGAGCAAAGTTATAGCTGAGCATGTGAAGGACCTTGAAACCACCTTTGGGATTCTACGGAAGCACAAGCTACGGTTGAATGCTTCTAAGTGCTCGTTCGGGGTAGGGTCCGGAAAATTCTTAGGATACATGGTTACGCACAGAGGAATCGAAGTCAACCCCGACCAGATAAAGGCCATCCACGATCTACGAGCTCCTCGGAACCCCAAGGAGGTTCAGAAGCTAACCGGAATGACCGCTGCCCTCAATCGGTTCATCTCTAGATCAGCAGACAGGTGTCGTCCCTTTTTCTCCCTGCTCAACAAGTGGAAGGGATTCGAATGGACTGAGGAGTGTGCTTCTGCATTCCAGCAACTTAAGGATTATTTGGCTCGGCCACCTATCATGTCCAGTCCTGAGCCTGATGAAGTACTGTTCGCCTACATAGCTGTAGCTCCCTATGCAGTAAGCCTGGTGCTGATACGATCAGATTCTGGTGTGCAAAGGCCTGTTTATTACGTAAGCAAGTCGCTACATGAGGCCGAGGTTCGCTACTTGCCTCTGGAGAAGGCCATCCTGGCAGTAGTGCTGGGCACACGGAAGCTGCCCCACTATTTCCAAGCCCACACGGTCATCGTTCTCACACAACTCCCACTCAAAGCTATACTCCGAAGTGCTGACTACACCGGTCGGATTGCCAAGTGGGGTACGATCTTGGGGGCTTTCGACATAAGATATATGCCCCGCACCTCGGTCAAGGGACAGGTCCTCGCAGATTTGGTGGCTGAGTTCACGGAGCCCCAGTTAGAAGAAGTAAAGCCCACGTCAGGCATGGATGAAAAATCAGTTGGCCTGGTCTCCCAACAGAATCCCTCCCGTTGGGAAGTGTACGTTGATGGCGCGGCAAACCAAAAAGGATCTGGAGTTGGGCTGGTACTGATATCCCCCGAGAAAATCATCATCGAGAAGTCATTAAGGCTGGGCTTCTCGGCAACGAATAATGAGGCGGAGTATGAGGCCCTACTGATGGGGATGACGATGGTCCTTAAGATGGGGGGGAAGTCCGTGGAATTGTTCTCGGACTCAAGATTGGTAGTAGGACAAGTACAAGGCGAGTTCGAGGCAAAGGACGAAAGAATGCAGGGGTACCTGGGTCGTGTTAAACAGATGCAGTCAGGGTTCGACTTTTTCAGTTTGCTGCACATCCCCAGGAGTGGCAACTCACATGCTGACTCCCTAGCGACGCTTGCCACCTCTTCGGCACAAGACCTTCCAAGGGTCATCCTCGTCGAGGATCTGCCCAAGCCTACAGAGGCGAAGTCAGGGGTAGTTCAGGTTCACCAGGTCAGAGCCGGGCCGTGCTGGATGGACCCTCTAGTCAGATTTCTCAAAGAAGATGTATTGCCTGAAGATAAGGGAGAAGCTGATAAAATTCGAAGGAAGGCGGTTAAGTTCTGGTTATCCGAGGACCAGAAACTTTACAGACGCTCCTACTCGGGGCCATACTTGTTATGCATGCATCCCGAGGCAACTGAGACGTTGCTAGAGGAGCTGCACGAAGGAATCTGTGGGAGCCACACTGGAGGCAGGTCCTTGGCTCACCGAGCCCTCACCCAAGGCTATTGGTGGCCTAACATGCAAAAGGAGGCGCACGAATACGCTAAAAAGTGTGATCAATGTCAGCGCTTCGCTCCAAACATTCACCAGCCAGGGGGAAAACTTAATCCGTTATCTAGCCCGTGGCCTTTCGCCCAATGGGGTTTGGATATTGTGGGACCTTTTCCCAAAGCTGCAGGAAACAAGAAATACCTCCTGGTTGGAACAGACTACTTTACCAAATGGGTTGAAGCTGAGCCCTTAGCCAATATCAGAGACGTTGATGTGCAAAAATTCGTGTGGAAGAATATTGTCACCCGGTTTGGAATTCCTCACACTCTCATCTCGGACAACGGTTTGCAGTTTGATAGCAGGGCATTTAGGAACTACTGCAGTGAGCTGGGAATCTTGAACAGATACTCCACTCCAGCCTATCCTAAGGGTAATGGGCAGGCAGAAGCCATCAACAAGGTCATACTAAATGGTTTAAAGAAGAGGTTGGATGATGCAAAGGGCAAATGGGTGGACGAACTGCCGCACGTACTTTGGGCCTACAGGACTACGCCTCGCAGATCTACTGGGGAGACACCCTTCTCAATGGCCTATGGGGCTGAAGCCGTCATTCCTTTGGAGACCGGGTTCCCAACGATGAAAACTAGTTCATTCAGTCCGGCCGATAACGATGAGCAGTTACAGAGGAGTCTAGATTTGATTGAGGAAAGAAGGGAGAATGCAATGGTTCGGCTGGCACATTATCAACAGAAACTCAGGCAAGGCTATGATTCTAACGTAAAGCTGAGGCCACTAGAGCCTGGTGATCTAGTGTTGAGGAAAGTTGTAGGCACTGCAAAAAACCCTGCTTGGGGAAAACTTGGACCCAATTGGGAAGGTCCATATCGTATCACCTCAGGAGCAGGCATAGGGGCATATTTCTTAGAAGACCTAGATGGTCATGTAATACCGCGCCCATGGAATGTAAATAATCTCAAGAGGTACTTTTATTGACCAAGTCTCTTCTTCAACCGACGTGTAAACTCTGCGTAAAGTATTCTCTCAAGTGTTTAAACTTAAATCCAATCATGCCTGTAGTCCTCGGACCAGATGATTTGGGTTAGTTAGCACTCAGTTACACTTCTATAGTGTTTAAACTTAAATCCAATCATGCCTGTAGTCCTCGGACCAGATGATTTGGGTTAGTTAGCACTCAGTTACACTTCTATAGTGTTTAAACTTAAATCCAATCATGCCTGTAGTCCTCGGACCAGATGATTTGGGTTAGTTAGCACTCAGTTACACTTCTATAGTGTTTAAACTTAAATCCAATCATGCCTGTAGTCCTCGGACCAGATGATTTGGGTTAGTTAGCACTCAGTTACACTTCTATAGTGTTTAAACTTAAATCCAATCATGCCTGTAGTCCTCGGACCAGATGATTTGGGTTAGTTAGCACTCAGTTACACTTCTATAGTGTTTAAACTTAAATCCAATCATGCCTGTAGTCCTCGGACCAGATGATTTGGGTTAGTTAGCACTCAGTTACACTTCTATAGTGTTTAAACTTAAATCCAATCATGCCTGTAGTCCTCGGACCAGATGATTTGGGTTAGTTAGCACTCAGTTACACTTCTATAGTGTTTAAACTTAAATCCAATCATGCCTGTAGTCCTCGGACCAGATGATTTGGGTTAGTTAGCACTCAGTTACACTTCTATAGTGTTTAAACTTAAATCCAATCATGCCTGTAGTCCTCGGACCAGATGATTTGGGTTAGTTAGCACTCAGTTACACTTCTATAGTGTTTAAACTTAAATCCAATCATGCCTGTAGTCCTCGGACCAGATGATTTGGGTTAGTTAGCACTCAGTTACACTTCTATAGTGTTTAAACTTAAATCCAATCATGCCTGTAGTCCTCGGACCAGATGATTTGGGTTAGTTAGCACTCAGTTACACTTCTATAGTGTTTAAACTTAAATCCAATCATGCCTGTAGTCCTCGGACCAGATGATTTGGGTTAGTTAGCACTCAGTTACATTTCTATAGTGTTTAAACTTAAATCCAATCATGCCTGTAGTCCTCGGACCAGATGATTTGGGTTAGTTAGCACTCAGTTACATTTCTATAGTGTTTAAACTTAAATCCAATCATGCCTGTAGTCCTCGGACCAGATGATTTGGGTTAGTTAGCACTCAGTTACAGTTCTCAAGTGTTTAAACTTAAGTCCAATCACGCATGTAGTCCTCGGACCAGGTGATTAGGGTAAGTTAACACGAATACAGTCAAACCCCGGGATCCGTGATCCAAGCGACAGGTTAGTCGATACTCCCCCCGCGCGCAATTGTTGTTACTGGGGTTTTGTAGTGCTAAAATTCCTGATTGAGTTTAAATTGTTTCTAAGTTATAAATATCTTCCTCCGTTACGTTTAGCGTGAAACCGAGGGGTAATAACTTATGATTTACTTGGAAGGACATGAGAAACTCGCGTATGCACTTATTCAAATCATTTCTCGTCAATAACTCCTACTCGGCCTATCCTTTTCAATTTTAATTTTTATCACACATACAACCATTATGATGTATCAGTCAAGTTATTTGTATTATCATGTCGCTATTGCAATGTATGATTGTATGTACAGCAGTAGTAAGTGATAAAGCATGTATCAAAAACTTCAAAAGACAAATAGGGGGCCATTCCATTCAAAGAAAAGTATGTACTTAGTCAGCAAAACCAGAAAGAAAGGATTACAAGTTCTTAAATAAAGAAAGGATTACAAGTTCTAAAATAAAGAAAGGACTACAAGTTCTTAAAAACCCTATATATCTACTCTTTCGCTGGAGGAAGCACGGGGTCAGCGGCCTGGCTAGTCCGAGCAGTAGTCTCAGCAGGTTTTTCCTTGGGCTCAGAAGAAATTATCTCTCCGCCTGACCCTTGGTCTTTTCCTTTTGCTGGTTCAGCTGGCTTATCATTAGCACCTGGCTGACCAATTTCCTTGCTGGCGCCAAGAATGGACGGAGGAGCCTGGTCGGCCTGGTGTGGCTCAGAAGCCTCAGGAGGCTGGGGGGCAGAGGGATCATCCCCTGGGATATCTTGGATGTCAGGATCATAGTAGATGCTCCCAGGTAGCCTCAAAGGAGAGTCCGAGGGTACCCCAGCTGCGTCCAAGGCTTTTTCCCAGGTTTTGTCGCAGTACTCGCGACAAACGGAGGCAAACTGCTCAGTGAGTTCCCGCGCCGTCACATCTGCCCCCAACTGGTACGCTGCCTTCTTCTCGGTTTCAATTGACTCCTTGGCCAATTGAACCTTTTGCTCGGCTGCTTTGGCGTGATCCCTAGCCTTTTGCAGCTCGGCCCTGAGTCCTTTCACCAGCTCCCGTTCGGTCGCCAAATTAATGTCCGAGGCATTCAGCAGTTTTCGTTGCTCCTCGACCTGTTTTTCAACATTTTTAAGCCCCGCGTCGAGGCTTCGCTTCTGGGAGATCGCCTCTTTAAGCTCCTCGGATATCCGAGAATGCTCCTCCTTCAGCTTTCCAAGGGATGCCTCTGCTTCATGCTGGGACTGGATTGCTGCTTGGGCTTTGACCCAAGACTCCTTGTTTAACCCCTCAGCCACATAGACCTGCTGAGTAATCTGCATGACAACACTTTCACTGTTAAGAAGAAATACAAGGCCAATCAAGTGTAAAACTTAAACTCATAAAGGGCGTGCTTACCATGGCTAAGTCCCTCTTAAGAGACATGAAGAGTTCCTGCTGGTTGAAGCGCCTGTAGGACTCCATGTCGTGGGGAAGGAGGAGTGGTTGCTGCAAGGCTTCGGCGACATAGCCTGCCCTCCCTCCGTCATAATTCCTGAGGGAGGTATCCCACAGGATTGGAGCGCCCTCCAGCTCCAACTTGGGAGACCAGATTCTCGGTCCTCCCCCTCGGCGTACATTTGCCACAAAAGCCTCTTCTCAGCTTTCTGTGGATGACGCCCTATAGGCTCGGCTGTCCGCCAACTTCTGCTGCTTGGCCCCCTTATCTGGCAGCTTCTGTTTTTCCCCAACCTCAACGTGGGGCCTTTTCTTCTTTAAGTCTGGAATGGGCTTCAGACTTGGGTCAGGAACTTGCGTGGGCGCAGGAGGCAGTGTCACTACCACTTTTGACGACCCAGCGTCTTTCTGCTCGGGTTTTTTCCCCCTGCCTTTCATCAAAACCCTCAGGTCCATATTATCGTCCGAAGAGCCTTCGGAATGAGCAGCTATTAGATTAAGATGAACGCCCGATTGCTTGTCGGTATCCTCCTCAGCGTCCGAAACCTCTATCACTCGATCGGCTCTTGAACCCTCACCCCCAAACTGGAATCTATCTATCTGTTCCTCTAGCGAGGAAGTGGAAGAACCGACTCCTTCGCCTTCAGCTGCTTGTCCGAGAGGGACTTGCTGGAGTGGTTGGACGAGAGGGGGTATAGCTTGAGGGCGTGGATGCGGTACGGGCTCTAGATCGTATGACGCCAAAAAACCCTTCTGACCGACGTCAATACGGGCAAGGCGGCGGTCTCCTTGGACAATTGCGTTGCCGACTGGTTGGAAACCCTTTGGATTTCCTGTGTAGCCCAGAATGAGAGGAGCTGATCGGAGCTGCCCGTCTTCGCTCACAAAAATCTCGGATCTCAACAGGAAATTGAGGGCAGCAACGTTCGTAAGACTCAGCCGAGGAGCTACGAAATTTTTCTCTGTTCCAAGGCACAGCAAAGCTACGTTAGAAGCTCGCAAATAGCAGTATAAAGGAAACAAAAAACGATTAAAGGACGAGGACCCTAAGCCTATAGTTAATGTGCCTAAATCTAACATGGCCCACCTGGCTTTCCATGCTTGGTTGGGCAGTGATGGCCGTCATGCCATGCGCCCGAGACGATCACATAGTCGTCTTTCATCCCTTTGTTGGATTTGGGAAGGCAAGAGATGAGCCTGACCACGTCCGACCGGGATTTCAGGTAATATCCCGCGTCTCGCTGGCTATGGCATTCGTACAGATGTACTACGTCGAGCCAGGTGAGGCCTAATCCTAGGTGAAGGTTAAGGTCCTCAATGGCCCCTAGAATCCTAAACATGTTGGGTGCGCACTGCCAAGGAGTGAGCCTATGGTTTCGGAGATAGCTAATGGTGATAGGACCCATGGGAATGGTCATTCCCCCTTCTTTGAAGGCAATAAGGGGAATAACCACCTCTCCCGTTTTCCGGTCTGTTAGAATCTTTTCTGGGGGCAATACCTCACACCCACGTTGGGAGGTATGCGATACGTGGCCCTAAATTCCTCTAGTCGCTCAGGGGTATCCACCATGTACTCAAGCTTTCCCATGGTGCTCAGACGGAACTGTTGGCCGAAGAGAAAATTAAATGGCTTGGTGAACGATGACTCACCGGGACCAAATCGGAAAGAAGATTTAATGCTTGTAGGAAGGTTCTTGATGACTCTGGGAAGACCTGGAGGCAGCAACTCAGAAGTTTGGACGGAGCGGCGCGTTTGTTTCTCTCTGGAGCGTCTGGAGATTCGCAAAGTGAAGAAGGAATAATGACTTCTGAAGCTTTATACGGGGTCAAACGAAGGGTCAGGGGCACTCCCGCCCAAATTTCGAAGAAAAACCGCAACCGTTGGATCAATCAGTTACCATTGGATATGAAGGACAAAGCGCCACCTGGTGCAATTAATGCAGCGCCTGGGAAATGAGGAAACCGCAGTGGCATTAATGAAGCGACAGTTCCTACGTTTTTGCACGTGCCAGTTCGAATCTACCTGTTTGCAGGCCTTTGCTCCATGGCAAGTCAAAATTCTACTTTTTCTCTTCGGATACGAACAAAAAAATACAATTTTGAGGGGCTATTGTGGGGGGATAAAAACCCAACCCAACTTATTGGGCCCGAGGCCCAGAATGAGGAACACTTTTCGTCCGAGGAGGCAAGGTCTTCAGTCTGGCCCATGTCAAAGGGGAATGCCTAGAGATGAACGTGTACCATCCGAGGAGATGTTCATATGTCCGAGCAGTCCAACGTCCTCGGATCCGAAGAGGTTTGATCCAACACGAGCTTGGGAGGTTCAAGCGACCTGCTTGACAAGTGTTAAGAGAGAAAGGAACCTTAGACTCGCGCAAAGATAATGGGAACCGAAAAATATCAAAGAGGCATACTTCAGCCACCACATTTAATGCACTGCACCTACCTTTCTGGCCGCATTTATGTGGATAAGACCCCTGAACAGTGCTTTCTCAGCTACCACCACTCACATAAGGCTAAGAGTGGGATGATGGGACATGCACTCAAGTGGACGCCTGGATGATGAACAAGTGGACGGAGAAGATGTAGGAGGGCAGTACTATATAAGGGAAGGAGGCCTCTGATAAAGAGGGGGGAGAGAAAAAGAGAGAGATATTTCGATTATTGTAGCTCCAAGAATTGTAATATTGAATTATCAATGAAAGGCACCTCTTCGGACATGGCATTTCTATCAGTCCGAGGACATATTAATCCAAATTCTCCCATTGGTGTGGCTGTTTGATACTGTTACTCTCATTATTAGCCTAGCTCTTTCACCCACTCTCTACAAAATTTATTGTTTTGGGCTCAGTGGGCGCTGAATCCATACTTTGGGCTTGGGCCGCCAAAAACTGACCTTACAATATTTATTATGATATTGGTTATTTAGATTTATTTTCAAAAATAAAATTTTTTAAATAAGTTTTACAAATAGAAAATAATTTACTAATATATATATATATATATATGTGTGTGTGTATAGATTAGGTTCTTTTCTAAATGCATGTATTGCATACAAAACTCTATTAATAATACTTGTTACAATAATTTATGTAGATAGAAGTTTGAAAACTAAAATTGGTAATATTCTACCTGAGGTTGATTATGTCACAATAAAGATTAAATAAATTCATATCATCAATTAAAAATAAGATGTTTGCAAACTTGAATACAAAATTTAGGATTTAAGAATGCAGGAAGAATAGATTTTAAATAAAATTATTTAGATATTTAAAAAAAAAAAAAAAAAGATCTTCTTAGGTTTTAAATCATGTTAATTAATTCCTTTGTCAAAACAAGTATTTAGGGTTTTATTCAATTAATTTGGTTATGTATTGAGTTGGATCAAGAAGCATTATTGAAGAAATCAAGGGCCTGTTTGTTACTGTAGTTTAAACAACAATTTTTAGTGTTTAAACAACATTACATGTATTTTCACATACTTTTTCACCCACGCGTATTTTCAAAAAATATAAACAACATTATTATAAATTTTTTACCAAACGGGTCCCAAGTTTCGAAAGACTTGCTCGAGACACTTTACTCTCGTTCGAGCAAACTCAATCTGTAAGTTTGCTCAGGTGAGATTGCAATAAACAGTAAACCAACTTTATCAAATTCACATTTTAACCTACTTTTTGCCTATATAAATAAAACTAACCGTTAATGCATACATTTTATAGGGGAAAGGCTACCATACTACCTTTGTACGTGAGAGCCTAACTTTCTTAAGCCAAAACTTCAAACTACCCTCTCCCTTGAGTAATCTAATTGTGAGTACATTACAAAGTTTATTTTAGAGTTTCTCATTTAAACCATAGATTTGCATACCCTTTACTATTGTGTTCATTCACCATTGGTACACCACCACAAAGAGTTTTTTATTTTTTATTTTTTTTGGATTATCAGATTTCTGGTGGTTGTAGACAAGTTCGTTCATGGAAGTTCTCAAGAGAATTCTTAAGGCATATTTATAAAGGTTTTGTAAGTTTAGACTTTTTTTTTTCTTTTTTTCTTTTTTTATGGGAAGTAAGTTTAGACTATTATAATTGTTTCTTTTAGTGTAAAATTTTATGTGAGAAGATTGCCTCGGAGTGGTCTTTCATTTTAAAGGTTTATTATAAAAAAAAAATCACTTTGTCATAAAATCTGTGTTTGTTTTTTATTTTATTATCTTTATTGCCTTTGGATTGTGATGACATACTTATAGTTGCATTATGCGTTTGATTGTTTTTATTTTAATATCATTAGACTTGGGTAACACCTTTTTCTTTTTCTTTTTTCTGAGTAATTCTTTCATTGAAAAGGAAGAGAAAATGATATTATAGTGCCAAAAAAGAGGGGATTTACTGCCGTCTCTATCTTGTGGGGAATAAAACAACAATCAGGAATAGATGAAATGGGGACCAATCCCTTATAATTACAAAAAAGGTCCAATATTTGGGGCAACAAAATTTGCTTCTCTTAAGCTATGGGCAAAAAAAAAAAAAAAACCACCCTGTAAATGTGTTAAAGATAGATGCTTCTGGCTTCTTTATTAGATGTTCAAGTTACTTATTTATGAGTTTGGCTTAGCTCTAGTATTTCTTTTAATTGGAGAACTCTTTTTACTTTAAATATACAATGACAAATGGTAGTAAATTTTAATTTTCACATTTTATTTAATGGGTGATGTGATAGTTTTTCAATAAAACAAAAAGAAATTCTAGTTAAAAAAAGTACTTAAAGTAAGTCGAACCCCTTATTTATATCCCAAATCAACTGCCTAAATGGCTAATAAGGTTATTGCACTCGCTTTATTTCTAATTAGATCTTGAATCTTTGTTACTTTTGTCCAATCAAAAACTATGTCTTTCCTGTCTTACTGGGGTATCAAAATTTATTTTGACATTTGAGGGAATGGGTGGATCCAATGTTGCTTCTTGTTATTATCACCACACTCAAATTCCCAAAAAGATATATGATCAATGTATACCTTTTTCTTATTTGGAAAATTAAGAGTAAAGCATCAAGTAGTTCCCTTTATTGCTGCTTGACAATTTTGTTTCTAACCATTTTTATCATGTCACTTCTGATTGCCGCAAAAGGTGTGAATTTTTTTTAGCCTAAACTTTTGGGTAACATTCAACCCTTCAAACCTGATTGGGCATGGAGATTGAGGCATTGAGCCCACATAATTCTTCTTGTTATAGGATACTTGATGAACTGTTGCTCAAGAATCTCCTCCCCTGCAATACATAATGCACATTCCATCTTATCTATAAATTTTCTTTTATTAGTAACAAAACTTGCTCCCATCAATTTTTTTTTATTTTTTATTTTTTGATAAAGTGTAATCCATCGATTTGTTAGTTGGGGTATTATAAGATTTTTCATGTTTCACTTAAAATTGCTGCTTTATACCTAAAATGTTATGAGGTCAGTATGAAATGTTGTGCCACAATTGAATTACGTTAAGAGAAATGATATGTCTACAACATGTTTACAACATTTTTACAACAAATTCTAAGTGGCAAGTTGTTACTAGTTGTTATTATTAGGGCAAAAAAGTAATCTTAGTGTTAGTTTTAAATTTGAACCAATAACAACTAACCACCTATGATTTGTTGTAAAAATGTTGTAAAATTGTTGTAAACGTAGCATCTCTCTTAAGTTAAAATGAAGCTCGTATGAAATCTACACAAATATAAAAATTAAGTTGAAAAAATAAGAAGAAGATGAACTTTGCCCACCTGCTTAAAAAAACAAGCAAAGGAGGAAAAAGAAAGAGGAAAAATTATGTTCACTTACATTTCAAAGAACAAAGAAATATCACTTTCATTTCAATTTAGCCTCATGCAAGTAATATATGTATGTCGCATATCTCTTCTCTGTAAATTTTATAAATAAATAAAAAACTCCATTCAATCCGCATAGATTGACCTTTTATTTTTTTGAAGAAGTCTAAATTTTCTTAGAACAAGTGCTATCTTTTTTTATTAGGTCTAATTTTCCTTGACCCCTTTGATTCTTTGAAGAAGTCAAAATTTCTGAAGAGGCAACAATTGCAGCCACACTTGGCTATATATCAGCTGGATTTTTAAAAGAGTGTGTTCACATACAAAATGTTAAATATATAATTTAAATTATAAAAAAAAATTTAAAAAAAAAAAAAAAAAAACAGTGCCCACGTAAAAGCAGTCAGAAAATGTTTCAATGGAAGAAGACAAAAAAGGGTCCCATTGAAGCAGAAGAAGACACACAAATACAGCTATAAAAACCGCGCCTCAACGGTTAACTAAAAGTCGGCCGCCATTAACAGCGACGGCGTTAACTCCCTCTTCATCCCCATCCAATCTCCAAGAACCAACAAACCGTCTTTCTATGTTTTATTAAGGGGTCGTGGTAACGGGCACCGTAATGTGTTCATTAACAACAATCTCTTGTAATTTTTTGCTGTATTTATTCTGCTTTTTTAGCTTTTTGGTAATTGTTTAACAATTGTTTATCTTTTCTGGCCATTTTTTTAATAACTTTTTATCACCTTTAATTTGTCAGACCTAATTTGAAAAACGTTAACCAGCACCGTTAATATTTTCTTTTGTTAAATGGTACCATAAAAGATATCATTTTTATTTTTTTTTCTTTTTCTTTTTCTTTTTCTTTTTTTATAAAAAAAAAAAGGGTAGAGTGGTGATCGGTGTGGTTTTCTTACTTGGATGTAACCGTAGTAGCATTCTATCCGCTTCCGGGCAAGACTCCATATTTTCGGTTTGCGATAAATTCACTTATTATTCTTTGAACCGTTTGGAATGGAGATGAGATATAAGGAGTACCAACACACAACTAGTTATTGAGACTCGAACCTAAGTCCTAAGACTTGTTGGCCTAGTATCTTACTAATTAGGCTACCTAAATGTTGGTAAATATATCATAAATACCAGGATCTTTCTTGCTTCTACTTCATTGACTAAAAAAAATAAATTATTTAGTTTAGTTTTATGGTCGATTTGGATTAAAGGGGAGGGAGGAGAGTATAGTAGAATTGGTTTAAAATTAGTCTATTTTCAGCCAACTCTACTCTACTTTTCTCCACTTTCCTTCCTCCTCAATCCAAACGAGCTCTTACAGTTTACATGGTTAGGATGTGAGTACTTGTCTCAGCTACCACGTCATGGTTTAACTGCACTTGCATGAATCAAAGTATAGTATGATAGGTCAATTTTGGATATTTAACTTCAAAATCACTCATATCAATTTGGTAAAATACAATGTGAGGTACAGTAATTGTGTAAATATGCACAATTACTATTCACTTGCAAATTTATTTTATAGTACTTCTTTACTCATATCCATAAGAAAGAGAAATGATTCAAAAGAGTAATTAAAAAAAATTTGATAAAGAAATAATATCTGAATAAAATGTAGTGTAAGATATATAATTTGATGTATGTGTTTTTAAAAAGTGGTTACATAAAATTAAAAAAAAAAAAAAAAATTCTTATGTTAAACTATGTAGGAATTCTTTTCACGAGCTGATGCGAATACTCTTCTCTCTAAATACAACACCTAGGATATACAGGAATCATAAATGATTATTGTGGGGCCAGAGAATTTGGTATCCCCGGCCCATTTCATATCAAGCCCAAGGCCCATGCCAAGGAGGAGGAAACGCCCGATGACGAAGTGTGAAAGTCCAAATTGCCCAGGAACCTTGCCGAGGACGACCTTGTCCTCGGCCAACCAAGACCATGGGATTAGGAAGTAACAGGCCACCAAAATCAGCATTTCTAAGCATCTAAAAAGAAGGAAAAAGTACAACGTGCTAGCCATGGAAGCATGGTGGAGGAGCAAGTCCACGATGAACTGTCACCTCTATATTAAATGCCCACAACTAACGTTCTGGCCGTATTAATGAGGAAATGACCCCTGAACAGCGCAGCCTTGGTTGCTGCAGCCTACAGAAAGAATGGGAAGGCGGCTGATGGGACAAACACTCAAGTAGTGACCTGCTTGAGCAACAGATGTAGGGCTAAGATCTACTGAAAAGTGGTATATAATGTAAGGAAGCCCTCTTGAAGGAGGGAGGGAAAAATGAGGAGAAAATTAGAAGTATTGAACACTGCAACAAGCTGTAACAATAGAAAAGTTTTTTGTAACCAATCACTAAAGAAATAGTAAGAACCTCAAGCTCCCGAGAGGAGGGCCGAGGAACGTCATTGCACATTTGAATCCACGTTCATACTATTCAATCCATACCCAGCCATGCATAGCAGTCGTACCCCTCACTAGGGCCTAGTTCTTGAACCCGCTCTCTACAAATTCATTGTATTGGCTAGCTGGGCTTGAGTCCACTCACTCAACAGTAGAAGTGCTCAAAGCCAATCCCTACAATTGGCGCCGTCTGTGGGGAGAACTCGTGTGTTAGTAAGGGCAACGACCAAGCATGGCAGGATCAGGCCTTCATAAGCAGGCTCCCATCAGCCCGAACCGGTCAAATCCTAGCACCAGGGTAACTTCTCCAACCCTGAGTGCAACCGTAATGAAGAGAATGGAAGGTTTCGAGAGGGAAGTGTGCACACCACTCAAACCAGCAGAAGCTACTCGCGTGGGGACAGTCATGTGCCCCAGAGACAAAACAACAATCGGGCCACCCAACCAAAGGAGGATAAGAGTCACATAACCCAGGGGTAGAACGATAAGTAGGCCATGCAGCAAGAGATAGATGATTTGAAGAGGAGGCTGTGCCATGCACAACGAAGGCGACCTTGACCTGGCCCCGACCTGCCCTCTGACGATGAAAGTAATGATGACTATAGGCAAAGGTTGAGAACTCCTCCAAGCGAGACCTTCTCTCATGACGAAGAGCATTACTGGGAGCGTAAAGGTAAGAGCCCTTCTCCTAAGGGCTTAGGATACGATGCCATGAGCAGGGTACTGGACCAGCTATCTAAGTCGCCTTTCACGCGCCACATTGAGGGGTTTACCTTTCCTCGGCGGTTCCAGCAACCAACCTTCTTCATTTACAACGGCAAAACCGACCCCGTGGAGCACATGAGCCAGTTCAACCAAAGGATGACTGTCCACTCTAAGAACGAGGCGTTTATGTGCAAGGTTTTCCCCTCCAGCTTGGGTCTAGTGGCGATGAGGTGGTTCAATGGCTTGAAGACGAATTCCATAGATTTGTATAGACAGCTGACCCAGGCCTTTAGCTCTCGCTTCGTCACGAATAGCGTAGCCCTACAGCCCTTGTGCACACTACTGTCCCTGTCCATGCATGATGGAGAGACTTTAAAGGCCTACTCGGGCCGATATTGGGAGATGTATAATGAACTAGAGGGCAATTTTGACGATGTAGCCATCAGTACCTTCAAAAATGGTCTCCCGACTGGACACGGTCTAATGAAGTCTCTGACTGGCAAGCCTGCCACTAGTATGCACCAACTGATGGATTGGATCGACAAGTACAAATGAGTGGAGGAAGACCAGCTGCAGGGCGGCGGAAAGGAGAAGGCTACCCCTCAGGAGAGGAGGAATTTTAGGCCAGACCGATATAACAACACCTGCCTGAGAAGGAACTTCGCGAGGCAATCTGGAACAGTCGACACACAGGCAGTCCATGCCGTATTCCGAGAGCCTATACACAGGGTGTTGGCGAAAATCCAGAGCGAGCCATACTTTAGGTGGCTAAATAAGATGGTGGGGGAATTCACAAAGCACAATCAGAACCTTTACTGCCAGTACCACAGGGACCACGGACATACCACAGAGAACTGCAGGAATCTCTGGAGCTATTTGGACCAGCTGGTCTGAAAAGGAAAGCTGAAGCACCTCCTGCATCACCCCGGTGACCATCCAGACCAGACTAATCAAGAGCCAAGGAGAGATAACGCCCTAAGGGCGCCCGCAGGGACGATCAATGTAATATTGGCAACACAAGGAAGAACAGGCACGCCCCCTACACGAGTGTTGTTTATATCCCAGATGCCTGCCGAGGAGTCCCAGCCAGAGCAGAAGAGGGCTAAAAGGAATTTTCGCCCAACCTTGAGCTTTTCAGAGGAAGACAAGATTGGGACCACCCAGCCTCATGATGATGCTCTGATGATCACTCTCAGAATCGGGGACTATGATATGAGGAGAGTGATGGTCGATGACGGCAGTGCGGCCTAGGTCATGTACCCGGACCTCTACAAGGGGCTAGGGTTGAAACCGGAGGACTTGACGCCCTATAGCTCTCCCTTGATGAGCTTCGACGGGAAGCTTGTTATCCCAAAGGGCATGATCAGACTGCCCATCCAAACCGATCCAAAGGTGGTGGAGGTAAACTTTATTGTGGTGGACACCTATTCCCCCTACACAGCCATCGTAGGAAGGCCCTGACTCCACACCTTGGGGGCTGTCGCCTCCTCTTTGTACCAGAAGGTGAGATTCCCGTCAGGGGATCAAGTTCTCGAAATTCGTGGTTGCCAATCCACAGCAAGGCAATGCATGGTAGCTACCATATCACATCAACTCGATGTACGGCCCACGGCCACTGCCAAGGAGAGCTTATAGCAATCAAAGATCCCTGCAGCGCCTCCTAATGCAGCTGCCGAGGAAGCAAAATGCAAAGACCTAGAGAAAGTGGTAATTGGTGATAACCTGGAGAAGTTCTTTCGGGTCGGGGCTCGACTGCCTTCCAAGGAGAAGGAGGAGCTAATTAAGTTCCTCAAAAGTAATATTGACGTGTTTGCATGGGATGCCTGTGATGCCCCAGGGATTGATCCATCCTTCATCTGTCACTATCTCAACGTCAATCCGTCCATAATTCCTAAGAAACAGCCACCCCAGCACCCATCGAGAGAACACGCTGATGCGATTAGAGAAAAGGTGAATAAGTTTAAGCGTGCAGGGGCCATTAAAGAGGTTTTTTACCCCGAATAGTTAGCCAATACTGTGGTGGTCAAGAAGAAAAGTGGAGAGTTTGTGTGGACTTCACAAACCTGAATAGAGCATGTCCAAAAGACTCGTTCCCCATACCTCGAATAGACCAGCTAGTGGATGCAACCACGGGCCATCCTTGGATGAGATTCCTAGACGCCTTTCAAGGCTATCATCAAATATCCCTAGCCTTGGAGGACTAGGAGAAGACAGCCTTTGTGACGCCCATTGGGAACTACCATTACAAAGTAATGCCATTCAGTTTGAAGAACGCAGGGTCCACCTATCAAAAGATGATGACGAGAATGTTCGAGCCGATGCTGGGCAAGAGCATCAGAGTCTATGTTGATGACATGGTGGTAAAAAGTAAAGCGGTGTCCGAGCATTTAGGAGACCTCGGCTGCACCTTTAATGTCTTGAGGAAGCACAAGCTGCGCCTAAATGCTTCCAAATGCTCGTTTGGCGTGGGATCTGGCAAGTTTTTAGGGTACATTATTACCCACAGAGGAATCGAGGTTGATCTTGACCAAATCAAGGCCATTCATAACCTAAAGGCTCTGCATAACTCCAAGGAGGTCCGCCTCGGTCAGATTGGGATTGCCCAAGTCACCAGAGGGATCCTCGACCAGGTGGACTTGGTCAAAAGCGCTAAATTCGTCCTCGGATGGACCCAAATCAGCAACTTCTTCCTTTTCTCCTAGCTCTTCTTCCTCGGCTTCTGCAGCTTAGGCAGAGGTAGAAGGACCTGCCAACGGAATACCTTCTGGAGCAAGAGACCCGTCAGGAAATGAAAACCCCTGCTCCATTACAGTTATGCTACGAAACTGAGGATCTTTGGCTCTGATCACGTGCTTCGGAGCCGGGAACGACTTCTGGAGCGGCTCGTACCCAAGGATCTTGTGGGCGGCTCTAACTTGATTGCCGGCCTCGTTCACAAAGATCTCTGCCCTAAGGACCTTTTCCAAGTCCTCCTTGTTGACCAGGTTAAAATGATGCTCAAAGGCGTGCAGATCTGCAGAAAAGAAAACTATTCCTGTCAGCAACCAAACAAAGCAGACCTACAACCCAAAAGACTGGACCCTCTCCTACTTAAAGTACCCCACTTGGTGTCCTCTCCTTTTTCAGACAGTGAAGGTCATCGTGCCACTCCCCGGACACAATGAGAAAGTTTTTGTTCAACCCCTTGCTGGACTCAGGAAGGCACTAGATAAGCCGGACCTTATCATCCCTCATCTTCATATAATAAGACTTGCCATTTAGTTTTTGGAGGTTGTAGCACCAATTCACATCGTGATGGGTTAACCTCAACCCCATCTTCTTATTCAAGGCGTCCACACAACCCAGGATTCTGAATACGTTGGTGGCGCATTATGTGGGGGCCAACCTAAAGTAACCCCTCGTTACTGGCCCCATGGGGATTCTCATACCGCCTTCAAGGAAGGCAATTATGGGAATCACGACCTCACCCTCCTCCCTCTGAATGTGCCATTCCCCTTCCGCACAGTACCTCAAACCCACGTTACTAGGTATCCTATAATCGGCGATGAATTTCTCCATCGCCTCTTCAGACTCAACTAACTTCTTAAATCTACCCATCCCTGACAAAGGCTAAAAGACTCAAGAAAGGACTCAGAGAAAGAACTTGAGCTAGAGAGGAAGAAGAAGACTTACAGAAATAGGAAAAGCTCCTCGGACAGGCTTTTTGTGTTGAAAAAGGGGTGAGTATAGTTGGAGATTTGACCAAATTCAATGTACGTGCGCAGGAACTCTTGAGTGCAAAAGTAAAGAGGCCAATCGGATCAAACGGGTATTTATACCCCCCGTTTAAAGATGACCGTGCGGGTTTCCCTACTTATAAAGCTGGAAAAGCCCAGCCGTTAGATAGGCATCACGTCGTTGAACGTGGGGAGCACAGAGCCGCCAGAATTTAATGAGGGCGCGCTCTATATACCAAGGCGCTAGGAACGTGCCTTGGACAAGCGAGAAGACTCTGGCACTGACGGAGGATAAGACATGACAAGCCATCACAACGGCCTGAGGATGTCAAAATCCTCCTCCCCGTCTGAGGAGCCAGACAGCAGGATTTTGAGGGGCTATTGTGGGGCCAGAGAATTTGGTATCCCCAGCCCTTTCATATCAAGCCCAAGGCCCATGCCAAAGAGGAGGAAACACCCGAGGACGAAGTGTGAAAATCTAAATTGCCCAGAAACCTTACCGAGGACGACCCTGTCCTCGGCCAACCAAGACTATGAGATTAGGAAGTAACGGGCCACCAAAAGCAGCTTTCCCGAGCATCTAAAGAGAAGGAACAAGTACAACGTGCCAACCGTGGAAGCATGGTGGAGGAGCAAGTCCACGATGAATTGTCGCCTCCATATTAAATGCTCACAAATAACGTTCTGGCCGCATTAATGAGGAAATGACCCCTGAACAGTGCAGCCTTGGTTGCTGCAGCCCGCAGAAAGTATGGGAAGACGGCTGATGGGACAAACACTCAAGTAGTGACCTGCTTGAGCAACAGATGTAGGGCTAAGATCTACTGAAATGTGGTATATAATGTAAGGAAGCCCTCTTGAAGGAGGGATGGAAAAAAGAGGAGAAAATTAGAAGTATTGAACATTGTAACAACCTGTAACAACAGAAAAGCTTTTTGTAACCAATCACTAAAGAAATAATAAGAACCTCAAGCTCCCGGGAGGAGGGCCGAGGAACATCATTGCACATTTGAATCCACGTTCATGCTATTCAATCCATACCCAGCCATGCATAGCAGTCGTACCCCTCACTAGGGCCTAGTTCTTGATCCCGCTCTCTACAAATTCATTGTATTGGGCTAGCTGGGCTTGAGTCCATTCACTCAACAGTAGAAGTACTCAAACCCAGTCCCTACAATTATTTAGTTTATTTTATGATTAGATTAGATATTATAAATCTAAATATATATTAAGTGTAACATAAAGGGTGTGATTGGAAACCATTTATTTGTTGTAGCTTATTTGCATAGTATTAATTAAATAAAGTATTTTTTGGTAACTTTTATGTTAAATGTGTGGTAGAAAGCTAAAAGTTAACTGAGACAAACCAGCGCACCTCAAGTGTCCGTTATATAAAAAGTTTTTAGTTTCTTCCTTTTACTTTTTGTGGCAACTTCTTTTTTAATAAAAAATGCAACAAAACTATTTTTTTTTTTAAGTTAACTTTTAGTTTTGTTGTTGTTATATATTTAACATAAAAGCTACTAAAATTATATTTTTTTTTTGTCTTGTATTTAATAAGTAAGCTAGCAAAAAACCTATGGAATACCAAACAGACACTTATAAAATTTGAAATAATGTAATAGAGTTTCTATTGTTTCAATAGAAATAAAATATGTCATTTCAAGTGAAACAGTGAGGATTATGTTCCGCCAAATGCACCTCCCCACCTCTCTTTTTTCCTTATAAAGTAACTAAACTGTTTAAAATGAAAAAGGAAAAAAAATGACTAAAGTGAACTTTTGCTCTTAAATTTTGGAGTTATTTTCATTTTGATAATTTACATTTGAAAATAGTTACTTTAGCCATTCATGTTTTAATTCATCATATTCGCCTTACTGTCCATTTTCGTTAGTAATTTAACCGTTAATGCCCTTCATGTTTAATTATTTTATTAAATACTATTTCTACAATGTTGTGTAACGCAAAAATTTCATCATTGTAGACAAAAAATAATACTATTATGGATGGTCAAATTACAAATGAAAATAGATAATAGAACCAATATGAGAACATAGTCAAAGATGAAGGGAAAAAAAAAAACCAAAATGCCTAGAGTGCACTTATATTTGGATGGGGGGTGGGACAAATGGTATATTAGTAAGATACAAAAGTTTTTTTTTTGCTAAACTAAGATACAAAAGTGTGATAGACTGATAGGTGACTTTAATTGCAAATGTATATTATGTTATGCTACTAAAACCAAAATTAGATGTTTACCCACAAAAAAAAAAAAAAATTTAAGAGTTTTATAATTTAACTAATATTTTTATTGTTTTCAATGAAATAGCTAAGTTTCAAATTCGCCATCCTTCATTAAAAAAAAAAAACATTAGATTACGATTAATATCTTTCCAGTTTATTAAAACAAGAAAAAAAAATTACAATTAAATCTAGTTCTTTCCTCAACAAGTAAGCATGTCTTTGCATTAATTACTAATCAATATATAAGATTTATTATAGTTACTTTAAATAGGGTTTTTAAGAGACCGAAAACTTGAAAAGGTGTGCCTGAGAGTCACTGCATTGCGTAGAAGTCACCACCCCAGCTAAGCCATCTTCTCAATTTACTACTATTAAATGGAAAAAGAAAGTCCAACAACCAAAAAGGCCAAGGGTGACTCACCCAAAATGGAAAAGAAAAAAAAGAAAAAAAGAAATAGGAACCTAAACTTATAAGTTATAATTGCCATATTCAATTCTGGTTTCTTCCGCGTCAGTCACAGCGTGTCATTGCATTGGTCAACTTTAAATTCCTCTAGATTCAGTAAAACCCTTTCTAGCAAAAGCAATTCACGTTTAAAAATAAATAATAGCAGAAATACTTTCTTTTTTAGCTCAAATATAATTATTGTCTAATTTTTTTTTTTTAAGAATACTAAATATTTTAACACACATAAGAAAATGAGGGAAGGTTTTAGAGAAATTGACAGTAATATATATCTAAAATGGCCTAACTCTTAAATATACAGTACAAGTTTTAAACCTCTTTAACTCACACTCATTTTTCGATGTGAGATTAATCCATTGTTTTTTCTTTTGAAAATACTAACTATTTTCTACAATCCCAGCCAAGCCCTACGGGCGGCTTAAATGACTGGGTTATGCAGGTCTATCACACTGGAAATATGTCTCTAGATTTCCTAATTTTTATTATGTACCTTCAGTTTAAGTAATAAAATTCTATCGTCTCTTTCTCAAAAAAAAAATATACGCGAACTTTTGGTGTTGTGTTCATTTAGGTACTTCGCAAATGTTTGGTAATTTATTTAAATTCTAGTATTTATTACTAGAAGATGTAATTTGCTATAAATTTAATATTAAATGTGTGATAAAAATCTAAAGATTAATTTATTATTAAAAATATTAAAAGTTAAATTTTAAGTAAAAAGATTTGAAATAAAAAGCTTTGCATTTTTTCAAATGCTCTGAGCTTATTGGTGCTTAAAATTTCAATGAACACTTTTATTCCTTTTATCTTTTGATTTTTGAAGTTTCAAGTTAGCCTATAAAATTTAATAAATAAGGATTAGCGGTCTCTCATTGCCTCTTAAGCGCGTTTTTATTTTAAAAGTTTCAAGTGAATATTATTAGTTCTAGTTTCAAAAATAAGTTCAATTGGCTCGTTCCTCAGCTTTTCATTAGTTCTGTAGTCTTATGTTTCACCAATAAATATGACTCAAAATTTTTTGGTATAATATTAAAAAATAATAGGTACGGAAGGATGAGGTGGAGGGAGAGTCTGAGAGAGACGTTTGAAACTGAGAAGAAAGAGAGTTTTAACAGAGAGAGAGAGTGAAAATCAATAAACAGCCATAAGAAGAGAATGGTCAAACATGACCGGTGGCGCCGGTCAATGGTTGATAAACCTCTCTACAAAACACAACTCTCTCTCTCTCTCTCTCTCTTCCTCTATCTGTCTCTCTGTCCTTCTGTCTCTCTCTTTCTCTCCTTAAGAGGGTCCTGTGTGAACTTTCAGAAGCCAAAACAAAGAGGAAGAATAAGGAAAAAAAAAATCTACTTTTTGATTGGTTTGTCTGAGTTTTTTGTGGTGGGTTTGAGCCCAAGAGTTGGAATTTCTTGAAGAATTGTGCCTTTTCCTTTCCAAGTTTGGTGGATAGAGAGCAATGGCAGTAAGTTTATTAGTCTTTTGCCTTTTAAAGTAATTTTATTTTTGTTTTGAGTGCATTAGTTTGAGAGAACTCAGGGAAATAAAAGAAATTTGAAGATTGAGTCTTTTTCCTTAAAGGGTTCTGTGTGAACATCTTGAAGGAATAAAAAAGAAAGATTTTTGATTGGTTTGTGTGAGTTTTTTGTGGTGGGTGTTGGATTCTTAAAGATTTTTGCCTTTTCCATTCCAAGTTTGGTGGATAGAGCAATGGCAGTAAAGTTTAGTCTTTTGCTCTTTTGGGTCATTGTGTTTTTGTTTTGAATGTATTAGTTTCTGCTTGATTGATGAGAGAATTGAGGGAAAGAGAAGAAATTTAAAAGTTTGAATCTTTTGCATTGTGTTCTATCAGGCTTAGACTGCTTTAGTTGAATGGAGCTTTTATGTGTTTTCTACAGAGTCTGATAAGTTTTCAAAATTGTAAATTTGTCATCTGTTCTTATCCTCTGTCAAACTAGCCACCCAATAGGCCATATGTAATTCTGTTCTTTGCTCTTTTTTTTTCTTTTTCTTTTTTGATATTGTGTGGAAATGGATTTTGTGTGATTGTTTTATTAGATTTTCTAAGGGTAGACTCCTTTGTGTTTGTGCTGTTCTGTTTTGGTTAGCAACGCTGGGACTTGTACAATTTTGTTATTATTGTAGTATTAACAAAATTGGGGATTCTATTGATCTGGGTTTGTTTTGTTTATGGATTTTTGGTTTCAAATTTTTTGGAAAATACGGATCAAGGAAATAATCAATCACTGTTGCTTTCTCAAATCTTTCTTCAATTTAAGCTATAGTTATGTTAATAAAAGGTTAAAAGTTCAAATTCTTTTATTCTTTCTTTCATAAAAAAACAAAAGAAGTATGAACTCTTGCTTGAATGATGAATGTGTGTGGATTAAGCTAAAAATAGAAAAACACATCTGGCAGTTTGGGTGTTTTGAGTTTTGCTGTATTGCTTGATGTGCTTGCTTAATTGATTTTGTAGGTTTAAGTAAGCAGCTATGCAGTTAAGCAGGCTTATTGATTTATTTGGATTTGTTATATTAATATTATAAGTTGACATGTAACAGTTTTTACTGTTTCGTTCTTGGAAATTGAAGCTCAGGTTGAGTCATTATGGGATTTGCGTTGCATTTGGTTTACAATGTGGGTCTCCAAATGTGTTTGCAATGTGGGATGTTTTTGTTTGAGGTTTTTATAGAATGATCTTATTTCTAAGAGTTATGGTGAAATATAGAAAAAATTTCCTTCTTCCTAATTAGTTGGTCATAGGAAGTTACGTACCCTGTACTTTACTATGTTTTCGACTAACTGCAGTCTCAATTGTGGTCATTGTCCCATGCTACTGCGGCAAACCACTTCGGCTCCCTTTTCATTAGGAACTTCCCTCCTGGTACAAAGGACTCGATTTAGATTTTTATTGGAAATATAGGGTTATAAATGCAAATTTTGGTGAAGATCTGTAACCAATCAGTAAAGCTTGAGAAAGCTTAGTCAATTGCTTTACATATATTTCTGTAAACAATGGAGAGGACAAAGTGTCCCTCAAAATGTCAAGATATCTATTTTGTGGCTGAAGTTACTGTATCTGCTAGCCTCCATCTAGAATAACCTCCTAACCTGGACTTGGACTTGACAAAGTGATGCAGCCAAGTATACCATTATATTTTTAGGGAAGTCTCTTCATGCAAAGCTTTTGTTCTTCCATAATGGGTGCAAAGGTCTATGGCCTTGACACCCATTCCTATTGTAATCAAGAACCCTTTCTGCTCACCCTTTATTTGTTGTTTTTGTTTTTGTTTTGGATGAACCACCCTTTATTTGTTTTTAATTATTCTTTATCTCATTTAATGGTTTCTTTTTAACTAAATGAAAAATTAAGGTACCATTTGTTGGATATCAACTTCTTGTTGTCCACACATATAAAAAATAAATCACAAAAGAATAGGTTGGAGAGATCGATTCCTTATCTCACCCTTGACACATTGCTTGTGTGTAGGGCACTTGCCAGCATTCCAAGGTCCAGCCTCTAAAAAAGAAGAAATAAAATCACAAAATACTAATGATTTAAAAATTTAAAATTTAATATTGTAATTTTGTATTTCATACAGACTGCAAACGTACTGTGTTAATCAAATCTTTTGAAGCCAATTTTAAGCACCATACTGAATGCTTGGGTTATTATTTATGTGATGGATAACTTATTGCCATCTAGTGCCTTGTTCATTATATGGTTGTTCCTTCTATATTATGATTTAATTTTGAGTAGCATATTCGTTTTACTCTTTTGGTACTGTTTAGTTTAAAGTTACAAGGTTGGCTGCAAAATCCTCTATGAGATATTTGCACATGCAAAGAAATAAAATGATTGGAGCCATCTGGTTTAATTCTGTGCCAATAAAGAGTCTGTCTAACATTAAGGTTGAAGAACATTGGGCTTGATACTTGTGAATTATTTAAAAACTATTTGTCTGATTGGGGTATTTCTTCTAGCTCAGAGATGATTAAATTTGTTGTCAAGTTTGTTTACTTTACACAACTTAATAGTTATTGCTAATCTTTTTGCCCTGGTTTAACTCAATGGGCAGTCAATATATCCAATCATTTGAGTTGTTATGACATCTCAAATGTGGTGTGTTGAAAGGATCTTGATGCATAACTACAAGAAGTTGAGGTCATGGTGATATAAAGAGTGATGAGGGATAACTTTTTAAGGAAGAAGCGATAACTATGTCTCTTTGTTCATGATCATTCTTTTTTGTCTGTATGAGATTCTTTTAATATGACACTTAAAAATTTGTAAATACTCTCTTAGTGTGTTGATGGTACGACTTTAGGCAGACTTAAAGCACATTGTTTGAAGGTCAATTTGTATTCCTTTGTGTCTGTTCCTTTTTGCCCAATTTAAGATGTCACAGAAATGTGGAATAATCTTACTTTTTACAATTTTTATTTGTCGGGGCTAGGATCCAGTCATTGTAAGTTGAAGTCATCTAAATATGTTTTTTACATGCATAAGGACATAAGAGATGCATAAAACTTGTCCACAACTATATGGCATAATGCAATTTGGTTTTGTTTGCTCACTATTTTAGTAATGTAATTTGCAGGTCTAATGCATCTTTCAATCTACCATATGTGCACCCACTGTCCATTAAAGAATAAATGTAGTATTTAATACAGTCCCTTCTCAATGTTGAATGAGGTAATCTAGTGTTTGTTGCTACATAAGTGGACTGGTTCTCATTTTGTAATTGAGATTTTTTTTTTAGATATTAAGTGGTCAACAAAATGGCTCTTTTCTACAAGCAGAACATTATAATGAATCAAATGTCTTATATTGCTCATAAGTGTAGAACTATTGTTATACTTTTTTTGCCAATGTTGTCATAGTGAAATGGTGGGAGCATCATTTCAGAGAGGTTTTTGTGTTTGTGTGTATCGACACTTCAACAACTATTGGGTTTGAGACTTGTCAGACACTTCTCTCACACAAATTTAAAAAGAAAGAAGAAGATGATAGTTAAAAATGAGCTGCACACCTGAAACATGGTCTGAACACACTCTAAACATTAATTAACCAACTTTAATAATGGTTTTTATTTATTTATTGGATTTTGTTTTGTATCTTTTATTTATCATTTCTTTATTTTCAGTATTGGATATCAAATAATTTAAACATAAATTGTAACTTAAGAATTGATTAAAATAGAGTTGTGTACATATCACATACCATGATATCATATGAATTTAAAAAAAAAAAAGACATTTATTTGCTCCTTTATCTCGGCCATTTTATCCCCTAGTTTTTAGGAATTTTCCATGTCTTTGTGTGTTTTTGTTCATGTCCATTTGTGTGCTTCATAACCCAGAGATTCAGAGTTCAATACCAATCTGTATGTGTTTTGTTGTTGTCACGACATGATTTATGGTTTTGGCCATGCCCACTCATTTTGCTCTTCTTCTTTTTTTGGGTTTTTTTTGGGGGGGGGGGGGGGGGGTGGCGGTGGGGAATTGGTAGATTATGTCTTGTCCCAGTTCCTGGTTTCTTTTGCTTGCTTGGCTGCAATGACTTACCAATCCCTTTCCCCTCTTATAAAATTGGGAGGACAACGATCAATATCATCCTTTTCTGCCTAATGAATGTGATAATGGTTGATGAAAAGGAATGTGTAGATAGATAAAATAATGAGATTGGCTTATAGATGATGCACTGGTAGATATAACAAGCTCTTTTAAATGTGGCAGCAACGTTCACATGTACCAAAGTTTGGCAATTGGGAAAGTGAAGAGAATGTTCCTTACACAGCCTTTTTTGATAAGGCTCGCAAGGGTCGAACTTCTGGGGGCAAGATGATAAATCCAAATGACCCTCAAGAGAATCCTGATATACTTAATTATAATTCAGCATCAACTCAAGGTCCTACTTCCAGAGGCAGAGCCGAACCAGCGGAACCTATAAGACAGGGAGCAGGAATATCATCACATGAACGGGGCACAAGCAGGGAAGATGGTGACCTCAGGCAGTTCCCTGAATCTCCAGCCCATAATGACAATTTGGGGACCAGAGCTACCAATGAGTCTGCTTATCAACGCCATGGAGGGCGTGGAGTTGGACCTGGTGAAGCCAATAGAAGACCTTCAAGGCATAGTACTGGATCTGAGCACAGTATTGAGCGTTCACCTCTCCATCGCCAGGCAAGGGCTTCAGCAAGAGATAGTGGGGTCAATTCACCGTCTTGGGAAGGAAGGACTTCATATGATAGCACTCATGGTACTCCTGGAAGATCCCGAATGAAACCAGTGACTCGTGGCGAAGAAACAGTTAACTTTCTTCCTCTCCTATTATTTACTGCCAAAAGTAGCATAAACTTGAAATGTGTGTTTGAGCATTTTTATGTGACTAGCTGAAAGAAAAGAAAGAAAGGAATGATAGATCATGAAGTAGATTCTTGAGTAGTTTACGTTTATTTATCTCAGAAAATAAGTTTAAATGCTTAAACTTAGCTTACCTCTTAAATTATCTTATGCTGTTCTTTCTTAATCTAGAGGATAAATTTTTCTTTAAAACTTAAACATTTGATTTGACACGGGAATCATTATAGTTTTACCATTTGCATTTTGAAACAACCAATTATGTATGGCCTTTCCCCAAATTCTACAGGTACATGATTCCTATTCTGACACAGACTGGAAATTTTAGTTTCATACAATCTTTTTTATTTTTTATTTTACTCTTTCCTAGATATATTCAGTCTTTTGTTAGAACTTATTCCTGACTAGTTGGGTTCTTGTCTGCCAGCCTGAAAAAGGTGCTGCTGTTCCGAAATTTGGTGAGTGGGATGAGAATAACCCTGCATCAGCTGATGGTTTTACTCATATTTTTAACAAAGTGCGGGAGGAGAGGCAAAGTGGGGTAGGAAGGGCACCAGGGCCTAACGAGACACCTTACGCCAACATGCGGAGGCAAGAAGCTAAAGACAGTGTTAAGGTTGTTATCACTCATCAACTCCTGCTTTTTGTAAATGGTGTATGTTCTTGTGCATTTTGGTTTTCGGGGAGCTAATCTTTTGATTTTCTATTTTCTTGCTCAATGTTCCAGAGTTGCTGTTTTCCATGGGGCAGAAAGTGATTTGTCTTCAAATTTGTGGATAAATATGAGGTGTGTGGACCTGTAAATACCTTTAAAATGCTCTCTCCAAGCTGAGTTTCTTCTTTGCAGTGCAATTATATTCACTAAGTGCGCTACTTGTATTAATAAACATGTATTTCTGATGGAAAAGCATGCCTTCTTCTTGCTGCCCTTTTTTTTACCCTTAGCTTCTTTAAGGTGTACTATTTATGTTCAGTTTTTCTGTTTTATTTGGATGGGTGGAAAAAAACAGATACACATTCTTTTATTATATTGCTCATATATTGAAGTGACCATTAAACCTGTTCTTAATTTGATGATCTTTTGTAAAATCTTGTTAACGTACTTTAAAACCAATCTCCTATGACCTGCTTTTAAATTGAAGTTTTGCTAAGAATGTCAGTTCTAGTGTTTCCAACTTGACCTATTTATCATGTTACTAGACCGAAAGCAACCCTTATTTTCTCGTGCAAATGTCCACAATTTATCATTTTGATGGAAGTTTATAGCGATGGCATCAGCTAGTTGGCTTATGGATGGTTTGTTGTAGATAGGGTTTATCTTGTTATTTAGTTGCAGGTTGGCATTTCTCCAGCCAATTACATTTTTTTTTTCCAATATCAGTCCCGTGCGGGTGTCACAAACTCGCTGGAGGACGTTACTTTTTGGATGGCAAAAGGGCCGGAAGTGTCTATTTTGGCTAGTTGGCGCGTAGAGCTAAAGTTTAAGGACTAAATTGGCTAAGTTAAAAGTATAGAATAGAGGGTAAGTGCAACAACTCCAAGTTCAGATGCTCAAGTGCATTTTACCCAATAATTTTCTCTAATTTCACCCCACTTTTATATCCCTAGATAAAATGTGGCAAAATGGATTTTCGGGTGAACCCTCTTAAAAAAGGGGTGATATGTATAAGGGTATGTTCAGTAGGAATGATGAAAAATAAAGGTAAGAAAGATGGAAAATAAAGGAACGATAAAAAAATAAATGAAAGAAAATGTGTTTTCTTTATATGTGTTTAGTTGAAGGGATGAAAAAAAATGAGGATAGAAAATGAATATATATTTCATTGTTTAGTTGAGAGAAAAAAAAAAAAAATATATATATATATATATATATATTACTATTACACCCTAACCATAAAATATTGTATTAATAAATTAATATTAGGATGAATACCACATTTCTTTTAAAAGAAATCTCAATAGATTATGATGACATTATAATTAAATAAATTAAATATATATATAATTAAAAATTAGTAACGTTGGATCATGTATACATGAATGAACTTGCCATACTTCTGAACTGTGGTAGTGAGGTGGTAGCTTTTCCAATATTTTGAAGAGTGGCTCAGCTCTTAGCCTCAATTATAAGCTCTCTTTTTTTAATATTTAGAAGGCTGATTGACTATTATCGAACCTTAGTTAATTATAAACCTTTCTCACTCCAATATTTTGGAGGGTGGCTCGACTCTTATCTAGCCTATAAACTAGAGTCATGTTGAAGAAGCCCAAACATACTGTATAAGGTGGATGGTAACTTCAATGAACAAACTAGCTAGGCTAGATAGTAATAAGTTCAAGACACACATGCATGGTAATTTTACAATCCATCTCCCCATTCTTAAATTTCACAGTAATTGCAAGCTTGAAATCAACATTAAAGTTTGAAAATACCATCAATACGTACCATGATTTTTGGTCATCCACATACTAGAGTGGATTTCTTCCTGCTGTTCAACTTTTCAACTAAAGGTCTATCTCTTTTACGTAGAAGCAATCAGAACATCTCATTCTCAAAGGAAATGTCAGGTTCACCCATTTAAATCCGTAGGGTCATGAAGCCACCAATAAATTTACTGCTTTCATGCATTTGCCATCAGAATATAGTGCAACTTGTTACAAAAACAGCAGAAGAAATCATGGCCCATGCAAAATATATACACCATATTTCTCATCATATTGAAGTTCTTAGGTTACTGATTTACAACAACCTAGCTAGGTCCAAAATTAATTTCTCAACTATATTACCACGGTCCACCTCATTATTCTTTTCTAAAACCACCAAGCCTCCCATGCATAGACCATTAAATTTCATTCCCAAAACAAGTAGGTAAGAAACCCTCATTTTCACAAGCTGCACTATAAATTAGAGTGGTCATGAAGCAGTTCTCTCCACATTAAACACAAAGAAATTAGAAAGATAGAATATAATGGAGAAGAGTACGAGTAAGGCATTACTGGTTTTCAGTCTATTTGTTATGGCAATTGTGATTGGTGCTGAAGGAGGAAGAGATGTGTCAAAGTCATGATCAGGTCTACCAGCAGCCTCAGGGTCCCTGAGGCTTAATTTGGCCCTTCTTTCCTTTGCCTTTGCCTGGTTTTGGAGGCAATACTCCTCCTGGTTTACAACCTTTTGGAGGCATTCCTGGCTTAGGTCCTCTAAACTTTCCTACTTTTGCATTTCCTCCTCCTCCCTCTGCTCCTAAATATGGTATTGGAGGCCAAGCTCATACTGAATTCAAAGAAATGGCCCAAGCCAAATCTCCTAAATTGACCAAATGTGGTTGGGAGCTACCATGCATGTTTCTAAGGCGTTTAATATGAGGGTGTGTTTTATAATTCTAAATAAACAATGAGCTTCAAATAGGCTGTGCGCTCTATTTGTCTTTGTTCAGTCATAAATCTATGCATGTGGGCTAGTGTAACAGTTTCTGTCATAGTGAAACTCCAAGCTACGGTTTTTTTTTTTTGGGGGGGATAAACAAGAATTAGCTTTATTGAAATCATGCTGGAAACCAGCAGCTATTTACAACCTAGGCAGACAATACGAGGATGACAACACAGCTAGATAATGAGCCACATTTGAGATACAATTCTAACAAGAACAGTCCAATACAAAGAAATTAATCATCAATCTATCAAAGTGTATTCAATTTTATAGTGGTTTCCCTTACTCTATAAGCCAGAGGTAACAATAAATTCTCTTATATAGATAAAATTATGTTATTTATATCCTATTTGATATCTAATTTCAAACACACACGAATTTTATTTTAAAAAAATTGAGAACAACAAACAAAAATAAACTTTGAGAACCATAAAAAAATTGATAAATTGATGAGTATGCTGATAAGAGAGAAATTAAATTTGAGAAGACAAATAAAACCAAGCAATTTGATATAAAATTGCACATACAATTTGACACTATCGGAATTACATAACATTATGTTATACTCACCAAAATTACATTAAAAAAAAAAAGATGAAGATGATTTTCAAATCATAATTGTTCTTTATTCTCTTAGATAATTATATTAACGCCCAAACATAGATACATAGTCCCTACACTTTTATAATTTTATAAAAAAAATTATTCTTACAACGGAATTTAGTAAATTAACTAAGAAAAATTAAACAAATAATGTAATTTTCAATCCTCAAGCTTAAGTAATTTATGGTCAAAAAATAAAATCATTGATAAAATTGATCCATATTATTTTTTCTTTTTATCGATATTAATTATTAAGAGAGAGGAGGAATGGGGTGAGAGCCCTTACCCCCATAGGCGGAGGGGAGGGGGGCCAATTGCGCCCCTTAAGACATTAGTTAATAATCCATTTAAATAAAGTTTTTATGGAAAAAAAAACAATTAATGTTTTGACAGCTTTTTTCATTTTTCATAAAAGTTGTGTCAAAACTTTCATAAAATGAATTGTTAACTAATGTCCTAAGGGCACTCGTTAATATGACCCAAAATATATAAGTAAATCTCTTTAGCAAAAGATTTTTGTTGTTTTAAAAAAATAAAGTCATATGGATTTATATAGAGTTAAAGCTATCTGAATATAATGATACATTTAGCTTGACCCTTCTTAAGAAAATTTTCTGGCTTCACCACTGCTTACCCCCACCTACATTGCTAGTTAGAAGAGGAGTTGACAATATTTTGTGAAGTCTTGAAGGTGCCCCCATCTAGTACAAGTACAACTTCCCTTATTTACATTTGAGCAAGTTACGAGCATTCATATCTAGTTTTTACAATAAATTCAATTTTAGCATCTTAAAAACTATTTTATCATTTATACCATACCATTTTATAACATACCCAACATCCCAACTTTTATTTTCTTATTCAATTCATTAAAATAATATATACTACTCAATAAAATAATATAATCCAATAAAATAATAAATAGAGAGAGAAAAGAGATAATAAAATATAATAAAAACTTATACAGGCTTGCTACAGTGCCATCATACATTTAAGTGGCACTATAGCACAATTGCAAATTTTTTTTGCAATTGCAAGACCGGGTTTTGGGACTCTGATGCTAAATCCGCTACTCTCTCTATACAATGCAGTCAATACTTCACCTGCTTCCCAATAGTTTTTATATTTATTGTTCTTCGCACTTTAAAGCTCAAGGACAAACTATGACTAGGCTAAGGAGGGGGGGGGGGGGGTCATGTCCCCTGGAAATTTAAAAAATAGGCAAAAATGCAAAACTGACCCTCTAACTTTTACATTTTTTCATTTCAGTCCTCTAACTTTCAATTTTTGTCAATTCAAGGCTCCGTTATAAATCTGTTAGTGCTGCCGTTACCCACACCAAAACGACGCCGTTTTGCATGTAGTTTTTTATTTTTATTTTTTTTTATTCGGAATTAAAAGAAGATAAGAAAAATCTGGAAAAAAAAAAAAAAAAAAAAAAAAAACATTAGTGAGAAGACTTCAGTAACCTTCAAACGTACTCATCACTCTCATTCATTGAACCCCAAAACTCAACTCAGATCTCTCTCTCTCTCTGTCACTTGCTCTCATTTTCGTTTTCAATGGGGGATCCAATGGAGAGGTTGGGATCGGAGTCGGACTCATCGATCAAGGTCGACAGCGACCTGAGCATGGAAATCGACCCGCCACCGCCGCCGCTCTGCGAGAACGTCGCCACGGCCGAGGACTAGAGGAGGGCGCTCGACAGGGTCGTCCCTGTCGTCGTCGTCCTCCGCACCAACGCCTGTCGCGCTTTCGACACCGAGTTTGCCGGCGCTAGCTACGCCACCGGCTTCGTAGGACCTGTGGTTGCAGAGGCTATGTTTGTTTAGTGCTGCCATTAGAACCACTGAAAGGTGGAGGAGGAAACGGCGTCGAAGAATTGCGTTTCGAAGAGGAAGAAAGAGCACGTGGAAGAAGGAATCGCCGCGGATTTGAGGACCCTCAAGTACCGGAGATCGTCGGAGAATGTGGCGGATTCGGTGAGTTTCGAGGCGGCGCCGGCGAACGAAGATGAGGAGAAGAGGAAGGCGAGGCTTATTTTGTTTTGTTTTGATTCAGGGGACGTCGTTTTGATTCAGCGAGGTGTTTAGTTTTTTTTTTTTTTTTTTCCTTATTTTCTTTTAATTCCGAATTTAAAAAAAAAAAAAAAAAAAAAAAAAACTAAACCACATGCAAAACGGCGTCGTTTTGGTGTGGGTAACAGCAGCACTAACAGATTTATAACGGAGCTTTGAATTGACAAAAATTGAAAGTTAGAGGACTGAATTGACAAAACTAAAAGTTAGAGGACTGAAATGAAAAAATGTGAAAGTTAGAGGGTCAGTTTTACATTTTTGCCTAAAAAATATTTAAAGAAGATATACTAATCGATCATACTAAAAGTTTTTGGACAAAATGTATATACCTGCTCCCTCCAAAATTGAAAACCAGCCCCAAAACTTTTCTTAAGGTTAGTCCAAAATACTTAAAAATTAAAGTGTTCATTAGCTCATATCTATGGTCTATGGTCCCACTCAAAAACAAACAAAAATCCATTATTACCAATAAAACAAAAACAAATCCCTTATGCCTTATATTAAAAAAATAAAAATGCTAAAAAGAGGAAATGATTTTATGCCTCTTGAATACGCGTTTTCTGTAACACTTTAAATTTGTTTGGATACCGCTTATTATTAAAAACTGAAAATTGAAAATGCTGTAGAAAAATAATTTTTAAATGTATAAATAGTGCTGTGAGATCTAGTTTTAAAGTTGATTTTATTGAAATCCGTACTTGTGAGTCTTATAAATAGTGCACAGGATTCACACAAAAAAAGGCAGACTCTCCATATAACACTATCCAAACCCAGCTTTTGATTGTTTGTTTTTTTAGGACCAAACAAAAAAAAAAAGAATTTTGGATTTCAGTGCTATCATGTTATCTACCTCCATTGAAAAGATTGTTAAGGGGCATGTTCTCCCCTCCACCACCATTAGTAAAATGACTTTACAATTATAAGTAACAATATCTGTTACAGTTATTTTATTTTTCTTTTATATAGGTAGAGATTAAATTCTAAATTTTCTATTCAACCATCAGAGACTTTTTAAGTTAAATTAACTAGTACTCACATAATGATTGAATCATTGATTAAGTAACCATGTAGTAGAGTTGCTTATTGTTAAATCATTTTTGGATCTTCAAGAAGCATATGAATTTTTTTCAGAATTGATGAAATTTGATTGTTTCTAAACAAGTTTTATTGACAAGAGATCACAAATCAAGAAAAACTACTTTTTTTTGAAAAAAATGAAAATTCACCATTATGAGCATAAAGTAATTTGACATCTAGATTTCTTCTTCTCTTTTCTTCTTATTTCTTTATTTCTTTTTGGAAATATGTCTATGACTAATAAAATCAATAGCCTAATCATTTGTTTATTATACCTGTAGAATTAGAATTTTTTTTTCCCACAATAATTGGGTATACTTAGGGCGCGATATTGATAATTTTGGTAGAGATTAGGGGTTTATTCGTCATCAGGAATGAGGACTGGTGCAACAAAATGTGCACTTTGAATATAAAATAAAAAGACAGTCCATGAATCTAATTATTGGATTAGAATACACTATAATAAGTTGAGAGACTCAAAATTTTATTATTGACTATTTTTCACAACTTCTGAGATGGTTTAGTATAATTATGCTAATAAAATTTTGACTCATTAATGAGCCCATATTAAGGTAATGTTGTTCAGTCACAATTGATCTTCAACGCTATAATCAATAAATATCTTCTTTTTCCTTCTTTTTTTTTATAGAAAAATAATCAAATTTGGCCTACATACCAATTTTTATGTCAATTGGACTTTATTTACTATTCAATCCATAAGCTCAACTTATATGTGTTATTTTAAAATACAAAAATTTGAATTTAAACAATTGATTGATTACATGGATATTAATCTTTGATCATCTTGAAATTTTGCAAGCATGGAGAATATATATAGATAATGTAATCTAATGGTGTATTTTCAAAATACGAATTCAATAATAAGCTATTGGGTGATGTGACACTGTTTATATTCAAGTTGCACTAGGTGTAAGTTTAAATAATTTTACACTACTCAATACTTTTCATTAGATGTAAACTTTGACAAATCTACTGTTGAATTACATTTTCTTCATATATTTTTTATATGCTTGCAAATTTTTAAGCCGATAAAAAAAATCAATAGATATGTTATCGATCAAATGTTTAAATTTCAAGCTCTTGTAGTTTAAAATTACGCATAAAAAATGAATTTATTAACTAAATAGTAAATAATATCCTATTTTCACGAAATTTGACATACGTGTTAATAACATATAAGGTTGTGTTTAAGTTACACTTGATGTAATTCTAAGAAATGTTATACTACTTAAAATTTTACTATTCGATCTAAAAGCTCATATTTTAAGAATAATTTTAAATACAAAAATTGAAATTTAAAATTCGATCAATGACAAAGTTATTGATTTATAATCATCTTGAAATTTCACAAGCATGTAAAGTATAATAAGAAAAATCTAATTCAACAGTAAATTTATTAAAATTCACATCTAATCAAAATAAAATTAAGTTGTGTAATATTTTTTAAAGTTATATTAGGTACAACTTAAACCTAACTCAAATATACATAAAATTTATGATATTTTATATATAATAATAATTTTTATAAAAAAATATATTTTTTCTATGGGAAATATTTTATTTTATTGATAAAATGAAAACAGTTGTCATAGGATATAGTTTGATTTATATAATTAAAAAAAGATATTTTGCTAAAATCTTATAATTAGTCGATACATTTTTATTATTTTCAAGTTTCAACTTCAGCAGATATTCCTATAAAAAAAAAAAAAAAAAAACTTCAGCAGATATTTATAGATTTGATATATCCACATCACCTAATTGTAATTAAGGAATTATTAAAAAAAAAATGGCTAATATGTAAAACTGACCCTCTAACTTTTTTCAGATTTCATTTTAGTCTTCTAGCATTACTTTCGTTCATTTTAGTCCTCTAAGTTTTAGATTTATTCAATTAAGACATTTTTGTTAATTTTTGTTAAAATTTTTTGAACAAAAAAACCTGGAAAATATTTTTCAATCATTAGTTGAATTTTTTTAATTTAAAAATTTGAAGAAAAATTTATAAAATTGAAAAATTAATCATAACATATAACAAAAGTTGATGGAAAAGTTTTAATTGAATAAACTTGAAAGTTAGAGGACTGAAATAAAATTTGAAAAAACTTAAAAGACTAGTTTGGCATTTTACCAAAAAAATAAAAAAATAAAAAAGGTGTATTTTTTTTTAACATTATATATATATATATATATATATATATATAAAGTGGTTCAGACACGCGAAATCGCCATCCCAAAAATAGCGCGAAGATTTGGCGGTCCTTCGAAAACATTCAAAATTTTCACTGAAAACATTTCCAAACTTCTAACTTCTTCTTCTTCTTACAAAATTCAAAACCAAAATATTCACAACTTTACAATCTCTCTCTCTCTCAGATCTGATTGTTTTGGAGCTACAGAACACAGAGAGAAAAAGCTCCACAATTTTCCTTCGTATTCCTACTAATCTCAGGTACTTCTCAAAACTCTTCTCTTTAATTTCTAGCAAATGCTTCGCTCTCTCTCTCTCTCTCTCTCTCGGTTTGTTTCTGAATCTTAATTAACAATTAGCACAGGTTTATTATACATTCATCAATAAATCGCTTAATTAGCTTCTCCTTCATGTTCAACGAATTGGGTTCTCAGTAAAAATTTCTTATTAAAATCTTTGTTCTAATATAGAAATTCGTAGACACAATTGAATAATTATGTGAAAAGTAGCAGAAACAACTTGTGGGTGTTTTGTTCTGATTTGGGTTTTCGTGCTTTTGTTTTGCTTGAAATTCATAGGTTGCAGGTGTTTCTTTACGAAAATCTACCATTTCCTCTGAAACTCGTGGACCCACTTGAGCAATTATGTGATTAAAGCCGAAAACAGCTTCAAATCTGTGTACCCAATTGAGTAATTTTGAGTTTTTTGTTTCATTCAAAAAAAAAAAAAAAATTTTGGGTACAGAAAGTGTTGGGTTTTGCTTCAAATCTGTATACCCAATTGAGTGATTATGGTGAGGGAGCAAAGGGTTGATTTGTTTTACTCAAAGCTTCGTGAATCGGTGACGGCTTCTTCATACTCTCCTTTGCTTATATTCCCATCAACCTCTGATGTGGACTCGCTCTGTGCCCTCAAGATTGTTTTCCATGTCCTCGAGTCTGATTCAATCCGGTATGCTTGTTACCCTGTCTCGTCGTTTCAGGAGATTCACAAGTATGCTGGGCCTAATCTGTGTTCGTCTGATGAGCCCATCTCAATACTTTTGATCAATTGGGGGTGCCATAGGGACTTAAGGAAGGTCCTGAATTTAGGCCCCGTGGCGCGTGTTTTTGTGGTGGATAGTCATAGGCCGATTCATTTGCATAATTTGAGTGATCAGAATGATAGGGTGGTTGTGCTTTATACCCAGGATGATGAGCACCAGGCTGATTTGGCTTATGATTTTGATGTTTCGGCTTTGGCGAGTGCTAGTGATTTGAATAGTGATGATGAGGTTGATGAGTTGGATAGTGAAGATGAGAATGATAGTGACAGTGAGGAAGAGGAGGATGGGAGTGGATCGAGGAAGCGGAGGAAGGTTTCTGGAGAAAATGAGGAAGATCCAGTTCAGCTTTTTGGGAAGCTCAAGAAAGAGTATTATCATATGGGTACTTTTCATGGAAAGCCTTCTGGGTGTTTGATGTATGATTTGTCGCATTCTTTGAGGAAGAACACGAATGAGTTGCTTTGGTTGGCTTGTGTTTCGTTGACTGATCAGTTTGTTCATGAAAGGTTAACTGATGAGAGGTACCAAGCTGGGGTTATGGAGCTCGAGCAGCATATCAACAGCTCGGGGAATTTGGAAGCAGTGAATTCGGTGACCCTCAAAGATGGGACAAAGATTCGAGCTCCCAATGCGTCTAGAATTGCATATGAAGATGAACCAAGACTAATGTTGTTACAAGAGTGGACTTTATTTGATTCAATGTTGTGCTCTTCATACATTGCGACTAAGTTGAAAACATGGAGTGATAATGGAATGAAAAAGCTCAAGCTGCTTCTAGCCCGTATGGGATTTGCACTTGTGGATTGCCAACAGAAGTTTCAGTACATGAATCTTGAAGTGAAGCGGAAGATGAAAGATGAGTTTGAACGGTTTTTACCTGAGTACGGACTTACTGATTTCTACTACAGGAGTTTCTTGCGGTTACATGGTTATCGCTCAAGGGTGTCAGCAGCGGATGTAGTATATGGGGTTACTGCACTGCTTGAATCATTTGTCAAAACAGATGGCTCTTGTGCTTCAAAGCAGTTTGGTGTAGCTTATGATGCACTGTCCTTGGGTAACCTTGATAAGCTGAAAGCTGGAATGCAAAATGCAATCAAGATTCAGAGGGCAATTCTTAGGCAAGGAAGCACGGCAATAACTAAGACCGGTTGTATAAGAAGTGGAAGAAAATTCCGGTGGTTAAAGCTTGAAGATTCAGTGGATACAAAGCTGCTGGGTTACCCCCAGGCATTGACTAAATTTTGTTATTTTCTGATGGATGCCTTGCGAGAGAAGGGAGCAAGAATGAAGCCTTTGCTCTGTGCTTGCTTATCACAAGAGCCCAATAAGGTATTGGTTGTAGGAGTTTGTGGGAAGCCTCGACTTGGGGCAGTTCAAGGAAATGCATTTGGAATTGCATTTAGAAATGCAGCTGAGGAGATTGGATCGGAATTTTTCCATGAGCTGTTCGATTCTTCATGGATATTCTTGGATGCAGCTGCAGTTAATTCATTTATGGTCAGGTTGACAGAAAAACTCTGATGTACAATTATAATGCATGTATGTCTAACACAACCCTTCAGCTTTGTTGAACATTTTTCTTTTTGTTTTATTTTATAGCATTTCAGATGATTTGTGTGACAAAATTTACTTCTGTTTTTATCATGATTATTCTTTAACTGTTAACCAGCTGAGTTTTTCTGATATGTAATGTACTGCTTTCAGGCCCTTTTTGTGAATTTCTTCCATGTTGGCATATGATATCTTTCATTACATATGGGTGTCCAGTTTAAAAAAAGTGGTCTTCTGGACAAACTTATTCCATTAATTTTCTGATAATTAACTCTTTAAGTGCTATTGTGCAATGCTGAATATTTCATTTTTGTATGTTTTCATGTCTTTCCCGATTGAATTGTATTGAAATATTCTGCCCAAAAACTTGAATTGAAATCAGTAAAACATTTGCTCGTCAGAAAGTGAATGAGATGTGCACGCAGTCTTGCTAATGGAAGGTAATGATTGAGGATATCTCTTAAAGCAGCACTTATGCTATGCTACCATTTTCTTGGTGAAATTAATAAGGGTCAATATGAATGTTCAAAGGGTAACAGTAATCTCTCCTTCTCTCTCCCTCTCACACACACACGCACACATTTGTGTTGCTTTTGGTTACATGTCCAATAGTATCAAAAGGGTAAGAATGGTGATTTCCTTGTTGCTTCTAGAAACTCTTCCAATAGTGTAAGGGCTCTGTATTTGTTATTGTGGTGGCTGTAAGAAAAGGATATTATATACCACTGAAAAGAAAGGCAAACATACAAAAGAATGGGGCTGAACCAAGAGCATTAGTACTTTAATAGTAACTACCTCAGGAAGACCTATCTGCATCAGGAACCTGTTGTAATAGAAGCCCATTTGGCAAGAGCATCATCAACCGCTAAATTATAGTTTATGCTAACCCAGCAAAAAACAAAATGGTTAATTGGTTATCATTACCTGCAGAAGTGAACAGCACACGAATGTCTGCAATAAGCTGAGAATCTCCCATGCCACTATACTTGTAAGAACTCTGGTTTTTAGTGTCAACATAATCTTTTACTTTCCAATAGCTCTGGCAATTGCAATGGTTTTTAGTGTCAACATAGTCTATTACTTTCTTATTGCTTTGGCAATTGCAAGTAGAAACAATAGTTTTCTGGTAAGAGACTTTTTCTTCTTCTCTTTAAAGAATCAATATCATTACCCAAGTTCTAAAAATGTTGTGAAGATGCTTTTGCGTAGTCCAGAGAGAAACCTAATAGTGGTACTGTTATTGGACGTGTTTTGAATCTAGTTAATTTTAATGTATAATAGCTTCATTCCAACTTTCAGAGAAAAAAAAGAAGTTTTACTTGTTCATTTAATCATATATCTGTGTAATTGTATTGTATGAAGCAATATAACCGTGGAAGTAATTGCAGGTGTAGGAGTAAAACATGCCTGGTGAACTAGGCATTTTCATTAACGAATTTTCAGGAAATATCCTTGCAACACTGTTGTTTGACTTTTATATTAAGCATTAAGAGTATGGACACTAGTGTAGGTATTTTATTTATTCAGTCCATTAAGAAAAAGCAATACCTGATTTCATTGAAGTGAAAATTATCCAGTTCTGCCACTCCATTCCTGGTGTCAATTTTCAGCGAAGTGGCTTATGTGGCAGAAAAGAAGATCAAGTTCCTGTCTCATATAGCAATAAATGGGGTGATTTAAGAGGGATGGAAAAGGAGGGAAAAAATAATAGGGGATTTTGCCATTTTGGGTGAGAGGGGTGTTTGATTAGAAAGGAAAATGGGAGATGGGATTTTGGTGGAAGCAGTTGTTTTCTCTTCAAGCCTATCAAAATTTTTGCCCCCTAAATTGGAGAGAAAATGGGGAGAGGAGAGGAGAGGAGAGGAGACAGGGTTTGATGTGAAATTACCCATCTACCCCGTTCCTTCTCTATAGTGAGTGTGTTTTTCCTCTCTTAAATCAAACATTTGGTATTTTTTCTTACCCCAACAATACTTTTTTTTATCCTTATAAAATGTTTTTATAAAAAAATTGTAATAGGAGCATGAGAGTAAATTTAAATAAATTGTATTTTCTATCATTTCATTTTCTTCTAAATCAAACAAAAGTGTTTTTCCTCTTTCTACTTTTTCACATCAACCAAACACATAGGAAGGGGTTTTTTTTTTTTTTTTTTTGTCTCTCACTTTTCCTTCTCCAACCAAACAAACCATTAGTTTCCCAAGTTAAAGGGTGAAAATCCATCTTGATGGGTTTCTAAGGCCAATTGATTCTTCATTACTACAATTTTGAAAAAAATAAAGTTCTTTAGTACTACAACACACAAATACATCAAAAGACTCTCATGCCTCTTCCAGGATAAAGAAGAATGGGCTTAGTTCTAAAATGCAAAAGAAAAAGGGGTCTTCAGCAAATAGGATGCCTTTGTGAGGGCACTTTGCTTAGATTTGGATCTACCGTTCATGATGATCCTATGGAATGCCTCACAAGGTTAAGATAGACTTCAAGTGTGGCTGCTAGTAAAGCTCAATTTGAGGTACTTTTTCTCTCTCTCTCTCTCTCTCTCTCTTTTGGGAAGAGGGGTACTTTCAAATAAGTTTTATTTTTTTATATACAAGATAGAATTCTACTTTAGCCTAATTTAAGTGTATATGTGTGAATATCTCTCTTAGAGACTTGAACCCTAACTCTTTCCTCCCACATCCTACAAGCATTTATACTTGTTGAGTGATTATCGCACTAAGAGTGTGCGGTGGTTCAAATATGTTAGATTGTTTAGACTCTTCTTGATTGATTTTATTTTTACCTATTTAATACTAATCAATAATTAATCAATTTATGCTTTAGAGATTTAGATTAAATTAATCCTCGCACATAACCTATATTGCAGTAATCAATAACAGAAATATAAATGTGACAACAATATACTTATGAAGGGAAACCTTTGATGAGAAAAATCATTCAGAGGTCTAATACTTACTCTCAATGGTAGAATCTACTAATGAAATTGAAGTTTACTATTATAGATAATATTTTAGATTATAAATAATGATTTAAGAAATCTATTTGAAATTCTTACAACACAAATTTAACTAAAAAATATAAAAAAATAAAGGACTTCTATTATATAATATATGATTATATATTATATAATATCCTTGATTATAAATAATAATTTAAGAGTTCTATTCAAAATTTTCCTAAAATAAATTTAACAAAAATATTAAAAAAAGAAAGAAATTTAATATTGAAAACGCATAAGAAATTACATTATTCAATCTAATTTTTTTACAGTCACATGACACAACTTTTACGTCAATTTAAAAAATAGTGGATTATAAGTGTTGGATAATTACTTTTGCTGTTCCACTCAAAGACGTCCAATTTTTTTTAACCATATCAAAATTATTAACAAAATTGATGACATAAAATTGTAATCCTTGTCCTTAAAAAAGTAAAAATTTCATTTTCCCCCTCCAAAATTCAGAAATAATTTTTAATTTTTAATTTTTTTCAAAATTACAGTAAGTAAACTCAACAACAGACGGCCACCACTGCAAGTGATAGAAAGAAAAACACGATATGTGCGTATACTCTCACTGTACACACAACACGTGTCCAAGTTACAGATCTAGGGCCACGTGGTCACCCCTCAGCCCACACCGACCACCCTGGTTCACACTTTAAACTCACTCCCCTCTCTCTCTCTCTCTCTCTTCCTATAAATACCTCTCCCATTTCTCAGACACACACCTCTCTCTCTCTCTCTCTCTCTGAAAAAAAAAATACAATTTAAAAAAAAAATTTTTAAATAGAAAAAAGTTTCAGTGTTTTTTTTATTTAACATTTCTGTTTTGGTTCTCAAAAAGTCGCAGAGTAAAGGTACGGTTTCTTATTGCGATTCCAAATTCGAATCTCTATTTTTCGTTTTTTGCTTTGATTTTAAGTTTCAGTTAATCGGATAAGGTTTTTGATTCGATCGCATTGTGTTTAATTGATCAGGTTAGGGTTTTGTGTTTTATGGTTTTTAAAATTATTATTATTATTTTTTTTTAAAACTTTGGATGCTTTTGTTTCGATTTGTGATGTATCTGTGTTAGGGCTTTTCAATTTCGTGGTGAAATTTCGATTTTTTTTTGTTTGTTTGTTTCTTGGATGGTTGAATTTTCAGTGCTAATCTGAGCTTTTTGTATCTGGAAAATGTAAGGAAAATTTTGAATTTTTTAAAAGTGGAATCAAGAATTGGAAACTTTTACTGTTTGACTTTGATTATTGCTTATTAAAAGGAAAAAAAAAAAAGATTATATTTTGTCAAAAAAATATAATCTTTTTATACTTAAGTTTGATTTTGTTGACCTTCTTAGTGTTTTTTTTGGAGATTGTGGAAGCAAGAAAGTTCTGGGAAAAAGCTCAGAGTTTGGGCTGTTTTGGAATTTTAGTTTTTTTTTTTTTTTTTTTGATGTGTGTATGTGAAATTGAATAAAGTTTGTGTTTTTAAAGTGTGTTGTTGGGTTATGGAGAAGTAGCAATGAGTTAGAAAAGATAGTTGTGTGATGTAGGCATAAATGTACAGATTAGGTGTTTGGAACTTTAGAAATAGTGACAGGACTACGTTTTAGTTGGGTTTTATGGGATCAATCGTGCATATTCGTGAATGGGTTGATTTTGGATTTTAGAAAAGAAAAAGAGTCGTTAGTTATTTTATGGGGGTAAATAGTAAGTATAGCGTGATAGTATCATTTGTCAAAAGGGTTAGCTTCATGTTACACTTGTTGGATTAATAGTTTGAAAACCTCATCATTGGATTGTAAGTTCTATATGTTTGTAACATGTACATCGAATTTCATGTCAATCGAATATGGTTTTTATAATCAATACATAATATAATTTTCTATGTATAACTGATGAAATAGTTATCGATCTTTCATCATCATCTTCAAACATTGAAGGTATATGGAGAATGTAATCAAATGATGGATTTGTCAAAAAACTTATTTAATGCAAAGTTATTAAGTGGCTCAATAACAAATGGGGTGTAATTTGAACTCAACTCATGCCAAATATTGGGTCAAAGCTTTAAACATAGATATAGGCATTCTAGGGACGTGGGTTTTATTTTCCAACATTGACATAGGTTTTTCTGCTCGAAGAGATGCAAATTATAATTTGTAGCCTTGAGGGAATGGCTATACTGCTTTTATGAATTCATAATAGCAAACATGTTTCTAGTTTGTACATTCCAGAAAAAGATGATATTTTTCTTCTGCTTTAGGTTTTCTGGGTTGTGGAGCTTGGATAGAAACGTATCCTTTTATCATGAGCACTCGGGCGGCCAAGGGGACTCATGTAAGAGGGTATCGTCGGAGGAAGGCAGGACTGGATTTAGACCTCAACAGTGCACCACCTAGTGAGAATCGGGACCAGGAGGGGACTTCGACTCAAGTGGGGCATAATGAAACTCAAGCTGGTCAAGTGGGTCAGTCTGTACCACCTGCTACTATTGATGTGGAAGCCATTGATGATGATGTTATTGAATCCTCCCCCACGGCTTTTGCTCAAGTATGCCTCTTTGGTTTTGTGTCATTTTTTTACATTTTATTTTATTTTTTATTTTTTTAGTATTTGTGGTTCAATAGTTTTTCAACTAATCTTGCTAACTCTGTAATTTTTCTTGTTAGGCCAAAAACAATTCCAGAAGGAACCATTTGAGGACTGTTGTGGATGTAGAATTAGGTAAACCTTAATTCTGATATTTTTGCTCTTTCATAGTTGGAGGCTTATGGATATTCTGTTATTCTGTTGTGCTATATAGTACTTAGTGTTGTATATTTTTCCCCCAATCGGTCGTCCCAAGTTTGAAACAAGGAAGAGGGTTGTGACACGTTGATGATCAATGTAAAATTTAGTCACTTTTTTATGAATCTATCTGTTAGATAGAAGTTGGGGTGTCCCCTAGTGGCTAATCTCAATTGGTCTATTGATGATCTTGTCCATAGCTGATATCCTGAAGGTTTTGGCCTAAGATGTTATTGTTCTATTTTTCCCTTGAAAGTACGCTCTTTATATATATAATAATGCCTTTGCCATGGCAGGATTGACTTTCTGTAGGACAAAAAGAAAACAGAATCTTTCTTTCTGTCTTGCCCTTTCCTTTATCATAGTTATAAAAGAAGAAAATAGCTAAAAGGGGAGCTGAATATACAAAGAGGGTATCAGTAGTTGGATTTAATGTACACTTTAGAGAGATGAGCCTTTTCATCACCATTCTTCCGTGTATATGCATTGTGTGTTTTTGTTTTGAGTCACTACTTCTTTCTTTTGTACCATTGATGGAACTTACTTATTTCAAATTGAGCAACTTATGAGAAGTAAGGCTAGAATCCTGGGGTTTCCTTATTTCTTGTGTGCTTTTGGTGGGAGAGAAGCATTATGTTTTGAGTTACAGAAACAATCAATGTTATATTTGACTGCCCTATATAATTTAGAAAACATGTTTGATTAATTCTTTATTTATATTTGAGTGGCCTTGTTTTTCAGGATTCTATCTTTAAAGAGCTTTTGATACCAAATGAGCTGGACCTTCTATCAATTTATAGTTGCCCCATTCTGTCTCTATGTTTTTTATGTTTTTGCTGCCAAATTGGCTGTTGGTCATTTTGTTCTAAACTGTATCCATATATTTATTTGGTATTTCAAGCGTTACTCACATCTTTCTCTCTCTCTCTCTTGGATCACTACAGAAGAAAGGACTAGGGTTACCCAGAATAATCGCAAGCGTAGAAGAGCTCCACCGGACCCAGCAATTGTCAATAGTGATGATTTTATTAATTTAGAAAGCAGTGGCAGCTCTACGGTAATAGCAATCCTTCATGTTATATGTTATATTATTTTATCGTCATTTGATTAATTATTAATTTTATGTTTTTGGGTTGACCGTAATGGTTTATGTTTCTGTTTTTATCTCTGTTCCTGTATTTGCTGAAACTTTTATCCTCATCTCTGTAATGAAGACATATCTACATGTTCCTTTTTTTTTTTTTTTTGAAGAATAAAACTAATGGCTTAAGTAATATAACTGAAGTTGCCATTGCCGTAAAAATGCTTGAGTTAAAATACATGTAGCGTATGGCTTTCAGGTCCATTAAACTGGTAATAAATTCAAGGAGTTAAAAGTGGTTAGTATCACAGAAATGGTTTTTGTTACAACGAAGTTGAATGCCTGTCTTTTAAAAGAATGTGTTTAGTTAGTTGGGTCTGCATCTAAATATGCTTGATTTTGACCTGATCTAAACTTTTGTTTCATGAGACATTGCAACTGTAAGGTACACATGTTCTTTGCAACTTTGAAACTAATTTAATGCAGTGCATCTTGGTGTATGCTTCGTAACTTACAAATAAGCCTATGAAAGTTGAATATGCATCTCTTTTTATCATACACATCTGGAATGTGTGCTGGCACCTATACCATCTAGCCACCATTTGATGCCATGTTTGACATGATTGATGGCACAGATGCAGTAAGTGGTCTCCACATTGTTAATAAAATTTCTGTTTTAAGTTGATTTCAAAAGCCATTCCAGATTGAGTTCATGATGCATCCATTTTCTTCTTGGAATGTTAGACACTAGGTATGAGCCATTCAATATAATACTTTATTGGACTTTCAAGTTATATTGTGGACAAGAAGTATCTAAACTTTGTTTAATTTGGAGCTTCTACTGTTTGATTTGTTTAGAGTTGCATTGCTAAATAGTTGACACAGAATTGATGTGCTCTGTGTCTGTCTGTTTGGGATTAAAATTTGACTCTAATATTTTATTTGCAGAGAGAGAGTGTGCTAAAGCCGCCTCCACCACCACCAAAGGAGCCTACTTTTAGCTGTCCAATTTGCATGGGCCCATTATTTGAGGAAATGTCAACAAGGTGTGGTCACATATTCTGCAAGTCATGTATTAAGACTGCAATAAGTGCGCAGAGTAAATGCCCCACCTGTAGGAAACATATCACAGTGAAAGAACTCATTAGAGTCTTCCTACCTTCAACCAGTTTGAGTTGAGGCTGAGGCTTTAGATTATGTAAGTTTTCTCAGGTGCAATCTCTTTGAATTTATAGTACTACCAGATTAGGACATTGCGGGGATTGTGTATGTTTATGGCACCATTTGTATTGGTAGTACTGCCAGGCACACTAGAAAGGAAATATAATATAGTGAACATCAAATTATGTTTAAAATCCATTCAGGAAAAGAAATGAAATCTTGTGAAAATCAAATTGCTTTAGGTGTGTTAGTGCACAATCAAATATTGACTTTTAAAGAAAGCAAGATAGTGTAAAATTTTATTTGAATTTTTTTAGGGTGATAAATTAACTTGCAATTGTATGATTTACCACAAGAATTGATGATTCAGCGTAGTTACATTATTTCAAAAGATGGTTTTAATAGGTGATGAATAAGCTATGAGGATGATAATCTCAAAAACTACTAGAACATGGCCAGACCTCAATTTCAAAATTTTGGTGTCAGCTATGGATTCTCAATAGACTAGTCAGGGTTCAAGTCACATATTTATCCGAAATCATATTATTTGTGACTTCCCTAATTAACATGTCATTTATTACTAATATTATTTAGGTCTTTCTTTACATTTTCCCATTCCTTGGCTTGGATCAATTCACTTTTCTTTGGTGCGTGAATCCCATTCCCCAGTGTGTGACCAAACTATCTCACGCAAATTTACCTCATTTTTTCATCAATAGGGGTCACCCCTATCTATAAGCAAACTTCCTCTTTACCTGTATTTTCACTTATGCACCACTTTTCATTTCAGTTACAACTACATTCATTTTGTGAACGTGTTATGGCCAGATTGGATTCGGGAAATATAATGCATGTATTTAGCACATGTATGGTGACTGATGCCTTAGTGTGGTAGTGCCATCATGCCAAAAGGTTATTTCAGCATGTAGGTGATAGCCTGATGGGTGATGAAAATGGAAACTTTTAAAAGGTTTTTATTTATTTATTTATTTTTTCCTTATTGAATGAGCTAGATTTCAAAAAAGATTATGGTCTGGAGAAATATGCATGTATGTGCTCTGAAACAAGGTTTCACTTGAAAACAGAAAGTAAATGATATTTCAGCACACATATAACCTATTTCTCCGTATTTTTCCCCCGGTTTAGGGGCTTAAGATGACATATAGTGCTTTCTCAATCTCATTGATTAAGATTGGGAATTATACGCATGTTCGTCCAAAATTGCTGACATACAGTGTTTCTCCTTTGCCTTCAACAGGGTTTATACAAAATGCTTGGAGGGAAAGGGAAATGGAACAATTGTTTTGGCATGTTAGTAGACAATCTTTCATACTTCTGGAATTGTCTAAAAATATTGTGCAGTTCAAGCTAATTTTACTAATGACAATGGTGGGGTTCGGTCAAGAACAGGGTGGGTACTCTTGTTGGATAAACCCCTTATGTATGCTTATATATCTTTGTTGATGTCGTTAGATGTTTAAAATCTGGTACTGTATAAGCCGTCTTGTTTAGGTATTAATTGGAATTAGTGTTTGGAATGTCAGAGCGTCGTAGAGTAATATATATTAAGTTATATTTATATTTCTTCAAGTCTAGAGGAAAATAAATTGCCTTCTGTTGGTTTAGTTGTCAGTCTCAAAACAGTTTATATCCTACAATGAAGCAATACTGTGTATTATACCGTTCCCTTCCTTACCTCTCTCTTGGCCTCACTTTATTTGTACTAGCTCCAAGAGCTATCTCCCATTTAATGCAAGTTAAGAATTTTTATCTTTTAGTCTAGGGTGAGCAATGTGTTTGGGGTACCGGAAAAAGTTGTTGACCGACTCCATTTGATTGAACTGGTCTCTTTGGATTGTTGATTAGATTTGTTTGCGAGAAGGGTAGTGTGAGGAAGATCGCATCTCTTTGGATCGTTGATTAGATTTGGTAGGTGTAATGTGTTGAAAAAGAGAAGGTAGCAAGTGTGAGGAAGATTGCATCCTCCCATGGTTGGATCTTAATGTCCGTAGACAAACTTTGGCATTCCCATATTCTACTTTGCAATGGCCGAATGGGTTGAGGTGGCTTGGGTTGGGTGTCACTTGTATCTTTATGCAGCCCTATTGAAGTTAGTATATTAGTAAGGAGTTAAGGAGTACTAATATGTATGCATAATTGGTTGTTTGGTATTTGAAAGTTACTACTAGGAAGCCGAGATTGGAGAAAGTAAGACTTAGCGTGCGTTTGGATAAAAATGAAAAATGAAAAATGAAAAATGAAAAATATTTTACTATTTAGCTTATTTTTGTTACTATTTATGAGTTTTACTGTACTTTTTAGTACTAATCATGGGTTTCATTATATTATTTCAATTAATTTTTACATTTATTTACAGTATTTTTAGCAATAATTTTTCAGTTTCAGCAAAATAAGTGGTATTCAAACATATCTTTATAATTCAAATGAGTAGAGCATAAACGCCATTATAAGAAAAATTTTCATGCATATGGAAACTTTTCCACCTCTTTCTCTTTTAGACAATTCAAATGAGTAGAGCGTAAACCCCATTATAAGAAGAACTTTCATGCGTATGGAAGCTTTTCCACCTCTTTCTCTTCTACCTCTTTCTCTTCTAGATGCAGTAGTGAGTTTTTCTTTTTCATTTTCATGAATGGATTTTAAAATTCCGGATTTGAATTTTCATCACATGGGGTTATGGCTTGATGGTAGTAGTCTCTGTCTCAGTATCTAGAGAGGAGCGGTTTAGGCGATAGTTATAGTAAGGTTTAAATGAAAACTATTTTTTGCAATGGTCGGGGTCGATAAGTTTACACCAATTTTTTTTTTTTTTTTTTTTTTTTTTTTTTTTTTTTTTTTTTTTTTTTATCAAAAAAAGAAAGAGAAAAAGAACGGTGATTCTCTCTCCCGAATCCCAACAAAATCAACTGGGTGGAATCATCTAATCTAATTGTATTGATTGTAGTATTTAAAAAAAACATGCATTATCTAATTGGAACAAATTTTTTATTAAAAAAGCACAAAGAAAATTTACGTAGAACAAGAGAAAGAAAAATTAGCTATTTGATGCGAGAGGAGGCATGGGTCAATATAGGCGGCTGAGGACCTAATGAATATAGAATAGAAGACTGGAGTTTGGAGTGCGTGTCCGGATACTATGAACAAGGGGTGTAGGCTTATCACGAAAAGTTGACCTTGACTTTCGAAAGAAAAAGACGCTTGTAGATCTGAAAACAATTAACGAGTTGGTCATTTGTATGGCAAAGTTGGTGAGGGCTAGAGTTGATAAACTGGATTTGGGTGAATTAAGATGATTAAGCTTACAAATAATCAAGGAATGAGAGTTGGATCCAGAGATTGGAATTTATTATTAATTTTTTTTGGGCCAAAAATTCAAATTACATTTTATAAATTTGGTGAATTATTATTTTTGTCCCCTAATTTTTATTCTTGTTAATTTAGTCCCTCAAATTAACGGTAGTTGTCAATTTAATCTTTTCACCAATTTTCGATAAAAAGTTATTGTTAAATTTAAACCTACATTTTGACTTTATTCTAAATTTTTATTTTAAAATATTAATTAAATTAAGAACTCGTAGTTTTAAAAATTGACAATTTTAGGGGGTTGGATTAATCGAGTTTCTAGATTCACGCCATTTGTTTTGAGATCATTTGGTTACATGGGGTTGGATTAATCGATATTCTAGATTCATGCCATTTGTTTTGAGATCATTTGGTTGAACTTGTCGTTGACTAACCTATTTACACTTGAATTGAGTAGTAGTCAACTTGGGCACGTTTGAGTTGGGTGGACTCTTAGGTTTGGGTGTGCATTGGACAACCTTGATTTGGACTCGGGCAACAAGTTGCATATCGACAATTTTCTTCCATGTACATTTAACATGGGCTTAGGCAATTTATCAACCATGTCATCCGAAAAGACAAGGGCGCAAAACTTACATGCTAAATATAATAATAATCAACATTTTTTTTCCTATTGTAGTTCTGTTAACGTCCTTCTATAGAGATCACCCTAGACTATATTCGAATTTTGAAGCAATATAGAACATGCTAAATGTGATGATTACAACTTACAAGAAATTCAATAATCATTGATATGAGAGAATCCAAAACAATTTGTAGTTGAATGCGCAAAAAAACTTTTGCTTTGATTGTTGAGGCAAAACACCTAGATTAATATCGAAGGCTATCTAGGCCCTTTTGTAGTAGTACTTTGGGTTAAATAACGTGTTTGAGTTTAGTGAAAGAATGTAATTGAATGTAATTAAGTGTATGTGTGTTTAGCAGTTAGTTTATTTCTCAAATTTTTATTTTTTATTTTTTTATTATTTTTATAGAAGGCTAACTGAAGGTCAAATTTTTTATCATAATTAACTCAAGTAATTAGAGAGTTTGAAGCAAAGAGTTCAAAGGAGATGGAATATCCATGCTTTCTAAAAATTTAAGGGCCACAACCTGTGGATATAATCTTGGTGGGATTTTTTATTTTTATTTTTAAAATTACTTTTTTTTTCCTGCTGTCAATAGAAGAAACATTTGACACCATTTAACACAGGCGTTAGCCCAAAATAAGGTCTTCTAATAACAGACAATATACTTCAAAGTCACTAAATTAACTATAGATGCGGTGTCTTTGTTACATGAAACTGGCCAAAACTAGACTATAGAGGAGTTTGGCCAATGGAATTATACGGGTCCTTGATGTGGTCGATGACTTTGAAAGATCTGAAGCAATGGTCGATGACTTGAGTGTAAAAACCAATCATGGAAGCACATAATTTTTCTGGAGTCATTCATTGTCTAAAAGTATCACAACTTTCTGTAATTTCTTATTATAAGCTTATTTCTATTGACTATTTTTACAAAAAATTCCGTTTGGATATTTTATCATAAAAATTGGTTCCATGTCTCGATTGAGTGTTCAGAGCTTATTTATTTTTTTATGAGAAAAAATATTTTTCTAGATATGATAAAATTTAAATCCATAATGCAAAAAATGTCTTCATTAATGGGTCTCAACTTAGTTTGAGAGAGAGAGAGAGAGAGAGAGAGAGAGAGAGAGTGTGTGTGTGTGTGTTTTAAAAATATATTAAAAGATTCAAAATCACTTTCATTACCATGCCATTACATGGCAGAAAACACAAAGATAACACATTCCCACAACAGTTGAATCGTATGTAAGTGTCCTTATTTTATATAAAGGATATATGGATATGTATATTGGTTTGATTTTATTATCTTACATAAAGACATGTATCAGATAGTACGAGGATATTATTTTCATTATGGAGATTTTCCATTTGTCCCGCTTTAGGAATGATGCTTTGCACCTTTGTGTTTCAACCCACCGGGGTTTGGGATACCTCCAAGACCAAAACCATATGGTCCACTAGGATTAGTTTTTCTTGGATTAGGTCCACCAGGGTTTGGGATTCCTCTAGAACTAGGATTGTCTCCTCTAGGTCCAAAACCATACAATCCCCCAAGATTAGGCCCTCCATGGCCCAGGGCTTGGGATTCTTCCAAAACCAAGATTGCCTCCTCTAGGGCCAAAGCCATATGACCCACCAGGACTAGGTCCTCCATAGACCCACCAGGGTTTGGGATTCCTGTAGAACTAGGAATGCCTCCTCCAAGACCAAAGCTGTATGATCCACTAGGACTAGGTCCACTAGGATTGAGTCCTCCAGGATTAGGCTTACTAGGTTTGGGTCTACTAGAGTTTGGAATTCCTCCAGAACCAGGATTGCCTCCTTCAGGACCAAAGCCATACAATCTACCAAGACTAGGTCCACTAGAATTGGGCTCACCAGGATTGAGACTTCCAGGATTAGGCCCACCAAGGGTTAGGATTCCTCCAGAACCAAGATTGCCTCTTCTAGGACCAAAGCCATACGATCCGTTAGGATTAGGCCCTCCAGGACTAGGTCTACCAGGATTGGGCTCGCCAGGATTGGGTCCTTTAGGATTAGGCTCACCAGGATTAGGCCTACTAGGGGTTGGGATTCCTCCTGAACCAGGATTGCCTCCTCCAGGACCAAAGCCATATGAACCGCCAGGATTAGGTCCGCAAGGACTAGGTCCACCAGGATTGGGCCCGCCAGGACTAGGTCCACCAGGGTTTGGGATTCCTTCAGGATCAGGATTGCCTCCTCCAGGACCAAAACCATATGATCCGCCAGGATTAGGATTGATCGGACTAGGTCCTCCAGGATTGGGGCCACCAGGTCCGCTAGGATTAGGCCCAATAGGAATGAAAATACAACATGTGAATCCAAACCTAGGCGTATAGGAAGGGCATCCAACAAAAGGCCCACCCAAGAAATGCTGAGTTTGGCCGTCCTCATTTTTCATAGGCACTTCATTTCCTTCAATTCTTACAAGAAATGCCACGAGGAAGAAAATGAGAATAAACGATACTTTAGTGGTACTACTGCTCTCCATAGTAAGCTCTATTTCAGTCTCTTTGTGTTTTCGATGGGAGAGAATTGTTTCAAGACAAACCCAATTTATAGTGCGAGTTGTATTAATTGGGGCAACTTTTGAGACTTGGTAGGGCAACGCAATTAAATGGTGTATGAATGAGGCCGCTTGGATTGTTGTTGATACAATTAGGTGGCTGGTGAAATATGGCGTTAATTTTGCATGGCCCATAATTTACTTAATTCGTTTTGATATTAGGTTATTCTGATGGCCACAAATGGTAATACTTGATAACTTCTTCGGCCTTTATGACCCCATGTATTAAATGGCTCAACCTGTAAATTTTTTTTAAGCATTTCGTTTTAAGTGGGAATTCTGTAAAGGATCGGAGTTTTAAGTTTAGGGGATCAATAGGTGGAGACAGAAGGTTAGCCATGGCCTCACGGCAGATTATAAAGCCATGGTTTCGTATGTGCAGAACTTCTGAACTCTGGAACATATTGGTTTCCTTGTTTTGGCAATAAGTAATTGAAGGATGCGTGTGGTATAAGTGAAGCAAGTTGGCTTCGTTGTTGTTCAAGCTCAATCTTAATCTAACTTTATCTGCCCTCATGAATGCTTTTTGATACATGCATGTACACCCAAAAAATTCTCTAGAAATGAAGAAATAGAAACTAAAAAAAATAAAGAAAAAACAAACTACAATATAGTGTTATTGTAAACAGTCACAGATTAACTTATTCATCAGATTATCACAAGCTGATGATATATAGAGGTCTATTATGCAAATCTCGTCTTTTCTTAATCTTAAGGTTCAATCATAAGGCTAAACTTAGATGTCCATTATCTCATTTAACACTTTTTGTTTTAGATAGCATCTGTAACCGATTGTAGAAATCATCAGATTTGTAATCTCTATACACAGATATGGAACAAGACGGGTCGTTAAATTTTCGCCAAACCATCCACTTCCTCAACTTTAATTTTTTCACTTGGTGACAGTGAAGAATTAAGAACAGAGCAAATATTAATTAGAGGTTCTGATCTTTTCGATATTAAGTTTTTGGAGATTTTTTTTTTTTTTTTAAAATTTTTTTATGAGCAATATTTTAGAGATTTGTTAAAGGTAAAAGTTACTTTTTAATTTTTTTAATTTTTTTTTGAGTTCTGGGAGGGATCATAGGTATTAGGCCAAATAAACCATTTTACTTTTTGGTTTCTTAGAACCAACTTCCAAATCTTGGGAGTGATTAAATATAAATATGCATATATCAATGGCTCAGACTAAAGTAGTTCTTGCCTTTGTTATTCTTGATTAATAAATAATCCTTTTTTTTTTAAAAAAAAAAGGAGTTGATTGAGTATTAAGCTACAAATAATTTGATTGAAAATAGAAAAAAAGAAAATGAAAAGAAGTTGATTGTATTGTTTATTAATCTTTGAGTGTTGATTATTACACACACTGTGTACATAATATGTGTACCACATCAACTGGAATTGTGTGTTCTAAACACAAATAATTTAATTTGTGAAATCGTGTTTTTAAGATATGATTTTATGATTTCAAAATTATAACTAAAATCGAATTTTGAACACATAATTTTTACGATTATGTGTACAGATGTGTGCAAAAAGCTGTGTGCAAGTATTAACCTAATCTTTTTGCATTCTCATAAAAGTGTATGTTTTATAAATAATCCTCTTTACATAATTGTACAAGAAGTGTCCAGTTTGCACACTGGTCCAAGTGGGAGCGAATTTGCTCCATTAATTGATTTTGATGGTATAAAAGCATAAATTAGGATCTTATAGAGTTTTTGGGTTAAAATTTATAAATTTCTGATTATTTATTTTGAAATGAATATATATATATATATATATATATAAAATTTTGACACGCTATTAATAATTTATATAGATAATAAGTAAATGGGAGATTGTCTATGTTTTAGAACTCCATTATGGAGTTAATAGTAAGAATTATAGCCGATCCTAACTCCAAATATCCAATTAACCCTAGGATCACATAAACTGATCCAAGCCACTTTTGGGTGTACGAACCTCTTTTTCTTCTTTCTTGCAAATATTGATAGTTGGCTATCCTTTGAGCTACATATTATGACAGGAATGGTCCATTGCGTTATTGTGTATGGAAGAGGAAACAAAGCTTTATTTCTGGTTTTGGATAAGTAATGCAGATTTATTTCAGTACATATGTATCATTACATATCAGTACTAGCCACATGTATAGACTGAGATGACTGAACAAACACAAAGGTTCATTCTTTATTAATTCACTATTATAAAATATAAACACACCCTTATGACCGAGATGACTGAACAAACACAGAGGTTCATTCTTTATTTATAACTACTACAAACACACCCTTATGACATATATGCTTGCTCCATTTGGTCGATCAAGGAGATAAGCCATGGCCTCATTACTAATAACAGGACCAACGCCAGGACCAGGACCAGGACCAAAAAGAGGAAAGCCTCCAAAGGGAAAGCCTCCATAACCAGGGAAATTGAACACAGATCTCGAGAAAGGAGCATAGCCAAATGGCCAACCAAAGCCTAAATAGTTCCAGACAGTCTGAGACTGCTGGTAGACCTCATCATATGTCTTTGGCACATCTCTTCCTCCTTCAGCACCAATCACAATTATTGCCATAACAAATAGAGTGAAAACCAGCAATGCCTTAGTAGTTTTCTCCATTATATCTTTATCTTTTTGTCTTTGTGTTTAATGTGGAGAGAATCGCTTCATGGCCACCCGAATTTATAGTGCAACTTGTGACAACGAGACAATTAGCGTTCCTTACGCTATAGCCCCTGTTTTTTGTAATGTTGTTTTCATGTTTTATTCAAGATGCCATGGTTGTTCATGTTTTTGTTAAAGGTAAGGTCATGGTGGACTCTCAACCAACCCTCATCAAAGCTCGACTAAGTGACCCAGCCATATTCAAGATTTTGGAACATGTTATTTTGACCAATCTTGACTTAGGGCACAGCCGCATGTACAGACCAATTAAGCCTTAGTCTCGTTTATTTTATTTTCTAAGAAAAACTAAGCTTTATTTCAGTAACCTAACAACTTGAATGATGGTCCATTGAGAATTATGGTGTTTAAATTTCGCATGGGTCATGATTAATTTTGAAAGCTAGTATTTGTATTAAAACACAAAAGCTTGTTTAGACCCCCAAATAAAAATTACGGCTAGATTGCTTTTATTTTAACTTAGTCTAAGTGCATAATAAAAGTAAATAAGCGCAATGAACCGATAGCACTACCCTAAGCCATATTCACCCATCATCAACAATAAAATGAAAGCTTAAAGAGTAGGGAAGAGAGATACAAATATAAGATAATACCAAGACGTGTTATTGAAAAGGAAACCGAAAAACTCGGCAAAAAACCTCTCTGCGACCCTTCAAGTCGAAATCGATCCACTAAAGAATAAAGTTGGAGTACACGAATAATAAAAGACCCTCCAAGTCTAGTCAACCCCATATACTTGAGCCTTCCAAACTTCTGTTACTAACTGACTTCTCGGAGCCTTGTCTTCTCTAACTTTCTAGATCCCACAATACGCCCGATTGTATTCGCCAATGAATGACTCATTCCAATGCTTCCCAATAGCACAAAAATCTCACTTTACACTTAGTATGGGTGTGGTAAGTGTTTGGACTAGCAACCTCTCAAAAATCTAGGGATGAAGAGGAAGGAGTTGAGGAAAACCACAAGGAAATGTGTAGATGATTGGGGGTATAACAATCTCTAACTCTTAAGTGTATTTACTTGGGTTTTCTCTCTAAAAAGCACTCCTTACACTTTGTGAGTAATGAAAGTATATATAGTGTGGGTAAAGACTTAATAAAGCAAAATATAACTTTTTGTCAAATAGAGACTTTCGCGGGTCCTTCGCGGGTTGGCCTTACCCGCGAAACAATCGCAAAAATGACAGCCTGGCATGACTCTTTATCTTCCAGTCATGTACTCTACACGTGGCTTTTTTGTGGGTTACTTCTCACTAGCTACTTGCGTGCCAGTCGTAAAATCCACTTGTTCTTCTTTTGAAACTTGATTCTTCACTAATTTCTCACACTCATCCCTTTCAATTAAACCCACACATATACAGGGAAAACTAATTGAAGAAATTTCAATCAAATTTGGCATGAGATTAAAACCAACACAAAATAGTTGGAAATTACAACTTTACAAATTTCTTCAATTGTTTTTGTAATATGTTGCACCATGTATTCTGACGGCAATATGTAGATGAAAGGAGTAAATTTATGACCCCATGGTTTTAATTCAAATGGGTCAACATTACATTACTTTGCTTTTAGACTAACGGGATGTTTTGATTGCTTCTACGTGAAAAATATTGAACATTAGTGGAAAAGTTGAAAAGCAGAAGATACGTAACTCATACTCATAATCCCGATCTCCTGAAATTTTTCTCAGTAGTATACATGGTAGGGAGCTTTTCATAAAAGAAATGGGCGCGCCTGGCTCTACCAAATTCTTTTAGAAAATTGGGTTGTAATGTATTTAAAAAGTTAGCTTTTTTGTTGTTGGTATTTTGTTAATAGTTTAATACCAACTGAATGTTATTTCAAATACTCATAAAAAAAAAAAAAAAAATTGTTTATATATACTTGGCCCCTCTAGATTGAGCTTCTGAGTCCGTCCCTGCAATAGGTGCATACAAAAACATTTTTGTTACGGTTCTTACATTTTAGAAGCTATATATTATGTTGGTTTATCACAAGAAAGCCAAAATTTAATTAAGACCCCTTTAGCTTTAGCGTTGTAATTTTTAACATTTTCGGAGTTCACTTTAAACATATATAGTAAGTAATAGATCGGCTGGTCAAATTAGACAGCCTTGGGTGAGGCCCTGAGTATACGTTGTTGAGGATTATGTGAGCAAATATCCGTATGGAGGTGTAATGGACCATAAAACTTCATGATTTTTTAGTATAGAGATTTTGTTACATTTTATATTGAGAGCTAATGGCTCATTTCGTTCTTACTAAAATCTAATGAAAAAGACATTAAGAATAAATAAAAATTAATTGAGAGAGAGAGAGAGAGAGAGAGAGAGAGAGAGAGAGAAAATAAAGAATTAATATGATTATTCACCTGGATAGTTTATGTGGTAGTGCAACCCACAACGATTTTGGATTTGTTGGGCCTGGATCCCCAATTAATTTGTATTCTATTTAAGGGTATGGTGATAATAAACGGTTGTGGGCTGCATACAAATTAATTGGGGGTTGATAAACGGTTGTAAGGTGGTTTGTTGCTAAAAGTCCAACTACTTGAGGAGGATTTCAGATAGCTAAGGTACCCCTTAGGCATCTTGAGCAAGATCACCTTCCCTAAATATTAGTTGACGTTTCTCTCTCTTTCTCTCATGTTTCTCTTCCCTAAAAATGTTTCAACCCTATTCATTGGCCCCTTCTTTCTTTTTTATACATTTCTATTAGTGGTCTTCTAATAATGAGAGAATATTTTGCTGGCATGTGAGTTTTTCCACCCACAGTGCCCTTTGGGTCTAGGCTACTGTTTTAACATGTCTATTCTTGTGTTAGGGAGTGAGACCTGTTGTTTTGCTGTTGAAATAATTTCCTAGTAACTTGAACTGATCGACGCTGAATCCCATGCTCTGTTGGTGGACTCCCCCAATGCAACAACTTACTTGCAATTCAACTCAGGCCTCTTGCTTGTGGGATGGGCTTGGGATTAGTGATCCTGAGCCTAAGTTTGGTATGGGCCGAACTTTGTCCTCCCGCAATTTTCATTCACAGCATAAAGGCTTACAAAATTATATCTTTAGTGTTGAGAGCACTATATATATTCGAAATATTGGACCAGGCCAACGAAAAAGTAGGTCCACACTGAGCTAGATGGTCCAATCTATAACCAATTGACTCCCTTGAATCCCTACAAATAACTATCTATAACAAAAAACTATAAGTAGGGGTAATATGCCCACGTGGATAATGGAGGGATGTGGGTATGTGAATGTATTTGAAATTTTGAATATGAGAAAGAGCAGAAAAAATGTCTCCATTTGTATTCTTTGTGAAAGGGCTCTACTTCTTAGGTAGTGGGTTCATGTGTTTTGATTTACGCAATGAATTATTTGATTTACACATATTTTAATCCAAATAATGCTTCAAGAAATAACTAAATATGAAATTATTAATTTAAAGTTGTGTTTAATTATTTGAAAATTTAATTATTTTTTATATCATAATAGCCCCACACTTTCAATAATGATAATCCAAATTACTCACATTTGAATTTTCCTCAATTTTCATGTATATATTTACAAAATGTAAAACATTTTACTCTTCAAATAATTTATATAAATATCACATGGGCTCAAATATCATATTTAACACATTAGACATACCACTATATATACTCAAAAATTACTCCGAATGTTCACCTTTTCTTAGAATTCCTTAGACCTCAATTTTAGCAAATCAACTCTAAAATAATTTAATAAACATTTTCAAAATTTAATCTAATCAATTTTAACCAAATTTTAGGAATTAATTAATGCTTTATCTCTTGGATTGAATAAGGTGCATGCAACTCCACAATAAATTAAATCTACAACCAATAGTATTATGATATCTTATTAATTAAACTTAATTTGGACTAAAATAGATTAATTAAAATTAAGAGTTGATAATCATGTGTGATTGGATCTTAATTCAAGCAAGTACACATTAACTTTTAAACATGTTTTCTTGATATTTTTCAATCCGGTGGTCTCCTATTAAGGCTCATGAATTTTTATTTTGATTGTTATGACTTCAAGATTTAGTTTATCTAATGCAATTGAAAATCAAATGATCAAAGTACATTTTTACCCGTGTGAAGTGATGATAATATGCAAAATGAGGTGTCTATAACCATATGATATGTTGCACATTGTCAATAATTCAAGAAGCGCAATCAAAGGCTGTTCTTTATACTATTTGAGAAGAAAAACTGAATGACTCAGGTCAACATTAGGATTTTGATTTGGATGATATAGAAGAAGAGTACCTGAGAAATTATGCATAAGGGAAGTTTGAGGTACAGATTGAAGATGAGATCGAGAGATCATGATATTGGCTGCTTGATGAGGAGCTCCAATCCTGGATTCCCCAATATACTGAGCACTGAGAAATCCAACAGTTGGTGGCATTGTTCTTGGGTTATTGGACATTGAAATCCAGATTTTCAACAGATAGAGAATTGGTGGAATTGGTGTTAGCCTGCACTGGAGGTCCACCATTTCCATTGGATCTAGAAACCTGGTTCATTGAGGACTTAGATCTGGACTTTTAACCCGGTGGATATTCATGATGTTTGTAGCATTTATCAGCTACTGAGCTACATGACTTGGAATTCCACAATGACTACAAAATTGACCTTTCTTTCTTGTTATTGTATCTTCCTCCAGAATTGGGCTTGCAGTTTGAATAGAGAAAAAAGAGAGTACACCTTGCTGATAGATGATACTGACTCACTCATGAGGGTTTAGCTACTATACCATAATTCTCATTCAAGCCCATGAGAAACCTCATCACATAATCTCGTTTTTCATTGCTTCACAAGAACATTCAGGCATTGGATCCTAGCTAACCAATTCATCCCAAGTTGATTTGAAATGAGCAAAATAGTCACTGATTGAAAGGATGTTTTGAGAAATGTGAGAAATTCCTTTGTGTAATTCATATATTCTCAGGGAATTTCCTTGAGATTACCTGTGCTTCAAATCCAACCAGATTTGTCTGGCAGTCTCGGTATACATCACAGTGTAAGCTATGCTCTTCTGGATTGAATTAATGAGACAGGACAGTACTGTCGTGTTACAACAAATCCAAGCATTGAACAAAGGAGCACTAGTTTATGTCATGGTGATCTCGCCATTAACGAAACCAATTTTGTTCGTTGCTGTAAGAGCAACGATCATAGATCAAGCCCAAGAGGGATAGTTATCACTACAAATCAGCGGCTGAGTGACAAGAGAGCTCCCAGGGCCATCACTATTACTGAGGTGTAGTGGGATTGGAATTCAAATAATCTGCCATAGAATTTGGAGATTGAGTAAATAGATTGATTGGAGGATGCCATGGATGAATCTCAGAGAAGCCCTTACTTTCACTCTTCCTTTCTCTCGATAACACAGGTGTTAGTGCTTAGCACTTGTTTGATGGATATTGGTTACGGACTATGTGACGTATCTATTGAGTGGAGGGTTAATTTAGTTCACATACACTACACCGTACGTGTGCAGATAAAGCTATTATCAAATTTGAAACTATTCAATTGATAATATATATATATATATATATATATATATATATATATATATATATATTTAAAAAAACTATGCAAATATATTTTCGCTTTTCTATGGATAGTAGAAAATTTGCCGTAATAACTACCGGCCACAATGACACAATAGCACTATTTATCATAATATATATCAATCTACCATTATTTCGAAAATACATAGGAATTTACTATTTTTTGAGTATTCGAGTTTTCCATGGTATTTGAGTTCCATGAACTTGAGTTCAATAAAAAAATTTTCAACAAATTTGAAGGCTATTTTTTCAAAGAATTCGAGCAAATACTATGCAAAACTCAAATTTCCCAAACTTGAGTACCTAAAAAATGGTAAATTCTTACATATTTCTGAAACAGTAGTAGAATGATATATATTTTGGTAAACAGTGCTAGTTGGCCATTTTGGCCATAACTACCCAACATCGTATTTATAGAGATAGTTCAACTAATCACTTTATTTTTCTCTTATAAAAAAACCAATGTTTGATTCATAAAATCAGTGGTAGACACAATTTGTAAGTGATTGTGATAATGATCATGTATGGTTAGAGGAGATTGAAGCATTCCTTAGTGATGTTGTATAAACAAAATATTGTTTTGTTATTTAATAAAATTTCTAATTGATTTATATAAAAAAAAAAAAAAAAACTATTTGAACATATCTTTGCCTTTTTAAAATTGATATGAGTTGGTTAATTTTCATATTAGTAATTTAGTAGTGATTGTTGTGCAATTGAATGTACCTACTACCTACCAATTGTTTGAGTAATAAATTAAAGTAATTTTGTGATCCTTAAGAGAAAAAAAATTTATAATAAATTTTAAACTCCAAAAAATTTGGAAAAAAATTTCACACTATGTATAATAGAAGTTAGAAAAATAAAAAAAGAATAATATCTATCAAACACACCCAAAATAATAGAATGATATATATGGAGAGAGAATTTAAAAGAAGAGATTATTTTCAACAATTTAAGTGAAGAAATTATTACATATTACTAGTTCCAGTATAATTCAAACTCTAGCCGCAATGAATAATAAAACCGTGTAGCATAAAAGAAAATAAAATAAAATAGCATTTAAAATTGTAACAAGGATGTTTGAGATAGTCATTACAATCTTCCAATTTGGTCCGACTGCAAGCTGCAAGATGCACAATGTCCTGGATCGTTATAATCGTCATTACCACTGAATGAAGAGACGAAATAATTAATTTGATAAGATCTCTCAATTGCTTCGTTTAAACTCCAGTGCTCGCTGTCCAAACCCTCATAAGCATCATGATGGACACCATCCCAACCCTCATAGGCAATAATGCTGTTTCTGCTGCTGCTGCGTTGTGCAATTGTTTGGTAGAACTCTTCCACACTCTGCTCGTATACCAAACTGACCCCACAATTACGCACTTTCTCTATTGAGACACAGCTCTCAAATACAACCTCAATCTGATTGTATTCACCATTCGGAAAAGTAGCAAACCAATTATCACGAGACAAATACAATATCCAAATGTCACCTGCACCAAATGACACCTTAAAGACAATTTCAGAGTGGTGGTTCCATCACAAGAGCTCTAAAACCAAATGTTTCGTTGGAATTTAATCCAAAAAGATAGTTATGTCCTTCCAACTTAGCACACAGAGCGAATCCCATCCACCTACTGTTACACCAATTGGGAGGCACGTCTATCCTTGCTGAGTTCCCCACACGTTGATGAGTAAACCACCGCGGAATTTCAAATGCAGGAATAATTATTTGAATTTCAAATGCAGGAATAATGATTGAAGCTTAAAGCAGTTGGACAAATCAAGAGCTTCAAGTTTCGAAAGTTGACTGATGCTTGCAGGCAGGGTGACAAGACTGTTTCCACTTAATGTTAAATATTTTAACGAGGATAAGAAGCCAATACTATTAAGCCCCATTCTTTGAAGTCGAAACAGCCCACCAAAATTAAGTTGATTTTGGGAAAAGGAAAACAATCCACGCCTCACAGAAAAGGAAGAGGAACCTGGTCTAAATCTAATGCCAGGTCCACTCAAATCAAGTTGCTTCAAACACTTCATTTTCCACACGTTCTCTGGTAGGGCGGAAAGTTTCAAGCATCCTGGAAGAAGGAGTTTTTCAAGAGATCTCAAACTATCCATATTGCTTGGAAGGCATTCGAGATTTTGGCAGTCTCCTAGATTTAAAGAAGTAAGTGCAGTCAAACACTCAATTGAGGAGGGTAGTTCCTCAATAGTAGTCTTATTCATGGAAAGTTCTGATAGGCTTTTCATAATTCCCTTAAACTCTGGAATATTTGTGATATTTATGCAGTCACAAAGATTAAGAATTGTAAGGGACTCCATTTCAGTGGACATGCTAGGAAGATTCGTAAGAGATCCGCAGGATTCTAGATCTAAAACAACAAGCCTCCTGAGTTGTCCAATAGATGGGTGGATCTCAACTAAATTATGGCAGCCAATAAGATATAGTCTCTCAAGTCTTGGAAGTCCAGAGAAGTCAGGTGTTCTAATAAGGAATTTGGAATCACTAAGATCAATGGACTTTAACTTGTCTAAATACTGTTGCAACGAAAAAAGAAAAGAAAAGATCAATTAACTTACATTAAAGTAAATATAGAGTTTAGTTTAAGTTGTAAATAATGTATAAATTAAAACAATTATATAATGAAAGGGGAAAGATGGAAGTGTATTGTAACTACACCTACAGAAAAGAGATATAATATAGGGTAAATTACGTATTTAGTCCCTATCCTATACACTATATTTTAATTTGGTCCATAACAATGTCAATTTGGTCCCTATCCTTTTAGTGTTGTGTCAATTTAGTCCTTACTATTATTTTTAGGATGAAAATTAATGACTCGTCTAATGGCCAAAATAAAAAAATTAAACTTCGTTAATGCGACAATACACAAAAATTTTATTTTGGCCATTTGTTATGTTATCAATTTTCATTTAAGATATAATGATAGGGACTAAATTGACCAAACATTAAAAAGTTAGGAACCAAATTGACACAATTGAAATGTTAGGGATCAAATTGAAATATGGTGTATAGGATAGGGACCAAATATGTAATTTACCCTATAATATATCATAGAAATGCGCTTAAAAGACACAAGTACCTTAACTCCCTTCCAAAGATATTCAAGGTTGCTAGAGTGCAATTCAAGTTTAACAAGCTCTTTCGGTTGGAAACTGCATGGCAAACATTTCGAGAAATAGCCATTCCATATAAGATGTCTTAGGGAATTAGAAACATGATTGAGACCATTTGGGATATGCAAATCATCAATCATAAGAAATCTAAGATTAAACATCTTTGAAAAGGCTTCAGAACATTCTTCAAAGCTTTGAGCCTCTTCTGGATCCCTATCTAAAGAGGTCAGACCTATGGCTTGAATTGCTTCGGTTGCCTAAGATTCAAAAGCAAAGACTTGGTGATTTGAACGAGAAAATATAAGAGTACAAGTATCAGTCTAGTTTTATACAATGTTAAGGAAATGAAAATATATATTCATTGAGTTTTCTATGTATATAACTTCCTTTTAACCAACCCAGCAAAAACTGATAGTTTTGTGCATTTTGTGCCACCTTTTTACGACTTTTTTATAACTTCATCATAACCAACAAGGTTGAGGGTGGAAAATTGCCCAATTGTAACCCCCTAGAAATAATTTAAATTTTGCATTGCCCTCCCCAAGAGAACCCCAAATGATGGAACCAACTTCAAATTTAACTATAGAAAATCAATAAGTTCTAAGACACAACATTTTTCAAAACTGTTGATATTGTAGGTTGTGATTGGTACATGATAAAAGTGATGTCAAAGTTTGACTCAATTCAAAGTGGTACGGCTCCAATCACAATATATCATATTAATAGTTATCAAAAAATATAATTAAAAATGTTGTATCCCTAACACTATTCATAGAGTATAAAATAGTCAAATACAAATAGTTTTAAGACTCTTGTTAGTGACTAATAGATCGTAGTACAACGTCATGGTTTAACAGTAAAATGCACTGCATATTAAGAGTCCTTTTAGTAATTAAAAGAGCGTAGTATCCCTAAAAGAGGTGATCGTAACACATCATATTTTAAGGTTTTCTTCTTATCGTCCAGTTTAAAACTCATATACGAAGATTGCTATATTTGTTTTATAACCATGCTTCAAAACTAGAGGTCCAATTCTACCTTTTAGGAATTCAAGACCAAGACAATATGTGTGTGTCTATATATATATATATATATATATAGGAAATGACGACAGTACTACTTTTAAAGTGATTGGAAAATAAAGAAAATTAAGCCTACAGATCGAAGTTGAAAAAATAAAAAATATTCATTTTGTTCTAGGTAGTAATCAGATGAATGATTGGATGATTACATCAAGAAAAATGAATTCATTTAAAAAAAATGAATTCAAGTTTACAAACTAGTCATTAATTTGGGCGATGTGCAAGAAAATTTTATATAAATTAAGATGACACATATATACACACTATGATTAATAAAACAAATTTTCCACTATCAAAGATTCAAAATGAAAAGCAAAACAATCTTTCTCAATAACAGAAAAAATATCCATTCCTAAACAACATTTAGTTACAAAATTTTGTGCATCATCAATTCCAACAGTATGCTAAAAATTAACAATTATTCTATAAAACAAATTTTATAAAAATATAAAAACTTTCTCCCCCCTAATATAAAATCCAAAGTATCAAAACCATAATTCAAAACAAAAAAGAAAAAAAAGAAAAAAAACAAACAGAAATGACTTCAAATTCTAACTTTTTGTCCCTAATATCCAAAATACAAGTGTATATCAAATATTTTTCAATTTAAGAAACAAAATAAAGCAAACAACTTCAAGAACAAAAACCAAAAAGAGCAGAACACGCAAGTCTAAATCAGAATTGAATAGGTTAAGAATGAAACTCTTTCCAATCTTCTGGAAAGATCAAACAGAAAGGAACTGCAACCACCTTCATCTCTCGGGAAGTTCTACAAACACTGAATATGAAATGATAATTTCAGTAAAAAATAAACATAAAATAATTTGAATATGATAGTTTGATAACATTACTTCGTTAACATAGAAACATTTTGGCCACAATATAGCATTGTCAACATAAATGTGATGTGCATTGCTGCAATCTGCAGTTAAATCAACCAAAAATAATAGAGAAATGCTAGTTCACAATACTTTCACAACAAATTATAGGTGGTAAGTTGTTATTAATTCTAATTTGAATCCATAACTTAAATTACTTTTTTGCCCATCCATAACAACTATTAACAATTACCACTTAGAATTTGTTATAAAAATGTTATGGGCATAAGCAATTCTCAAAATAATATGTTTTTGAGTATATTCCCTTATCTCATCCCCCTTCCCCTATATATGTGTGTGTGTGTGTTTCTCAAATAAAAAAAAGATACTCAGTGTTGTCGAGTCATCTCACATCGGTAAGGTGTGATATTGAGAAGGAGTTTATTACTTGCTCCGCAACACTAACTGTTGCATGCAATTTTGGTGTTGGCGTATGAGTATATTCCCTTATCTCATCTCCCTTCCCCTATATATGTGTGTGTGTTTCTCAAAAAAAAAAAAAAAATTTAATATGTTTTTTAAAAAATAAACAATAAAAAAAATTACCAAAAGGGAAACAAAATGGAAGAAATAGGGAGTATTGGTCTCTTTTTCAACTTAAAGGCAAAGGGTGTAATGAACATGAGAGAGGGTATTAAAGGGAGTTGTGGGGGTAAGGGTCCAAATTTGTGGACTGGACCTTGGGCTCTATTCGAGGATGAGAATATGTTTGAGGAGGAGCAAACGATTGGGAAATGTCCCAAAGGTGAAAATCAAGCAAGAAAAGAGTAGAGGGGTATAGTCTGAGGAGAACCTTATTCTCGAATATATTGAATATCGGTCAAGCACATACGTGGGTAATTCAAATAACCTTCCAGATAGCTCCAACGGTCAGGATGAACTTCAAGCACATACAAAGGAGATAAGAACGAAGAAATATCTGAAAGGAAAGCTGCTACCACCGCATTAAATGCATTGCAGCAACTTTTCTGGTTGCATTTATGTAGAGAAGACCCTTGAACAGTGCAGTCTCAACCACCACCATTCACAGAGAGCCAAAGAAGATGCCTGATGGGACATATACTCAAGTGAAGGCTTAGATGATTAACAAGTTTACGATCAAGATGATCTGAGAAGAATCTATATAATGTAAAAGACCTCCCATAAGAGGGGGATCGAAAAATATAGAAAGAAAAAGGAGAAGAAGATTTACTGTAGCAATAAGGACTATTTGAGCTTTCAGGAACAATAGTTCAGTTTATAATTTATCTTCTCGGACATTAGTTTACCCAATTTTCGCGTGTGTTTTTATGTTCATTCTCTTTTAAATTCTTGTTAGCCATTGTCTAATTCATCAATAGTCCAACTCTTTCACCCACTCTTTACAAATATATTGTATTGGGCTCATTAGGCTTATATCCTATATCCTTTGGGCTTGGGCTATAAATCGTGTCCCTACAATTGGCGCTGTCTGTGGGAAGAGCTTGAGCAATAGTGAACGCAATGGCCAATTATGGCAGAACCAGGTCCACAACAAGCAGAATCGAGGGCATCTTAACATGGCGATCCTTTCCTCAACCTTGAGCGGAGAGGTGATCGTGAAGGAAGCGTACACATAATCCATGCTGAGAGGAGCCAATCACGTGGTGATAGTCATGTCTCTCATGCAAAGAGCAATAGGGGCATGCAGCTGGAGATTGACCGGTTGAAAAGGGAGCTGCGCCATGCAAAAAGGAAGCGAGCCTCCCCTGATAGTGATGTTTCCTCTAATGATGAAAAAGAGACACTAGTTACAAGCGGAGGTCTCGAACTTCGCCCAGTGAGTCTTTTTCTTACGAAGAGGAACTCCCTCACGAGTAGCGGTTTAGAAGCTCGCCACACAGGGGTGTAGGGAGTGATGCTATGAGCAAAGCCTTAAACCAAATCTCCAAGTCTCCATTCACGTGTAAGATTGAAGGGGCAAGGCTTCCCCGGCGTTTTCATTAGCCAATGTTCATCATTTACAATAGACGCATAGATCCCGTTAAACATATAAACCATTTCAATCAGAGAATGACCATTTATTCTAAGGACGAGGCCTTGATGTGCAAAGTCTTTCCATCTAGTCTCGGACCCATTGCGATGAGATGGTTTGATGGCTTAAAGGCAGAGACTATAAATTCCTTCCGCGAGCTCACTCAGGCATTTGGTTCCTAGTTTGTGACCTATAGGAGAGTTCCTAGGTTATTAGCTTCCTTCATGTCCTTGAGCATGCAAGATGGTGAGAATCTTAAAACGTACTTCGACAGATATTGGGAGTTGTTTACTGAGATTGAAGGCGACTTTGACGATGTGGCTATCAGTATATTTAAGCTCGGCCTTCCATCTGACCATGGTTTGAGAAAATCCTTGACTGGTAAGCCTGTTACCAACGTGCGTCAGCTCATGGATCGAATTGACAAGTATAAAAGAGTTGAGGAGGATCAGTAACAAGGGAAGGGAAAGTACAAGGTTATCCCTCAAGAGAGGATGGATTTCAGGTCGGATCGGTACAGTAGTAACAAACCACGTAGGGATTTTGCTTGGCAGTCAGGATCAGCAAATCTTCAAGCAGTCAACGTCGTGTTCAGAGAGCCAATGCATCAAGTGTTAGAGAAGATTAAGAACGAGCCATTCTTCAAACGACCGAATAAGATGATAGGAAACCCTAAAAGACGTAATCATAACCTCTATTGCCAATACCATCAGGATCATGGGCATACCACAGAGGATTGTAGGAGTCTGTGGGATCATTTGGACCAGCTTATCCGCGAAGGCAAATTGAAACAACTCTTGATCATTCCAGTGGCCAGGGGAGCCAGGCAAGTTCAGAATCTTGAAGAGATGATTCTTCGAGACCCCTCTTAGGAACTATCAATGTCATCTTCACTACACTAGGGAGAACAGGATCTTGGCCATCCAAGATAATGTCCATGGCCCGTCTATCCACAGGACACGTTAATCAGGATCTGAAGAGGGCTAAAGTGGAAATTTCGCCAGTCCTGGGCTTCTCAGATGAGGATAAGATTGGAACTATCCAACCCCATGACGACGCTTTGGTAGTTACCCTTAGGATTGGTGGGTACAATGTGAAGAGGGTGATGGTAGACCAAGGTAGTGGAGCTGATATAATGTACCTTGACCTTTACAAGGGGCTGAACTTAAAGCCCAAGGACTTAATGCCCTATAGTTCCCCTTTGGTGAGTTTTGACAGAAAGGTCATTGTCCCGAGAGGTCAAATATGACTACTTGTGCAAACTGGTCCAGAGATAGTAGAGGTAGATTTCATTGTTGTAGATGCATACTCACCCTATACAGCAATTGTAGACAGACCCTGGCTTCATAGACTAAGGGCAGTTTCTTCTACTCTGCACCAGAAGATTAAGTATCCATCTGAATGCCAGGTTAAGGAAATTTTGGGAGATCAATCTGTGGCTAGACAATGCTTGGTGGCTGCCATACAACGCTTGGTGGTTGCCATACAACATAAGCCCGAATATGAGTCCTCGGCCCATTTAGAAAAGGATCTATAGCAGTTAAAACCCCCAACAGTACCCATCAATAAAACAGCCGTGGAGGCAAAATGTGAAGAATTGGTGAAAGTTGCTATCAGGGATGATCTAGAAAAGTTTTTTCAAGTTGGCTCTTACCTACTACCTCAAGAGAGAGAAGAACTGATAGAATTTCTCAAAAGAAACATAGATGTATTTGCTTAGAACTCTTATGAAGCCCCAGGAGTGGATCCAGAATTCATCTGTCATCATCTGAATATCAACCCACTGGTTATCTCCAAGAAGCAATCTCCTCGGCGCCCATCCAAAGAGCACGCTGATGCAGTACGAGAGGAAGTAACAAAGCTCAAGCAAGCTGGAGCAATTAAAGAAGTTTTTTTTATCCTGAATGGTTAGCGAATACTGTGGTGGTGAAGAAGAAGAGCAGGAAGTGGCGAGTGTGTGTAGATTTCACAGATTTGAATAAGGCTTGTCCTAAGGATCCATTCCCCATGCCCAAAATAGACCAGCTAGTGGATACCATTGTTGGCCATCCTTGGATGAGTTTCCTAGATGCTTTGCAAGTTTATCATCAAATACCTTTAGCCTTGGATGATTAGGAGAAAACTGCTTTTGTCACCCCTATTGGAAACTACCACTACAAAGTGATGTCATTTGGCTTGAAAAACTCGGGATCCACATACCAAAGAATGATGACGAGGATGTTTGAGCCGCAGTTGGGAAAGAATATTAAGATTTACATAAATGACATGGTGGTGAAAATCAAGGTTGTTTCAGGGCACGTGAAGGACCTTGAAAATATTTTTGAAGTTCTTAGAAGGTACAAGTTGCATCTAAACGCATCCAAGTGCTCGTTTGTCGTGGGGTCAGGCAAATTCTTGGGTTACATGGTAACTCACAGGGGAATTGAGGTAAACCCTGACCAGATAAAGGTCATTAACAATTTGAGTCACCTCAGAATCCCAAAGAAGTCCAGAAGTTGACTGGTATGGCCGCTGCTTTGAACCGTTTTATCTCTCGATCAGCAGATAGATGCAAACCTTTCTTCTTGTTGATCAACAAGTGGAAAAGGTTTTAGTGGACTGAAGAATGCGCCTTAGCTTTTTAGCAGCTTAAGGAATATCTAGCTCGGCCCCCTATCATGTCTAGTCCTGAAATAGACGAGTTCCTATATGCTTATATCGCTGTGGCCCCCTATACTGTTAGTTTGGTGTTGATAAGAGTTGATAGCGGTATACAAAGGCCCGTTTATTACGTGAGTAAGTCACTGTATGAAGTTGAAATTCGTTATTTGCCATTGGAAAAAGCCATCCTGGCAGTAGTGCTTGGTACACGAAGCTGCCTCATTATTTTCAAGCACATACAGTCGTTGTCCTCACCCACCTCCCACTTAAAGCCATACTCCGAAGTGCTGACTACACATGAAGGATTGCTAAATGGGGCATAGTCTTAAGAGCTTTTGACATCAAATACATGCCTCGCACTTCCGTCAAGGGCCAGATCGTTGCGAATTTGGTGGCCGAGTTCGTTGAGCCTCATTTAGAAGAAGTAACACCAACACAGGACATGGATGAAAAATCGGTTGACATGATTTCTCAACAAGGTCCCTTATCTTAGGAAGTATACGTGGATGGCGCAGCGAACCAGAAAGGTTCCGGAGTGGGGTTAGTGCTGATATCCCTTGAAAAAATCACAATTGAAAATTCATTGAGGCTAGACTTCTCGGCTGCAAATAATGAGGCCGAATATGAAACTCTACTGATGGGAATGGTCATGGTTCAAAAGATGGGCGAAAGGACAGTGGAAATGTTCTCAGACTCAAGGTTAATCGTTGGCCAAGTGAAGGGAGAGTTTGAAACTAAGGATGAAAGAATGCAGGAGTACTTAAGCCAAGTCAGACACCTTCAATCAGAGTTTGAATCTTTCAATTTGCTGTACATTTCCAGAAGTGGAAACACACATGCGGATTCCCTAGCCACTCTAGCAACTTCCTCGGTGCAAGATTTGCCTCGGGTTATCCTCGTGGAAGATTTATACAAGCCCGTGGATGTGAGAAATGGGACAGTCCAGGTTGACCAGGTTAGGGCAGGACCTAGTTAGATGGATCCTATAGTTCTATTCTTGAAGGAGGACACTCTGCCTGAAGAGAAGACAGAAGCTGACAAGATACGAAGAAAAGCCACTAGGTTCTGGTTGTCCGAGAACCAGAAATTATACAAACGTTCATTTTCAGGACCGTATTTGTTATGTATACATCTTGAGACGACTGAATCACTCCTCGAGGAATTACATGAAGGAATTTGTGGAAGTCATATTGGCGGTAGATCCTTGGCATATAGAGCCATCAGCCAAGGCTATTGGTGGCCAAGTATGCAAAGGGAGGCTCTGGAATACGTGAAAAAATGTGATCAGTGTCAACGATTTGTGCCAAACATACATCAACCTGAGGGGATCCTTAATCCATTATCCAGCCCGTGACCATTTGCTTAGTGGGGCTTGGATATTGTGGGTCCATTCCCTAAAGCAGTAGGAAACAAGAGGTATTTGTTGGTCGGCACAGACTATTTTACCAAATGGGTTGAAGCTGAACCTCTATGTTAGGACATATGTGTGTTCACTTGTTGAGAACATATGTCACTTGTTTATGTAAATTGGCTAATCCTTTTGACAAAACGCACTCTACTTGTAATTGGGTAGTTCTAGGTGTTTTTAATACTTCAAGAAACAAGGTTTCAAGATCAAGTGTTGAAGTGATCAAGTCTGTCCAAGAAAAAGCAAGCTGATGTGCAATTTCATTAAATCTCGACACCTGCTCGATAGCTACCTCGACACCTGCTATCTGTCGAGATTTACAAAATCAGTTTTTCTGATTTGATTTTCTTGGGATTTGTGAATATGTTTTTGGGCCTTCTTTTCTTCTAACCCTAAACATATAAAAGGATTGTTTTAAGAGCCGTCAAGTTGTACACAAGATGCAAAAGCATTGAGCAATCCTTGTTCAAGCAAATTGTGATCAAAAGACGAAGTTCTTAACCTAGTTCATCTTCTCTCTAAGAAGTTGCTGTGTATTTGCACCATAAGGTTTTGTAACCAAGCATCTTCCTGATCTTCATTATGTATGATGAATTGAAGAATTTTGCAGCCAACCTCTTCTTCTTAAGTTAGTGTTTGAAGTCGTGTACTGGGATCCGCGCATTGGTTAGTCACGTACTTGGGAGCCGTGCATCAAAGGTGGAAATTGTCACTACAGATTAAGTCCAATTGGGTATTGGGGTAAGGGTTCAACTGTATGTTGGTAAGGTACTTGGGATTCCTTTACTTGTAACCGCTAGATTTGATAATTGTGGAGTTTCGGGAGTGGTGATCTGAAAATTACCCGGTGGGGTTTTTGCCGTTAGGGTTTTTCCCATTCGTAAACAAATCACCGTGTCATTTATTTTTCCGCTGCATATTTAGTATTTGGTGATTTGTTTGTGCTTCCACGTATTTGCATGTTAAATTGATTAATTAATAACTTGACTAATTAATTAATTAATTTTATCACAAGGGGTCATTCAGTTTGTGGCCTATCACTCTAGCTAATATTAGAGATGTGGACGCAAAGAAGTTTGTCTGGAAAAATATTGTCACGTGGTTTGGGATTCCTTATACCCTCATCTCGGACAATGGCCTTTAGTTTGACAGCAAAGCGTTTAGAAGTTATTATGGTGTATTGGGGATCACGAATAGATACTCTACCCCTGCTTATCCCCAAGGGAATGGGCAAGCGAAAGCTGTTAACAAAGTCATAGTAAGTGGCTTAAAGAAAAAGTTAGACGATGCGAAGGGCAAATGGGTGGAAGAATTGCCACATATCCTCTGGACATATAGAACTACGCTTCGTAGGTCTACTGGGGAAACCCTTTTTCAATGATTTATGGAGCTGAGGTTGTTATCCCACTGGAGACTGGTTTCCCAACATTAAGAACGAGTTCATTCAGTCCGAGTAATAATAATGAGCAAATAGAGAAGAATTTGGACCTGATTGAAGAAATGAGGGAAAATGCAATGGTCCAATTGGCCTATTACCAACAAAAACTCAAACAGGGTTATGATGCCAACGTAAAGCTAAGGCCTTTGTCACCTGGCGATTTAGTGTTAAGGAAGGTTGTGGGCACTGCAAAGAACCCAGCCTGGGGAAAGTTAGGACTCAATTGGGAAGGGTCATATTGTATTATCTCAAGGGTTGGTATCGGAGCATATTTTTTGGAAGATTTAGATGGTCATGTAATACCACGACCGTGGAATGTAAACAACCTAAAAAGTTATTATTATTAAATGAGTATTTTCCTTGAGCAATTTGTCTGTCTATTACATAAGAGTCTTGTATGTCCTACCATTAAAGTTTTTATAAGTGTTTAAACTTAAATCCAATCATGCCTGAAGTCCTCGAACCAGATGATATGGGTTATTTAACACTCCATTAAAGTTTTTATAAGTGTTTAAACTTAAATCCAGTCATGCCTGAATTCTTTGGACCAGATGATACGGGTTAGTTAACACTCCATTGAAGTTTTTATAAGTGTTAAAACTTAAATTCAGTCATACCTGAAGTCCTCGGACCAGATGATATGGGTTAGTTAACACTCCATCACAATTTTTATGTGTTAACACTGTTACAGCTTACACAGATGATTAAATGAATCCTAAATTTTCTAACGCTCTTGAATCACGTATTTGGGTGAAATTAACACTTAGCAGTGCTCCTTGTAAGTATTAAACACTGCCCATTCAGGTAGTTAAGTTCCAAAACATGCCTAAAGTTTTAACTGAATTTTTGTGTTAATAAGTCCATATGAAGTAAAGTCCTTAATGATTTACTTAGGCATAGAAAAGTATAAAAAACATCTTTCTCTTCCATAGTTCACTGAATTTATCATTAATTCTTGTTAAATTATTGGCATCATTAGCAGAGTGTGATTATTGATGTTGTTCGAATCAAAGTAACAACAAGCCAAAACCATTTGCAGTGACAACAAATAAGACAATATGCACAATAAAAACAGAAAGTAAAAATAAAATGCTTTCATTAATCGGAGAAGGAGTATTTTACATCTTAAAAAAAAAAAAAAAAACAATAATAAAGACCCTAGTTTCTAAGGTTTTGTTTTAGGGCTAAGAGGGTCAACGGTTTGACTAGGCAAGGAGGTAGCAGCATCTTGGGCTTGATCCTAGGGTGTACAATGAGTTTTCTTCTTATCTTGACCCTTGCCTTCATCTTGGATAGCCTCGGCTCTCTGCTCCTGATCCCCAGCTTGGACTGATTCCTTAGACATATCAAGGGGAGCAGGAGGGGCTTGGTCCACCAATGGCTGCTCGGTCATCCCTGGAGCCTTCTTAGGGTGGGAGGAGTCAAGACCTGGGAGCTCACGGATCTCAAGATCATAGTAGATGCTCTCAGGTCGTATCAAGACAGAATCTGTAGGAACTCTTGCAGCATCAAGGGCTTTACCCCAAGAGATGTCATAGTAGTCCCTGCAGACCACAGAGAGCTCCTCTGTGAGCCTGTTTTGAGTCTCCTCCACTCCAAGCTTATAAGCTGCTTGCTTTTTAGCTTCAACCGCTTCCTTGGCCAGTTAGGCAATTTCCCTGGCTTTTTGAAGCTCAGCACGAAGATCCTTCACCATCTGTCTCTCTGTTTCCAGATTGATTTCAGTCATGTGCAGCTGCTTGCGCTGATCTTCGGCCTGCCTCTCTGCCGTTTTGAGACCAGCATCAGCACTGTCCCTCTGCTGAATAGCCTCTTTCAACTTCTCAGAAAGCTGGGCTTTGTCTTCCTTGAGGCTGCCCGAGGCTTTTTCTACCTTGGACCTTTGATAGGCCTCCGCCTTGGCCTCATTACAGGCATCTTTATTCCACTCTTCGGCCACGTAAATTTGTTGGGTGATCTACATAACAGAATGAAAAATTTAGAGTAGAATAAAGAGGAATGAATAAAAATGATCAATGGTTTACTTAGTGGAGTGGACCAGACCAATTACCATGGCTAAATCCCTTTTTAGGGATAGGAAGAGTTCTTGTTGATTAAAGCGCCGATAAGCATCCATGTCCTTTGGTAGGAGAAGTGGTTGCTCCAGGACTTCAGCAATAAGACCTGCCTTTCCCCCGCCATAGTTCCTAACTGAGGTGTCCTAAGGGAGAGGGGCACCATCCAGCTCTAGCTTAGAAGACCATGTGCGTGGTCTTCGGCGCACATCAGCCATGAGTGGATCTTCTTGGCTTTCAACAGAAGAAGACCTTAGGCTCTGTTGATCTTTACCTGTCTTCTGCTGCTTTTTTCCCTTTGAAGGGCCCACTTTGCCTTCCTCAAGGGCTTCGTGTTGCCTTTTTTTCCTCAACTCAGGGACTGATTTCAATCCAAGGTTGGCAAGAAGCTGAGAAGGAGGAGGAGGATGGAGGTTCGCCGGAGGTTTGGACTTGTTGGCTTCTTAAGGGGTGGGCACTTTATTCCTTCCCTTCAGGAGCTCCTTTAAGCTCTTGTTGTCTGTTTTTGGAGCCATCTCTTCGTCCGAGGAGTCCTCCAAGCAAGTTATTACAGAGGCAGGGGCCTGAATACTTGAGTATCTATCTGGTTCCTCTTCTGCATCTGATATTACAATTGCTCCTACCCTTTGTGCTTCCTCGTCTTCGAATTGAAATTTGTCAATTTCCTCTTCAAGCGAGGAACTTGAAGAGGCAACACCTTCGACTGTTGTTACTCCAAAGGGAACTTGTTGTATCAGTGGGACGACTAGAGGAACACCCTCTGGGAAGGGGTGTGGTACAGGTGGAAGATCGTAGGGAGCTAAAAAATGTGGCCGAGATATGTCTATACGGTTTATTCGTTGGTCTCTTGCTCTTATTGCGTGACCGACCTCTTGATATGTATCCGAGAGTGGTTTGAAGTACAAAATTAGATGGATCGCCCGTAGTTGTCCGTTTTCACTCACAAAAATTTGAGACCTTAACAAGTAATTAAGCGCTCTAACGTTCGATAAGCTGATCTGAGGAGCTACGTGCCTTTTATCTGTTAATACCATAAAAGAGTTAAGCATAGTCAGAAACTTAAAATCCAATGTTTTAATAGAAAAAGGGAACATACAAATAAAAAATAAGACTTTAAGATAGAAGAAGAACAAGGTCGAGGCCGAGGAGCCTAAATCTAATGTTAGTGAACCTAAACCTAGAATATCCCACCTAGCTCTCCTGGTTGAGTCGGGCAATGAAAGCCGCCATGCCACGCTCCCGAAGCAATCAGGTAGTCGTCCTTCATCCCCTTGTTAGATCTGGGAAGACAGAAAATGAGCCTGACGACATCGGACCAAGATTTAAGGTAAAATCCCGCCCCTTTTTGTTTATGGCACTCATACATGTGGACTACATCGTGCCAAGTGAGCCCCAATCTTAGATGCCGATTCAAAGCATCAATATTGCCTAGGATCCTAAAGAGATTGGGTGCACACCGGTGGGGACAGATCCTATGGTTATGGAGATATTCCCTGGTAATTTCACCCATGGGAAGGGTCATTCCTCCTTCTATGAAGGCTATAACAGGAATTACAACCTCTCCTACTTCTCGGTTAGTTGCTATTTCTTTCAGGGAACAATATTGCAAGGCGACCTCCTGCGGTATGTTATACGTTTGTTTAAATACCTCTATTTGGGCAAGACTGTCCACTAAATACTTAAACCTACCCATCCCAGACAAATTTAAAAAGAGAATATCAGCGACGGAAATGAAGAAAATCAAAATTTGAGGGTTGAGAAGGTCGGCCGAGGAGGTAAGGAAAGACACGAAGAAGTCAGAACTTACACGAATTAGGACAAAGGACGATCCTTGAAATTTTTAGAAAGATTCTCAAAGGTTTCTAAGGAATTAAGAATGCGATGTGTTAATGGGTTTTGTGAGATGCTTTGAGGCTTGAGTTCGCTGGGGAATTGAAATTCGCTGGAGTGTATGGGAAGTGGTAAAGTAAGGAGAAAATGATATCCTTTGAGGCTTTATATATGGGGCAGAAAGTGGGTGAGAGTTATCCTGCCCAAAACATGAGGGAAAATGTCATCGGTTGGATCAACGTATCACTATAGGATGCCAGAGACATAGCGTCGCCTGGAGTAATTAATGACACTTCGCGAACTCTGAAATGACAGTAGCAATGATGAAGCGCCTAAAACTATGCTCCCACACGTGTAATCTCAGGTTTGTTTTACATTTTTCATCCCTCCTTTCTAAGTCAAATCAAAATCCCACTTTTTCTCCTCGGACGCGAGAGAAAAATTAAAATTTTGAGGGGCTATTATGGGGGTAAGGGTCCAAATTTGTGGACTGGACCTTGGGCTCTATCCGAGGATGAGGATATGTCCGAGGAGGAGTAAACGATTGGGAAAGGTCCTAAAGGTGAAAATCAAGCAAGAAAATAGTAGAGGGGTATAGTCCGAGGAGAACCTTATTCTCGGATATATTGAATATCGATCAAGCACATACGTGGGTAATTCAGATAACCTTCCAGGTAGCTCCAACGTTCAGGATGAACTTCAAGCACATACAAAGGCGATAAGAATGAAGAAATATCTGAAAGGAAAGCTGCTACCACCGCATTAAATGCACTGCAGCAGCTTTTCTGGCCGCATTTATGTGGAGAAGACCCCTGAATAGTGCAGTCTCAACCACCACCATTCACAGAGAGCCAAAGAAGATGCCTGATGGGACACATACTCAAGTGAAAGCTTAGATGATTAACAAGTGTACGATCAAGATGATTTGAGAAGAATCTATATAATGTAAAAGACCTCCCATAAGAGGGGGATCGAAAAATATAGAAAGAAAAGGGAGAAGAAGATTTACTGTAGCAATAAGGACTATCTGAGCTTTCAGGAACAATAGTTCAGTTTATAATTCATCTCCTCGGACATTAGTTTACCCAATTTTCGCGTGTGTTTTTATGTTCATTCTCTTTTAAATTCTTGCTAGCCGTTGTCCAATTCATCAATAGCCCAGCTCTTTCACCCACTCTCTACAAATATATTGTATTGGGCTTACATCTTATATCCTTTGGGCTTGGGCTACAAATCGTGTCCCCACAGGAGTAATAATAGATTTAGGGGTAATTATACTCCCCTCCCTTAAGGTTTGAAGAAATCAACACTCACCCCCCTTCTATTTATATTAGTAACGAATATGTTAAATTTTTATAAGAATCATTTTACAAAAGTTTAACCATGGTAAGCAAAAACATAACTGATAAAGTTAGAATAAAAATACAAAATTTATCAAGCACTAAAACACTTGCAACGGCAAATCTCTCCATGACCCGTTGGAAAAAGAAAAGAAAAGAAGAAGAGCAAAAGTCATACTTAATATTTTATAATACACTTCAATTAAAAATTAAAAATAATAAATTTTGAAATGGAGGATAATTTTGGAAACTTGCCTTAAGCAAAGGGTAAGTTGGTACATAATTTTTTATTTTTTATTTATTTTTTATATATTAATTAAACAAAATTTGGTCAAGCGGGTGTCAAAGGAGGGAAAATATTTTTTTCGCTTCAAGTTTGAGGTGGAATGTCATCTCTCCAAACTTCTTCTAGGAAAGGGAGTGTTATTACCCCATTGATTTATATGGAAAATAATATAAAAGATAATTAATTGGGGTGGGAGGGGGGGGGGGGGATATTGAAAAATAGGAAAATGAAGATTGGATAAAGTGCAATGGTAGAATTTAAGAAGGCATAAAAGGAATGGAATGGAATATTGAACTTTACACAAAAAAAAGAAAGAAAGAAAGAAAGAAAGAAGAAAGAAGTAAAGCTGAACAAAGTACAACCATAGAATTTCAGAGGAGAAAAAGAGACTGGAATGGAGAGCCAAAATTAGCTAGTGATGGGTTGCTGATGACATGAAGTAATAGAAGTTTTGCAAAATTTATTGTTAAAACTTCCATTATATATTATAAAGATGATACAATCATATTATGTTTCAAAAATATAAAAAATCGTTAGATACAATATACAAAAACGAAAGTTTGTATTATTTATTTCGTTAATCAAGAACCTAGGCACCTATGTACCTGTTGGATCAGAACAAACTATTTTATTGAACGAAATTAGGCTATTATACCTACTTAAACTCATTTGTTGAAATAAATTTTTAGTTTAGCCATTGCTCTTACCGTATCTTTGGTCATTATATGCAACAAATCTTTACAAAGCCACAACCTGCTGCGCTTTCCAGGCGCTTCAGATGATTCTCAATGGACAATTTCTCTACCCATTTCTTGTAGTAGATCATGCATCCACAATGTCTTGTTTTCTAAGATTAGGAGAGATTTATTTAAAAGAACACTTATACCGATTCTAGCATCAAACCCACAATTCTCTAATATCTCTATTACTTGATCTTTAGTCTTCCCTCTTAAGAAACACGCAATATCCAAGAATATATCCTTCCACATTTTCTCTAGTCCATCATAACTTAATTTAAGTATATCAAATATCTCACTTTTAGGATTTTTTTTCAAATTGTCCAATGCACTTTGCCATTCATCCATTGTTCTTCCAAACAGAAAGGAACCCAAATTACAAGAGCCAATGGAAGTCCTTTAGCATAAGATATCACATTTTCAGAGAGTTGTACATAACCTTCTCCTGGTTGCTCATTTTTGAAGGCCTTCAAACAAAAAAGCTTTAGAGCATCATGAACATTTAATGTATTAGGCTTATATATTTTATGAACTTCATGTTGGAGCAACAAATGTTCATCTTTGGTTGTTATTATGATCCAACTCCCTTCTCCAAACCAGCCACATTCTCCAACCAATTTTTCTAGTTGGTCCAGTTGATTAACATCTTCTAGAACAACTAGAACCCTTTTCCAATGTAGCCTCGTCTTGATCATGTCAACTCCATCATAAACATCCCATATATCTATGTTTCTTTCCCCCAAAGTTTGTGCAAGAAGTTGTTTTTGTAATGGAAGCAAACTTTGTTTTTCTGAAACTTCCCTAATATTAGCAATAAAGCTAGAACCTTTAAAATCGTTGGAGAACTTCTCATAAATCACTCTAGCAAGAGTTGTCTTTCCCAGCCCCCCCATACCACAAATCCCAATCATGAAAACTTTGCCCTCAAAATCTAAATATGAAGTGATCAATTCCTCTACTGAAGAATCTATTCCTACCAAGATTTTTTTTGGTAATGCTTGAGAATTTTGAACTCAGTTCGCGCAGTATCACTTCCACAATGTTTTGGATAAAATCTGCCTCAGGCCTCTGGAGAAAAGCGTTCGGTGATAATACTTGAGTGAAACAAATATGAATTCATTAGCTTGAGCAATGTGGATAGAATTACTCATGTAAGAACTGCATGATTATATCACTTATACATGTCAAAAGGATGGATTGGGAACTATATTTTTTTTTTTGTTATAAAACCTTTTGTTGATGCTGGTTAGATTACTTCAGTTCGATCTTTATCCAATTGTCTCTCATTCCATGCAATTTGTTATGGGGGGTGAGGGGGAGATGGTTTACGACGGAGTGATCTAAAAAAAGAATTTCAAAGCAAACAAATATTGTTCTTGCCTAAGACGTGAGCCTTCCCATGTAGCATTGTTAGTCCTAAATAGTAAATATCTTAAAGAATCAATTACATGTCAAGCATTTTAAGACTCATATATGACACGTGTTGTTGTGTGCATCATCCAATTCTAGTTTGGGAATCCGAACTTTTATAATAATATTATAGACAGTTTTGTTTCACTCTTTTCCAAAAGAGCTTCTCCTAAGTGTTGAAGGCAGCCGTCTCAAATTATTTGTTATAACAATAATATATCAGCATTGCTTCCACTGAGTCCCGAAATACAACAGGCTTTTAACTAGCATAAGTTGAAATATTTGAATCCACGCGTGTTGTAATACATTCTCATAGCTACTTATATACTACATGGCATATGATTAATAATAAAAAAAGCTGTTATTTAGATATTAGCAAAAGAAATGTTTATATGGAAATTACCTATCATGTAAATGCCATTCGGCGATATTGGCCAATTCTCTCAAAGCATCTCTCCACGTTTCAATCTCCATTAAACTCTTGTTAAGACGTTCGTGATCAATAAAGGCTTTTGCAAAAGCTCCTGTCTGTTTTCGTACATCAGATGGATCCACATTATAAAAAACTGGTATAACTATCATTTCATTTTCTTTCATGCATCGGATAATTTTTACAAGCTCATCCAAACACCATGTCGAAGATGCATAGTTTCTTGAAAGAATTACAATAGCAAACCTTGATTTTTTTTATTGCTTTCAAGAGCTCTGAAGAAATAAGTTTTCCTCTCTTAAGTTTTTCTTCATCCTTAAAGGTCAAAATGCCATTCCATTGCAAAGTAGCATATAGATGGTCGGTAAAATTATTATGAGTGACGTCACCTCTAAAACTAAGGAAAACATCGTATTTCCACCGTATATATATTTTTTTTTGCAACCACTGAGATTTTAAAGAAGAAGAGGATGACGATATGGCTTCTGGACTGCTCGTGAAAGAAGGACACTGGCAAATCTTGAACGACACGTTTAATTAAAACTGAAGAAATTACAAACAAAACAATTAGAGAAGAAGAAAACTATATGACATGTGTTTTTAACTAAAGAGGGATAGACGAAATAAATGCATGTGAAAATGAGAATTTTCATATATTTTAGGACACAGCTTGTGTGTACTAGACACATTGATATACGAACACATGTTCGCATCCCAGCCTATCCCTAATGCATTGGACATAATTCTATCCCTATTTTTTTAAATGGAATTGTAGTAGTAAGTTTAAGTACCCGTTTGTTTCGGCTTTTAGAAGCCAAAACGCACTTTTTGAGAGCAAAAATGAAAGTTAGGCGTTTGGTAATGTTTCAAAACATGCTTTCTCAAAAAATCTCTGTTTTGAAATGCAAAGAATTGAGCCAAAACGTGGGGGCAGGTTTGAGGAGCTTTTGCAAATGCAAAAGCGCTTTTGATCAATACTACCATTGGAAATGCAAGAAATGACCCAAATTACCCTTATCTCACTAACCACAAAATATACTGAAAATTGAAGACAAACACAAAAATAAGAGAAATTACTTGTGAAGATCAAGATGAAGAAGTGTGTGGGTGTGGGCTGAGAGAGGTATTGAAGATTTTTGGTAAAATTAAGAGAAATTACCTGTGAAGATCAAGATGAAGAAGTGCGTGGGTGTGAGCTGTGTGCGGTTGAAGTTAGAGAAAAAGAAAAGAATAAAGAAGATCAAGGTGAAGAAGTGCATGGGTGTGGGTTGTGTGGCTGAATGTGTAGAGGAAAGTAGAGAAAGAGAAAAAAGAAATGGTATGTTCTGGAATGAGAGTGGACAAAATGGTGGTAGTTTGGTGAAGAAGAAAAGTATAAAGAAAAGTCAAAAGTGAAGATAGGGAGAAGATAAAGAATTTGTGTGTGGAGGAGAAAAAAAGAGGAAAAAAAATATAAATAACATGTGGATGAAAGAAAAAGAGATAAAGAGAAAAAAATTAAAAATTAAAAATTAAAACTAAGAAATGCTACTATAATATTTTCACAATAAATCTTAAGTAGTGGGTTGTTACTAGCTAATACTAGTGAATTTTTTTTTTTTTTTTTAAGTAATGTGTTCAAATTAAAATCAGTAACAACTTACCATATATGATTTGTTGTGAAAATATTGTAAAAATATTTTTACAACAAATTTTAGTTAACAATAAATTATTATTATTGTTATTATTATTATTATTATTATTAAGTAGTTTTTTATTTTTTTTGAGTAAGTATTATTAAGTAGTTGATTTACGTATGAAATAAACCCCCTTATATATAAATTGTCATTTTTGGTAATTTACAACTCAAACTGCTACTTTTATAAGTGCTAGCCAAACACTCAGTTTTCAAAAAAAAGAAAACATAAGTTTTTTCAAAAGAGAAAACATATGGTCAGGAGTTGGCGTAAAAGGCCAGATTTATGCCACCAATCAATGTTTGCCACGTCATACATTTAATGAAAAACCAATACACCCTATCACCCACAATTATATTCCTCACACACGTATCAGAGAGCAAACTCTATCAAACATGCCTAAACCTATTCCATCTACTCCTCTACTCTTACCACCGGACTGGAGCTCCTCCCCGCTGCACCGAACCTCAAGATTTGTTCTAATTTTTGTTTATTGTTTGATTAGTTATTTCCCCAAACCTTGGGTTTTGAAATTTTGATGGGTTTGGGTTATTTTTTGGATATCAATCTATTCATAATGGTATGAGTTTTGTTGATTTGGTATGGATTTTGCTTCTTTTTTTTTTTTGGGTAGTATTTTCATGGGTTTTGGTTGGATTCTTAAGTGGTAGGTTTAAACCTAAAAAAATCTGATTGTACCAAATGAGTTTTCTGGCAAAGAAAGTGTCGTTTCATGTAATTCTGAGCCTCAATGATAGAATTTGCTATTATTTGCTACCTTAAATGAAAAAGTAAATCATCTTGCCAAACTTAGTTTAGAGAATCCTGTTATGATTGGCCTTGATGACAAGAAGATACAGTCTGTATTATCATCTGAAGGATACAAGTAATATATTGGAAACCATGTTAAATCTGGGGGGAGGATGCAAGTAACTAATTTCTCTGGAATGCCTAATATTGAAAAAATATTAGTTTTGAAAGTTATTTGAACCAGGGTCATTTAATTGTGACCAATATGATGGTATTGGGACCATCTACAAAACTTCTTATGGTTCCTGCACTAATCTGCATTTTTTTAGTAACATAATGATTTCAATAAGTTTTAGCTCAAATGACATCATGTAAGTACTAAGTACAAGATGATGGGTAATGTGGTGGGTTGGGAGTGTGTGTTACTTACCAGTTAAAAGATAATAAAAGCATTAAATTAGAACCTGTATTAAATCAGAGGGATGGATACAAGTTTCTCAAGCATATGATTATATGAATATTTAAATCCACAAATTTCATGCCTATGTAAATACATTTTCCACCCTTAAATTCATGCATAACATGTATGTATGTATTTGCATTTGTGTTTATTTTTTATAAAGCACTACTTTGAAAGTTCTCTGTTTTGCAAAGAACCTGCTTGTTTACAAAATTTAGATGGCTTTCTGTGTCTCATTCTTGGTTCTTTCTTTCCTTTTTAATTGTTATCTTCTAAGAGAAAATTTGCACTATGGCACTTGCTTTCAGGTTTATATACAAGGATTGGTCCATGACTCACACCGCAGCAAAATTGAAGTACCCGTACTATTGGGATGTACACTGCTTCCAATCACCTCCTAAAGATGAATCGTAGTTTTTCAGCAATGACTTGTGCATAGTGCTAACACACCATATTAGCCTTTCATTTGCTAAAAATAAATGATACTTCAATATTCATCAGAAAATAGACAATAGAAGTTTCAGTTATTTTTGATGTAATGTTCAGAGTTAACATTCTAGATTCTACATAGGTGTATGAAAGATATTAGAATTATTAACAATATTTTTTTGTTTACCTTTCTACCTTTGGGAACTATTCGATGTAATGCAACAAGAAATTCTGTGTCCCTGTTTACGTTATTATGAGAAAAGAAAAAAAAAATGCTAGTTTTAAAACATATCATATGGGACAATTATTCTGAAGCGTAAAGATTCAGATCTATCATATCTATATTTCTTTGAAGCAAAAATCATCAAGAGTGGTTTCTTAAAAATAAATAAATAAGTAAAACGCTCCCTAATATTCATGGTAAAACCAAACACAAAGAGGGCTAAAACCCAAAAAAAATCAAGACAATAAAAAGAGAGGATATGAAGGTTGATGTTTCTCTAAACAGTTAGTACTTAGAACATAACAGGGATGCTACAATCATCCCTTCTTTTTAGTCAAGCTTTGCCGTTCAGCCTCTCCCTCTGCAACCAGAACACAGAACTCTGAACAAAGCATCTCATGTATATCAAGATTCAGAGAGCTACTCAGGTTCATGGTATCCATGATCACTTCGATGGTTATATTCAAGCCTAAAATAGATAAACCCGGACAGCATTTGCAATCCATATGCTCTGCCTTGTCTCTATCAGATTGTGTGTTTGTTCTTGCTTTTCAAGACTAATGGAATTTTTATTAGATTTAATATTCTGTTGCTCAAGTTTGCTTGCTTGATCCTCTACCATATCATCTTTGGCTTCAACATGTTCACCAACCCAAATGAATCCATTACATCCGAGTATTAAGTCAACTCCGCACTGTTCTAGATGGTGGAAATGCTGCTTGCGTCTCCTCACTAGATAAGGAGGAACTGTGAGCAATTGACCCCTCTCAAGCTGTCATGAAAAAATTACTATCATTAACAGATAAAAGGCTATGAAACTGAACCAACCACAGACACAGCAATGAAAAAGATGCTAGGAGTTATTTAGCTTGATCAATGGGGGAAAAAAAAAAAACTGCTAGAGAACCTTTAGCTGCTTCAATTCATCATGTGAGTAAATTAATGCGTTGCACACCTAGAGTTGCTCTAGAAGTAAAAACTATAGCTCCAGAAATAAGAGTGAGGGATGGAATGCCGAATGCACTTGCTTTTTAAAATTTAGGAAAATGTATCTTATAAAACAAAATCTTTATTTCCTTGCACTACAAATTTCAACTGTTAAGATATTTAATAGAAGGAACCTATCCGGAACATTTTTGTGAGTTCCAACTGCTCTTGCTTCTTCTATGTAAAACGAGCTAGTCAACAATTATTTCCTTCTTCACGTTCTACATCTGAATGTAGAAGTTTATAAATTATGAAGAAGACAAACCTTGCCATACTTCTGACTTCTTGCTTGGAGGTGTAAGCCATCCTGCTGGATTCCACAGACTTCAGCCTGGGAAAAGAAGTAAAATTTGTCAAAAAAGATTGATCATTAATTCATGCTTGCTGGAATACGTCAATGATGAGATGTGTGTGTAATACATATATAAGCAGTTATAGAATAATTGAAATTCTAGATGGATTCAGAACATCCTCTAAGTTGTTCTTTGAAGCCCACATTACCCTTCTGAATTACATCATTAGATAGCATCTTCTAATGCCATTAGAAAACATCAAACATAGGATTGTTTACCTGGTGAGCATCGTTAACAGGGATATGAAATGTGCTATTAGAATATATTTTAAACTCTTGAGGCTTTCCAGGGTACTTCTCATGTGAAGCCGATGCAAGATACAGAGTGCCACTTAAAGATTCACAAAATCAAGCTTTATATCAGCATAAACCTTTCACATATCTCTGAACTAATTGAGATGGAACTCTAAAATCTGCAATTGGAGAGCTCGTCAATTAATCAGGCTGTTCTAATTCATCATTCACATCAAATCCCAAAGATCCAAAATCTTCAGATGATAATATAGGCTGTATCTTCTTGTCATCAAGGCCAATCATAACAGGATTCTCTAAACTAAGTTTGGCAAGATGATTTACTTTTTCATTTAAGGTAGCAGATAATAGCAAATTCTGTCATTAAGGCTCAGAATTACATGAAACGGCACTCTCTTTGCCAGCAAACTCATTTGGTACAATCAGATTTTTTAAGGTTTAAACTACCACTTAAGAATCCAATCAAAACCCATGAAAATACTACAAAAAAGAAGCAAAATCCATACTAAATCAACAAAACCCATACCAATATGAACAGATTGATATCCAAAAAATAACCCAAACCCACCAAAATTTCGAAACCCAAAGTTTGGGGAAATAACTAATCAAACAACAACAGAAATCAGAACAAACCTTGAGGTTAGGTGCGGTGGCGCACAGCTCCAGAACAACGAGTGCGGCGGCGCCAGCACCGGGGTGGAGCTCCGGTCCGGTGGTAAGAGCAGAGGAGTAGATGGAATAGGTCTAGGCGTGTTTGATAGAGTCTACTCGGATTTTTTAGAAAAATAACTACAAAACCCAAACAATATTATTAGTTAGGCAACGTTTCAAACATATTGCATTTCTAACAATTCGACTTCAGAGGAGTCGATTAAAGAAATCGAGTCCTTTGGACTCATTTCTTATACACAGAAATCGACTTCTTTAGAGTCGTTTTCTATACAAAGAAATCGACTTCACTGAAGTCGATTTCTTTGTATAGAAAACGACTCCAGAGAAGTCGATTTCTTTGTATAGATATTCATACACTGAATCAAGCTTTTTTTGTGTATTTCAGATGCCTCTTCATTGACACGGCGGTCCAAGCAGAGTCGGACGGTGGTGGCGCCTGCATCGTCGGCGTACCTCACGGATCCGCCGAGTCTGACCGTCACAGAACGAACGAAGAACGAAGAACCCAGGCGCCGATTCTGACCGACGAACCCAGCAACACCAACGAGCAAACGAAGAACCCAGGCGCTGATTCACCAAACCCCGACGAACCCAGCAACACCGGCGAGCAGTGGAGGAGAAGAACACGCTCGGGTTTGATTTGTTTTGGAGGAGAAACCCAGGCGGCATTTTGGGGAGGAAAGGAAGAACACGAACAAATCGTGTAAGTTTTTGGGGCTGGGCAGATCAAAGAAATCGACTTCACTGAAGTCGGTTTCTACACAGAAATAGACTTCACTGAAGTCGATTTCTTTGTATAGAAAACGACTCTAGAGAAGTCGATTTCTATGTATAAGAAATGAGTTCAAAGGACTCGATTTCTTTATCTACGTGGCACAAAAATAGGCGATATGAACAGTAAAATCGACTCCTCTGAAGTCGAATTGTTAGAAATGCAATATGTTTGAAACGTTGCCTAACTAATAATATTGTTTGGGTTTTGTAGTTATTTTCTAAAAAATCCTAGTCTACTCTCTGATACGTGTGTGAGGAATATAATTGTGTGTGAGGGTGTATGGGTTTTTCATTAAATGTATGACGTGGCAAATACTGATTGGTGGTGCAAATCTGGCTTTTTATGCCAGCTCCTGACGACATGTTTTATTTTTACCTTTATCTACAATACTTTTAATAAAAAAATTTTAATTTCAACAAAATAAATACACTTACAAACTCTTTTTTTTTCTTTTCTTTATTACCGTTTGAAACCGTAGGTGAGTAGGTTCAAATTACAACTTACAAGGCCAGGTCCAGACTCCAGAGGTTGTAGTATTTTGTATTTAAAATAATTATTTAAGTTGAGACAAGAAATTTGTGGTTGCCTTTCAAAAAAAAAAGAAAAGACATTTGTGGTTGTGGTTTTTTTTTTTTTTTGGAGAGTTTAAATGGAATATAGTAATCTAAACATTTGAAGTTACTTTTTAAATTATATTGGTATACTGAAAAATTGTTATTTTGTACAAATTTGCTAAAGTATTTGAAATAGGAGAATATTTAATTATATTTGTATAAATTTGTAAAATAATATCACCTTATTTGTAATTAAGATATACTTGAACCTCTATATATATTATTTTTGACAAGATTGTTAATTTTTATATATTTTTTAATATTAAGTCATTATTAAATTAATTATAACATCATCACGGTTCTATCTTGGTCAAACCTTAGTTTAATCTCAAAATCTTGAACTCTCTTTTATGGTTCATTAAACGGTCTAGGTTTTAAAATTATGGGCCTAAAAGGGTAATTGAACTTTTTAGAGCTTAAATAATTAAGTCCACTCAAGTAAATTAACATAGGGCCTCTTAAAATACAATTTTTTTATTTTGAGAATCACTAATCCTCCTTTTAATTTATGACTATTTGTTGGTTTCTTAAACCTCGTGATATATATGAAATTCTGTGTTCAAAATCTCTTGCCAGCAATTTGGGGTCATCTCCAAGTGAATTCTCTTTGTAATAACTTGGTGTGTGTGGGGAAAAAAAATTATGACTATTTGTTTGTACATAAGCCAAGCTGATCTCACAAAATTTTAGTAATTTATTTTCTTATGATTTGAACAAGAAATAAAGATAAAATACATGTCAAAATTGTAGTTGTTACAATTAGCCTATTAAATTAATTACTAATATAGTTTGCTTTATGTAAATCTCTACTACCAAAGATTCAAGAAATTTAAAATATTATTTCACCATTTAAATAATTTCACATTTTCAATGCAATTTTCATTATTTAAACTATATGTATACAGGTTATGATTTCATTAAATAAGAACTTAAGAAGACCTAAAACTACTCAAAATGAGGACTCATTTCATCATTGAAGAAAAATTGATAACTCATTCACATTTGGTATTCACAGTCAACAGGTTATGTCATTTCTTTAACATTGTGATTGCATTAAAATTGGTAGGGTTTTAACATTATTCAAAAAGGATTAAATTCAAGAGGGATTATTTTAAAAAAAAAAAGTTTTGGACTGTACTTTGAGTTGCACTATGATAGGAAGGAAAATTGTTATTTCATGTTGTCCATTTCACACAATCTACATATGGACATCAGGTATGGTGTGAAATGGGAGTGTAAGAGTAAGACAATCACATTCCTAAGAGGAATGACCCCTTGAGACAGGGTCCTAATTTATTGAAAGTGTTGAGGAGATAACAAAGCTAAAGCACACTTTTATTTCATTACATATCACTAGCCATATGTATAAAAGATGATTGAACAGGCACAAATAGGACACAGCCTATTGGAGGCTCATTGTTTATTTACTATTATCATAAAACACACCCTTATATTAAACACCTTCGACACATGCTAGTTCCATTTGATTGATCAGGGAGAGTTGCATCCAGCTCCAACACCAGCATTAGGAATGTCCCCATTGCCACCATCTCCTCCAATACCAGGACCTGCAGAAGCAAAACCAGTAGAGCCTCCAAGATAACCTGAGCCGGGAATGCCTGCAAAAATACGGAATCCAGTCCCAAAAGGGAATAAGAATGGCCAAGTAAAGCCGAAGTCGAAATTCTGAGGCTGGTAGACCTGATCATCTTTCTTTGGCACATCTCTTTCTCCTTTAGCACCAGTGAGAAATGCCATAAGAAATAGAGTGTAAACAAGCAATGCCTTAGTAGTCTTCTCCATTATATTTTTATCTTACTCGAATTTATAGTGAAACTTGTGAAAATGAGGTTTTCTTACTAAACTTGATATGGGAATGAAATTTAAAGTTTTATGCATGGGAGGCTTTGTTATTTTAGAAAGAATGATGAGGCGACTTAACGTAATATAGTTGATAAATTTAAATCTGCATGGGCATTTGCTTAATTGTTTTGGTAGTAGATTTTTCTTAATCTTCCAATAGTTGTCTTTGCTAATAGCATCATGATTCATGACCCCATAAAGTTAATGCGTCAGGTTGCAAAATCATTTTCAAGCATATAATTTTTAAGTGGAATAATATGATGGATCAGAGCATAGGTAGAGAAGTTGAGCAGGTGTAGCGTGTAGGTAAAACATTTGGCCTCATGGCTGAAAATATTAAGTTTGATGCAACATTTTCCTAATTACTGACGTAACATGTTGTAACTAGTAATTAGTGTATGATAAATGTGGTCAGTGGTGGACTCCATTGATGAGATGTTGCTCAAATTAACCTTATTATGAAACTCGTAACAATGGTTCATGAAATTTCCATGAGACAATCATGGGGTATGAGGTAGCCTGCCAATTGCTGCTCCTAAGTGAGAGCTTTATACACTGGATACAATTCTTTTTTAAGTACTGTGGTATAAGCCTCGTACTAGTGTAGATTTTTTTAATGCTATCTTTTATTTTGAGCTCTAACTGCTCATATTGTTCTTACTAATATATAAGGTCGGGGGGGGGGGGGGGGGGGGGGGGTGGGGTGGTAAATAAAAAGGAGCTTATAATGACAAAGAACATAAAAGATTAACGTGATTCCCTTTGACAGTCTGCATTGTAGTTCATAATCAAGAGTGGCCTCTCTTGATTTTCAACTAGTAATTAACTATGTAACTACACACGACAAAAATCTATAAATAGTAGTAGCATTACCCATTTGGGTAATTGATGGAAGTGGGTGTGTGAATGTGAATATGAGAGAAGGAAAACTACTCTCTATTTCTACTTTCTGTGGAAGGGTTCTTAGGCTCCTTAGAGTGTGATTCATTGTGTCTTGCTTTCGTTGTTGATATTATGTGATCGAATTAATCAATCCTACTTGTGCATACACGTTTTTCCTTTCAAAGATTGGTATCTGAGCACCAAAACAAACAGTCTCCAATAAGAATTGTGCCAATTGATGGCTAAATATGAGGATATAAGAGCTCTAATAACTTGGGGAAAAAAAAACCATAATGGAACTTCACTAATCAATGATATAATATTATAATACAAATATATGTTTAAAGGTAGTATTCGTTGAGTATTTTAACAGTTCGCCTTTCAAATGCTAACACTATACGTTTTATATTTCAGACACTAGCATAAAGTAGCACATGTTTTGATGTCTGCAACACAGTCAACCGAAGTGAGAATGCAAGACGTCTATTGCAAATCATAAGCCTTCTAGCTGGCGAGATGGTCCATGTTCAAGATTAACCTTAATTGGAGCTTCATTAGGCCACAACAAACCCGAACCTATACAAGCTTTATTTATTTATTTGAGAGAAGATAGATATTCAAGCTTTATTAATGTGGATTATCTCGTTTAAATAATAAGAAGAAATTTAACTTTAATTTGGCTTGAAGCTAAATCCATTGAACCCACTATATAACAATTGACAAGACCATACATGCATATAGTTTTGGTCACATAATTTTTTTAATAAGTCATGTGACTTATTTAAATTATCCATATAATTAGTCTTATAAAATCCCCAATGTAATGGGTTAAAGAAGAGACTCTTCCACTCGATATTTGGGACCAATATAACAGTTACTAACCCATTTGAGCAATGATTTGTTCACAAATCATTTTTTACATATATAAACTTGTGAAAAACACTAATGGTCCGTTTGGATTGAAGGAAAGGGAGGGGGAATAAAATTGATTAGAGTTGATTTAGCACAAAATTAGCTATTTTCAGTCAACTCTACTCTACTCCCCTTCACTCTACCCCCTTCCCCCTTCCATCGAAACAGGTCATAAGAGTCTATTCGCAATGGAATGGAAGCATATCCCTTCCAAGATTATTAAATATCAACAACATACATGGAACATTGAGCTTATAAATATCAAAGAAAAACTAGAAATAAAATACATCAAATGGCTCGTGGAGTCTCTCAAAGCAATCTGTATGCATGATCCAACGGAGTTAGTCTCTAGTGCATCCATTGCAGGCAACTGATGTCTCTGACAACAGATGAGATCCACAATTTCCCGCATTTCCCCTCCCGGTTTACTGTGAGACATCTGTTGTGTGCAATGGATGCATAAGAAACTCTCTCCCTCCAAAGACAATTTTGGAGCAAAATCCATTGAGCTGAAAAGTAAAAAATACACGAGAGGAAAGATTGAATAAGAACCATTGAAAGCAATAAAAAAGTAAAGTCATCTAACTATGTATCATCTTGCATGTTTCTTTCTCCACTCAGTGCGTCCTCGATTTATTTCAAGCCCATCACCTGACACTCTCAGTAAATGTAGAAACTGACGTAAATCTTCATTGTTTTCTGTTGCAGCTATAGACCCATTAGTTCCTTGAATCTTAGAAACTGCTTCGGCATCCTCTACTGGTTCCACACTGGTAAGTGAATCAACTATGTCATCATGTTGGCACTCCCGTCTGTAATCTAAAGTAATAGTTTGCAGTTCATGGCTATCAATGATTTCCTGAGGCAAGCTCTGGTAGGAAAAAAATGTATTACTCAACCAGCTTTATAATATTAACAGGAAGTATCATCAATAACAAAAACATGAGCCAAAAAAAGTCACTTAAGAATGATGCAGCGCACAGATATTTTTAGGTGGGTGGGGAAGGCTACAAAGATCCCCCTAAATTCTAATGAATTCAAACCTTTCAACACTCGTACCAATAAAAAGATAATTTTCTATCAGATGTTAATCATTACATTCATATTGATTTCCAAAATTAGAAAGAAATAATTGGATGAACTGGGTCGAATCAGCAATGAATTTGTCATATGTAATAATGTCATCATTAAAAATAACAGTACTTCCTCCTCCCATAATAATGGGTGGAGGGCAAGGTTGTGAGTTCAAAACAGACTAAGAGAGGGTAACTTACTAATAAAACAACAAAATGTGAATAATGCCATCTTTATCTTTCTTTTTCTTTTTCTTTTTTGGGGCTATATAGATGAAATTCATTAAACATGGAAAAAAACATAAAAATTACAAGCAAGAATCCCCCTAAGGGCTTCAACTTGACCGCTCTAGAAGAGCAAACAAGTTGGTAGACTGCATACAAGTTTGCCTCCCTTTTAACCCAATGAGAAGTTAAAATTCTACAAAAATCAAACAGTGCAGCTAAGGTCTAGACTTCGTGAACGATATTCTTTATTTGCTGACTAGCCTTTATAGCATGATGTATCGCTGAATCCATGCATGACTTTGCATTCCCCTCAATGGTCACTTTAGGGAGACCATTTATATAAGGCATATTTATGTAAAGACACTTTATCTAAAGTTTATTACTTTATTTTCCTGATAAGTCTGATATCCTGTTTTTTTTTTTTTTTTTTTTTCAATTGTTGATGAGTAATAAGAAATATTATCGCTACCAAGCTTTTTATGTAAAAGGTTTCCCCTTTTAATTTAATTTTAGTTCTTTAATTTGTGGTCCTCCTTTTGATTCTACAAAAGGAATTCAGAAGCTTGAAAAGGCACTCTCCACCCATATCTGAGAAGTAAAAGCAGTTTTTCAGCCGGAGTTTTTCTTGGTACCATTTATTTCACCCACTTTACAGGGCACCCTACCTGGAAACAAAGGCATGGAATATACTACGGACCTCTCCAACCCTATACAAATTATGGGTGCTGAAGTGCTTTAGAATGTGGCTCCATTGTAAGGATACTTTTAATTAAAAGTCAGTGATTAAAAGAAAAGGGGGGGATTAAGAAGCTTTGGCATCTGTTTAACAAGAATACTGCTAATATTAATAAAAGATGGCTTCAACCAACCTCCAGAACCCATCCAATGTAGGTGACATTATTAACATGCTGGTTCATGTCCAGATCAGCTCTTCTGGGCTGCAAAAAATCAATACTGAGATGTGGGACCTCGAAAAACTGTTCAAATAATTTAGATCAACCAAATGATCTTACCACAAGTCCCAGCTTAGAATGATCAGCAGGATCTTCCAGTTTTGGTATTCTTCTCAAACTACTACTGTTCTCCTCAGGAATTGCTAATCTAGAAAAGCCAAACCGACAAAACATAAAAATTAAAAATATCAAACAAAGTCAATAATGAGAATTAACAGTAGTATAAAATATAGAGATGTTTATAGATGATCAGAATTTATCAACTTAAGCTATAAGTAATCTATACACCCCATATTATATTCACCTGGGATGTTTCCAATTATATCTTGTGATGTAACAATATCTACCACAATCTTCAGTTATTTTATTTCGCATAAAATTAGATCCCCATCTAATCCCTCCCCCACTCTTCCCAAAAAAAAAGAAAAAGAAAAAGGTCACAGTCCTTAATGTAGACAATTTCCAGTAACAGGAGAATTTAACAAGAGTAGGTCCTACATGGTATATCAAGAAAAAAATGGCACTGCTTCCATGTTAGTAAAATCTTTTATTACAAGTAAAGCTTTTCAGGCCAAAAAATAAATAAAAACAAAACAAAGGATTGACAATTTATTGTTGCAAGTGATTATTTCAACAATATTCCAGGCAAAACCATTGATTTGAGGAAAATTGAGACCTTACCCAAAAAGAAAGAATATTAAGAGAATGGCTTTTTTCTTGGGGGAGGAATTCAAAACTTAATTCTTGAGCCTTTCAACCTTTCTGAAGTTATGCCCTTTCCATGCATGAAATTCTTTTTTCTTTTTCCTTTTTTCTTTTTTTGTTATGCTTACTCATAGGATATAAAAATAGTAATGCATGCATTTAAATGTTAGTTTAGGTCTTCCTCTACCTTCTCTTGTTCCATCGACCTAAATCAACTAACTCCTTAATTGGGGAATTAATTACTCTCCTTTGCAAGTGAGCAAACCATATAAAGCAACTCTGATCTTTTTGAGTTTGTTACTTACATAAAACTAAATCATCATTACTTATAAAAAAAATAAAAAATAAAATAAAAAATACTCAAAATTTATTAAATGTTACGATAAAACATTATACCTCGCATGACTTAATTTTTTCCAAGCTTCATTAAATGTTACTATAAACATTACACATATATCAATCTCCGTTACTTTTTCAATTTGTTACATGTAAACTCAAGCTTTGTTAAATGTTTGCAATTGTAGAGCAAGATTCAATAACATAGTTGCTCCAGCTCTACACTAACATCTTCTAATATTTTTGAATGTAAAAATATTCAACAACCTTCATTAATAATTTAGTCAGTTTATCATACAAACTTAACTATTTCTCACACTCTTGCTTTAGATAATTAGATTCCTTATGATTTAATGCATTTCCAACAGTGTACTCTACATTTTCAAAATGCTCTCTTTCAAGCTTGCAAAAGACAATTTACCGTGATGAAATTTGGTGCCTCATACAAACCTACAAAAGAACAGGTAGCACCTTGAACCTATGTATTGTAAAACTATCTATTCCCCCAATCTCATTAAATAAATTAGTTCCTATCAAATTTTAATATATTGATGAATATTATCTTATTTACAATGTCCAATCACACATATGACAAAGATGTGAGCAAAAGGTTTCAACCATCGCACAATAAAAATATGCCAAGCAAAATCATGCCATCTTGCAAGTGTTAATTATGATGAAGCCAATATGCCATTTGAATTACATTTTGTAAACTGTATAAAACCATTTACAAGAAAATCAGATATTTTATACCTAGAGAAAACAAGGCATCCTTACCTGGGTTCTCGCGGACAATAAACTAAATACTCATCCCGCACATCATCGCTAACTTTCTGAAGACGTCTGGTGTCTTCGTTCATCATCACCCACTTGCTGAAACATAGGGTTCACATGATAAACTTTGACAATGCATCTCAAATCAGATAGACGAAGTTAGAAATAATTGCAAGAATTGCTAAGTCAAGTTGTTGAGTTAATCTGACAACCAATGTTTGAGAGCTTCCACAAAGGTGATCTTTGAATCAAGATGAGATTGATTAATTAATAAACAGAATTTTTAACCAAAAAAAAAGTGTGCAGGGGGGTCATATATTAGGAAGTAAAAATAGGAAAATATTAAGATGGATAATTTAAGCACATTCTGGCACACACCAGACTAGCATAATTTTTGTCAATGGTCAGGAGAAGCATTAAATTTATGAATAATTGTGTTCTAGCAGGATAACCTCTTGATCTATATTCATAGTGGCCTCATTTATTTTCTGATTTGCAAAGAAGCTACTACAGGAAGGAATTGAAATGTTTAATCTTAGAGTAGAATATATATTTTTTCAGAATATTATAGGGAAAGAAAAAATGCAACAAAATACATATAAATCCATGGTCGCTTTTCAATCCCCATAATAGCAGTCACATCCAGTTTTGCGAATGATCTTTTTAGCTAAATTGTTGAGTACTGTAGCTAGGAATCACCACCTAAAAAAAAAAAAAAAAAGGCTCTCCACACCCTGCTTGTCATTACTCATTACTATTCAAAATTCTGAAAAATCTACAATAATTGTTAACCATACCAAGCACTGTGTCATATTTTATATGCTACTCTCTCTCTCTCATCTGCAAAGTGATCTGCTGAAGTTGTTGGCCATTTGGCTTCACCAGTTGTTGGGGGCCAACTTGGACTTGGTATCGTTGGTGGGTGGCAGATCTGGCCATTAGGCTGCTGATTTGGCAGTGGGGTGGCAAATTGGTGTCGTCAAACATTGTAGGCAGGGCCTAGGAGAGGGGCCTAACAGAAGGGGGTGGGAATAGGGGAAGGAGTGAAAAAAGTGATGGAAAGAAAGGAAAAAACAAAAAGAATTTATTTGAATATTTAATAGGATGTTTAAGAAAATTAAGGATGGGATGCCAACAACCTTTAGGCCAATCGGCATCATCTCCTAGTGTTTCCAACGAAAACATCTAGGATCTGAAACCCCGTTGCCCACTTAAAGCGTATCGAAAATGAAGAGTGTGATGTAAGGTGTATTTAAAAAGTGGCTAGCTAAAATAGAAAAGTGGGGTTTTTTTTTTTTTTTGCTAGGTAGAAAAGTGGGTAATTTCTTCAAAATATGAACAGATTTTGCAGAACTGGATATGAATGATCTAATATATGGTTCTATCATGGCAACTTTAGGTAGAAAATCATGTTTATGCATCACTTTTGGGGGAATTTCACATCAATATAATAAATTAACTTAGCAATAACATAACAGTATGATCAAGTCACTTACCCAGAAAATAAAAATTAAGATAAAGGAAATTATGGACTATAGTGCATTCTTATTCTTCTCCTTCAAAGGCATCTCTAAATTTTTCGGAAATATAAATAATTTTGAAAGCTGGTTGGCAAAGGCCATTTTGGGTGTCATAGGAAAGGAATGAGTCAATTTGGATGGCCACCCCACATTGCTTGATGTGGTATCTCTAGAGAGAGGAATACCTGGTGCTTTGAAGATACAGAGAGATCTATTCCTGATCTAAAACATTTTTCTTTAGAACTTTGTTGGATTTTTACGTAGTCAATTCTTTGTTCGATTACTGATTTGAAAGATTTATGTAATTTGCATAATTGATTGTATGGTCCCCAATCATATACTTTGTATACTTGGTGACTTGATTTTTTTGTTATTAATGAAACTTTATTACTTATAAAATAAAAATAAAAGGCTATAATGGGTAGTTTGAGCAACAGCTATATGAAATCATGAGATTTATTAACAAAATTGCTTTAAAATTAGATGACACTGAAATGGAGAAAAAGGGCAGTTTCCCAAAACCACAACAAGAGACTAATTGATACATGAGTTTATAACATACATCAAAATCACCCAGAAGAGCATTCTATAATCATCAAAAAAGTGACACCCAGGACTTGAAAATCATATAAACAAGTGAAATGTGGTTGAATTAGTGATGCATGTGCCAAAAACATTTTCCCCATTTAAGATTATAAAATTAGATGACACTGAAATGGAGAAAAAGGGCAGTTTCCCAAAACCACAACAAGAGACTAATTGATACATGAGTTTATAACATACATCAAAATCACCCAGAAGAGCATTCTATAATCATCAAAAAAGTGACACTCAGGACTTGAAAATCATATAAACAAGTGAAATGTGGTTGAATTAGTGATGCATGTGTCAAAAACATTTTCCCCATTTAAGATTATAAAATTAGATGACACTGAAATGGAGAAAAAGGGCAGTTTCCCAAAACCACAACAAGAGACTAATTGATACATGAGTTTATAACATACATCAAAATCACCCAGAAGAGCATTCTATAATCATCAAAAAAGTGACACTCAGGACTTGAAAATCATATAAACAAGTGAAATGTGGTTGAATTAGTGATGCATGTGTCAAAAACATTTTCCCCATTTAAGATTATAAAAAAGATTCCTCTCTTTCAATATTGTTGCTTCATTTATTTAACCTTATAAGTCTCTTTTGCAAGGGAAAGGACGTAAAAAAGAAAGAGTAGCTTAATATGCACCTTGTTGCTCTTCCAATAACTTGACCAGTAGCATGGTCCTTGAGTATCCAATCTCGTCTGGTTCCAATTCTTCCCTCCCCTTGGCACCAAGTTTCAATTTCAATCACATCACTCCTGAACCACCGACCATGTATCAAAATGGAGTTTATCATGTAAGAATCCCATATTAAACTCACAACATAAAAAAGAAGAAGAAAACTCACCAAGCTGGGTATTTGTAGATTTCAATGTGCATGCGAGCAGTAACCCATATGAGATGCAGTTTCCTCATGGTAGGGGTGGTTGCAAAGCCATCTGTTGAAAATCCTACACTCTGTGCATGATTGCATCCAACCTCCTACATCACACAAGGAAATTATTATATTGAAGATCTTTGAGAAGAGCCAATCCTTCAATAAGTTTCATTTAAGGTAGAAGGTATCTCTCCCCTGTCCAATAAGATGAAATGAGTAACTGCGTATTGATTTTTTCTCTCTTTTTTTTAGCTTTCAGAAAATGGAAACCAACTTTTCATTCATAATATGGGTAGCTTCAAAAACAATGGAACCATAACTTCTGAATTATCAATTTACCATTTATTAATCTCTAGATATTGAACTAATCAGCAGCCCCCTAACTAAGAGTTACTGAGAATTCAATGCTCACTGACAATTTCTTGATCCAAATCAGAGATATTAAGACAAAAGAATTCAAATTCCAGCATGGTAGCATTCAAATGAATGTAGAGTCTAGTACCTAACAAGCATGCATCTTGACACAGATAATAATAGAAAGCAGAGTGGAATGTTTTCAGAGCACAGTGACCAGCCTAAGCAAGTCAACAACAAAGCCATGCAACATTACTCAGGCGCTAAAATTAAGAAATCTACATGACAAAGAAATGGACAGTGACAGAGAGAGATTTACAACGCACCCAACTGCTAAAAATCCAATATTTGCTAACACATTTAAATAAATAAATAAAAGGACTTGTAAAAATTTAGATCTTTACGGATACAACAAATGAGAGAAAATAGTAAAACCAACAATAAGAGAAAATCCCATGAAAAAACTTACTTACAATCTTGTAAATTCAAAACAATCAGTAGCAAATGCATGTAACAGAGAACAAAACAATCACAATCAAAACCAGACATCCAAAACCGACAATACCCAGTTGAGAAAATCCCAAAAAAATGTTAGAACAAGTTGCAAATGCATGTCAAAGAGATCCAAAACCCACAAATCCCACAGATAAACCAATTAACAAAAACCCAAAATTGAATCAATTCAAAGTAAAATTCTTTAAAAAGAACAAAAACACAATGTGGAATTTTCGAAAGAACCTGCAAGAGATTAGCAATGGTTTCAACAGTGGCAGTTTTGTTAATCCCAACTTCATAGCATCTCACTATGAATCTCTCCTTATACGACAATCCATCCTCCGTCAAGCTCCCAAGTCTCAAACGGTCCGCCAGAGTCCCCGACGCTGACCCTGACCCGGATCCGATTACCCGGTCAGACACCACCGCCAAAATTGGACCTTTGTACGAAGAACCAGAACCAGAGCCTAAAACGACGGCATTTCTCCGGTGCCCACGTGTCAAAATGGGCCCACGGCCCATAAACCCACATTGGGTTATCGCTTGGCTTTGGTCACTCAACACATTGCACGAGACCTTCAACATTTTACTCTCTTTTCGTACGCACACAAAGTGTTTGTGTTTTTGTGTGTGTGCGCGAGAGAGTGTGTGAGAGAGAGAGAGACTGTGTGACTGTGTGTGTGGGTGTGTTTTTTTTTTTTTAATGTTTTTTTTTTTGGGTCTCCGACTCTGTGTTTTAAAAGGTTTGGTCGATGAGACCGAGGAGAAAGGGGTTGGAGAGAGGAAAATGCCACTGGGGTTGGTGGGAAATAACGAGGATGCCATTCACCAAACTATACTTGAAATCTGCGTGTTGGGATTTAAAATTTTAAATAGACAAAGTGAGACAAGTGGAGATGGAACCGTCTCTATAAGCAAAGGCACCCCACCACCAGCACCAAGTACGTATTGCTTGCTTTTGTGATGTAGCGGACCTCCATCCTCTTAGGCTATCCAACAAAGCCCTCAGCTCTGGTAAATAAGTAATGTTAGGGGCACACAATTTGTCACAATATTATGCCACAATTCATTATGTGATTGGTAAAAGTGTACCTCATATGACTCACCATCACATATTTACTAATCACAACTCGTCAAATAGAGAGTTGTGGTAAATTATGTATTCCTAACATTACTCCTCATAAATTATACTGTCTTTATGGACTATGTCCTTTTGCTTAGTAGTCTATCATTTTACTAAAATACTTCAACTTATTTAAAATTATTGAATTAATTAATGATTAAAAAAAAGGTTAAACAGAAAATTTCTCCTCTCCTAGCCACCCTTTACCGTGAGGACTAATAGTCAGTCACTCTCTACTCTTAAACCAATCAGTCAGCCACCCTTTCTAATCTCTTAGGGTACAACTAACCTCTTTTTATCTTTTTTCTCTTTTTTGATAGGAACTAGCCACTTGTTTTGTCTTTTCAATTATGCCTCTTTAATTTCAAATTTGACGTTTCTCAAACAAAAAAAACAAGGATTTTACTAATGTGTGCCCTAAGGGCACACATTAATTTCCATTTTTAGAAAAAATTTTCTCGAGAATTGAAAAAGTAATGACAGCTTTTTCAATTCCCGAGAAAATGTTTCTAAAAATAGAAAGTTTAACGTATGCCCTAAGGGCACACGTTAACCGGACCCAAAAAACAAAAACAAAAAGATCAAATTTGACTTATAGTGTTGAGAATTAATTTAGCTGTAATTATTAGCTAAATTTCAGCTTCAAGTTTTGGCGTTGAGAGCTAACTTAATTGTAATTATCAGCTAGTCTATTTCTTAGTAGAGTTTTGACTTTTGGTGTTGAGAGCAGGCTTAATTATAACTATTAGCTAGTTTAGTTGTTAGTAGAGCTTCAACTTATGGTGTTGACAGCCAACCTAGCTATAACTATTAGCTAGTTTATCTCCTAATAGTTAGAGTATTCATGACTGTGGTTGAAAAGCTACTAAAAACTTATGTTTAGCACTTCAAACACCAAAATACATGTTATATCAAAGGTGCTAAAGCTAAAAAAAAAATGTAACATGCTAGTAGCAAATCACTGTAGCATGTTGCTACTATTGTTTAATTCATTTATATTTTATGGGTTTGAGAGAGAGGTTATAGAGAAATTAATATGTTGAGTTGTTTATATTATTTTAATTGGTTGTTTATAGGGATGGTCATGGACCAAGTTTATATCAGGTATACCCAAACCTGATTTGAATATTTTACCTGTGGATACTCTATTCCAATACCCGATTAGCACCGGTACCCAATTGTTACCTGGATATTTAATTATGGATACCCAAACCTAACCAGAACTCGATTCCAATGCCCATGGGTTGTTTATATTATTTTAATTGGTTACATTTGTGATGTAGCAAACCTCCATCCTTAGGAAGGGAATGAAAAAGTGGAGAGATAAAAGAAATTTTAATTTCTCTCATTTGTTTTTGATTGAAGGGTAGAAAAGTAGAGGGGTAGAAAATAAAGTTTGTATAAATTTACTCTCATACCCTTATTACATAACTTTTTTATATATAAATATTTTATAAAAAAAAGAAAAAGAAAAAATGTTTCAATGTAAAATGGTTCAAAGTAAGGAGCAAAAAACTCAGAAAATGAAAAGGAAAAAAAAAAAAAAAAAAGGAGTTTAAACGTGAGTAGCAAAGATACCCGATTAGCACCCATGCCCAATTGCTACCTAGAATTTTTGGGTTTTTTTTTTTTTAATCTTTATTTTAAATTTAATAATAATAATAATAATAATAATAATAATAATCTTGTCCTCATGTCCTACAAAAATCTTTAATTATGTATGTGCGTTATATAGGAAAATTTTTGTGCTCAAGTATTGATTTAGTCAAAACTTTGGACCTGGCTGCATAGGTTGTTGCCAAAACCCTCATTTTTTTTTTAATAAATGACTTGAAAAATCACGTGAATTTGAAAAAGCACAAGAAAATTGCGTTTCTTAAAACGCAAAAATATATTGTTTTGAAAAATTCAGATTTGGCGAAAAAACGTGTGTTAAGCCTCTTAGAATAGACCATCCAAACAGTCTCTTTTGCATGCTGAACAATGGACTCCTCATTGCAAGTATGATTACTATGGACATCAAAATAAGCTACAAATAGCAAAATAGCAAACAAAAGAAAAGGTTACAATGGCAAATAAAAGTTTTGCTGTCTTGTGGAACTCCATAACCCTACTGCTGTCTTGTTTTAGTTTTTGTTAAGTCCTTGTTTAATTCATTTTCAAATTTTGTTTACTACATGCTTGTGTGGTTTGGTCTGGTTCTTAACTTCTGAATTTTCAGTGATTAATGTAAGACTGTATGGCCGTTGATTGTTGCAAATTTTTAGTTGGAGGCCTCCAAAAAAAATTTGCAAATTGCAAGTAAAGTGAAGTGTGAACAATCCGAATTTGTTTTTTTTTTCTTTTCTTCTGTCATAATTTATAGTCATTACTCATTTCATTATTACAATGGCATATGATTTATATATATATATATATATATATATAAATAGTGCGAGTTGGGTTCGGGTAATATCCAAACCTGACTCGAGGATTTCCGGTTTAGGTAAAATCCAACCCAGTTAAATTTTACTACCTTAAACTATACTCCTAATTACACTTTACACCCTAAACTTTCAAAATGCACAATTATCACCCTAAACCATAACACATGTTTCACTTTGCAATCCACTGTTAATTGAACTGTTAATTTAGACTGAAAAGTATGGCGCAATGTGAAAAAAACTAATTACCTATCTTTTCAATCCTTTAAAAATAAATAAGAAATTACATTTTACCACTCTAAAACTATACTTTCGATTACACCTTTGCACCCAAAAATTTGGTTTTTCATCCAAGATAATGGTAAAGTGTAATTACCAAAAAAAAAAAAAAAAAAAAAACCACCTATCGAAAAAGATATTTTTCAAATATTATAAAAAATATTTTACTATAATAATTAGTGAATCACTTTAAAATTTAAATTAATTATTGTGATAACATATTATGTTATGGATAAATTTTACTTACAAAATTGGTTGTAGCCTAAGACTATAACTTACTTTAAAAATATTAACATTATTACATATTTTAAAAATCTAATTGTTAGATTGCATGTTCTTTATTCTCTTAATACATATGTCAAATTTTATGCCAATTGGATATTATTTACTATATAAACTATAAGTTTATATTTTACGCATAATTTTAAACTAAAAAAATTTTCAATTTAAACAATTTATTGATGACATAACTATTGATCTTTGATTTTCTAGAAATTTTGCAAACATTGAGGATATAAGAAGAAAATTTAATCCAATAGTAAATTTGTCAAAATTCACCTTAAATAAAAGAGATATTGAGTATGGTTATAGCCTAATACTACAACCAATTTTGTAGATAAAATTTTTCAATTTTTTATTGAGAGAGAGAGAGAGAGAGAACTGACTCGAAACATGATTTACCCGACTCGACTTGGACGTGCAAATTTGGGTGAGAGGGATTTCGGGGCATATCTATTGGGTTGGGTTGCAGGCTAAGTCTGAACATGATCCAACCCGACCTGTACTTAGTCCTAATAATGGTACACTTAACACTCCTAATAATGTGACTACAATGTGACTTCACGAACTGATGTAAAGAACTTCCTTGTACCCAAAAAAAATTATTATTACCTTGGCCATTACATTACTAAATGATGCTATATATACTTCGAATTGACAACTTTGGGTCTTGCTCTAAGATTTAGTTGGTGGAGGTTCTTTAATGATTCAATTTATTTGAAATTCTACATTATTAAGGGTGTACCATTGTTATATCCAAGGTGCTAAAGCGAAAAAAAAAAAAATAGTAACATGCTAGTAGCAAATCACTTTAGCATGTTGCTACTATTATTTAATTCATATATTTTTATAGGTTTGAGAGAGAGAGGTTATAGAGAAATTAATATGCTCGGTTGTTTATATTATTTTAATTAGTTGTTTATAGAGATGGTCATGAACCCAGTTTAGATTGTGTATATCCAAATCCAATTCAAATATTTTACTTGTGGATACTCGATTTTACCTGATTAGCACTAGTACCCAATTGTTACCTAGATATTTATCTATGAATACCCAAACCTAACTAGAACTCAATTCAAATGCCCATGGGTTGTTTATATTATTTTAATTGCTTGCTTTTGTGATGTAGCAAACCTTCTTCTTCTTCTTCTTCTTCTTCTTCTTCTTCTTCTTCTTCTTTTTTTGAGGGGGGCATGTAGCAAACCTCTATCCTTGGGGAGGGGATGGAAAAGTGAGGAGATAAAAGAAATTTTAATTTTTCTTCTTTCTGTTTGATTGGAGGGTGGAAAAGTAGAATGATAGAAAATAGAGTTTGTATAAATTTACTCTCATACCCCTATTAGATAAATTTTCTTATATAAATATTTTATAAAAAATAAAATAAAATAGGTAAAATGGTTCAAAGTAAGGAGCAACAAACTCAAAAAAGGGGGAAAAAAAGAGAGTTTAAATGTGAGTAGCAAAGATACCCGATAGCACCCATACCCAATAACTAACTAGAATTTTTGGTTTTTTTTAATCTTTATTTTAAATTTAATTTTTAACAAAAATAATAATAATAATCTTGTCCTCATGTCCTACAAAAATCTTTAATTTCACTATTTGTGAATAGTAAGAAGCAATAGATTATAAGTGTTTAAAACAATAATAAAAATTGTATTTAAAAGTCTATAGCTTTTGTTATTCAAAAATAATGTGTTGTTTGAAATTTTTATTTCTTTCCATATATATAGAGCCGAACATGTAACTTGTCCTTGGCCAAAGAATCAAAACATTTGATAAAGTTTAAATGGTCATAAAGTTATTGAAATCAATATATAATCAATAGTTTTCTTTCTATAAATAAATAAATATATATATATATATATATAAAATATAATGTAAAAACCGGACATGAACTTGTCTTTGCCAAAATCTATACGTTGAAAGCAATTGAATGGAGTCATAATGCTATTGAAAATTAATAGCCCATAAAGTGGCTGAAAATTGAATGCCAATCCATTTAAGACAATTTCAGAATATACATAAATATAGCCATCTTTTTTGGCTTTCCATTAAACCAAATAGTAAACACTTGTGTATATATGGTAACTTATTATAACATAAAATAATTCAGCAATAGCTGTACATTTAAATGCTGAAAAATCTTTCACATATGACATTACTATGTCATATTCAAATAAGAATGTTTGAATACAAAACGCTTAGAATGGAAAATATATATTTGTAATAAAACCAAATATGCTGGCAATGATGGTATTAATATCATGTTAATGTTTAGAAATTTCCTAATTAAAAAACCATTAACAATAGCTATTCAAATTTTGAATTATATTTGAATTTCAAAATTTAGCAATCAACGTATCTGACATTAAAGGATAATTGATTTTCTCAATTCACATAAATAAGTATTAAAATAAATATGATATTTTTTATAAAAATATCCAACAATCCGCCACGTATTTTTATAAAAAATAAATAGGTAAATATATATATATATATATATATATAAGAAAATTTTTCTGGGTTAAGTAGAACATTATGCATAATGAGAGTGCCAATGGCTTGAATCCTCATTTAGTGTTTAAGCAACATTATTCCAAAGTTAATAATGAGCTAAGTCTTAAACTATAACTTTTTGTATGGAAACAAACCATTACATCACACACATAATATTCTAGTACTCTATTATGAGCTTCTAAGCTAGCACATTACGGCCTAAGCTAGCACATTATGGCTTTGTGCTTAATCCTAGCATCCATGAGCTATTTAGAGAACTAGCCCCATTCTCAAAGGAAGTGGCCTCACTTCCATGCTCACTTAGGTGTGACTATCAAGGATGTTCTTGTAACTCTAACATCCCACTCATAAGAGCTATAGTCCACATTAAGAGTTTATTATTATTATTATTAATAAATAAAAACTCATCCAATATAATGTTACATGATACATGCACGCACACCATAGGGAGGGACATGAGTACTAGTACTCATACGTATATTTAGTGCATGTTAATCAAACTATTCTATGATTAGTTTTTTCTTTTGAACCTAGTTCTTGAGATCTCCAGTCCCTAGGTAGGGTATCCTCATAGGTAGTTTATTCTTCTTTGAGCTTAAGTCTCATCCCTCTCGATGCTATCCAGATCTTTTCTTTAGCTAGGGCTTTAGTCAATGGATTCACAATATTATCATTTGTACTAATATGATCATCATTTATGATTCCATTGTTTATGTATGATCTCACAGTATTGTGTTTTCTTCTAATAGATCTAGATTTACCATTATAGTTTTTATTGCACACTCTACCAATAGTGGCAGTACTATCACAATGAATTAAGACAAGTGAAATAGGTTTCTCCCACATGGGAATTTCAGATAATAAATCACGTAACCAACCCGCTTCTTCACTAGCTAAAGATAAGACAATTAATTTTGCCTCCATGGTAGATTTAGCAATAATCTGTTGTTTTTTAGATTTCCAACATATTGCTCCACCACCTAATGTAAATACATAGCCAGTGGTAGACGAAGAGTCACCTGATAAGGTGTTCCAACTAGCATCACTATATCCTTCAAGAACAGCAGGATATCTTTGATATAGCAAACCATAGTGCGTAGTTCTTTTTAAATATCTCATTAATTAAGTCATGGCATTCCAATGCTCAAAATTAGGTTTGCTAGTAAATCTTGCTAGAACTCCTACGACATTAGCAATATCGGGTTTAGTACTATCAATAGCATATCTAAAACTACCAATAATACTAGCATATTCCTTTTGATTGTAAATATCATTTTCATCTTTAGTAGGAAAAAGATGCACATCAGAGTCAAAAGGAATACTTGCCGGTTTACATTCAAAGTAATTATATTTTTTCAAAATTTTTTATATATAATGAGATTGATCTACAAATATGCCAGTTGAAGTTCTAGAAATTTTAATGCCAAGAATCACATTAGCTTCTCCTAAGTCTTTCATATCAAAGTTATTTTTAAGAAGCATTTTGGCAGCATATATAATATCCATATTAGGACCAAAAATTAGAAGATCATCAACATATAAACAAATTATAACATGAACATCATCAAAAGTTTTATTATATATACATTTGTCACTTTCATTTGTTTTAAAACCATTAGAAAGCAAACATTGATCAAATTTCTCATGCTACTGTCTAAGTGCTTGTTTTAAACCATATAAAGATTTTAATAATTTACATACCTTGTGCTCATTACCTGGCATTGTAAAACCTTCTGGTTGGTCCATGTAGATTTCTTCTTCTAAATCTCCATTTAGAAATGTCGTCTTTACATCCATTTGATGTATCATCAAATTATGAATAGCTGCTATAGCGATGAATAATCTAATAGATGTAACTTTAGTAACAAGAGAAAAGGTATCGGAAAAATCAATATCTTCTTTTTGTTTAAAACCTTTAGCTACAAGCCTTGCTTTGAATTTTTCAATAGATCCATCAGGTTTTAATTTTCTTCTAAGTACCCATTTACATCCAATTGTTTTAAAACCTGAAGGTAAATCTACAAGTTTCCAAGTATGATTAGAAATAATAGAATCTATCTCATCATTGATAGCTTCTTTCCAAAAACTTGAATCAGGAGAAGATAAAGCTTCTTCTAAAGAAGTAGGGTCACCTTGTAAATTATACACATAATATTCAGAACCAAAAACATTTTCAATTCTAGGTCTTTTACTCCTCCTAAGTTCAATCTCATATTCATTAACATCTTTTGACTTAGATGTTGAACATTCAAATTTCTCTTGTTGTTCAAAACCCCCACTATTTTTATATTTAATGGACATTTATTTTCATGAAAAATTGCATTTCTAGATTCAATTATTGTATTATTATCAATATAAAAAAAAATTATAAGTTGTGCTATATAAAGAATAATCCAAAAATACACATGTAGAAGCCTTTACCCCATGTTTAGGCATTTTAGGGTCAGGTAGCCTCACATATGTTAAGCAACCCCAAACTTTGAAAAAAATCAGATTTGGTTTATATTTTTTCCATAATTCAAAATGAGTTTAAAAAAAAAAAGTCTTTTTATAAGGTACTCTATTCAAAACAAAATTTGCAATTAAAACAACTTCACCTCAAAAATATTTAAATTTAAATGAGCCCCTGAACTAACAAGCATAACATTAGTTAAATTTAAATGAGTCCTATTTTTACGTTCAGCTACTCCATTTGAAGATGGAGAATAAGGGGCAGTAGTCTTATGAACAACACCAAGAGATTAAATGTAATTATTAAGACCAAGAGTATCATATTCTTTTCCTCTATCAGTTCTAAACCTTTTAACCTTTTTATCAAAAGTATTCTCAACTTCTTTTAAGAAAATTGATAATTTTTTAAAAGCATCACTTTTATTTTTCATAAGATAGACATATGAATATTTTGAAAAATTATCTATAAAGGTTATAAAGTACTAATTACCTCCATGTGTCAAATGTCCTTCAAATTCACAAATATTACTATGGATAAGTTCTAGTAATTCAATATTTCTTTCAACTGATTTATGAGGCTTTCTAGTAATTTTAGTCATGTTACAAATTTCACATTTTTCAAGTTCATTTTCAAGTTTAAGAATTAAACTTAGACCACTCATATATTTCATATATTTATTATTAATATGACATAATCTACCATGCCAAACATTCACACAAGAAACAATATATGCAAAACTTGAATTTTCATTCATCTCAACATTAAGTTTAAACATGTCATCACAAGCATAGCCTTTGCCAACAAACATGCCCTTTTTAGAGAGTATATATTGATCAACTTCAAAGACTTGTTTGAAACCAGCCTTATGCAACAAAAAACTAGAAACTAGATTCTTTCTAATGTCAGGAACATGAAAGACATCTTTGAGAGTGACTTCTCTCCCAAAAGTAAATTTGAGAAGCACCTCTCCAATACCCACAACTTCAATGGTATGAGAGTCACCAAGCATAATTTTCTTTTTCTCATCCAAGATGGTGTAGGTCTTGAACCAAGTTTTATCATAGCAAATATGTCTAGTTGCCCCAGAATCAATCCACCACCCTCCTAAGCTTTCGAGAATATTAATCTCGGTAACCATAGCCACAAGAGGCTCTTCAATGACATTGGCTTGAGCCATAGGCCTATGTTTTTGAAAACAACAATTTCTAGTCGAATATCCAAGCTTTCCACTTACAAAACATGCATAATTGCTATTATTAGTGTGGCTGCTATTATTTGGAGCATGCTTAGGATGGTGTGCTTGGTTCTTTCATTGATTAGAGTGGGTCTTATGTTGATGCTAATTTCCATTTGGCCTACGTTTGAAATTTCTTTTCTTAGGCCTTACATAGTCATTACTTTTTGCATGGGCTTTTGGCATGTTTTCATTTGAAGAAATAAAATTTACCTTCGAACCACTTGCTCCATGGAGTTCCACAGCTTTGTCTTGGTTCCTTGCCTCTTCCTCCACTCTCAAACGGGTGATGAGAGATTTAATGGAGAGTTCCTTTTGCTTGTGTCTCAAGACTTTGGCAAACTCCTTCCAAGCCTCAAGCAGTTTGTCAATGATGGCTGAAACTTGCATTTGTTCATCTACTCGAATGCCTTCAAATCAAACATCTTGTGAATTCATTTGGAGTTCATTGGATTGTTCCACCATGAACTTGCCTTCAACCATCTGAAACCTGAAAAATTGACTACATGCATATTTCTTGGATCCAGCTTCCTCTGTATCATATGCTTGATTCAATGCCTTTCATGTCTTTTTGGCTGATTTGTAAGCTTGATCATAATAATCATACAAATCATCAAAAAGACAATTAAGTAAATAATTTCTATAGTAAAGATGATCCTATCCCATTTCTTAAATTCTTTTTCATGTTGAGAAAGTTCTTCTTCAATCAATTGTTCAGATTTCTTTTTCTTTGGTTTTTTTCTCAGTCAACACATAAGCCACATTCAAAAGAGTCAGATAAAATAAAGCCTTTTGTCTCCACCTCTTAAGGTTAACACCATGGAAGCAGAATGGCTTATTAAGATCACTAGCTCTAGAGGAATTACACATAACATTATCATTTTCCAAGGATGATTTTGTGTTCTCCATATCAATTTGTCTCAAATTGTTGGAAATAAAGGAGAAATATTACCTGACTTTTCCTTGGAAATTACACAATATGATTTTACCAATAGAGGTGGCAGAGATGAGGTGTGGACCAAATCACTGTCTTGAGACAAATCATGTCGTCTACGGTATATCCAATGTAGTTAGACAAAATATTTTTGTACGTTGTCCCTAGGATACAACAACCTAGCCACCTTTGTTGATTATCCTTGCGAGCCTACACTGCTCGTAGGATATAAACTCTCTATAGTACTTTCTTTTCCCAAAAAATATAGGCTCCGTTTGGGAGTTCATAAGAGAATGGAATGGAATGAAATTAAGTAATCTTGATTGGATGTTTTAAAATAAAGGAATGGAAAGAAATGAAAATGAATGGAACGAAAGTAATCTTGTTTGGGAGCAACATGGAGGGAATGAAATGGAATCATTTTATTACAATATTACTATTAGAACCCTATTTTAAAATTAAAAGTTGAATATGTAGGGGTATTTTGGGAGTTTTAGTAAAAAAATCATTAAGGTTGTGTTTGGTTCATGTAAAATATTTTTCGGAAAATAAATATTTTTCAGAAATGCTATTTTCAGGAAAGGAAAATATATTCAGGCTGTTTGGTTGCATTTCAAAAAATGCTTTGAAAAATATTTTCTGGTGTTTGGTTGTATTCTTGAAAATACTATTGAAAACACATTTTCTACTTGTTGCTCACATTTTCTTAGCTTCCAAACAAATATTAATATCATTTCTCAGTCCACAGACACAAAAGAAACAAAACACAAAGAAAAAAAAAATCATCAAATCCAGTCAAAATCATCAAATCCGATGCGATCTCGGTGCGATCCTGGGGTGCAATCGCACCGAGATCGCCTAAGAGTGAGAGATAGATCAATATCAACGGAGGACGGCGGCAATCTCAGTGCGATCGATGCAATCTCGGTGCGAATCTAGGGTGCGATCAATGTGATCTCAGTGCGATCGGTGCGATCTTGGGATGAGGGATGGTTCGGTGGAGGACGAGGACAAGGGATTGGTAGGCAGAGTGGCTTGCATGGAACAGCGGGGCCGTGTGTCGAGGGGTGGTTCTAGGCATCACCGGCGAGGATGTGCTTCGGTTCTTCGGGTGGAGTGTGCTTGGGTTCTTCAGGTGTTCTTCGAATGTGTATTTTTCGGAAATACATTGAAGGTAAAATAAGAAGGGAAATGGTTTTACGGGTGAGAGGGGTTATTTTCCGGTCAATTTCCGTTTGACCGAATTTTCTGGAGCTACCAAACACACAAAAGGCTGTAAAACCATTTCCTGAAAGCGTTTTCACCCGAAACAAACACACCCTAAATATAATTTCATTCCCTCCCATTCCTCCCAATTTTGGGGGGAATGAAAATTTGAAGTTTTAAGGGAATAAAGAGGAATGAATATTCCCTCCTACCCATTTCATTTCCTCCCACTTAAACTCCCAAAAAATGGAATGAGCCTTCCATTCTCTCCATTCGAACTCCCAAACCTAGGATGCACAGACTCGGAGCCAGAGGAGCCACACCTGCGTCCGACGCGGCAACACGTGAGGGACGCTGTTGACCGCACGTTGGTGCCGCATCGGGCCGAGTCCTGCCACGTGTTTTTTTTTCCCCGACTCGCGTCGAAGCGGCTCAGACTTGGGCCAATTCAAGTCAATTCGGGCCGAATCGGATCGTATTGGCTGAATATCGGTGTGTTTCGGCCTGAAAAAGGAAATTGGCCGATAAAAAAAAAAAAAAAAAACTTAAAACCGAAAATACCGGTGGATTTGATACGCCGCTGTCGTCGTCTTCATCGGCTTAACCCCTTTCTTCTTCTTCTTCTTCTTCTTTTTTAATTCTTCGTCTTCTTCGTCTTCTTCTTCCTTTTTTTCCGGGAGCCTAGTTGCCGTTCTGTTTTGTTTCTTTTTTTTATAAGTTTTGTTTTGTGTTTTTTTTTTTTTCAAAAGGATTGTTAAATGCGTGAGCCATATCTCACGTGAAAAGGATTGTTTGGTCAGAGAGGCTTTATTTTGTTTTTTGTGCCTCTCACTTGAGCCACATTTGCCCCCCCTTTTTTTTTTTGGGTACGATGAGCCACTGAACACTGTTTAGTCGGCAATTTTTGGTACGTGAGCCACTGAGCCACTAAGCCTTTGGTCAGAGAGGCTTTATTTTGTACATTATTATTATTATTATTATTATTATTATTATAATATGAGTTTTCTATTATTATTATTATATAAAAAAGCATGCTTAGCAATATATAAAATATATAAATAAAAATATTTTTAATAATTTTTTAATCGCCGAGTCTCGCCGCACTAGCACCCACCTTTTTCAAAAATTGCCGAGTCTCGCACCCGCACTCGAGTCCTGAAACGCATCCGTGCTTCATAGTTCCAAACAAAGGAAGGAAAGAATATTCTAAAATTATTCTTTTCATTTATTTCCATTCCCTCCTCCCAAACGTGGTCTTAGTAAAAGATAAAATATTTTTGTGAATAGTAAGAAGCAAAAGATGGTAAATGTCTAGAACAATAATAAAAATTGTTTTTGAAAGTCTGTAGCTTTTGTAATTCAAAAATAATGTGTTGTTTGAAACTTTTATTTCTTTCCATAAATATAGAGTCGGACATGTAACTTGTCCTTAGTTAAAGAATCAAAACGTTTGATAACATTTAAATGGTCATAAAGTTATTGAAATCAATATATAATTAATAGTTCTCTCTCTCTCTCTCTCTCTCTCTCTCTCTCTCTCTATATATATATATATATAATATAAACCGGACATGAACTTGTCTTTGCCAAAATCTATACGTTGAAAGCAATTGAATGGAGTCATAATGCTATTGAAAATTAATAGCCCATAAAGTGGCTGAAAATTGACTGCCAATCCATTTAAGACAATTTCAGAATATACATAAATATAGTCATCTTTTTTGGCTTTCCATTAAATCAAATAGTAAACACTTGTGTATATATGGTAACTTATTATAACATAAAATAATTCAACAATAGCTGTACATTTAACTACTGAAAATTTTTCCATATATGACGTTACTATGTCATATTCAAATAAGAATGCTTGAATACAAAACATTTAGAATGGAAAATATATATTTGTGATAAAACCAAATATGCTAGCAATGATGGTATTAATATCACAATAATGTTCAGAAATTTCCTAATTAAAAAACCATTAACAATTGCTATTTAAATTTTGAATTATATTTGAATTTCAAAATTTAGCAATCAACCTATTTGATATTAGGAATTGATTTTCGCATTTCACATAAATGAGTATTGAAATAAATATGATATATTTTTTTATAAAAATATCCAACAAGAAGAAAATTTAATCCAATGGTGAATTTGTCAAAATTCACCTCCAATAAAAGAGATATTAAATAAGGTTGTAGTCTAAGGCTACAACCAATTTTATAGATAAACTTTGTCAATTTTTATTTTGTGTGTGTGTGTGTGAGAGAGAGAGAGAGAGAGAGAGAGAGAGAGAGAGAAAGAGAGAGAGAGACCTAACTTGAAACCTGATTTACCTAACTGGACTTGGACCTGTGAATTTGGATGAGAGGGATTTCGGGTCATATCTATTGGGTTGGGTTGCGGGTCAAGTCTGGACATGATCCAACTCGGCTCGTACTCAATCCTAATAATGGTATACCCCTAATAATACAAAGTGTGTTATTCTCCTTTAAATACAAGTTTTTGTAGTTTAAAATTATACGTAAAATTATTTTATAAATTTTTTATTTGAGAATTTAAATACGAATATGGAGTAAAAAAAATACATAAAAAATGTATAAAAAAAATTGAGGAAAATAAATAGATATTATTACATTATTAATATAGAAGTCAAGCTCTTATATATCAACCTAGTCAATTTGCAATCATGGAAAATATCATTCTTCATGAAGGTTAAAAGTCTCTGCCATAAATTGTAAAATTTTCAGATTGATGAATCTAATTAGTGATTTTTTTCACCCCCTCTCTTAGGTTGGGTGGGTCGGTTAAAGTTGGCTAAACCCGAGACTGACTTGAAATCCGAAGGAAACCCACCAGTTTAACCCGGATCCAACCTGAACAGCCATTTAACCCGCCCAAGACCTTTTGGTCAGGTTGGGTAGGGTGATTGAGTCAGGTTTTCCAGGTCTTTGCTCAGCTCTAATCAATATCGATATTCTGCTCCTATTATTTATTATTCAATGTTATTTTGAAAACAGAGAACAATTTTTTTTTTAAGAAGAAGATCAGTCTGAAACTGTATATGTATTGAAGCTGGCATTTACAATCTTTGCAAATTATAATAATTTCCACATGTGGATCTCTTTAAACATAAAACTATCTAGAATAAATTCAACAGCGTAAATACAGAGAGGTATATATGCTTAACAAAATAACTTTCAGTTGTTAAAAAACATATACATCAATGGAATTTGTGTTCATCAAAAACATCAAAGGAATTTGAGTTTTAGTCTTTGTCATTATTATTAGTGGTGCTAATTGTCAAAAAAAAAAAAATATTAGTGGTGCTATGTGATGTGAACTAGTCCAAGCTAACCAAACCTGACTTTTTAGTCATTCTCAACATTGGTTCAAGCCATTTCTATTTTCTAGTCTTTGGCCACTGAAAACTTCAACTGTTTTCTGATTTGTAAGACTTCACTTGCAATATTTTCCAACAATAGTCCAGCCGCATTTGAATATGGTGGATTCAATAGATTGTGGAAAAATTGAAAATGATGGATTCAATAAATTGTGGAAAAACAAATTTCTCACGTGAGTCCCCTTTTTTCTTTTTTTGGTTTCTTGCCAAACTTTGAATTAATTATGATTTGGGGACAAATTTCGTATACACACTCAATATAGATTAAACTGTTTTAAGCTTGATGCATAAATTTAACCATAGAAGAGAATTAATAAGTGGTAAAACAGAAAGTTGTAGGAAGAATAAATACAAAATACGATATAAAACATACATAAAGAATAAGCTAAGAGTTTTGTAACTCAACTTTTAGAGTCCGTTTGGATGGAGGAGTGGAAAAGTGGGAGGATAGAAAATTGTGAGAGGATGAAAAAGTGAGAGGATGGAAAATATTTAGTTTTCCCTCTTGCGTGTTTGGTTGGAGGGGTGGAAAAGTGGGAGGGTGGAAAACTCTTTTGTTTGGTTGGGGAGAAAAAGGGAAGGATAAAAAATGTAATTTATATAAATTGACTATTATACCCTTGTTACATAATATGTAAGAAATAAATTTATTTATACTTATTACATAATATAAAATTTATCACATCATATATATAAATTATTATTATTATTATTATCATGTAAAAATTAGATCAGGTCACATTGAAAAAAAAAAAAAAAAAAAGAGAGAGAGAGAGAGAGAAGAGAACGTTCAGGTCACGTTGAAAAAAAAAAAATTTGGGAGGGCATTATGGTAAACCTGCACTGAGGCAGTTTTCTCTCATTGCTTTTCCTCCCAATTTGGGAGGAAAAAAATTGTGGGCCCGAGAGAGAAAATTTTCTCCTGAGTTTTCCATTCCCCCTGTTTTCTTCCCATTCCCAAACAGAGGAAAACTCAATTTTCCACTCCATTTTCCTTCTTACATTTTCTATCCTTCCTAAATTCCACCCAACCAAACACAGTGTTAGGTTTATTTCAACGAAGACATTTTTGGATTTAAATTCACATTCCTAACTATCAGATTATTAAAATAAAAAGAAGGTATAAATAGAAATCAAACTGGATAATGCTTCTTTAGGTGCGTTTATTCCATGGCTAGATCAATTTTGGGAATAGGCAATGCCGATCTAATGTAGTGTTAAGAGGCACTATAATTTTAAATGGCATGAGAAGGAACGAGAGGAGTGCCAATAGATTAAATGACTATGGTTTGGCACTTGAGCTTGTAATTGTACGCCAAAATGAAGTGTTTGTATTCAAATTTTGTTAGTATTTTTTTTTTTCAGTTGGTAATATTGTCAATTTATTAGTCTTTTTTGTGACATAATAAATCATAGGTAAGATTTTATCAATTTTAATTTTGATTTTTTTTTTGTATGTTAGAGTTGCTTAAATAGTATTATATTATCAATAAAATTCTATAAGCAATAAATATATTTGGAAAAGAATTAATCTACTTTTTTTTTTATTATAACTTCATCAATAAAATATTTTCCTCCATTTGTAAAATCTCTTTTATAACTTGTAGTTTTGACAATAAATGAAAAAAAAAAAATTTTAATCTAATATTTTTGTTATATTTTATTTATTGTTAGTAATAAATGAGAAATAAAGTATTTGGGTTGGGTTGAGAGGGTTTGGGGTCCCGAAAACGGTGTTGATTAGCAATTTACAATTTACATGATGGCTTTGTTGTTTGCTAGAGATTTGAGACTTCAGAGAAATATTTTTGGAAAGAAATTTTTGTTACTATGTAGGGATTACAAACACTGGGAGGAAGTTTCTCATTTGTGGGTCATTTGACTAAGGAACTGAAATTTCTAAGAGCCTGTTTGGTATATGTGTATAAACATATATTTTCAATTTTTTTTTTCAGTTTTTAAATAACATTACATGTATTTCCACACTTTTTCATCCACTCGTTGTTGAGGGTCATTTCTTTGAAATAGACAAGGGTAGACCAACCCAACGACGCGAGCAGCAGACCAAGTGAGAAAACCATTAGGCCCAGGCGGCAGGAACAATGGATCACAGGCCTATCAATACGAATGAATGGGTCTTGAGAAAGTAAGTGGGCCTAAAAGGCCCGGAAAGAGAGAAAATGGCACCCATGGGCAGTATGTGTTGTGAAAAAGAGAGAATGGGCTGCGGCAGGCCCAAGGTAAAGTAAACAAAGAAAGTAGGGGATAATGGCAAGCCCATGAACCCCAAGGATGAGAATGAGGAAATTGGGCCGGGGAAGCCCAATTATGTTAGTAAAAGCCCATGGGATGCGGAGCTAATAAACAGACCAAGGATGTCCAAAGAAATGGGCCGGAGAGGCCCAAGGGAAGAAGGGACATGAGAACCCATGAGCAAGAACACCAGTGGCCACCATTGATTGGGTCACTAGGGGAAAGAATTGGAACGGCAGGCCTGAGAAAAGGCCCAGCAGGAAGAAGTCACCGCGGCAGGAAAGGCTAAATAATGCGGAAAGAAAGCAAAGGTAATTAAACGAATTGGGCTGAAAGGAAAACAAAGCCCAAACACTGAGTAAAAGCCCAGACCTTGAAGGAGCGGGAAATCAGAATAGCAACTCGTGAAAAAGCCGAAAACGGGCGGCAGGCGAGCAAAGTCTTCAGTCCACGGCAAATGCATGAACAGCAGGCAGGATTCAGACGTAAACACGCGCAAGGCCCAGGCATCGCTAGTCTGTACCCAGCCAATACAGGACATGGTGGGGTCATGGGTCAGAGGTAAGAGGGCACGGTTTGGAGGTGGGGAGAGGGGAAGACCTGTTTTAAGGTTCCTGCTCAAACTCTTTTAGGGGATACGTCCTGCTGGGATGACATACCACCCAAAAGAGGCAACGCTGAGTTGGAACCAATAGGTGCATGCCACGAGGGATAGAGAGAGAAGAAACATCACCGCGGCAGGCAGGAATACCGCGGTAGACTAACGGACAAAAATTTCTGTACCTGTAACAGGGGAACCCACAGACGGAACAGTAATGTCAGCAAGTACTCCCAGACCAGATAAAAACGGTTGGAGGGTAGAATAGTAAAAATCCACTCACGGCAGGCGCTATAAGAAGGGAGCCTCTGCCGTGTACAAACACAAGGGTGGAAGGCAAGGCAATACTAAAAAGAAAAAAAAACTACTCTGTAACACACTTAGCAAAACAGGGGAAGCACAACACTAAAAAACCACTAAGGGTGGAAATCACTAAGAAAAACGAAAAGAAAGAAAACAAAGAGAGGAAAGATAGAAACAAAAAAGAGTGAGAGTTAGTGGCATGCACCGATAGGTTTCTTCCCTTCTCTCCCTCTCAAATCCCTGCTCTCTTCCATACTCATTTCGGGTATTGACCATTTGGGTCCACCTCCCTCAAACCCATTAACTTCACGGCAGGATTTCTTTTCCTCGAAGGTTAATCGCGTTGAGAAGAGGTGTTCTTCCTCTTTGGCTTTACTCCTGCGGACGAAACCAAACTTATTCCATGTCTATTGATTAATTTTATCACTATTCTCCTTTACTATTTATTTAAGGATTGTTAAGTATTATTATGGTTATGGATTATTTTATCATTTCCCATTAAAAGTGTTATCTGGTCATTCCAGAATGCATGTTTCTGTTCATCAATAATATCTGCCCGCCGTAAGCATTTTTCTAAAACAGCTCTGCCTGCCGCAAGCATTTTTTCTCTAGAAAAGCTCTGCTTGCCGTAAGCTTTTCTCTGCGTCAACTCAGCCTGCGGTAAAGCACTCCCCCGGCAGATGAGGCATAGTTCGCGCACAAGCCAGGCCAAGTTGAGTTCCATTTGGCCCGGTCTCGACTCCTGCAACCCAGAACACTTGGGCCTACGATCACAAAAGGGCAGCCCAACCCAACATAGCAAAAAAGGCCCCCACACTCGTATTTAAAAAAAAAAAAAAACTTTTATTTAAACACACATATCAAACGGCCCCAAATATCTTGTTATTGAAATTTTGCATTTTGCTAAAAAGTCTTGTAATCAATTGTAATCAATGCTGCTAATTTTAGCTGAAGGAAAGAGCTGTAAAGCAAGTTATAGGCCCATGATGATGACTTGGTTAGACAGTTTCAGACACTGTAGTATTGTTCAGTTAGGTCCACCTCCAATTAATGCATCTGGTCAAGTTCAGGCCCAGAGATAAAGGACCTGGGCCTGGGTTCGGCTTGAGAGTTGAGAGCCTTTCTGGGTTTCAAAATTCCACACTGTGATTGGCTAGTGCAAGCTAACCAAACCTGACTTTTTAGTCATCCTAACATTGGTTCAAGCAATTTTTATTTTCTAGTCTTATTGTTTTTTGGTTTCTGCAAAGTTTGAATTGATTGTGTGAATGTATTATGATGCGGGGATAAATTTTGTCCATTGCATACACAGATTAATCATCGCGCATCTTTAGCGTGACAATCATTTCATATGTATAAATTTTTCTAGAGAGAGAGTAAGGGTTAGGATTTAAGTTTTCACGAGACAGCTTCACACGCATATATTTAGATTAGGTTAGAGTAAATTTTTTATCTTAAATAAAATATAATAAATAAATAAATAAACTTATTATAGATTAAATTGTTTTAAGTGTGATGCATAACTTCATCAATAGAGTGTTTTCCTACATTTGTAAATGCTCTTTTATAACTTGTAGTCTTGACAATAAATGTAAACCATAAAAAATTTCCTCTAATATTTTTGTTACATTTTCTTGTTTATTGCTAATTTAATTTAAATTTGCTAGTAACATCTCTGATAGATCTTTTTCGAGATTCAATGAGACATTCTATAAATGAGCCTCTTTAAAAAGGACTTATTGCCATTGATTTAATAATTATTTTTCTTCCTTTTTTTTTCCTAAAATTTTCATATCCATATTCATACGTTTTGGTAGACTTTAATAAGTAAAAAAATAAAAAGAAATACTATCTAAAATAAAAATTATAATATAACTATAATAAAATAAATTGTAAAGTGTGGAGTAACAAAACTTGATTTATTAAATGCACTATTGCAAATTTACTTATTGATAAAATTACGCAATAATATCAACCCTCATCATGAGTATAGATAGATTCACTTAAAATCAAATTAATATTAGGAATGTTCACAAAAATTGAGAGAGAGAGAGAGAGGAATGGCCAACGAGTTCCTTTCGTTTTTGGCTGGACATAGACCACTTCTTCCAACGATAAAACATTACTGGGTATGAGTTTCAATTTGGATAGCAAAAGTATGGTAAAACATTAGTAGGTGTTAGGTATATTTCAATTTGGATTGATATAAAAGTATGCTAGGAAATGAGTATATGAGGAATGGACCATTGACCATTGACCATTACATGCTAGGTTCATTCCCTTCCAATCTTCAACTATACATATGTGTGCTTTTCCTTGAGCGCTAAGCAGCGAAATCAAACCCTTTGTTTTGTTTCCACAAACTAATAGTCTAATACCCACCCAATCGTACCAAGCTTGACCTTGCATGGGGCTTTCTCAGTTGAGTTCAGCTCCACCATCCTTTTGTATGCGTGCCTTTATTTTTTTCTGGGGGTGTGGCTTTTTAGTCACCTCTGTAGTTGGCGGGAATAATGAGACGGACCGATTGGCGTTGCTTGAGTTCAAAGCCAAGATCATTAATGACCCTCTCCAGGTTATGAGCTCCTGGAATGACAGCTTCCACTTTTGTCGATGGCGAGGTGTCACCTGTGGTCGGCGACATCAGAGGGTCACCATGTTGGACCTACAATCTTCGAAACTGGTAGGCTCTGTATCACCACATGTTGGAAATTTAAGTTTTTTGAGAATTCTTACCCTCCAAAACAACAGTTTTCATGATGAAATCCCTCTAGAAATTGGTCGTTTACGCAGATTGCAGTTCTTACTATTGTCCAATAACACTTTTAGTGGCAAAATTCCAAGCAATATATCCAATTGCTCTAGCCTTGAAGACCTTCGAGTCGGTGGCAACCTTTTGACGGGAGAAATCCCTGCAATGCTTGGCACCTTGTCAAAGCTTCGAGTTTTTTCTATGAGTGCCAATAATCTGATAGGAAGAATCCCACCTTCTTTTGGAAACTTATCATTTCTAGAACTGTTTGGCTCAACATATAATAACTTGCATGGGATTATCCCAGATTCTTTTGGCCAGTTGACCAAGCTTGAGCAACTTGGTCTGGGTGTAAATAAGTTGTCTGGAAAAATTCCTCGTTCAATCTTCAATACTTCTTCAATAAACTTCTTCGATATAGGAGACAACCAAATCCAGGGGCATCTTCCATCAGACATAGGTATCACTCTTCCAAATATCAAACTATTACACATTGGCTACAACCGATTTACTGGATCTATCCCAGTTTCAATTTCTAATGCCTCAAATCTAGATACACTTGAATTGAATGATAATAAACTCAGGGGAAAAGTTCCTTCTTTGGAGAAGCTAAATAGAATTTCAAGATTTACCATTACCGGTAACAATCTTGGAAATGGAGGGGCAAATGACTTGAATTTTCTTTGTTCATTGACAAATACCACCTATTTGACCGTATTGTCTTTAAATATCAATAAATTTGGGGGAGAGTTGCCCAAATGCATTGGCAATTTGTCAACTAGCCTCGCTTGGTTGTTTCTGGATTCTAATAAAATATACGGAAAGATTCCTACTGAAATAGGAAATTTGATCAACATGGAGAGACTTGATATGTGGCAGAACAAATTATCAGGTAATATTCCCTCTGAAATTGGAAAGTTTCAGAAGCTACAATTTTTGGCACTAAATGAAAACAATTTATCTGGGAACATTCCATTTTCTTTTGGAAATTTAACCATCTTGACAAACTTGTATTTATACAAGAATAATCTTCAAGGAAAAATCCCTCTTAGCATTGGCAAGTGCCAAAATTTGATCAATTTGTTTCTTTCTAATAACAATCTCAGTGGTTTGATATCCCCACAAGTCATTGGTCTTTCATTCTCACCAATTAGGCTAGATTTGTCTGCCAACCAATTTACTGGTGTCATTCCTATGGAATTAGGGAATTTCAAAAATTTAGAATATTTGGATATTTCAGAAAACATGTTGTTTGGTAAAATTTCAGAAAGTCTGGGTAGTTGCGTAAAGTTGGAATTTCTAGCTATGAGAAGAAACCACTTTCAAGGGATTATTCCACCATCTTTGGCATCATTAAGAGGCCTTAGATCTCTAGATCTTTCTAACAATAATTTGTCTGGAGAGATTCCAAAAATTCTAGAGAACTTTGTCTTTTTGCAATTTTTGAATCTATCTTACAACCATTTTGAGGGTGAGGTACCAATAGAAGGAGTTTTCAAGAACATGAGTGCAACTTCAATTAGAGGAAATGATAAGCTTTGTGGGGGCATGCCTAAGTTTCAACTACCAAAATGCAAATATGAAAAATCCAAAAAGCGAAAGTTGACCCTTACCTTGAAATTAATGATCCCTATATTTTCTGGGCTTATTGGAGTATCTTTGGTTTTGTCACTTCTACTTCTTTTTTGTGTAAGAAAGAAAAGAAAAGAAAATATCTCAAGTGACTTAGGAAATTTTCTTTTGAATCTCTCTTACCAAAGTCTCCTAAAGGCAACCAATGGGTTTTCTTCTACCAATTTAATTGGTGTGGGTAGCATTGGGTCCGTGTATAAAGGAATTCTTGATGAAGGTAGACATATAGTTGCTATTAAGGTTTTTAACCTTTTGCATCGTGGAGCTTCCAAAAGTTTCGAAATAGAATGTGAGGCTTTACGAAATATTAGACATCGAAATCTTGTAAAGGTCCTCACATCATGTTCTAGTATTGACTATCAAGGCCATGATTTTAAGGCTTTGGTAATGGAGTTCATGGGAAATGGAAACCTAGATAAATGGCTGCATCCAGCTCCAATAATAAATGAGACTCTTGAGGAACCAAGAAATTTGAGTCTTCTTCAAAGGTTGAATATTGCCATTGATGTTGCTAATGCATTGGATTATCTTCATCATCATTGCCAAACACCAATCGTTCATTGTGATCTCAAGCCTAGCAATGTCCTTATTGATGATGAAATGATTGGACATGTAGGTGACTTTGGCTTGGCAAGATTCCTTTTTAATGCTATCCAAGATTCTTCTATTAACCAATCAAGCTCAATTGGAGTAAGAGGAACAGTTGGTTATACTCCTCCAGGTATCTTTTTTTAAATTTAATTGTTTTCCTCTTTTTTTTTAGTTTTTTACTATATTTTAAAGCTTGAAAAAACAATTTCAAAAAGGATGCGTTTTATATCTAGAAGATAGAATCTTATATAACAAAAAATTTCACTTGCTTATTTTAATTCTTATTACATACCATTGTAAAAGCTCATTTAATACCACTAAGTTATATATCTTTCCCATTTTTCATTTGATACAAAACTATGCACATATTGCATATTTGTTATGTGTATTTCAGAGTACGGAATGGGAAACGAGGTGTCAATTTATGGTGATGTATATAGTTATGGCATATTATTGTTAGAGATATTCACGGGAAAAAAACCAACTGATAACATTTTTCAAGATAGCTTAAACCTTCATGATTTTGTTAAAGCAGCCCTGCCGGATCGAGTAATTGACATTATAGATCCTATCCTTCTTTGGGAAAGAGAAGGAGAGAACAGAGTGAATGACATTACTTGCAATGAGAGCCAAAATGGAAGTTTGAAGAGACTAGAATGCTTGATTTTTATACTTGAAATTGGAGTTGCTTGTTCCATTGAATTTCCAAGAGAAAGGATGAACATGGGTGCTGTGATAATTGAGCTACACTCAATTCGAAAAAAATTTCTTGGAACTAATATACACAGACAAAGGTTTCAAGCTACAGGTAAATTTTGTTTGTCTTGGTAAATGTTATAATTTGATAGCATATCCTCTAATCACTGCATGATCTAACTTGCACTCCAAATGTTTTAAGGGAAGAAAGGGACATTCATATAGCAATTAGTAGTGAAATGCCTTTATGTTAGTATTTTTTTAATTCTAGCAAAGCTGAAAAGGTTGATATCACTTGAAATTTTATAAACTCTTTGTGCTATACTTAGTATGAGAATAAGCCCAATTACCTTTCTATGATACCTTTTTTTTTAGAAGAACCTTTCTATGATACCTAAACACATAATATGCCATTGAAATCTATTTTCTATTCGGTGAATTTTGTCGTTGAAGACAAGAAATTGGCTCTGCATCTTATTACTCTACATATAGAGGTCTCTATTGAGGACATAAGATTTAATGACTTCCAATTGTACTAAATTATACATAGACATTTGACGCATAGTCGGATCTATATTGAGGCCCCCAAAATGTTTATGATTTTTTATTATACATGGTAGAAAAAAAATACTTTTATTTTTTTTTCCCAATATTCTTGTTTCTATAAGTATATATATAAACAATACTAAAAAAAAAGGGGTAAACTACATATTTGGTCCCTATCCTTTAAAACAATCCCAAGCCACATGGTTTTGATGCTATATAAACACCACATTTAGATTAAAATAATATGGAGTGTAATTAAAAAATAGTCCAAGTTGGAGGGATATAAGTGCATTTTACTTATTTATCATAATCACTTAAATATCATACAAAAAAATAATTTTGTTAGAATAACAAAATACATTGCAAAATTTTTTGTAAAGTAATTAATCATAGTTCAATAAGTTTATATAAAATAAACTTTATTTTGACAATAAATATCATATGGTTTTGTGATATTTACTCTTTTATTCCAAACTCCAGAGTAATAGAATTCAATTCATAATTAATATATAAGATTAAAGTTAACCATGACCTCTCAAAGTAAATTTTCTGACTTCACAACTGATTTGAGGAAGTCTAAATAAATCTAAGTAAATTGATACCAATTCAAGAAATATTGAGCTAGTTGAGATTTTTCATTCCACAAATGGACATTCTTGCATCATGAATTTTCTTACTAGTAAAATCAAAATTGAACATTTAATTTACAAGTTAAGTTATTGATAATGAATATTTGAATTATTTTTTACTTTAGGGAAAACGTAATCTTGCATACTGTAATTTTTTAAAATCCTAAACTTGTTAATTATAATATGTTGAAATTCTCTTCCCCCATCATAGGTGAACGAGGATGATGACTTCTTATCAAGGTTGTCCACAAGGTTTTCCAGTTTATGATATACAGCATTGCAGCAACTTATCTATCCTGTATCGATCCCATAGCAGTCATGTTGTTTTTGTTTTTCTTTCCCTTCGATATCAAGCTTCTAAAATTTTCTTCATTAATTAACTTTGAGTAATATGTATCAAGCTTGTTTATGATATACTGCTTTAATGTACTATTGAATAATATTTATTGCAAAAGCTATTCACAATAAGGATCCTATAGAATTTACATGCTCAAAAAATCTTAGAGATTGTTAGGTTGACATATATATATATATATATATATATATATAATTGACATATTTTATGACAAAACGCACTTTACTTGTTTATTAACTATCATTGTCTTTCACATGGTGCGCATAACACGTTTGTTAAGTGCTTTCAAGAAAGACAGGTATGGAGCCAATCAAAATAGTCAATCCTAGTTCGTGCTATGATTTCTCATGCCTAGTAGTTTTTAGATAGGCTAGTTTATTTGATTAAGGGTTCATTCATTGTATTCGGGTTATTAATGTATTAGACTTACTTTTGTACTTGAGGTTTTGTCATAGATTGACAAAGGGGAGATTGTTAGGGCCATGTGTTTTGGTATTGTCAAACCAAGTCAAATTATGTGTCTTAAAGTTGTAATTGAAGACCAAGTTGAAGACACAAAGTTTGTTCAAGAAAAACTCAAGAAAAACACATGTTTAGCACATTTTCAGCATGTACCTCAATAGCAGCTCGATACTTCCTCGATAGAAGCTAGAAACTTATTGCCTCCTCGACACAAGCTCGATCGATTGAGCGTCACAGATCAGCAAAAATAAACAACGCAAAAAAGCCCATAACTTATTCGTTTGAAGCCTAAATTGAGATCTGTTTGAACTAGTATTATAAGGACATTATAAGCCATCTATTATAAGGCTTTTTAGAGAAAGAAACACTTCGTTTATGTGGCTAGGATTTTGTAACTAAGTTTCTCTCTTTCACCAAACCAAAGAGTTTCAAAGTAGATTTGAAGATTATATTGGTGAAGAAGATAAAGTTATAGCAACCACCACAGACGTGCTACTGTGAAGAAAACTTTCAAGAGGTTCTTGAAGTCAGTTGGAGGTTTCAATTGTAATTGTGGGTGGAGCATTCATATATTGGAGGGTTAAGAAGTTCTGAAGCTGTGAAGATTTCTGCTGTAAGTTCATCTACTGAGATTGTAGAGTCTAGGGACAAAGATTTTGTATTATATCTGAAACTTCTCTTTATTATAGTGGATTGCTTTTTGGGAAGGTTTCCCCCCAGGTTTTTTACTGTGAAACTAGTTTGTTTCATTGGTTTTCCTGGGTCATCATATATTGTCTTATCTATTATTTAGTTGTGCATGATTTTGACTTGATATTGATGTTTGTTTATTTGAATAAGGTTTATTCACAATAGATCTTGTAGGGTCAGTTTTTGCGGCCCACGCCCAAGGAAGTATGGATCTGGAGCCCACCGATCCCAAAACAATAAATTTTGTAGAGAGTGGGTAAAAGAGCTAGGCTAATAATGAAAATAACAGTATTCAACGGCAACACCAATGGGAGGATTTGGATTAATGTGTTCTCGGACTGACATGAGTGCCACGTCCGAAGAGGTTTTTTTTTTATTGATAATCTAGGATTGCAATTACTGGAGCTACAGGAATCAAATATATTCTTTTTTCTTTCCTTTCTCTTTTTTTTTTTTTTTCTCTCCCCCCTCTATCAGGGGCATCCTTCCCTTATATAGCAATGCTTTCCTACATCTTCTCCGTCCACTTGTTCATCATCCAGGCACCCACTTGAGTGCATGTCCCATCACCCCACCTTTTGCCTTATGTGAGTGGCGGTAGCTGAGAAAGTACTGTTCATGGGTCTTCTCCACATAAATGCGGCCATGAAGGTAGGTGCAGTGCATTAAATGTGGTGGTTGAAGTCTGCTCCTTGATATTTCCCTGTTCCCGTTATCTTTATGTGTGTCCGAGGTCCCTTTCCCTCTTGACACGTGTCAAACAGATCACTTGAACCTCTCATGCTCGTGCTGGGTCAAACCTCTTCGGATCCGAGGATGTTGGACTACTCGGACATGTGAACATCTCCTCGGATAGTACACGTGCTCATCTCAAGGCATTCCCCTTTGACATGGGCCTGACTGAAGGCCTCGCCTCCTCGGACGAAAAGTGCTCCTCATTTCAGGGCCTTGGGCCCAATTCGTTGGGTTGGGTTTTTCTCCCCCCACATTAGCCCCTCAAAATTGTAGTTTTTCATTCGCATCCGAAGAGAAAAAGTAGGATTTTGACTTGCCACGGAGCAAAAGCTTGTAAACAGGCACATTTGAACTGGCACGTGCATAAGTATAGGAGCTGTCGCTTCATTAATGCCACTGCGGTTTCCTTATTCCCCAGGCGCTGCATTAATTGCACCAGGTGGCGCTTTGTCCTTCATATCCAATGGTGACTGACTGATCCAACGGCTGTGGTTTTTCTTCGAAATTTGGGCGGGAGTGACCCTGACCCTTCGTTTGACACCGTATAAAGCTTCGGAGGACATTATTTCTTCCTCACTTTGCAAATCTTTAGACGCTCCAGAGAGAACAGACGCGCCGCTCCGTCCAAACCTCTCAGTCGCTGCCTTCAGGCCTCTCCAGAGTCATCAAGAACCCTCTTACAAGCCTGAAACCTTCCCTCCGATTTAGTTCCGGTGAGTCATCGTTCACCAAACCATTTAGTTTTCTCTTCGGCCAACAGTTTCATCTAAGCACCATGGGAAAGCTCGAGTACATGGTGGATACTCCTGAGCAACTAGAAGCATTTAGGGCCGCGTACTGCATACCTCCCAACGTGGGTGTGAGGTATTGCCCCCCAGAAAAGATTCTAACAGACCGAAAGACGGGAGAAGTAGTTATTCCCCTTATCGCCTTCAAAGAAGGGGGAATGACTATCCCCATGGGTCTCATCACCATTAACTATCTCCGAAACCATAGGCTCACTCCCTGGCAGTGCGCACCAAACATGTTTAGGATTCTAGGGGCCATTGAGGACCTTAACCTTCACCTGGGATTGGGTCTCACCTGGCTCGACGTAGTACATCTGTACGAATGCCACAGCCAGCGAGATGCGGGATATTACTTAAAATCCCGGTCGGACGTGGTCAGGCTCATTTCTTGCCTCCCTAAATCTAACAAAGGGATGAAAGACGACTATGTGATCGTCTCGGGCGCATGGCATGACGGCCATCACTGCCCAACCAAGTATGGAAAACCAGGTGGGCCACGTTAGATTTAGGCACACTAACCATAGGCCTAGGGTCTTCGTCTTTTAATCGTTTTTGGTTCCTCTTGTACTACTATTTCTGAGTCTCTAACATAGCTTTGCTGTGCCTTGGAACAGATAAAAACTTCGTAGCTCCTCGGCTAAGTCTAACGAACGTCGCCGCCCTTAATTTCCTGTTGAGATCTGAAATTTTCGTGAGCGAGGACGGGCAGCTCTGATCGGCTCCTCTTATTCTGGGCTACACAGGAAATCCAAAGGGTTTCCAACCAGTCGGTAACGCAATTGTTCAAGGAGACCATCGCCTTGCCCGTATTGACATTGGTCGGAAGGGTTTTTTGGCGCCATATGATCTAGAGCCCGTACCACATCCACGCCCTCAGGCTATACCCCCTCTCGTCCAACCACTCCAGCAAGTCCCTCTCGGACGGGCAGCTGAAGGCGAAGGGGTTGGTTCTTCCACCTCCTCGCTAGAGGAACAGATAGATAGATTCCAGTTTGGGGGCGAGGGTTCAAGGGCCGATCGAGTGATAGAGGTTTCAGACGCTGAGGAGGATACCGACAGGCAATCGGGCATTCACCTTAATCCGTTAGCTGCTCATTCTGAAGGCTCTTCGGACGATAATATGGACCTGAGGAATTTGATGAAGGGCAGGGGGAAAAAGTCCGAGCAGAAAGATGCTGGGACATCAAAAGTAGTAGTGACATTGCCTCCAGCGCCTACGCAGGTTCCTGACCCAAGTCTGAAGCCCATTCCAGACTTAAGGAAGAAGAGGCCCCGCGTTGAGGTCGGGGCAAAACAAGTGCTGCCAGGTAAGGGGGTTAAGCAGCAGAAAGTGGTGAAGGACAGCCGAACCTATAGGGCCTCATCTACTGAAAGCCGAGAAGAGGCTTTCGTGGCAGACGTACGCCGAGGGGGAGGACCGCGAATCTGGTCTCCCAAGTTGGAGCTGGATGGCGCTCCAATCCTGTGGGATACCTCCCTCAGGAATTATGACGGAGGGAGGGCAGGCTATGTCGCCGAAGCCCTGCAGCAACCACTCCTCCTCCCCCACGACATGGAGTCCTACAGGCGCTTCAACCAGCAGGAGCTCTTCATGTCTCTTAAGAGGGACTTAGCCATGGTAAGTGCACCATTTACGAGTTTAAGTTTTATACTTGATTGGCTTTGTTTCTCTTCTTAACATTGAAAGTGCTGTCATGCAGATTACTCAGCAAGTCTATGTGGCTGAGGGGTTAAGCAAGGAGTCCTGGATCAAGGCCCAAGCAGCGAACGAGTCCCGGCTTGAGGCAGAGGCATCCCTTGGAAAGCTGAAGGAGGAGCATTCTCAGATGTCCGAGGAGCTTAAAGAGGCGATCTCCCAGAAGCGAAGCCTCGACGCTGGGCTTAAAAGTGTTGAAAAACAAGTCGAGGAGCAGCGAAAACTGCTGAATGCCTCCGAGATTAATTTGGCGACCGAACGGGAGCTGGTGAAAGGCCTCAGGGCCGAGCTGCAGAAGGCTAGAGAGAACGCCAAAGCAGCCGAGCAAAAGGTTCAATTGGCCAAGGAGTCAATTGAAACCGAGAAGAAAGCGGCGTACCAGTTGGGGGCAGATGTGACAGCGCAGCAACTCACTGAGCAGTTTGCCTCCGTTTGTCGCGAGTACTGCGACAAAACCTGGGAAAAAGCCTTGGACGCAGCTGGGGTACCCTCGGACTCTCCCCTGAGGTTACCTGAGAGCATCTACTATGATCCTGATATCCAAGAAATCCCAGTGGATGATCCCTCTGCCCCCCAGCCTCCTGAGGCTTCTTTGCCAAGCCAGACCAACCAGGCTCCCCCGTCCACCCTTGGTGCAAGCCAGGAAACTGGTCAGCCAGGCGCCAAAGATAAGCCAGCTGAACCAGCCAAAGGAAAAGGCCAGGGGTCAGGCGGAGAGAAAATTTCTTCTGAGCCCGAGGAAAAACCTCCTGAAGCTACTGTTCGGACAAGCCAGGCTGCTGATCCCGTGGTTCCTCCAGCGAAGGAATAGATATATAGGGTTTTTGTTTTGCACTTGCACTTTTGTTCTTTGTTTAAGAAATTGTAGTTCTCTCTTTCTTGTTTTGCTGATTAAGTATATACTTTTCGTTGAATGGAATGGCTCCCTATTTGTCTTTGATACATGCTTTATCACTTACTATTGCCGTACATACATTCATACATTGCAATTGTGACCTAATAATGTAAATAACTTGACTGATACGTCATACTGGTGGTGTGGGTAATAAAAATGTGAGTAATAAAAATTAAAATTGAAAAGGATAGGCCGGATAAGAGTTATTGATGAGAAATGATTAGAATAAGTGCATACGCGAGTTTCGCATGTCCTTCCATGTGAAACATAAGTTATTACCCCTCGGTTTTAATTTAAACATAACGGAGGAAGACATTTATAAAGTAGAATCAATTTAAACGCAATCAGGAATTTTAGCACTAAACCCCAGTGACAACAACTACGCGGGGGGGTATCGACTAACCTGTCGTTTGGTTCAAGGATTATGGGATTCAACTGTATTCGAGTGTTAACTAGCCCTAATCACCTGGTCCGAGGACTACAGGCATGGTAGGATTTAAGTTTAAACACTATAGAACTGTAACTGAGTGCTAACTAACCCAAATCATCTGGTCCGAGGACTACAGGCATGATTGGATTTAAGTTTAAACACTATAAAATTGTAACTGAGTGCTAACTAACCCAGATCATCTGGTCCGAGGACTACATGCATGATTGGATTTAAGTTTAAACACTATAGAATTGTAACTGAGTGCTAACTAACCCAAATCATCTGGTCCGAGGACTACAGGCATGATTGGATTTAAGTTTAAACACTATAGAATTGTAACTGAGTGCTAACTAACCCAAATCATCTGGTCCGAGGACTATAGGCATGATTGGATTTAAGTTTAAACACTATAGAATTGTAACTGAGTGCTAACTAACCCAAATCATCTGGTCCGAGGACTACAGGCATGATTGGATTTAAGTTTAAACAATATATAATTGTAACTGAGTGCTAACTAACCCAAATCATCTGGTCCGAGGACTACAGGCATGATTGGATTTAAGTTTAAACACTATAGAATTGTAACTGAGTGCTAACTAACCCAAATCATCTGGTCCGAGGACTACAGGCATGATTGGATTTAAGTTTAAACACTATAAAATTGTAACTGAGTGCTAACTAACCCAAATCATCTGGTCCGAGGACTACAGGCATGATTGGATTTAAGTTTAAACACTATAGAATTGTAACTGAGTGCTAACTAACCCAAATCATCTGGTCCGAGGACTACAGGCATGATTGGATTTAAGTTTAAACACTTGAGAGAATACTTTACGTAGAGAATTGACACGTCGGTTGAAGAAGAGATTTGGTCAATAAAAGTACCTCTTGAGGTTATTTACATTCCATGGGCGCGGTATTACATGACCATCTAGGTCTTCTAAGAAATATGCCCCAATGCCTACTCCTGAGGTGATACGATATGGTCCTTCCCAATTGGGTCCAAGTTTTCCCCAAGCCGGGTTCTTTGCGGTGCCTACAACTTTCCTCAACACTAGATCACCAGGCTCTAGTGGCCTTAGCTTTACATTAGCATCATAGCCTTGCCTGAGTTTCTGTTGATAATGTGCCAGCTGAACCATTGCATTCTCCCTCCTTTCCTCAATCAAGTCTAAACTCCTCTGTAGTTGCTCATCGTTATCGGCCGGACTGAATGAACTAGTTTTCATCGTTGGGAACCCGGTTTCCAAAGGAATGACAGCTTCAGCCCCATAGGTCATTGAGAAGGGGGTCTCCCCAGTAGACCTACGAGGCGTAGTCCTGTAAGCCCAAAGTACGTGCGGCAGTTCGTCTACCCATTTGCCCTTCGCATCATCTAATCTTTTCTTTAAACCATTCAGTATGACCTTGTTGACGGCTTCTGCCTGTCCATTACCTTGGGGATAGGCTGGAGTGGAGTATCTGTTCATAATTCCCAGCTCACTGCAGTAGTTCCTGAATGCCCTGCTATCAAACTGCAAGCCGTTGTCCGAGATGAGAGTGTGAGGAACTCCAAACCGGGTGACAATATTCTTCCACACGAACTTTTGCACATCAACGTCTCTAATATTGGCTAAGGGCTCAGCTTCAACCCACTTGGTGAAATAGTCTGTTCCGACTAGGAGGTACTTCTTGTTTCCTGCAGCTTTGGGGAAGGGTCCCACAATATCCAAGCCCCATTGGGCGAAAGGCCATGGGCTACATAGCGGATTAAGGTTTCCCCCTGGCTGGTGAATGCTTGGAGCGAAGCGCTGACATTGATCACACTTTTTAACGTATTCATGTGCCTCCTTTTGCATGTTAGGCCACCAATAGCCTTGGGTGAGGGCCCGGTGAGCCAAGGACCTGCCTCCAGTGTGGCTCCCACAGATTCCTTCGTGCAGCTCTTCTAGCAACATCTCAGTTTCCTCGGGATGCATGCATAACAAGTATGGCCCCGAGTAGGAGCGTCTGTATAGTTTCTGGTCCTCGGATAACCAGAACTTAGTCGCCTTCCTTCGAATTTTATCAGCTTCTCCCCTGTCTTCAGGCAATACATCTTCTTTGAGAAATCTGACTAGGGGGTCCATCCAGCACTGCCCGGATCTGACCTGGTGAACCTGGACTGCCCCTGACTTCGCCTCCGTAGGCCTGTGCAAGTCCTCGACGAGGATGATCCTCGGCAGGTCTTGTGCCGAAGAGGTGGCAAGCGTGGCCAGGGAGTCAGCATGTGAGTTGCCACTCCTGGTGATGTGCATCAAACTGAAAAAGTCGAACCCTGATTGCAGCTGTTTAACACGACCCAGGTACCCCTGCATTCTTTCGTCCTTTGCCTCAAACTCGCCTTGTACTTGACCTACTACCAATTTTGAGTCCGAGAACAATTCCACGGATTTCCCCCCCATTTTACGGACCATTGTCATTCCCATCAGTAGGGCTTCATATTCCGCCTCGTTATTCGTTGCCGAGAAGTCCAGCCTTAATGACTTCTCGATGGTGATTTTCTCGGGGGATATCAGTACCAGCCCAACTCCAGATCCTCTTTGGTTTGCCGCTCCATCAACGTACACTTCCCAATGGGAGGGATTCTGTTGGGAGATCATGCCAACTGATTTTTCATCCACGCCTGACGTGGGCTTTACTTCTTCTAACTGGGGCTCCGTGAACTCAGCCACCAAATCTGCGAGGACCTGTCCCTTGACCGATGTGCGGGGCATATATCTTATATCGAAAGATCCTAAGATTGTACCCCACTTGGCAATCCGACCGGTGTAATCAGCACTTCGAAGTATAGCTTTGAGTGGGAGTTGTGTGAGAACGATGACCGTGTGGGCTTGGAAGTAGTGAGGTAGCTTCCGTGTGCCCAGCACTACTGCTAGGATAGCCTTCTCCAGAGGCAAGTAGCGAATCTCGGTCTCATGCAGCGACTTGCTTACGTAATAAACAGGCCTTTGCACACCAGAATCTGATCGTATCAACACCAGGCTTACTGCATAGGGAGCTACAGCGATGTAGGCGAACAGTACCTCATCAGGCTCAGGACTGGACATGATGGGTGGCCGAGCCAGATAATCCTTGAGTTGCTGGAATGCAGAGGCACATTCCTCAGTCCATTCGAATCCCTTCCACTTGTTGAGTAGGGAGAAAAAGGGGCGACACCTGTCTGCTGATCTAGAGATGAACCGATTGAGGGCAGCGGTCATTCCGGTTAGCTTCTGAACCTCCTTGGGGTTCCGAGGAGCTCGCAGATCGTTGATGGCCTTTATTTGGTCGGGGTTGACTTCGATTCCTCTGTGCGTGACCATGTATCCTAAAAATTTTCCGGACCCTACCCCAAACGAGCACTTAGAAGCATTCAATCGTAACTTGTACTTTCGTAGAATCTCAAAGGTACTTTCAAGGTCCTTCACATGCTCGGCAATAACTTTGCTCTTCACCACCATGTCGTCTATGTAAACCTCGATATTCTTGCCCAGCTGTGGCTCGAACATCCTCGTCATCATCCTCTGGTAGGTAGCTCCCGCGTTCTTCAAGCCAAACGGCATTACTTTATAGTGGTAATTGCCAATAGGGGTGACAAATGCAGTCTTCTTCTGGTCATCCGGGGCTAATGGTATCTAGTGGTAGCCTTGGAAGGCGTCTAGGAAGCTCATCCGAGGGTGGCCGACAGTGGCATCGACCAGCTGATCTATTTTTGGCATTGGGAACGGATCTTTGGGGCATGCCCTATTCAAATCCGTGAAGTCTACGCATACTCGCCACTTCCCACTCTTCTTCTTCACCACCACGGTATTTGCCAGCCATTCGGGATAAAAACCTTCTTTGATAGCCCCGGCCATTTTGAGTTTCGCTACTTCGTCTCTTACTGCATCAGCATGCTCCTTGGATGGGCGCCGAATGGGCTGTTTCTTGGGGGTGATCAGTGGATTCACCTTCAAGTGGTGACATATAAACTCCGGGTCTACCCCTGGGGCCTCGTAAGGACTCCAGGCAAACACATCGAGATTTCGCTTAAGGAACTCTATCAGCTCTTCCTTTTCTTGAAGAGGCAGCTGAGATCCGACTTGAAAGAACCTATCAGGATCATCTCCAATGACCACTTTTGTTAGATCCTCACATCGAGTGCCTTCATCTGGTTCCTCAAAGGGCAACCCCCGAGACTGTAGTTGCTATGAATCCCTCCCGGCTGCGTCCGAGGACTCGGCTGAGGTCTTATGCTGAATGGCGGCTACCAAGCACTGACGAGCAGCAGACTGGTCTCCTCGGATCTCGCGTATCTGCCCTTCTGACGGATATTTGACCTTTTGGTGCAAAGTAGAGGGAACAGCCCCAAGTGCGTGAATCCAAGGTCTGCCCACGAGTGCCGTGTAGGGCGAATATGCATCCACAACTATGAAATCTAACTCCACCACCTCGGTGCCAGACTGCATTGGTAAGCGTATCCGGCCTTTCGGAACGACAGGCCTTCCTTCAAAGCTCAAGAGGGGGGAATCGTACGGCGTCAGGTCCTGGGGCTTTAGGCCTAGCCCCTTGTAGAGGTCTGGGTACATTACCTCCACAGCACTGCCCTGGTCCACCATCACCCTCTTGACATCGTACCCTCCTATCCTGAGGGTGATAACTAGTGCATCATCATGGGGTTGGATGGTGCCAATCATGTCTTCGTCCGAAAATCCCATGACCAACAGGGCACCAGACTTAGTTCTCTTAGGTCCCCGGCTTGGCTCCCCTACGGGTGGTCGACCTACTAACATAACTTTCAATGGCCAGGATCCTGTTCTTCCTGGCGCGGCGAAGACGACGTTTATAGTCCCTATCGGCGGCTTTGGGGGGTCATCTTTGCGTGGCCCTGATCCCGTCTGCCCTCGGCCGCTGGAGGGGTGCAGGAGGTGTTTCAATTTACCATCGCGGACCAGTTGGTCCAGGTGATCCCATAGGCTCTTACAATCCTCCGTGGTATGCCCATGGTCTTGATGGTACTGCCAGTAGAAATTATGGTTGCGTTTCTCGGGGTTTCCTATCATCTTGTTCGGCCACCTGAAGAATGATTCGTTCTTGATCTTTTCCAGGACCTGGTGTACTGGCTCTTTGAACACGGTGTTGATCGATTGAGGATTCATCGATCCTGATTGCCCGGCAAAATCCCTCCGCGGTTTATTATAATTGTAATGGTCCGACCGCGAATCCCTCCGCTCCTGAGAGATAACCTTGTCCTTTCCCTTGCCCTGCTGCTGATCTTCTTCAACCCTCTTATACTTCTCTATGCGGTCCATTAGCTGACGCACGTTTGCGACCGGTTTGCCAGATAGAGATGCCCTCAAGCCGTGATCAGTAGGGAGGCCGAGCTTGAATGTGCTGAGGGCCATTGCATCATTGTTACCTTCCACCTCATTGAACATCTCCCAGTACCTATCTGAATATGCCTTCAAGGATTCACCTTCTTACATGAACAAGGATAGCAGGGAAGAGAAAGGTCTGGCCGCTCTTCGGCACGTGACAAAATGGGAGCCGAATGTTTGAGTGAGCTCTTTAAAGGAGTTGATGGAGCCTGCCTTCAAGCCGTCAAACCACCTCATGGCCACAGGCCCCAGACTGGAAGGGAAAACCTTGCACATCAGGGCTTCGTCTCTGGCGTAGACAGCCATCCTTTGGTTAAAATGACTCACATGCTCCACGGGGTCTGTCTTACCATTATAGATGGTAAACGTTGGCTGGTTGAAACGCCGAGGGAGTCTAGCCTCCTCTATCCTGCGCGTGAAGGGCGATTTAGATATCTGGTTCAGAGCCCTGTTCATGGCATCGTTCTCCATGTCCTCGTGTGAGGGACTTCTACGTTGCCTCTTACGATGAGATTCCTCCTCATAAGTGTAGGACTCGCTGGCTGGTGTCTTGGATTTGTGCTGATAAGAGACATCCTGCTCATCATCAAGATCATCCTCAGAGTATGAGGAAGCCCGTCTCCTCTTTGCATGGCGTAGCTCTCTCTTTAGTTTTTCTACTTCCAGTTGCAAGTCGCGGTTCTTCTTTGCATGGGACATGTGACTTCCGCTCTGTGATTGGCCCTGGCTAAGGCGCACTGTGTGTATGCTACTTTCACGATTTTGTCTCCTCTCTAGGTTGGCATAATGGTCCACGTGTTGGGATGCCCTAGATTCTGCTTGCTGTTCACCTTGTCCTGCCATCATCAACTGTTGTTTTCACTCTTGCACAAGCTCTTCCCACAGACGGCGCCAATTGTAGGGTCAGTTTTTGCGGCCCACGCCCAAGGAAGTATGGATCTGGAGCCCACCGATCCCAAAACAATAAATTTTGTAGAGAGTGGGTGAAAGAGCTAGGCTAATAATGAAAATAACAGTATTCAACGGCAACACCAATGGGAGGATTTGGATTAATGTGTTCTCGGACTGACATGAGTGCCACATCCGAAGAGGTTTTTTTTTATTGATAATCTAGGATTGCAATTACTGGAGCTACAGGAATCAAATATATTCTTTTTTCTTTCCTTTCTCTTTTTTTTTTTTTTCTCTCCCCCCTCTATCAGGGGCATCCTTCCCTTATATAGCAATGCTTTCCTACATCTTCTCCGTCCACTTGTTCATCATCCAGGCACCCACTTGAGTGCATGTCCCATCACCCCACCTTTTGCCTTATGTGAGTGGCGGTAGCTGAGAAAGCACTGTTCATGGGTCTTCTCCACATAAATGCGGCCAGGAAGGTAGGTGCAGTGCATTAAATGTGGTGGTTGAAGTCTGCTCCTTGATATTTCCCTGTTCCCGTTATCTTTATGTGTGTCCGAGGTCCCTTTCCCTCTTGACACGTGTCAAACAGATCACTTGAACCTCTCATGCTCGTGCTGGGTCAAACCTCTTCGGATCCGAGGATGTTGGACTACTCGGACATGTGAACATCTCCTCGGATAGTACACGTGCTCATCTCAAGGCATTCCCCTTTGACATGGGCCTGACTGAAGGCCTCGCCTCCTCGGACGAAAAGTGCTCCTCATTTCAGGGCCTTGGGCCCAATTCGTTGGGTTGGGTTTTTCTCCCCCCACAGATCTAATTAACAACTTGGGTTTAAAACTTGTTAATTCTATCAACCAGTGTCTAAATTTCCCAACAAAAATGATATATGAAGTTTTTTTATTTTTTTTATTTATAAATTTTATAGAAACAAGAAGTACCCTATAGAATTAAATTATTATGCAACCCCCTCTCTATTATGGTCATGGCAAATGGGTGTGGATTGGGCTTTAGTTTGACTTGTACAAGTTTGGGCCATAAATAGGTCATCCTAAATAGGTTACAGATGGATCAGGTCCATTCGGTTAAGGGTTGATCCATATTTTTTTTCACTTGCAAATAATAGTAATAAGAATAAATTATTAAAGTGTGTGTGTTTCTAAAAATATATATATATATATATATATATATATATATATATATTTATATATATTTAAAATCAAAGCTAGAGAAAATATAATTTAAATTCTAGGGATTTTTTAGAAAATAACTACAAAACCGAAACAATATTATTAGTTAGGCAACGTTTCAAACATATTGCATTTCTAACAATTCGACTTCAGAGGAGTTGATTTTACTATTCATATCGCCTACTTTTGCGCCACGTAGATAAAGAAATCGAGTCATTTGGACTCATTTCTTATACACAGAAAATGACTTCACTGAAGTCGTTTTCTTTGTATAGCTATTCATTCTAAGTTCCTACTGAATCAAGCTTGTATTTCAGATGAATCAAGCTTGTATTCTAAGTTCCTACTTACAGCTACTGGGATGGAGCGGGTGGACACGACGGTCCAGGCAGAGTCGGACGGTGGTGGCGCCTGCATCGTCGGCGTTCTGAATGAGCTCCAGCACCGTCGTACCCTCCGAGTCGGCGTTCAACAAAACCTCACGGATCCGCCGAGTCAGGTCCGTCTGACCGAAGTCTTCCAGTTCCACAAACATCGACGACAACTCCATTTCGAGATCAAATCAGATCAGATTTGTCATTCGTGGGTTTAGGTTTTGTTTGGGTTTGGATTTGTCATTCCTGTTTGGGTTTCGTTTTTTTTTGGAATTGAATTGGTCGCCTAAGGGGATTGAGGCTATTTGAATGGGTCGCTGGGATTTCGGTTTCTATACAAAGAAATCGACTTCACCGGAGTCATTTTCTATACAAAGAAATCGACTTCAGTGAAGTCGATTTCTTTGTATAGAAAACGACTCCAGTGAAGTCGGTTTCTATGTATAAGAAATGAGTCCAAAGGACTCGATTTCTTTATCTACATGGCGCAAAAATAGGCGATATGAACAGTAAAATCGACTCCTCTGAAGTCGAATTGTTAGAAATGCAATATGTTTGAAACGTTGCCTAACTAATAATATTGTTTGGGTTTTGTAGTTATTTTCTAAAAAATCCCTAAATTCTAAATTGGATAGCTAATTTTGCGCCATGTGTCTTATCTAAAATTTTAAATTTTTGTGCATGCATTAACACCTATCACGGAAGTTAAGAAAACCACAATAATCACGTTCATTCACCTAAGCAAAAACCTATTGATTGTAAAAGTGCTAAGTATGTTATAGAAAAAGATGTTGAAAACATTGCTTCAAAACATATTTTTGCCAGATGGCAAATTAATTTAAGTGTATTTTTTATTTTGATATTGAATATATTAAAGGTTCTCAAAACTCTATCCCTGATTTTCTCACTCATGAATTTACAGTGCCATAATGGCAAGCCGAAGATCAAAAGATAAACAACTTGCTACAAATGTTGGTAAACAGTTGGTTAAGCATGAACCTGCTTTACCAGTTGAAGTTGCTAGTTGCTTTACTATCCTTGGTACCATTCCTAAACCCAATTATTCAACTGTTCTTGCATCCTTATATGATCCATATGCGGTCGCCATTGCTACTCATCCCATTCAAACTGCTCTTCCAAGAAATCCCAATGCTTTTAGTTATGTCAAAAAAAAAATATTGCCAAAACTTGTTTTCTATTGAACCCAACAGGGCTATGATTGCAAATCCCCAAAAATTTGCTAAAGATTATTTTCCTCTGAACTTTCATTGGATTCCTGAAAATACTAGTAAAGACCTGAAGTATTACTTGACTGTTTCATGAAAAGTCAATTTTCATCAAATCCATAACTTATAAGTTTGATGTATCCAAAATTATTTGTTATAGTGTTTTCATTCTTAACATAACTAATAAGATGACTATTTAGTCATCTTAACATTGGTTCAGGCCATTTCTATTTGCTAGTCTTTGGCCATTGAAAACTTTAGCTGTTTTCTGATTCATAAGACTTCACTTGCAATATTTTCCAACAATATAAGTTGGTCCAGGCGCATTTGAAAATGGTGGATTCAATAGATTGTGGAAAACAAATTTCTCACTTAGGTCCCCCTATCTTTTTTTTTTTTTGGTTTCCTGCCAAACTTTGAATTGATTATGTGAACGTGTGATTTGGGGGGACAAATTTCGTATACACACCCAATATAGATTAAACTGTTTTAAGCTTATTCATAAAAAAAAACTGTTTTAAGCTTGATGCATAAATTTAACCAAAGAAGAGAATTAATAAATGGTAAAACAGAAAGTTGTAGGAAAAATTCATAAAGAATACGACAAAAACACAGACATAAAGAATAAGCTAAGAGTCTTGTAACTCAACTAAACTTTTAGGTTTTTTTCAACAAAGACTTTTTGGATTTTAATCCACATTCCTAACTAACAAATTATTTTAAAAAATTAAATAAAAAGAAGGTATAAATTGAAATCAAACTGGATAATGACAATGGTTTGACACTTGAGCTTGTAATTGTACGCCAAAATGAAGTGTTTGTATTCAAATTTTGTTAATATTTTTTTTTTTCAGTTGGTAATATTGTTAATTTATTAGTCTTTTTTGTGTCATAATAAATCATAGGTAAGATTTTATCAATTTAATTTTGAAAATTTTCTTTCTATTTAAGCAACTCTAACATACTAACATGTACTATATTATCAATAAAATTCTATAAGCAATAAATATACTCGGAAAAGAATTAATTTATGAAATGTTTTCCTCTATTTGTAAAATCTCTTTTATAACTTGTAGTTTTGACAATAAATGAAAACCAAATATATATATATATATTAATCTAATATTTTTGTTATATTTTGTTTATTGTTAGTAACAAATGAGAAATAAAGAATTTGGGTTGGGTCGAGAGATTGGGTCCTGGTTTGGGGTCCCCAAAACGGTGTTGATTAGCAATTTACATAATAGCTTTGTTGTTTGCTAGAGATTTGAGTCTTCAGAGAATTATTTTTGGAAACAAATTCTTGTTACTATGCAGGAATTACAAACACGGGGAGGAATTTTCTCATTTGTGGGTCATTTGACAGAGGAACTGAAATTTCTAAATGTCTTGTTATTGAAAATCTACATTTTGCTAAAAGTCTTGTAATCAATACTGCTAATTTTAGCTGAAGGAAAAGAGCTGTAATAGACAGCCATGATGATGACTTTGTTAGACAATTATTTCAGACACTGTAGTATTGTTCAGTTTGGTCCACCTCCAATTAATGCATCTGGTCAAGGTCAAGCCCAGAGATGAAGGACCTGGGCCTGGGTTCGGCTTGAGAGTTGAGAGCGTTTCTGGGTTTGGCTAGTGCAAGCTAAACAAACCTGACTTTTTAGTCATCCTAACATTGGTTCAAGCAATTTCTGTTTTCTAGTCTTATTGGTTTTTGGTTTCTTCCAAGTTTGAATTGATTTTGTGAACGTGTGATGCGGGGATAAATTATTGCGCACCGCATACACATTTATTATAGATTAATTATTGCGCACCCTCAACATGACAATCATTTTACATGTATAAATTTTTTTTAGGTGGGGGAGTAAGGGTAAGGGTTTAAGTTTTCACAAGAGGGCTTCACACGCATACACTTAAATTAGACTAGAGTAAAATTTCTATATCAGATAAAAAAATAAAAACAAAAACTTATTATTGATTAAATTGTTTTAAGTGTGATGCATAACTTCATCAATAGAGTGTTTTCCTACATTTGTAAAAGCTCTTTTTTTTTAGAGTGTAAAAGCTCTTTTATAACCTGTAGTTTTGACAATAAATGTAAACCATAAAAAATTTCCTCTAATATTTTTATTATATTTTGTTTATTGCTAATATACACAGACAAAGGTTTCAAGCTATAGGTAAATTTTGTTTGTCTTGGTAAATGTTATAATTTGGTAGCATATCCTCTAATCACTGCATGATCTAATTTGCACTCCAAATGTTTTAAGGGAAGAAAGGGACATTCATATAGCGATTAGTAGTCAAATGCCTTAAAACTTTCAACTGACTATATTGGACGTGCTCTCAAGCCTCAGGCCCGTGGAAGCAGTGAAAGTCCCATAGTCACTTGTGGGAGTAGAGTGACCTTTTGCCTCTTTTGGTGGTAAGGTCAGGGGTGGTAATGGGGAAAGAATGGCAGAAGAGCTCGAGACATTATGGCAGAAACTCAAAGTTACTAATGAAGAGGAGGTGAGCATTTCGCTTGGAGGTGAATGTACTAGAGCAGTGAATGAGAGAGGAAGGAACTGCCTGTTTCTGAAGGTGCTATCAAGAAAGGGTATTATGCTAGAGGCGCTGAGGAAAAACATAAGGATGCTATGGAAACCAAATAAAAGCCTTCAACTCTTGGTGATCGAAGAAGAGCTATTCCTGGTGGAGTTTGAAGATGAGCGTGACAAGAGACGAGTCATGGAAATGAGGTCTTGGCACTATGAAAAACAACTAGTGCTCCTTCAAGAGTTTGAAGGAGAACATAACCTGAAGGGCATTGTGCTCAAATGGTCGTTGTTCTGGGTGCAAATATACAACCTTCCCCTGAAGAGTCGAACCAGGGAAACGGGGAAAGCCATTGGTGCCAGCCTGGGGAAGGTCATCGATGTAGATGTGGCAGACATCGAAGTGCAGTGGGGGAAATGTCTTCGGGTTCGGGTTGATATAGATGTTACACGGAAACTAATTAGAGATTGAAAGATTAACTTTGAGGAAAGGGAAGCAAGGTGGGTACACTTCAAATACGAGTGCCTTCCGAACTTTTGTTATAGGTGTGGGCTTTTAGAACATGACTTAAAGGACTGCTTGGAAAGTGAGGGAAATGATAAGGCGGAGGAGAGGGGTGTTCTCCAATATGGGGCTTGGCTGAGAGGAGACTCAATAAGAAGGGGAGGATGGGAGTTTGGCTTTGTAAAGAAGAAGGAGGGCGGCGAAACGAAAAACAGAGCAAAGGTTGCGGTGGATGGTGGACAAAATGAGATGGCAGAGACGAGTGGGAGGGTGGCGCGTGATGAACACATGATTGAAGCACCATGCCTCGGGGAGGGCACACAGGAGCAGCAAACGCAAAAGTCTGTTGGGAGTGAGGTGACTACAGAGGATAATCATGAAAAGGGTTAGGCAAAGAACATTGGTGAAAGCCCAAAAGGAGAGTTAGCTAAAATTCGACAGCTAGTATCTATCAAGGTTTAAGAGAGCTATTTCAGCTCGAGGTTCAACAGTTGCTCGACAGATAGGGTATTTGTCGAGATTTATGAAGTTCAGTTTTTCAAAACTGATTTTCATTCAATCTGTGAATGTATGTTTAGGCTTTCTTTTCTCACAACCCTAAACATATATAAAGATTATTTTAAGGGCTGTAAAAGGTTATGCACAATTGCACAAGAGTACAATTCCACAAGTGTGAAGAAAAGTGTGACCGGAAACCTAGTTTGCCCTAGTTCTTCTTTCTCTTGAAGAAGTTGTTGTGTTTGTATACTATAGAGTTTTGTGACCAAGCAACTTCATGATCTTCATCGTGTGATGAACATAAGAACTTTACAGCCAATATCCTTCTCAAGTTGGTGATTAAGTTGTGTACTGGGATCCGCGCAATTGGTTAGTCACGTACTGGGAGCCGTGCATTGAAAAGGAAAGATTGTCACTACAGAACAAGTCCAATTGGGTATTGGGGTAAGGGTTCAACTGTAAGTTGGTATAAGGTACTGGGATTCCTTTATTTGTAACCGCTTGTTTTAATAATAGTGGATTATCGGGAGTGGTGATCTTAAAATCACCCGGTGGGGTTTTTGCCATGTAGGTTTTCCTCATTTGTAAACAAATCATCATGTCAATTTATTTTCCGCTGCATACTTTAGATAATTGGTGATTTGTTTGTGCTACCACGCGCTTTGCATGTTAATTTGATTAATTAATAAACTTAGCTAATTAATCAATTAATTCATCACAAGAGGTCAATACATTTTTGGCCTATCATTAAAGGTAGGAATCAATGTTTAACTCCTGTGAATAGGCTTTCAAGGGAGTGAAGTGACTCATTAATATGAGGCACGAATGCTCTCACATGGATAAGCGAAGGAAAGCAAGCCAAGTACACAAGGCATCCCATTTAAAGCTAAGCACTTTTCATCTTTTGTAGGAAAATCCCCTTCTCTAGTTTTGGAAAATGGAAGCGACCGCCCACATAAGCACAAGATTTTTTTTCCCAAGCAAATCATTCTTCATTATATAAGCCCATGACAAGTCATTTCCAGATGCTTCTTTCGGAAGAGCACGGGAAAAGTCTATGGAATCCATTATACTAAGACCCGGAAGATCATTGAAGGACTAAAAATTAGGACTCAAAAAACTAGTCAAGAAGGCTTAACTTAAGCAATCACTTAAGAGAAGAAAGGATTTTAGCTTGTTGAATTCAAAAAAGAAAGAAAAGAAGAAGCCAAGTCTTCTTTTTTCTATTCAAGAAGTTCAAGCCAAAGATTGCAGGGGAGTGACTGGTCACATTATTGCTAGTATTATCCAAGAAATGTCAAAATTTCAATTGGTAGTGACCAGACACATAAACAGGATTGGCAACAAGGTAGCCCATGAACTTGCACAATATGCCAAGAGGTCTTTAGATTTGAAGAGCTGGTTTGGTATAGCTCCAGAGTTTGTAGTTGACCTTCTTCGCACAGATGCTTATAGCTAAATTAGGCTGGGTTTTGGTCTATTTTGGTGCCTCTATCCTGATTTCTTCTCTGGTTTGTTTTTGTGTGTTCTGATTTGGTTGTAATTTTTCCTCTATGAATGAATATTCAGTTTAACAAAAAAAAAAAAAAATTAAGATTATTATTAGTGGAAAGATGACAAGGCAAAATCTAGATCATTAAATCATTAAGGAATGGTTAAAATTTAAGGAAATCTATTTGGTAGAGTACTCTAGGAAATCTAGAAGATCTGAATCTTTTATCGATTGCCTTTATGTAATGGTTGGCGACTTGCTCAATATTTAATAAAGTTAGTTGAGCATTTGTCTTTTGGATATCATCTTTATATTAAAAAGACAAAGAACATTACTAGACATAAATAATTAATTTAGTAATAATAATTAATCTTAACAATAATCTTAATCTTAAGTACAATTGACTTTGAATTTTTTATTTTTTTGTATTATTTTTTACCTAGCAAAGTAATTAATCTGAGCAACAATAGACGCATTTTAATCTATTATGAAACAATTATTTTGTGTTTTTTGTTTTTGTTTTTTGTTTTTTTGTGTGTTTATAGTTTGTTAGTACTAAATGAATGTTATTTGTTAAGAGTTTTATAGTTCAACTGGCTGATACTCCTAGTGTGTCAAAATCTAAGATTCAAATTTCCCCTCTTTATTGTAAGTATCAAATTACCAAAAAAAAAAAAAAAAAAAAAAGAAAAGAAAAGAAAAAAAAAGAAAGAAGAAGTTATTTTTGATAGGGTATATATGTTGAAATGTTTTGACTAGAGATGCGATGAACTTGGGATGTGCGTGGTCTTTAGGTTGGATATATATTGTTGAATGTTGATGTGGGAATCATTAGGAAGTTGGAAACCATTAATAATCGTCTGCATTGGGAGAAGAACTCTCTCTCTTTTTTTTTTTTTTTTCTCTAATATATTTTTTGTAATTATTTTCTATCTTCTTATGTTTTATTTATTTATTTATGGATAAAAATAATGTTCTTTTGTAGGTGGATTAAAAGTGAATTTGTGTCCAAGCATGATGGAAAGAGTATATTGACATCAATGTCATACTTGAGAATGTAAATTGCAAATTTCTTTAGTTATGAGCCCAATTTAGAAGTCATCCCCAACTTAGAAGGTGTAAATGTGCTTTATACTTTATAGCTTACTGGCATGTAACTCGTGCAATGCATGAAATTTTTTAAATGTTATTAATATTATTTTCCTAAAGAGAGAGAGAAAAATAAATAAATAAATAAATTGTGCCGAATTAAAGTAGTTTAATTTTTTTTTTTTGGTAAAAAAGTTTTGAGTCGTGTTTTAGGTTTTTGGAGACTATTTCTTATTCTATTAGCAATAGTAATTTCTTATAATTTAAAATGGAGTAGAGATGGAGAAATATTAGGTATTTGTATTTGATGGGAAGATGGACAACCTTCGTAGATAAGCATGAAGAAGGTTTTAAAAAAAAAATCCATTTAGAGATCAACGGGCACGAGAGAGAGAGAGAGAGAGAGAGAGAGAGAGAGAGAGAGAGAGAGAATTTGTTTCTAGGGATTGTAGATCAAAACTATGGATAATCTATTTGAATTTTGAACCCAATAACTCACTTGATTAAAAAAAAATTATCACGTGGCACAAAATTGATAATCTAATTGAATTTTCTCAGCTTTGGCTTTATATGTAGATTTAAAACCCCATCATAAGTCTAGGCAATGTCCATAGCCATAAAAATTTTCATTTTTTTTTTCACAATATTAATGTGACAAATTGATATTTAATCATTTGAAACATGAGATAGTTACCAATATTTGAAAATCTATGATATTTCGTAAGTATAAAGAATATAAAAGATATAATGTAATTACGTAATCCACAATTGGATATGGCATAAAACAAGAAAAAAGCATCCAACAAAACATTTTTTAAACTGTGTAACATTAACAAATAGTGTGTAGTTTTTGAGACTTGCTCTCAGTCCCACATCGCCTAAAGATGTGCCCCACTCATGGTTTATAAGCCTTTGGAGCGACCATGAGTGTACCACTACTAACACCTGAAGGCAGTGCCCATCAAAGGTATTGTCCGCTTTGGGGCGAGTTGCTGAGCAGTTTTTGAGACTTGCAGGCTTGGCTCCCCAAAGAGGACAATCGGATTGTGGGATGCTCGTCCCCCACACTATTTATAGTCTTTGTCGGCGTAACTTATGGTGGCTAAGCAAAGAAAAATGACGAGACCACGAAGACCTGTCCATCTCGATGTTGCACCAAGTCTTTGCCCACAGAACACTTCAACTGTTTCTGATTCAACAGAATTGCAATAGCTTCCAACAATAAGTAGGTCCAGGTGTAGTTGAAATTGGTGGATTCATCAATGGATATGATAGGAAAACAAATAGCTCACGTATATAGGTCTACTTTTTTGTTTTTTTTGGATTCTTGCCAAGTTAGAATTTATTATATGAATGTGTAATAATGCAGGGACAAATTTCGTCCAGTCATGCATATACACTCATTATAGATTAAACTTTTTTTCCAATTAATAATATAGTTAATTTATTAGTCTTTTCTGTGACATAGTAATTCTTATATAAAATTTTATCAATTTTAATTTAAAAAAATTTATTTTTCTATAGCACCAGTAATAGGTAATTGTGGGGCCAAATAATCCTGTGGCCCAGCCCACTGCTTTCCTGGACCGAAGGCCCGAAGCCGAGGAGACAATCCAAGTTCGGGGACGACCTCATCATCGGACGTCCGAGGGTTTAAAGGATAAGCTCGAACCGAACGGTCACCTCAGCATTAAATACACCTGACAATCACCCAGGCCGCCTTAATAAGGAAAAGACCTCACCAGTATCACCTTGGAGGCCGTGACTCCCAAAGAGACTGGGAAGGCGGCTGATGGGACAAGCACCTGAGCCAAGGGGGCTAATCGCTCAACAAGTGGAGGGCTAGGATCAATTGTAGGGGGAATATATAATGTAAAGGAATCCTCCTGAAAGTGGGAGGCTGGGAAAAAGAGGGGGAAGCAATAAAAAAGAAAGAAGGAGAGAGAAAAAGGGGAAGAGCCTCCTCGGCCCATGGCCGACGAGCCCATCCCAGATGTAATTTTATCTAAGTCCTTTGTTCTTTAAATAAAAGAGGCCGGAGTCCACGCCACTCGAGCGCCGGCGGGTGCCTAGACCTTCAACCCACTCTCTACAAATTCATTGCGGGGTTCGTTGGGCTTTTGACCCCGGTCCATTGGGCTTGGGCAGCCAAAAACCCAGTCCCCACAATTGGCGCCGTCTGTGGGAAGGATTAGTGCACCGGTGGGCGCAATGGGTGACCATCCTAAGTAACCATTCTATGGAAGATCGACGGTGATGCAAAAAAAAACCATCAAAAAGAAGAACATTGCAGAAAGATAAAAGTTGGAAGACAAGAGATTTATCAGTAAAAAAAAAAGAAGACTTTCTATTATTTCATAAAGAAAAATTTACAGATTACAATCAGAGGCCCAGGTGGACCAATCCTAAAACTAGCTAGAGGGAAGTGTCAACCCGTGCTCTTATTGGCATAAAGAGAATGGGAGAACTTGACAATAAGAGGGCTGGAGGGGGCTGGGGCTAGCTCGTTCCAAGGCCCTCAACGACTCCTTTCTCGGAGCGGCGGAGCTTGAACAAAGCGAGGAGCAGATACAGGGGCTCCGGGACGCCCTCCCCATGATGTTCCCTTGATTCTCTCCAACCTCCACGAGCGTTGGCCGTCGGTGACGGCAACACTCGGGCACTGCCCGTAATGAGAGTTCGCATGTCTCCTCCGTCGGGGGTGCGCTCTGAGGAGGGACGTTAGGTACTTCAACAATATCCCTCCGGGCCACCGTGCATGGCGCCATCGGGGTTACGCCTAGATTCTGCCGCACCGAAAGCCCAGTGGGGGCTGCGGCCACCACGGTTCTTGGCGCGGATGTCCTCACACCCGCCCAAAACCGCCTCATACCAACTGACTCCAGTCACAATTCCGGCGGGGTTATTAAAGGGGATGGAGAAGCTAGAAAGGTGTGTTTTTTCTGTTTGTGTTGGGAAGCTCATGGAGTATGAGGAAACCATTCCCCTCAGAAGGCCTTATATAGAGGTATAGGGTTGGTGAGAATTAATTCACGCGGAGCCCAAAAAGAGGGTTACCGAAGCGTTGGATAATAATGAAGCCATCAATTCACGAGGCCATTAATGAAGACGCGTCTCGCGCACTGAAGCGTCAGGCGCGGAATACGAACGGCCAAAGGACGCTTCGCAAATGACAGAGATGAGGGCTCGAGATGGAGATGAGATCAATGCCACGTGCAAGATCATGAGCCTCCCGAAGGAGGAACCGTCCTCAGTAAAGCAAACCGAGGACAAACTCCTACTTCCAGATGCCAAGCGTTAGACAGAACCAAGGCACTGCATGGTCCTCGGACTCAGGCCTATGGGGAAACTAACCGCTCCAGATGCCAAGCGCTAGGCAGCAACTGTACCTAGGCCTTGCATGGTCCTCGGACTCAAGCCTACGGGGAGCTAGCCACTTACCTTGAAGGCAGCAACTGTACCTAGGCCTTGCATGGTCCTCGGACTCAAGCCTACGGGGAGCTAGCCACTTACCTTGAAGGCAGCAACTGTACCTAGGCCTTGCATGGTCCTCGGACTCAAGCCTACGGGGAGCTAGCCACTTACCTTGAAGGCAGCAACTGTACCTAGGCCTTGCATGGTCCTCGGACTCAAGCCTACGGGGAGCTAGCCACTTACCTTGAAGGCAGCAACTGTACCTAGGCCTTGCATGGTCCTCGGACTCAAGCCTACGGGGAGCTAGCCACTTACCTTGAAGGCAGCAACTGTACCTAGGCCTTGCATGGTCCTCGGACTCAAGCCTACGGGGAGCTAGCCACTTAGCTGGTCACTTATCTCGAAGACAGCAACCGAACCAAGACACAACATGGCCCTCGGACTCAGGCTAACGGGGAAGCTAAATGCTTGGGATGAACCTAAGTGTTAGGCAGAACCAAGGCTCTGCACGATCCTCGGACTCAGGCTCACGGGGAAACCAACCACCTAAGATGATCCTAAGAGTTAGACAGAACCAAGGCACTGCATGGTCCCAGGACTCAGGCCTATGGGGAAACTAACTCCTTCAGAGGATTCCAGGTGTTGGACAGAACCAAAAGCACTGCATGATCCCAGGACCCAGACCTATGGGGAAAACTAACTACTTCGGGGAATTCTAAGTGTTAGCCAGAACCCAAAGCACTGTGCGGTCCTCGGACTCATGCTTGTGGGGAAGTCAATCACATCAAGGAGAACCTAAGTGTCAACCTAAAAGAATTTTCTACCCAGCCCTTAGGGGAAGATGGGCCCACTCAAGCACACATGCCTTCGTTGCAGCAATTGGCGCCGCGACTGGCCACGGTGCAATTAAAGATAAAATTACACAAGTAAAGCAAGAATGAATAACGTGCAAGAAAGTAAACAACCACAACAAACAGGAAAGAAATAAAGCTCGCGTTTCATTGAGTTTGCAAATGTTACATGATGAGAACCACATTACAGTCACAATGCTAAAAGAAAAAAGAAGAAAATACAAAGGACCAGAAGGACAACAAGGTCGGAGGGCCTGCCTCACTCATTTATACTCCTCCCTCAACCGGGGGCTGGACCATGGCAGCATCAAGGCTCTCTGAACTTTCGCCAGAGGGGACGGCCCGCGAAGGCGAAGCAAGAATGGTGGCCTCCTCGGCAGGGGGAGCTTCAGCTCCAGCGCCAGACTTCACAGCCTCCTGGGGCGCCTCCCCAACGGGGTCCTCACTTGATTCAGCCACCTTGGAAGGGTCACTTCCTTGGGCGGGCTCGGCCACGGGCTCAGCAGTTAATGTGTCCTCACCCGTAGCGGTGCCGGCTTCCTCCACAGCCTCGTCGGCCTCAGTGCCACTTGGAGCCGCCTCGCGGATGGCAGGGGGGTAGTACACGTTCTCCTCCTTCCACAGGTCGGATGAGGCCTCGACCCCAGCCTGCCTAAGAGCCTCTCGCCAAACCTCGGCCGAGTAACGCCTGCACAACGCGGGGACTTCAGACCTGAAGGTTGCTGCGGTCTCTTCCATCCCCGTGGTGTAAGCCTCCTCCTCGGCCTCCCTCTTAGTGGCCAAGGCCTCCTCCTTGCCCTGGTCAGCCTCTAACTTGGCCCTAAGGGCCTCATCTCTCGCCCACTCAGCCGCCTTTTTGTCCGACTCGGCGGCGGCCACCTTTTGGGGTAGATCAGCTAACAACCCCTTGGCAGCTTTCAGCTGCTCCTCCGCCTCAGCCAGGCGCTTTGAGTAATCCTCGGCCTGCTTCTGAAAACCAACGAGGCCGGACAGTGCAGTATCCCGGGCACTGGTCATCGCACTCAGCTCCTCCCAGGCTTTGGACAGATCGGCCTCAGAGTGTTTCAGGACCTGGGTGGCCTCCAGACGTTTCTCGCGCTCTACCTCCATGGCCTTCCCCTGGCTCTGGGCTATGTCCTCCAACCTAAAGGTAGCCTGAACGGCCTGCCCAACAAAACAGACAAATCTTTAGATGAGACCAAAAAAGCGAAAGAGGAGAGCTACACCTAGTAAAAGTCCCAAATTTTGAGGAGCTTACCATCCCCAAATATCGCTTGAGGCAGAAGAAGACCTCCCTGCTCCTCATAGTCGCCAGTTCTGCCATGTCGGCGGGGAGTAACAGGCACCTTTCAACCGCATCGGCTACGTATGTGCCCTCGCCCTCGTTTAAATCTCTAAGGGAGGAGTCTTCCCTCAGCGGCGCCCCACGGAGCATTGGGGCCGGGAGCCAGGCCCTAGGCTCGGGTTGGTCATCAATCTGTTTGTCCAAGCCTCGGGAGCCTATCTTCAGCTGTTTGGAGGGCCGCCGGTCATCACCCTCCTCCCGTAGGGGCTCGGACCTCTCCTCGGCTGACCTTTTGCCCTTATCCCTCTTCTGCTTGGGATCAGAGGGCTCACGCCTGGAAGGCAGACTCGTCTCGGGCGGAGGGGGAGGAAGCCCTGATTGTGCGGAGGCCGACTTGCCCTGGGCAGAGCGAGTTCTCGGAGGAGGAGGAGGGACCTCTGACTTGGATTTCTCTGGCTGGCCTTCAAGTAGTTCGGCCAAGCTAACTTGCGGCTTCTTCTTGTAGCCCATTTTTCGCCGAGAAGAGGACCTGGATGCTGAGAAGTCCGCTTCGGTCAGTTGAGGGTCACCCAAATCTCCTGGAGGATCCTCGGACTGGTGAGCTTGATCAAACACCTCAAATTCGTCCTCGGCGGGACCAAAATCAGCAACCTCCACGTCTCTCTCGGGGCCTGCCTCGGCGGGCTCCGAGATCCTAGGAGAGAAGGAGGGACCCGCAAGTGTTGCGCCTCCTGATGTGGAGGGCACCTCAGGGAATCGAAACCCGTCCTCGGTCACCGTTATCTGCTGAAGACGAGGATCCTTGGCTCTAATCACGTGCTTCGGCGCCGCAAATACCTTGTGAGCCGGGTCGTATTTCAAAATTTCGTGAGCGGCCCTAACTTGATTATCTGCTGCGTTCACAAAAACCTCCGCCCTCAGCGCCTTCTGCAAGTCTTCTCGGTTGATTAGGCCGAAGTGGCGCGTGAAGGCGTGCGGATCTGCAAAAGGAAACACCTCCATATTAGAAACCAAACATTGTGAGAGAAAGGGGGAAGAGAAAGGATGGAGCTGATTAGGGTCCTAGAACTCTCTCTCTTTCCATTTTTCCACTGCCCACCTGGGGTCCCCTCCGTCGTCGGGCAGTGAAGGCCATCATGCCAGTCTCCAGACACGATGAGAAAATCTTTGTTCAACCCCTTGCTGGACTCAGGGAGACACTGAATGAGCCGGACTCTGTCATCCCTGGTCTTCAGATAGTAGGTTTCGCCCTTCAGGCACTGGAGATTATAACACCAATTGACGTCATGGTGGGTCAGTCTCAAGCCCATCTTCTCATTTAGGGCATCCACACAGCCCAGAACCCTAAAGACATTAATGGCACACTGAGTAGGGGCTAGTCGAAAGTGTATCAAATAGTCCCTCATCACCGGACCCATGGGTATCCTCATGCCACCTTCGACGAAGGCAACGATGGGAATCACCACCTCACCCTCCTGCCTCCGAAAGCGCCACTCACTCTGCGCACAATACCTCAAGCCCACGTTGGCCGGTATCTTGTAATCGGCGATGAATTTCTCCATCGCCTCCTCGGTGAAGACATACTTCTTAAAAATACCCATCCCAAACGAAGCCTAGACGAGCTAAGAAGGTGTAGACGAAAAAGAGGCAGAGAGGAGAAAGGAAAAAGTTCCAAGGGAGATAGAGTGACTTACAGAAATGTGTAGAAGCTCCTCGGACAGGCCTTTTATGCTGAAGATGTGGACTCTTGGGTGCAAAGATGCAGAAGAACCGAGTTTTCAAATGGGTATTTATACCCTAAAATCAAGGAATGGAGCGGATTTTCCCACTCCCAACCGTCAGGCGAATCCCCACCGTTGATTAACATCTTACCGTTGCACGTGGGGAGCATAAAGCCGCCTGGATTTAATGAGGGGCACGTCGTGCCCTTCAAGGCATTAATAACGCTTCTGAAGCAGGCGGAAAGACTCCAATACCCCCAAAGGGCCGAACTCCAGCGGTACATAATGCATGCCCGAGGACATCAAAATCCTCCTCTCCGCCCGAGGAGGGGATAGCAAAATTTTGAGGGGCTATTGTGGGGCCAAATAATCCTGTGGCCCAGCCCACTGCTTTCCTGGACCGAAGGCCCGAAGCCGAGGAGACAATCCAAGTTCGGGGACGACCTCATCATCGGACGTCCGAGGGTTTAAAGGATAAGCTCGAACCGAACAGTCACCTCAGCATTAAATACACCTGACAATCACCCAGGCCGCCTTAATAAGGAAAAGACCTCACCAGTATCACCTTGGAGGCCGTGACTCCCAAAGAGACTGGGAAGGCGGCTGATGGGACAAGCACCTGAGCCAAGGGGGCTAATCGCTCAACAAGTGGAGGGCTAGGATCAATTGTAGGGGGAATATATAATGTAAAGGAATCCTCCTGAAAGTGGGAGGCTGGGAAAAAGAGGGGGAAGTAATAAAAAAGAAAGAAGGAGAGAGAAAAAGGGGAAGAGCCTCCTCGGCCCATGGCCGAGGAGCCCATCCCAGATGTAATTTTATCTAAGTCCTTTGTTCTTTAAATAAAAGAGGCCGGAGTCCACGCCACTCGAGCGCCGGCGGGTGCCTAGACCTTCAACCCACTCTCTACAAATTCATTGCGGGGTTCGTTGGGCTTTTGACCCGGGTCCATTGGGCTTGGGCAGCCAAAAACCCAGTCCCCACAGTAATATATATCAATGAAATTCTATAAGCAATATATACCTTTTGAAAAGAATTATTCTACTCTTTTTTCAATAGAGTGTTTTTCTCTATTTGTAAAAGTTCTTTGATAACTTGTAATTTTGACAATAAGTCTAAACCATAAAAAATTTTCTCCAAATTTTTTTGTTATATTTTGTTTATTCTTAGCATAGTTGTCAGTATCGATACGTATTGTACGATTAATATCGTATCGTGTACAAAAAGTTCTGTATCGTAAATATATATTGTAGAATCGTACATATCGTACAATATATAAACAAGTGCGTTAAAATGATTTTTTTTTTTTAGGGTTAAAATTTGTTCTTTTATTTGAGTCCAACATGTTTCTAACTTGTTTTTAATACAAAATTATTGGGCTACTTAATTGTACCCAATAAAATAACATGTCTATGATTTTTTTTCTCACTCTTCTCTCTTTCTCCTCTAAAATTTAGACTACACACTTTACACTTAACTTTCATATTTGCAAATTTCTTTTCTATACTATGAATAAGATATTAATTGACAATATAATTATTTTTTATTTTTTATTTTTGTTATAAGTCTAAATAGCTAAAATGCTAAGAAAAAAAATATAAAGAAAAATTATTAAAATAAAAGAATAAGAAGATTTAGTAAATGCTGATATGATGAAAAAAATGTCAATGAATAAATAATTTCACAAGATAATGAACATTATGATAACATTGACTTAAATGGAGTTTATTAGACAAAATGATGACTATAAATTAATTTTTTTGGCTCATATGTCATGTATTTTATTGTTTAGTTTAATCAATTTTAATGTGTAGATTATATATAGGTGTTAATTTGATTTTAATTAGTTTTTTAAAATATTATTACCTAAGTAATTATTAAATTTGTTATTAGTTGAATATATTTTGAATTTATAATTAATATATATATATATTTTTAAGTATATCTATAATTTTTTTTTTTATAAATTACTAGATGTTTGTGTATTTTACGATATACAATACGCATGATATAGAAAAATAAAAAATCAATTGAACATATATAATTCACATTTTTTATATAAATATTCATATGACTTTTTAGTATACTTTTATAATTAAAAAATATATATTTATTTTAAAAACTTTCTCTAATATAAATTATAATATAACTATAATAATGTTAGAATAACAAAACGTGATTTATCAAAAGGAGTAATTCTTAGGTACTTCCGGAGCACGGAGAATGGTGCTCCCTCTTCTCACATTCATGGTGGGGTCTACTCATTAAATTTATGATAGGGTCCACCATGAATGTGAGAGAAGGGAGCACCATTTCACTATACTCCGGGACTACCTAAGAATTTTTCTATCAAAAGCACTTTTGCAGTTTTACTTATGGGTCATGTTAACGGATACCCTTAGAGCAATTGTAAATAAATCATAATAGGAAAGTTTTGATATCACTTTTATAAGAAATATAAAAAACTGTTAATAACATTTGTTATTTTATTATTCTTTTTTTTTTTTTAGAAAGTTTCAATCTATGGCGTCCGCTCCTGATGATAGCTCTTTTATCATCAGACCAAGACACCAATCAGTTTTTGGCGTAGGCAGGGATTAAACCCTAGGTCTTTTATACAACTATCAGAGACTTTACCAGTTAAGCTGACTGGAATCCACTTATTTTATTATTCTTCTAATAAAATGTTTCTAAAAATAGTTTTTAATTCAATATTCTAAGGACAGTGATTAACATTTCCCTTTACTTATTAATAAAATCACCCAATATTAATGAAGCTTTACAAGCAAAGACGGATTCACTTTTAAAATCAAGTTGCCATTATAAATGTTCACAGCAATAAAGTACAATATATGGAAAAGAAAAAAAAGAAAAACTTATTTGCTTTAACTGTGAATCGTGAGATTAAGATTATCGGTAAAATAGTGGATTTGAATTTGATGGTGAGTGGTTGTCAAGACTCAAGAGATGCTTGTGTGATGATTTCATTTTGTTTTTGGAGAGACATATAGACCACTTCCCCAGACAATTAAACATTATTGGGTATGACCGTATGGGTATATTTCAATTTGAATTGGCATAAAAGTATGGTAAAGCATTACTGGGTATAATTTTAAAGAACCAAAAGATTGAAATTTAATTATTATATAAATGAGATAGCTGCTAATTTTTGAAAATATTGATATTTTGCAAGGGTACAAGCATAAGAAGCATAAAAGAGAGTGTAATCCACAGCTGGATATGTCAAAAAAAAAAAAAAAAAAAAAAATTCTCATAAAAAAAATGAAAAAGAAAAATCATTGAATAAAAAATTATTAAGTTATTTGATATTGCCAAGAGATTTGGAGTCTAGGAGAAAAGGGATTCAAGAGTATCCTATTGTACCTATTTCAAAATAATAATAATAATAATAATAATAATAATAATAATAATAATAAATAAATAAATAAATAAATAAATAGTTATGTGATTGTGATATCAACAAATAGCGTGTAACAAGATCGTTGTTAGCTTTTTAATCACCTTTCATCCGTGTTTGAGCGCTCTCCAAAATGAAAGAAATTATTAGGTTCATTAGAAGACCGTTGACGTGGTCTTCTCTGACCTCCCAATCAATAAAATGCTGTTATTTATGCAAATGTGACATCATTTGATAATTTTTATTTTTTATTCCCTGTACTGATTATGAAGCTCACGCATATATTTGCATAAATGATATTATTTCATTGGTCAAAGAGGACTACATCAGTAGTCCTCTGTGTAAATAACAATTTCTCCCAAAATGGAGCCTCGCTCCTTCTTGTTATTAATGGTGTTATGTTTTCAATACCAAAATTCCACACTCGTGATTGACTAGTGCAAGCCAATCAATCTTACTATTTTAGTCATCCATCCTAACATTGGTTCAAGCCATTTCATAGTGGCCAAGCAAATTTAGTATTCATTTGGATACTTCTTATTTTGTTGAAAACTGAAAATAATAAAAAAATAATAATAAAAAAGTTACTGATCATACTACGGTTACTGTTCATTAGCCTAAATGCACTGTTCATATCCCATGAACAGTGCAATAAGTAGGCGTTGGTTTAAAAATAAAATAAAAAGGCAGACGCAGAGGGAGAGACGCGCAAACCAGATGCTCACTTAATGTTGTCCATCTTAACTTTGCACCAAGGCTTACGGCACAGAAGACTTCCAAACTTCCAACTATTTCTTATTCGATAGACCTCACTTGTAATAGCTTCCAACAGTACGTTGGTCCCACTTTTTTTGGTTTTTGGTATTTGGTTTCCTGCCAAGTTTGAATTGATTGTGTGAACGTGAAAGGCAGGGACAAATTTCGCCGCTGCATAACTCTCATTATAGATTAAACTCTTTTTTCAAATGATAATATGGTAAATTTATTAGTCTTTCTTCTTGAAACAAAGTAAATCTTATGTAAGTTTCACAAAAAAAAGAAGAAGTAAATCTTATGTAAAATTTTATCAACTTAATTTTTGAAAATTTTCATTTTATACAATAAATTCTATAAACAATAATTATATTTGAAAAATAATTAATTTACTCCTTTTTATATAACTTTGTCAATAGATTGCTTTCCTCTATTGTGAAAGTTCTTTCATAACTTGTAATTTTGGCAATAAATCCAAACCATGAAAAGTTTCCTCTATTTTTCTTTTTTGTGTTTAGTTTATTCCTAGTAATAAATTTCTAAAGAGATCTTTTTTTGAGATTTAATTGATGTAGTGGAATCCAAAAAAAAGCACACACGACGCTCTCTTAGTAAACTCCAAATCCACGAGGGATCCCTTTAATCCACAAAGTGATAAACTTGTAATCCACAAGAGAAAAAAATAGAGAAAAACTCTAAAGGCTACAAAACATATAAATACTAAAAAGACAAAACCCTACGACAATTAGGAAAACATCCAAAACCCTAATTCACCCTACCACGAGATTAGGTGGCAAAATGCCAAATTTTACCAAAAATGAAAAATTAAATTAAAGGTAAAATTATAAACTACAAACTTTAAGGGTTGTCACTTGCAGTTTTTTATGTAACTTGTAGTTTTGAATCCACAAAGTTCTTTTATGTAATTTGTAGTTTTGAAAATAAATCCAAAACATGAAAAATTTCCCACTATTTTTTTGAAATTTTTTTGTTTAAATTTTTCAAGAGATTTTTTTAGATTTATTAATTATTTTTAAATTATCAATTGTCCAAAAAGTTTAAACTATAAAAAATTGTGAATTTAATCATTTAACCATAATTTTAATTCTTCTAAAAAAATATATAATTCTAAAAATTATTTTGTTTTCCTCTTTTTTTTCTTAATTTTTCTATCAATATTCATATGTTTTTATAATTTAAAAAAAAAATATACAGTATAAATAAAAAAATATACAGTATAAATTATAATATGAATATAGTAAAAAAAATTATAATAAAAAAATTTTCTAAAAAATATATATAATAAAAGAAACACTATCTATAGTAACAAATTTTGAAAAAGGGAGAGATTATTAGAGTCACGTGTTTCGGTATTGTCAAACCATGCCAAATTATGCGTCTTTTATTGAGTTTTGATGTGTCTTAAAATTGTAATTGAAGATCAAATACTTGAAGACACAAAGTTTGCTTAAGAAAAGCTCAAGAAAAACACATTTTCAGCACTTTTTCAACATGTACCTCAATAACAGCCCGATACTTACTCAATAGAAGCTAGAAACCTACTGCCTCCTCGAACCAGAACCTATTGCTATCTTACAACATAGGTCTAAACAGCTCAAAAACAGACTTATTACTGATGTCTTAGTCCAGTGGCAAGGTCAAGGTCCTGCCTGGGAGTCTCTCTATAACTTGCAGTATCAATTTCCTTACCTCGTGGGTGTTTCGATTGGGGAGTACTGATAGGTATTGGTTAGTGAGGTATGTCAGTTACTGATTGGAGGGAATAAGGGTTAGTTGCTAAATTGGAGCGAAAAGTAGTTAGATGAGCTGTCAGGAAGTTAGTTAGTGTAGGTATTGATTGTATCATATTGTAATGCATATATTGGGGAGCTATAAAGAGTGTAACATCATCCAGAAAGTAACAAGACAATTCCATTCTTGCTCTCTATCTTTTCTTCTTCTTCTTCTTCTTCTTCTTCTCAATTCTAGATAAAACCTGTGGGTTCCTACTTCCTATCATGTCCTGCTTCTTGTTACTTCGCATCCTGCATTAATACGGAAAGAGAAGAAGGGAGTATAGTTGAATTTGAGGGATGAGGCAACAGATTTGGGTGTGGCAAAATAGATGGCTTTTGTTTGGTATTGTGGGAGCTATTCTTTGATTCGTATTTTTTCCAAACATAGAAATAAGTATGGCAACTGACAGGGACAGAGCTACAGCGGCACCATGGCCACTTAGCTTTTCAAAAATCCCTTTTACTGTGTAGGCCTATTTTAGAATTTGGCCCAATAAAGCTGATGGCGTCCCCTGATATTGTCCTTCGCCTCCTTAAACCAAACCCCAAAAAAAAGGCCCAATAACAACAATCCATTAACAAAAATTAAACGAACAGTATATGTAAGACCAAACATTTACTAAAACCCATCATATTCATTTAGTCAAAATATTTTTGCAAAAATTCAAAGCAAAAAAACCTAAATTGGAACTGATCCGGTCACTTTAATTTTTTTGGGGAGAATGAATAAAGTAACTAAAGTGTAGAATATAACATTTAAATAAAGTTCGATGCAGCTGTATTTTCAGACTTTAAATGCTTTGGTTTTGGGGCAATTATTCGAAATGCTGCTGGTGAGGTAATGGCTGGCATGTCTGTTAAGGGACCCTATGTGAATAATAGTGAAGAAGCTGAAGTCTTGGCATGCAGAAAGGCGATAGAATTCTCTGTTGAAGCTGGTTTTTCAGAGTTAGTGATTGAGGGTGACAATGCAAACGTGATGAGGGCAATCTCGATTCTTTTAGCTAATAAATCTCTGTTGGGACACATATATGAGGACATTCGTAGTTATCTTCATAGGCTGCACCAGGGACGGACGCAGGATTTCAAGTTAGGGGGGACCGGAGATAAGCGAAAAAAAAAAAAAAAAATTCAAACGCACATCCATATAGTCACTGGCGGAGCCATGAAATTTTCTTAGGAGGAGCAAGTTAGTTATGCCTACATTGTGTTAATAGGTTAAGCCTACGTTGGCTCAAAATGCAAAAAACTCAAGTTAATTTGGCCCAAATTATGGCCAAAATTAAATTACTTTATTTCACAAACTAACTTTAAGTAAACTTGTGCCTACATTTTTTTCACTGTACTAAATTATTTGTACTTAGGTTAATAGGTTTGAACTTACCTTTTTACATTTTAGAGCTTTTCTAAGGAGTTACATCTAATGTTTCAGCATTTAGGATAAAAAATTGATTAATAGGTATGAAATTTTGAAGATTTATATAATAATTTTTGTTAAAAAAAAGTGTGAACAATGAAGTGCAAATTACTATTTAAGTGCAATTAGATCAAATCAAACAATTAAAAAATTATTTGTCCTCCTACTATTATCAAATATAAATAGATAATCTAATATTCTAATGTAAACCACATTATTATATATTATATTATTATTATTATAAATAGATTTGTACAATATATATATTTTTAAGGTTTTTATGGGCTTTTGAAAACTCTTGGGTTGGCTGGCTGAGGGGCCTGAGCTAAAAACCAAGGGGGGCCCAAGCTAAAAACCAAGGGGCTCAAACCTGTTTTTTTAAAATTTTACATACTAAAATTTTTTTCTTTGGACCCAGGGGGGGCCCGGGCCCCCTTTGCCCTGCACCTGGGTCCGTCCCTGGGCTGCACTCGGCTTCCATTAGTTTTGGGGGGGGGGGGGGGGGTGGGCAATATGTTAGCACATTTGTTGGCTCAATATGCTAGGTGTAGGGATATTAGGCCCGGAAGTCCATTATACATTTGGCCATTGGGCCTATGGCCCAAGTCGAGGATCAGGACTAGTCCGAGGAGAAAGACTCTCCGTCATTAGAGATCGTGTTAACGAATTAAAGAGTTGGTTCTGGCCGTAAAAGCTCAGCGAGACAAGCCGAGGGTAAGTGTCTCCTCGGAAGAGAATCTCCTAGAAAGTTCTGTTGGTATGAATAGACATTGTGGAGACATTAGACTGAGAGAAGGCTTCAGATATCTTAGGAAGAAAACTGTCATCACCGCATTTAATGTTCTGCAGCTACTTTCCTGGCTGCATTAATATAGAGAAGACCCCTGAACAGTACAAAGTTGGCTACCCCAAGGCATACACAACCAAAGACGGGTGTCTGATGGGACAAGCACTCAAGTGGTAATGCAGGTGATCAATAAGTGTAAGATCAAGATGCTTTAGAAGGAACTATATAAGGAGAGAGGTCCTTCATAAAAGGGGGATCGAAAATCCTAAGAAAAAAGACTAAGCATTCAAGGATCAAACTTGTAACCGAATTTGAGGATAATAAACAAGAACAGTTCACCTCGGATCCTGCCGAGGACTATTTTTTCTTCAATATAATCCTACTTCTTTTCATTCTCCTACTTGAATCCATTCCAATATCTGTTTGATAAACAATAGCTCAGTTTTTCAACTCATTCTCTATAAATTTATTGTTTTGGGCTTCTTGGGTTTAAGTCCTTCCACGTAGTGGGTTTACTACCCAAATCAGGTCCTCACACTAGGAATATCTCTTATGAACTTTATTGGTTGGAGGACTCACCACCACCTGCTGTGGCTGCTTTGTATCAGGATTCTTTACATCTTAACGAATGAATGAATTTTTTGTTTTCAAAAAAAATAAAGTTGGATAATTACTACGTAATTGCTAATGGTTGGTTGAGCATTTTATTGATTGCCTTTATCTAATGGTCGGTGACTTGCTGAATATTTAATGAAGTTAGTTGAGCATTTGTTTTTTGGATATCATCTTTATATTAAAAAGACAAAGAACATTACTAGACATAAAGAATTAATTTAGTAATAATAATTAATCTTAACAACAATCTTAATCTTAAGTACAATTGACTTTGAATTTTTTATTTTCTTGTATTATTTTTTACCTAGCAAAGTAATTAATTTGAGCAACAATAAATGCATCGTAATCTATTAAGAAACAATTATTTTGTGTTTTGTGTTTTTTTTTTTTTTTTTTTTTTGTGTTTATAGTTTGTTAATACTAAATGAATGTTTTTTTTTTTTTTTTGCATGCCTAAATGAATGTTATTTGTTCTTATAGTTCAACTAGCTGATACTCCTAGTGTGTCAAAATCTAATATTCAAATCTCCCCTCTCTTATCATAAATATAAAATTACAAAAAAAAAAAAAAAAAGTTATTTTTGATTGGGTATATATGTTGAAATGTTTTGACTAGAGATGCCATGAACTTGGGATGTGCATGGTCTTTAGGTTGGATATATATTGTTGAATGTTGATGTGGGTGTCATCAGCAAGTTGGAAACCATTAATAATCGTCTGTATTGAGGGAGGAACTCTTTTTTTTTTTTTTAATGTATTTTTTTTTTAATTATTTTCTATCTTCTTATGTTTTATTTATTTGTTTTTAGATAAAAATAATGATTTTTTTGTAGGTGGATTAAAAGTGAATTTGTGTCCAAGCATGATGGAAAGAGTATATTGACATCAATGTCATACTTGAGAATGTAAATTGCAAATTTCTTTAGTTATGAGACCAATTTAGAAGTCATCCCCAACTTATAAGGTGTAAATGTACTTTATACTTTATAGCTTACTAGCATGTAACTTGTAACTTGTGCAATGCACAGAATTTGTTAAATGTTATTAATATTATTTTCCTAAAGAGAGAGAAAAAAAATATAAATAGAGTGCGTCGAATTAAAGTAATTTAGTTCTTTTTTTTTTTTTTGTAATAATATTTGAGTTGTGTTTTGGGTTTTCGGAGACTATTTCTTTTTCTACTAGCAATAGTAATGTGTAATAATTTAAAATGGAGTAGAGATTTAGTGTTTTGGAGACTTTTGGCACTTGAAAGAGGTAAGAGATGGATAAATGGTATTTGTATTTGATGGGAAGATGGACAACCTTTGTAGATAAGCATGAAGAAGGTTAAATAAAAAAATAAAAAAAAAAATCCCTTTAGAGATCAATGGGCACGAGAGAGAGAGAGAGAAAAAAAATTTGTTTCTAGGGATTGTAGATCAAAACTATGGATAATCTATTTGAATTTTGAACCCAATAACTCACTTGATTAAAAAAATAAATAAATTGCCATGTAGTGCAAAATTGAGAATCTAATTGAATTTTCTCAACTTGACAACTTTGGCTTTATATGTAGATTTACAGCCACATCATAAGTCTAGGCAATGTCCATAGACATAAAAATTTTCATTTTTTTTTACAATATTAATGTGACAAATTGATATTTAATCATTTGAAACATGAGATAGTTATTAATTTTGTGAGTATAAAGAATATACAAGATATAATATAATGACGTAATCCACATTTGGATATGGCATAAATAAGAAAAAGCATCCAACAAAACATTTTTTTTTTTTAGCAACAAAACATTTTTTTTTTTAATTGTGTGACATTAACAAATAGTGTGTTGTTAATCCTTGCTTGCATTTTACTCCTTGTTATTAATGGTACTACATTTTCAATACCAAAATTCCACAGTCGTTTCCCTCTCCCTTGTATATGTATGTGTTTGTTTCTCAAAAAAAGAATTTCACACTCGTGATTAACCAGTGCAAGGACTTCTTCATAGTCTTCCTAAGATTGCTTCGAATCTTCAAGCTATTTCTAGTCTTTGTCGGCGTAACTTACGGTGGCTAAGCAAAGAAAAACGACGAGACCACGAAGACCTGTCCATCTCGATGTTGCACCAAGTCTTTGCCCACAGAACACTTCAACTGTTTCTGATTCAATAGAATTGCAATAGCTTCCAACAATAAGTAGGTCCAGGTGCAGTTGAAATTGGTGGATTCATCAATGGATATGATAGGAAAACAAATAGCTCACGTATATAGGTCTACTTTTTTGTTTTTTGTTTGGATTCTTGCCAAGTTAGAATTTATTATATGAATGTGTAATAATGCAGGGACAATTTTCGTCTAGTCATGCATATACACTCATTATAGATTAAACTTTTTTTCCAATTAATAATATAGTTAATTTATTAGTCTTTTCTGTGACATAGTAATTCTTATATAAAATTTTATCAATTTTAATTTAAAAAAATTTATTTTTATATGGCACCTGTAATAGGTACTATATACCAATGAAATTCTATAAGCAATACATACTATGGGGTCAAAGAATTTGGCAACCGCAGCCCACTTCATACTAAGCCCAAAGCCCACGCCGAGGAGGAAGAAATGTCCGAGGACGAAAGAAGCAAATCCAAGGTGTCCTGAAACATCACCGAGAACAATCCTGTCCTCGGCCAACCAAGATCACAGAAGGGAAGAGCGGCATGCCATCAAAGGCAGCCTCCCAGAGCATCCCAAGGAAAATGACAGGTACAATGGGTCAGCCATGGGAACACAGTGGAGGAGCAATTCAAATAGAAACTGTCACCTCCGCATTAAATGCCCACAACTAACGTCCTGGCCGCATTAATGGGGAAATGACCTCTGAACAGTGCTGCCTTAGTTGCTGCAACTCACAGGAGGTTTAGGAAGGTGGCTGATGGAACAAACACTTGAGTAGTGATATGCATGATCAACAAATGGAATGCCAAGATCAACTGGAAGGGGGCATATAACATAAGAAATCCTCCAGAAAAGGGGTGGTGGAAAAACAGAAAAGAGAGCAACAATTTATATTGTCTCAAAAACCCTTGTAACTAGGGACAGAAGAAATAATAAGAACAATAAGCCCCTCAGAGGAGAGCTGAGAACCGAATTTTACACTTTAGTCTACGTCCTTGTTATTCAACACATTCATTGCCATGTCTAGTTGTTGTAATCATCACTAAGGCCTAGTTCTTCAATCCACTCTCTATAAATTTATTGTATTGGGCTAATTGGGTCTGAGTCCACTCATCCAATAGAAGAAGTGCTCAAATCCAGTCCCTACACATACCTTTTGAAAAGAATTATTTTACTGTTTTTTCAATAGAGTGTTTTTCTCTATTTGTAAAAGTTCGTTGATAACTTGTAATTTTGACAGTAAGTTAAACCATAAAAAATTTTCTTCAATTTTTTTTGTTATATTTTGTTTATTCCTAGCATAGTTGCCAATATCAATACATATTGTACAATTCATATCGTATTGTGTACAAAAAATTTCATATTGTAAATACGTATTGTAGAATTGTACATATTGTACTATACATCAACAAGTGGGTTAAAATGAATTTTTTTTTTTTTTTTTTTTTAGGGTTAAAATTTTTTCCAGACATAGAAATAAGTATGGCAACTAACAGGGACAGAGCTACAGCGGGACCATGGCCGCTTGAGCATCTCCAATAGATGCTCTATAGCTATTTTTTGGAGCAAAAACACCCCTGTTAACCATGGTTTTCAGACCCGGACCGTTCATTGAATCGTAAAAGGGAGAGGTTCAAGGTTTTTAAGATCGAACCGAGATTGAACCGGGGTCGAACCGTGATGACGTCATAATTAATTTAATAATTATTTAAATATAAATAAATATATTAAAAATTAGTATAAATAGAAAAATTAAATTAAATGACCCAATTAAATATAGAAATCTATATTTTAAATGTATTTTTTCATATCATAACTTTCACAAGACAAATAAGAAATATCATATCCTAAGTATACATAGATATAATATTTATTTATTTATTTATATGTTGATTAGTTAAACTCATGATAGTAATATTGTAATAATATAGGAATTAGAAGGACACTTAGTAATTTTAAACTAAAATAATTATTATATACTATCTATTGACTCACTATTTTTTCTCTACTATTCAAACTTTTGTTTTTGAGTAAACAATAATACTTATTAGAACATACACGAAAAATGTAACAAATAAAATATTATAAGTACTTTTAATTAATATTTACAATTTTTTTTAAACAAAAAAAATTTAATATTACAAAATATTTCACAATTTTTTTGTCACAATTATGACATAGCAAAACATAGCAAAGTTTGAATGGTCAAATCTCAGGTTCTTCAAATGGGTTAATTATGACAATTGATGGATTAATTATGACACTTTGCTATGCCACGAGATGGATTAATTATGACAATTGTGTACTGTGCAGTAATGTCCACAGTGTACCAGACCTACAGCATAAAAAAAAAAAAAACAAAAAAAACAAAACAGCATGTTCTCCCTATTCATTGTACCATTACTTGGAAAAATACAAAGAAGTGGCTAGTGCCACATCAGGGGCTAGATCTATCTAACGGCTGAAACATTTTGCCGTACCAGACCTGCAGCATCAAAAAAAAAAAAAAAAAACAAAAACAAAAACAAAACAGCATGCTCCCTCTGTTCATTGTACCATACTTGGAAAAATACAAAGAAGTGGCTAGTGCCACATCAAGGGCTAGATCTATCTAATGGTTGAAACATTTTGCCATATTTAATTCAAAAATAAAAAGTCTTCTTTTTTCCCAATGCAAGTCACGTGAAGGGCTTTGAAAACATAACAAAGAATTCAAAACAAGCACAATCAGAGAGAAGGTGAGAAACTCAGAAACCACAGCGGTGGAGATGGAAAGAAGAAAGAGAAGAAGGAGAAAAAGAAGAAAGAAGAAGAGATAGGAGCAAAAGACGAAGATGAAGGCCGTGACTGGTGATCTGTGCTGGGTTGCTAGTTTGCTGCTTCAACTTCGCACAACCCTTACTTTGTCATCTTCTTCTTCTCAATTTGTTTTTTTTCCCTCACAAATCTTCTGGTTCTAGATTTGAAAAAAAGTCCAAAGTGCATGCCGGCTAAATCTTTAATTTCAGCCTTTTCAGGCGGTATTTGTTGGAAAAAAAAGGAACCATGAGAACCGCTAGAACCGTTCACGGTTCTCAGAACTATGAGGTCTGACCACGGTTCGCACGGGTTCTTGCTTTTTTCCTATGGAACGGTTCTTGATGCTAAAAGAACCACAAAAATGAGTAGTTCGAGGTTTTTCCGGTCGGACCGTACGGTCCGGTCCGAGTTTGAAAACCATGTTGTTCACACTCCAACAGATTCTCCATCTCCATTTTTTAGATTAGATTTGCTACAATGCTTCTCTACAAATAGAAAACACTGTAGCTTTTACTATTCATACTTCAATTTTTTTTTTCTATTATAATAATCAGGTATTGAATAAAAAAATATTGGAAGATGTGTAGTTGTTAAAAAAAGAATGAATAATGAATAAAGAATGAATGAAAAAATAATATTTAAATGGGATGGAGAAAATGATAGAGAACCAGTTGGAAAGTATATTTGAAAAAGTAAGTAGGTAAAAGTTAAATATCATTGTTCATTGTCCAAACAGTACAAAATTTTGGCTAATCTGCTGGAGATGCTCTTAGCTTTTCAAAAAGTCCCTTTTATTGTGTGTTGAGGGTCATTTTTTGTGAAACCCAAATTGAAGGAAGGAAGCCCAACCCAACAATACGGGCAACAAAAGAAATGGCAAGTGTAGAATAAAAGCATTAAGCCCAAGCGGCAGGAATAATGGATCACAAGCCCATAATATAAATAAATGGGGCTTGAGGAAGCAAATGGGCTCAAAAGAGCCTGGAAAAAGAGAAATAGCAAATAGCAAATAGCAAACTCATGGGTAGTGTATGATGTGAAAAAGTAAGAATGTTAGGAACCTAGAGGTTCCTAATGGGGATAGGTATGAATTATAAGGGAATTGATGGGAATTATAGGGGAATGGATGGGGATTGTAGGAAAATTGACTTAATTCGAGGTAGTCACCCTCCATAGAGAAAGAGAGAGATTAAAAGAGAGAGAGAGAGAGATGCATTAATGCACTAACAAATTGGTTTATTCTTCATTGATTTCTAATGTTGAATTACAATTATGTATTTATATGAGACTAGCTCTAATTTCATTGGCCCACATAGCTCAAGATAATTGGCTAATTAATTCAACATGTGCTCTATGAATTAAACCACATGTTAAATGAGCTACATGTGCTCAAATCCTAACTAACTCATCCTAATCTCAACTAACTACCTAACTAAAGGAATTACAACAATTATTTCATATTCCTAACATTTCCCTCCCTTTGAAAACACCTTGCCCACATGGTGTTTTTATTGAGTGACACCTTCATGAGGGGAAACCAACCACTAATCCAATATGCTAAAGCATCTTGACCGTTGAATTCATCAAATATTTCCAAGCAATTAATCACAGCCCATTAATAAACTGAAACAGTCACATTGATTTAATCGCCATTGAGACACGTTGGCCACACCATTAAATCCTCAAGATGGATTAAGCCCAGCAATGACAACGATCTTGGAATAACATGCTGCTGAAAAATGAACTCGGGGTAGTTACTAGCACATGGCCATGACTGAATGATGTAAATTTTGTCCTTTCTTTGAGAAGAACCTTCCCCTACTACCTTGGTCCCATTGTAAAGTGTTGTCTAGGAGCACCATTTCTTGACATGTAGTACAAAAAGATAACCACATAATGCTTTGCGAGAAGTAATTTGCTTCCAAGGACACATTGGTATAGTTCACGAGGTTCACTGGGAAAAGACGTCACATATTGTTTCTTGCAAGAAGTGATTCTTTCTTCTTGGAAATGAAGATCTAACAGTGTTGTTGCTAATAGCCTGACATTCCATTCTTCATCATCTAAACAATAAGTACGTAATGCTCTTGACTTTAAACATAATTTCTTATAAAAATTGTGATCAGCTGGGCTATGGAACCCATCATTTATCCCACAGTTGTCACCACCATTTGTTGGTGTGAAGGCTTCGGGATACATGTTGGCTTCCATAAGTGTAGCCAAGAGACCTTCTAGGAACATCAACTTGGGCTTGCCACCAAGAAATCGCCATGTAAGTGCGGAATTCTCAAACATAGAAAGGAATGTGACTCCATCTTGATGACAGCCAGGGAAAAGAGAGGCTTTGTCACCGTATCCAAGTCTATGATCAACCTTAAATCCATTTACTCCACATGAAGCTAAGTTAGTGTGAAGCTCATTATAGAATTTAGAGACCTTAGGATACACTATATCCAGGCTATGCATGGAGAGGCTATCCAAGACCAAGTATGGTTTGTTGCAAAGTATTCTTGGGGGCTGCACTATTCTTGGGGACTGCACTGGACATGGGAAAGCATGGTGTTCTTCTAGTACTAATTCCTTTAAATCAAGAAACTCTTCAAGATTCACCACATCTTCACTGTCATTCGCATCTTCACTGTCAAGGATAATTTTTGTTGATTCAACAACCTGGAACTTTTCACTTTTTCCTTCAAGAAGTTGAAACTCTTCTTTAGACATGTTTTCAAGATTCTCTTGCACTCTTGAAAGTTCTTCCTTTATGGCCATGTTAGATTCAGCCAAGGCCTTCATCTTCTTTGAAATATCATTGGCTTCTTCTAAGGCTTTGTTCAACATTTCCTGTAATTCTTTCAAAAGTTTTCTTTGATCACAATTGCTTTTCTCCGGATCAACGGCTCTAATACCATTTGTTAGGAACCTAGAGGTTCCTAATGGGGATATGTATGAATTATAAGGGAATTTATGGGAATTATAGGGGAATGGATGGGGATTGTAGGAAAATTGACTTAATTCGAGATAGTCACCCTCCATAGAGAAATAGAGAGATTAAAAGAGAGAGAGAGAGAGAGAGATGCATTAATGCACTAACAAATTGGTTTATTCTTCATTGATTTCTAATGTTGAATTACAATTATGTATTTATATGAGACTAGCTCTAATTTCATTGGCCCACATGGCTCAAGATAATTGGCTAATTAATTCAGCATGTGCTCTATGAATTAAACCACATGTTAAATGAGCTACATGTGCTCAAATCCTAACTAACTCATCCTAATCTCAACTAACTACCTAACTAAAGGAATTACAACAATTATTTCATATTCCTAACAAAGAATGGGTCGCAGCAGGTTCAAAGCAATGTAAGTAAAGAGAGTAGGAGATTGTTGGCAAGCCCACAAACCCCAAGGATGAGTATGAAGTAATTGGGTCAGGGAAGCCCAATGAAGTTAGTAAAAGCCCATGGGAACACAAAGTTAGGAAAAAGGGCCGAGGAAGCCCAAGACAAGCAAATGGGCCGAGGAAGCCCAAGACAAGCAAATGGGCCGAGGATTCCCAAGGGAAAACACAAGGGACACAGGAGCCCATAAGTAAGAAAACCCATGGCCATGCTAAGCCATTGGGGAAAGAATAAGCGGCAGGCCTGGAAAGCCCCGGCAGGATCAAGTCATTACAGCAGGAATGATAGAGTAGTATGGTAGGATATGATGACAATCAAGAAATGGGCTGAAAGAAATGTGAAACCCAGTATTAAATAAAGTCTAGCCCCTAAGGGGAACAGGGAATTATAAAACAGCCCACATAAAAGGTCGAAGAAGGGCGGCAGACTGTGCAAGCAAGCCTCCAGATTGCGGCAAGCGCATAAGTAGCAGGCAGATTTTGGACATACATGAAAGGGAAGCACGTACAAGGCCCAGGCACCACCAGCCTATACCCAGCCAATATGGGACATGGTGGGGTCATGGATCAGAGGTAAGGGGGTATAGTTTGGTGGTGGGGAGAGGGGAAAAGATCTATTCTGCGGCTCCTGCCCAAACTCTTTTGAGGGGTACATCCTGCTGGGATGACAGACCACCCAAAAGAAGCAAAGTTGAGGGGGGAACCATTAGGTGCATGCCATGACGGATAGAGAGAGAAAACACCTACACCGTGGCAAGAAAGGGTGCCACGGTAGACGAATGAATAAAACAACTTGCCTTTGTCTGGCAAGGGGAAGTGGCACGCAGATGAACCCTTGGTGGTCGGCAAGTATACCCAGACCAGACAAAGGTGGTTAAGGGGCAAAATAGTAAAATTTGGTCACGGCAGGCACTATAAGAAGACCCTTGCCGTGCCCAGAAAAGGGGATTGAAAAACAGGGGAGGATCACGAAATAAGAAAAGAAAGAAAGTAAAAACAAAGGAAAGAAAAAGATAAGAGAGAAAACAGAAAACAAAGAGAGTTAATACGGTGGGCATGCACCAGTAGGCCGATTTCCCTCTCTCCCCTTCAAAATCCTGCTCTCTTCCAAAAAAGTAAAAATGATTCTTTTGGGCATTAACCATTCAGGTCCGGTTCCCTCAAAGCCATTAATCCCCAGGGCAAGATCTTTCCTGGGAGATTATTTGCATTGAGAGGAGGCGTTCTTCCTTCTTTCGTTTTACTTCTGCGGACCAAACTTAACTTGATTTTATGCTCATTCTTGATTAACTCATGTTATCATTTACTCTTTTATTTTCTTTGTAAAAGTCATTGTTATCACAGTGATTATGTCTCATAAATAGGGATTATTTTGTCATTCTCTATTAAATAGTCAGAGTACTCTGTTTTGTTGTTATTATATATGCCTGCCATAACTCATTTGAAACAGCTCTGCCTGCCATAAGCATACTCCTGGCAGACAAGGCATAGTTTGTGCACAAGCCGGCCCAAATTGAGTTGCAGTTGGACCGGTCTCAACTCCCTTACTCAGAAACATTCGGGCCCAACAAAAAATGCCCCTACATTAAATTGGCGACTCCCCTGGGGAGTTGAGAAACAGATTAGGGACAAGAGCCCTTGTAAACAAATGCCTCAAAAGTCCAGGACGACACGAAATATGAGTGCCGTGCCCTCACAAGCAGAATCTAAGCCAACGACACCTCACCAACAGCAGCTTAACCAGGTAGAGGGTGCCAACGGAATGGGGGTTAGACCCCAACCTCCTTCAAGAATCCCCGCAGACAACGCCAACACCTTCGTTGAGGTGTTGCAGGCTCTACAGCACTCGCAACAGCAAATGATGGAAGAAATCCGTCAGTTGAAAACAGACAGAACGAAGGAAAAAGAAAGCCAGCATAATCCAGAACATGCGGCAGACAAAGAAGAGACACCAGCAGGAGGTGTCCCACAAAATCCGGATCAACGTTTTATTACTATGACTGAAGTAGCGGCTTTCCTGGAGCAAGAGAGAGCCAGAGGACCCAAGGAGAGATTCTATGCACGAAGGCCTCCATACCCACTAAAGGTGCTCAGTAAACCATAGCCCAAGAGGTACGAGCTGCGAGCTTTTGCGTAGTATGATGGTAGGAAGGGAAGTGCTGTTGAGCACATGAGCAAGTTCATTGATACACTTGGCCCTTACGCCGCAGACGAAGACTTGTGTCTTCGAGAATTTTCTAAATCACTATGTGACCAGGCTTACACTTGGTACATTGGCTTAAAGCTAGGATCGATCCTAACATAGGATGACATGGTGGACGTATTTTGTACTAAATATGTCAACGGAAAAGAAACGGTAACACTCGCGACTCTGCAAGTAACTAAGCAGAGGAATGGCGAAGACTTGATGGAGTACATCAAGAGATTTAGGGACATAGCACTTGATTGCTATGACCATTGCGAAGAAATGACACTAGTAGAGATGTGTATGACGAATATGATCAGGGAGTACAGGGCTGTCCTGGAGAACTTAGAAATCTCCTAGTTTGCATAGTTGTTACAAAAGGTAAGAAAAACTGCCCAGTCTGTAAAGCCAATCACGGACAAGAGAATTGCTCCGCAAGCCATGACAGTGTCTACTGGTGAGTGGAGAAGGAGGACCGATGGGAGAGAGTACGATACTCCCCTACCAATACCATGCATTTCAAAGGAGCTAGATGTACTGCTAGATAAGTGGATAGCAGATGGAGTTTTCAAATCTAATCAGGTTGCTAGGGAGCCTACAGAGGTGGATCGGAGGGACCCATGCTTTTGTCGTTTGCATAATTACGTACAACATCCTACCGCAGAATGTTAGGCACTTCGCAGACTAGTGCACCGTAGGATCAAAGAAGGGATTCTAGAACTGTCCGAATAGGAAGTCCAAAGAAACCCACTCCCAAATCACAAAAGGAATGGTGTAGCGGTGGTGGTAACCTGCGCGGACCCAGGAGAAGACGAAGAAGAAAACTTAGCCTTGCCTGCAGCGGCCATTACCACTTTACAACAGAGTTCCAAGTTCAAAAATTTGTTTGACCAATTGGGACTCACAGCAAAGGAGAGAAAGGTAGCCACGGAGGCTTTGGTGAGCATTGCCTCTGGTGCAGGAGTAGAATATCTGTCAGCAGAAATCCCAGATGATAGGGCTCTCTTACAAGAGTCAACTAAAATCACTTTTAGTGATGAAGATATGGAGGTGGGACACCCAGATCACAGGAGACCCTATACTTAACGGCGTCCATAAATCAAATCCCCATAAAGAGAGCCTTGGTAGATACAGGTGCCTCTGTGAATCTCATTCTGGTGAGCACTTTACAAGCGGTAGGAATTTCAGAAAGAAAGATTCAGGGGTGCCCAATGGAAGTGATAGGGTTCGGCAGAAGGGGCGAGTACACCACAGGCCACATTCAACTGTGGTTGAAAGTAGGCCCTATAGCTTCTTTAGCTCGATTCCACATGGTGAAAACAGAAGTATCCTATCATGTGCTTTTGGGAAGGCCATGGTTGCACAAACACTGATTGGTTCCATCCACCTATCACCAGTGCGTGAAAGGAAGGCTGAATGGCAGAATGATACGTATAGCCGCAAACCCTTCACCATTCGAGCAGGCAGAAGCCCATTTAGTAGAAACTATGTTCTATGATCAATGGACTCCATCCAGGAAAAGCTCAGTATCAAAGCCACAAGGTACCTTCGTGACTAAGTGGGAAGACGTCTGAGATGACCCAAAGCCTAATCTAAGGGAATTATTGGCAAGAATGAGGAAAAGGAGAGAAACACCCGCCGCAGAATCAAATGACACATCCCAATGTGTCAGGGTCCGAGGCCTTGATGGCAAGATTGTATACAAATTATGAAGGTGCGCGGGGCCCGTGATTGAAACACAGACGGGTCCTACCCAGGAATGGCAGCACGAGAATTTAGTGTGTTGCGTGGTTTAAGAAAGTTTAGAGGGAGAAAATAATAAGGAGGAAAGTAAAGGAGTTATGGCAGAAAAAGAGGTACAAGTTATGGCAGAAAAAGAAATGGAGGAAGTTGACCTGGGGTCTGTTTCGCAAGAACCGAGACCCATCTCAATTAATGCAAGTTTGACAAGAAAAGAAAGATCAGAACTGGTGCTGCTGTTGAAAGAATTCAAAGACATCTTCGCATGGGACTACAGTGAAATGCTAGGGTTAAACCCTGGGCCAGTTGCAAATACACTAAATGTGGACCCAGAGGCCAGTTAGTAGCCCAACCTGCCAAGATATTTCACACGAAAATAGAAGGGCAAATAGTCAAAGAAGTACAAAAACTGCTAGCCGTAGGATTCATCAAGCCTATTCAACACTCTCGCTGGCTATCCAACATAGTGCTGGTAAAGAAGAAGAACAGTCAGATAAGATGTTGTGTGGACTTCAGAAATCTCAACAAAGCTTGTCCAAAGGACGAGTTCCCATTGCCAAATATGGATTTACTGATAGATTCTGCGGCAGGAAGTGTCATGTTCTCATTCATGGATGGTTTCAGTGGGTACAACCAGATCAGAATGGCACCAAAGGATGCGGAGAAAACTGCTTTCAGAACACCCATAGGAAATTTCTACTACACTGTGATGCCCTTCGGGTTGAAAAACGTAGGCGCAACTTATCAACGAGCAATGACGGCCATATTCCACGATATGATACATTAGGAGTTAGAAGACTATGTGGACAACATAGTGGTTAAGTCAAAGAGGAGAGAAAACCACTTCTGTGTGTTGAAAAGAGTATTCGAAAGATGCAGAGCCTTTAAATTGAGGATGAACCCTCTCAAATGCGCATTTAGAGTATCCTCCATGAAATTCTTGGGTTTCCTGGTTCACAGCAGGGGAATAGATGTAGACCTAGCGAAAGCCACGACCATTGCAACTAAGAGACCTCCAGCCACGGTAAGGGAACTAAAGAGCTTCCTAGGAAAAGTCTCGTATATCTAGAGATTCATCTCTGGGTTGGCATCAATCACTTCGGCTTTCACCAAGTTACTCAGGAAAGGGCAAAGTTTTGAATGGGGAGAAGCGCAACAGACGGCCTTCAAGAGGCTGCAGCAGATCATGATGAACCTCCCCACAATACAGGCCCCAATCCACAAAAAACCATTGCTACTTTACATGGCCATCAATTCGTATGCCATTGGTGCATTAATCGCCCAATAAGATGGAGACGGCATCGAGCAACCAGTGTACTACATCAGCCGCGCCCTAAAAGATGCAGAAACTCGTTACCTAAGGGCAGAAAGGGCGTGTTTGGCTATTGTGTATGCCTCACAGAGGTTACACCATTATTTCTTGGCCTACGAAGTATGGATGATGACCAAGTCCCACGCCATCAAAGCTTTGTTACAGTAACCAATCCTCTCTGGCAGGATATCCCAGTCGTTGTTACAATTGTCACAATACGACTTGAGAATGGGGGCATTTAGAGCAGTGAAAAGTTAGGCTATAGCAGACTCATTGGCACAGTTTCCAGGAGAGGAAGAATTCCCGCTGGGCGATGAAGTTCCAGGGGAAGTAACTATGGCAGAAGAGGTCAGAGAGCAATGGGTAATGAAATTTGATGGGTCTTCTATTGTCCAGTTTGGAGGAGTGGGAGTAGTTTTGTACCATGAAGAAGATAAGGTAGTAGCACTATCATTCAAGCTGAAATTCCCCTGTTCAAACAACACGGCAGAATACGAAGCCTACCTAATTGGCCTGGCCACAACTCTTGAAATGGGAGTTAAGTATTTGAGGGTACTAGGTGATTCGAACTTGGTGGTCTGCCAGACCAAAGGGAGTTTCTCCCTAAAAGAACCCAACTAGCCCCGTACAGAGCAATGGCCCAGAAAATGGAAGAAAATTTTTCAACTTTTGAAATAGAACATGCTCCAAGGAACGAAAATCGGTTTGCCGATGCGTTGGCTGCACTAGGCTCGCAAATAATGTTCGAAGGGGATAGCACCAGAGTAGAGGTCAGCAAGAGAGAAGAATCCATAATTGAGATGTTGAAAGGAAGGTTCCAGAAGGAACACTGCAAAGGGGATTGGCGGATCCCTATAAGGGAAGCTTTGATGGGGGAAGAAGAAGTCGTGGAGCTAAAAATACTTAAAGACTACGCCCTGGTGAGGGGAGAACTGTACCGTAGGATGCCGGGTGAAGTCTTGTCTAGATGTGTGGGGCAAGAGGAAGCCCAGAGAAAGTTGAAAGAAGTACATGACAAGACTTGCGAATCCTGCGAGGAGGTCAGCCTTTACCGCAGACTTCAAAGGGCAGGCTTTTATTGGCCAAACATAGGTACAGATGCAGACCAGGTCCAAACCCAGTGTGGGAATTGCCAACTTGCGGTAGATAGAGAGGAGAGATACGCTATGTTCATTAGCGAAGATTGGAGAAGCCCATTCATATAGTACCTGACAGAAGGCATCCTGCTGCAAAAGCACGGTGAAAAATATAAGCTCAAGAGGTTGGCAACATGCTACTTTTTGCATAATATGGTCCTTTTAAAAAAAAAATGTATGATAGGGACCCCTTAAGGTGTTTGGGCCCTAAAGAAGTAAGATAAATGGTGAAAGAAGTGCACTCAAGAGAGTGTGGGGAGCACCAGGGAAAGAAAAGGTTTTACAGATGCCTGCTGCAAATGGGCTACTACTGGCCTACCATGAAAAAGGATTCAGCAGAATTTGTGAAAAAATGCCACAGTTGCCAAGTACAGGCCAATTTGATTCACACTCATCCGTAGAATTTGCATAGCATGGTCACACCATGGCCCTTCCACACTTGGGGGCTTGACTTGGTTGGATTGGTGAATCTGCCATCGCGTGGATACATATGGATACTAGTGGCTACAAAATATTTTACTAAGTGGGCAGAGGCAGTACCACTTCATAAAGCCACAGGAGGAGCAGTGGCGAACTTTATCAAGGAAAACATAATTGTAAGGTTTGGAGTTCCCCACAAGATCATCAGTGACAACGACATGTCTTTTGTCAACAGTGATTTGAGGAAGATGCTTGAGTTCTACCAAGTCAAGCACCATCGGTCATCACCTTATTACCCTCAATGAAATGTGCAAGCAGAGGCAACGAACAAGACTCTTATAAAGATTATCAATAAAATGAGCCAAGAGTATACAGGAGGATGGGCAATGCACCTGCCAGACGCTCTTTGGGCTTATAGAAGTTCACCTAAGTCAACCACAGGTTTTTCACCTTTTTCCTTGGTCTACGGAATTGAGGTGGTAAGCCCAGCAGAGAAAATGACCCCATCCTTGAGAGTCATGCAGATGCAAGAAAAAGAGAAAGAAGAAGAAGTCTTTGTGGTAGAAAGGTGAGAAGACCTAGAAGGACTTGATGAAAGAAGAGAAAAGGCCCAAGAACGCAGCCGCAGATACAAGCAAAGAATGATTGAGGCCTATGGCAGGATGACTAAAGAGAGAATGTTCGTGGAAGGACAACTTGTTCTAAAAATGGCAGACTATGTTAGAAGAGGCCTGGCAGGACCATCGAAGTTTACACCGAAGTGAGAAGGACCACTTGTGATAAGGGAGACACATCCAAGTGGGTACTACCGTTTGACTCAGATGGACGGTAGAGACTTAATGGATCCCATCAATGGGAAATGGTTGAAACGTTACTATGCCTAAGGAGAAAAGTCATGTGATTATCCTTTTCTTTTGTTTTGTTGAAAAAACTCTTATGTTTCCTTTTACCTTTTCCACCTTTTAAGTGACTATGTCACAAGACAAAAAAAAAAAAATTGTAACTTGCTTTCATTAGGATGCAATGAAAAGCACGAAGTATTATCATCATATGTCACAGCAAAAGCAAAAAACAGTAGTAAAGTGTAGCATCATAAGTTACAAACCCAAACTGTGGCAAACTAGCCAAATAAGTGCTATAGAAAATATAGTGTACTAAATAGAGTAATAAGGCGAAGGAAACAACAAAACAAAGAAGAAACTGCATCATCATCAATGAAGTCCAAAAATGAGTGGCTGATCTCCAAAACGACTAGGCCCATCTATGCTAGAAAAAAGGCGCTCGCGACGGCCTTCCAAGTCTGCCATTTCCTTTCTCAGAATCTCGAGGCATGAGTCAATAGCATCAACAGTAGGCTAGACTCTCCTCATGAAAATGGCTCAGGCAATCTCTCGAAGGTGGTCCAAGATAAAATCCACAGCGAAACCAATATTCACAAGCTCCTGCACCGCAGCCTTCCACTACAGGATCCTCTCGGTGGAGACAATGTCAATAAAGTTGTGCTCAATATCATTCAGTACACTCCCCAACATCCTCAAGAAATGCTCTCTTGCGGAGCGACCAAGTCGGAATCCCTGCATGAAGTCCCCACGGTTGCTATAAACCGTCACCAAGTGAGAAGCGTAGTCCTCAGGAATTCTGAAGCCATGGAAATCTATATGAGGAGGTCCGGAGGCCCAGAAATCCGCAGGTCCAAGATCATTGACTTCAGGTTGGTCAAAGTGTGCAAAAAAAGGCTGCAGCCTCGCTCACAGGATCTGGAATAGTGGCGGAACTGCTGCCCACTTCAAACTGAGAAGGCATCGTAGGAAGTGGACCTGTCAAGAAAGCACAAGGCATGAAATGAGAAACCTTGGTAAAAAAAAAAAAAAAAAAAAAAAAAAGACAAACTCATGGGGAAGAAGTGAAGAAAGAAATAAGGGAAAAGAAAGTTCACCAAGGCCAGTGATAATAGGGGCTGTGGGAAGGATAGAGACAGGCACAGAGGGAACGGTGGAAACAGACGTTGTAAATACGGCAGAAACTAGTACAGAAGATACGGCAGGAATGGGCGCTGTGGGAGCAGCAGGAGTAGCTACTGCAAACACCCTACGTCTGCTGCAATTCCTAGCCCCTCAAAGGTCTCTGAAAACAGAGAAATAAACATGCAAATGAAAGGGGAATAGTGAACTTAGCAAAAAAAAATAATAATAAATAAAGGAGGGAAGAAAGCACATACCCATTGTCTCGGGTGGAACACTCTCCTCTTCTTCGGATTCAGAAATTCTCATCCCCAGGACGGGCTCATCATCAGGATCCTCGAAAATGTCCTCAGACTCTTCAGAAGACAAATCAGCGTCAGGCCCATGGGTGGTAGAAACAGGAATGGAGGAAGGAGTAACAACCAGAGAGGAACCGTCCTTCACAGCCTGAGAAATAGCAGCGAAGGGGTCACCGGTGGAAATGACAAGAGGCGTAACAAGAGTAGCCTCGATCTTAGTAGCAGCAGGAGGGGTGGCTCCCCTTTGAACAGAGGGTGTCACGGCAGGAGTAGGGGTGACCTCACTAACCTTCCTAGTATGAGTACCCTCATCTATGGGTACCGGCCCAGTGGGAGAGGTAGGAGCCTCAGCAGGAACTCCATGCGTAGCTGCAGAAGGGGCAAGTGTTGCAAACTCAGCCCCACCAAAAAAGCCCTCCATGGGTCTACCCATGGGGGCAGAAAGCTCCTTGACAGTAGGGCGATATATAGAAAGAGGCTCGGGCTTATCCTAGAAGACAAAAAGGAGAAGATATGAAGATCAAAGTAACTTTTTGGGTGAATGAGGAAGCCAAAAGCGTGTAGCAGACTGAACACATGCAAATAAAAAAGAAAATGGAGAAGAAGAGAGAGGAAATGTACCTCCAATTCAGGTTCATCGAGCATAATGGGACGAGTGGCTAACATATCCTCTTTATGCTTAGACTGCAAAGGAAAATGGGGACAAGAGACAAAGTCAAAGAAAGAAGTCAGCAAGCATGTCAGATTCAACCACGGGAAAAGTCCAATATATATATAAATAAATATATATATATATATATATATATATATATATATATATATATATATATATATCTATTTGAAGGACAAAGCAAAAAAAATTAAAAGTGACGTACTCTCCGCTGAGTGGCAAGCGCAAGATGGGGAGTTGTCTTCCTCTTACTGCCTCGTGTTCTGCTGGCAGGAGTAGCGCCTATGGGTGGCTGAGGAGTGGCAGACTTGGGCTTGCTGGCAGATTTAAGTTTGGCAGGACCTTTCTTGACTGGTGCAGGAACATTTATCACTTTAACCTTCTTTTCCCAACCTGGGGGATAATCACCTGTGTGCCAATACCATCCTTTCTTCTCCTCATCCCATTCAAATATGGCAGACCGGCTATGCTTCCTAGCATATGCCAACACGAACTTGGAAGGAAGGAGCAACCGAGGATTAGGCGAGACAACCATACTAAGTCCCTTAGGAGGAATGAGAGAGAAACCGTGACTACCAGCCAACTCTTGCTCAAACGAGGTCATTACAGCCTGCCAGTATCCATGCATAGCAGGGGTGCAAAGGCCCTCCCTCAGCGAGCTAGGAACTGTGATTGCACTAAAATGCTGTCTCTAAAAATCAAAAGCAGTATGTCGCAGAAAAGGTCTAACCAAAGTAGGGGACTCTGTGAGGAAGGAAAGGTTATCAAGAATGTCCTGATCCAGCCCAAATTGCCTTCTTACCCGGTTGTAGGATAATGGACAAACCTGACACCTTCATCTACCAAATAAGGCAACCATCCGACATTGGTGGCCGCCAAATAAGTGATACCAGTCTCATCAAAATCGGCTAAGGAAGTAGTAGTTCCAACAGTATCAACAAATGAACCTATTGCAGAATCTACGCATGTATAACATGTACTCAAATGTCTGTAAGCTCTCCAGGAGAAATTAACACTTTCATCAAAAGACTCAACGACAGAACAATCAATAGGCTTCAAACTAGACCAACGGAAAGCCAAAGGAAAATCGGACTCAAATCTAATGTAGAAGTCAGTAATTACCTTCGGGTAGGATTGGTACTTCTCTTTAGCAAAGCGAACGGGCCTATACTTCGCCAAGTATTGGGCACAACGCTCGAATAACAACTGCTGCAGGATGGTACTATGTACAGAGGAAGTGATTATGTGGCAGGAGTCAGCCTGACTCTCGTCACTCCACAAGATATCCAGTTGAACATATAGATACCCCAAGAACATAGGGGCCAGCGGTAGATTCACCCCGGCAGATATTTTAATGGCCAAACGAAAATACAAAGGCTTTATGGCATAATGGGGGTGGGACCCAAAGACAAACTTGCAAAGCCAAAAGGCAACGAAAGCCGCACGGCGAGCAACAACAGAAAATTTGGAAGAAGATCTAACCCAATACGATAACTTAGCATTTCCAGTCATCCTTTTCTTCAACTCAACTTCAATGGCCTCTTCTTCCGGAGAAAGTTCTACGGTGGCAGGATCAACATCAACGAGAACTGGCAAAAGTAACTGATTAGCCACGTCCTCAAGAGTAACGGTGAGTTCGCCGCAGGAAAAGAAGAATGTGTGGGTAGTGGCACACCACCGGTGAACTAAATGGCGAAGGTTGTAGAGGTCTCAAAAATTGGATAGACTTCGGGATAGGACGACAGCATTCAGAACACTGGCCCGCTGAAGCAAACCTATGAAGCTTGTATCAGATAACTCAATATCCACCCACTCCTTCCAACCTGAGGCAGTACCCAACCCAAATTCGAAATGGATAGGCACAGGGAGTGCAACGCCTTGACGAATGACTAAATCGGAGATGGAGGAAGACACCGAGGCCCAAGAAACATTGGGGTTTTGTCGGCAAAGAGCAAGCCACACACGGCCCGGCGGCAGCGACGCGTAGTCACCGGGAATCTTGGGGAAGTGAGGACAGGCGTTATACCAAGGATCGATCAGAGGGGCGCACTCACTATCTGGGTCACGCCGCGCCTCTTCCTCATTGGAGTGGTCCGATTCGGAGTACACGGCCTCTTCGCCTATCTCTTGTCTGGCAGGAGGATCGGAAACGGTCTCTTTCCCTTTATGACGGGAAGAACCTTGGGTTTTTATCGGCGCCATAGCGTGAGGACTTGATCGGAGTAAAATGGGTATGGGTGTTCGAAAAGAAGAAAACGGTGGAGGAAGGGAAACTGATAGAATATTTTGGAAAATAAGGAGTTTATGTCTGGATTGCAAAGGGACTCTCTTCTTAAATACTTGGGTTATTAATGCCAACATGAAGGGAGGTGACTAGTCAGCCATTAAGAAGAGAATGAAATTAATGAAGCGGCGGTTATGTCTTAAAACAACTGCCATTTTGGGAAATTCGAAGAGTCACTACTGTTCACGGCAGAAGAAGAAATATATATATATGAGAAGGGGTCCATAGTTTAAAAAAGCCTGCGAAGGAAAAGAAAGAAGAGAAGTGGAAAGGACAGGAAGGTCTTTTATTCACATACGGACTGCAGGAACGCTCCATATGTTCAGGAGGCTAAATGTTGAGGGTCATTTTTTGTGAAACCTGTTAGGTTCTAAAGATTTAGGAATTTATGTATTTAGAACTCTAATTTGTATTGTTGGCAAACCATGATCAAAACATGTTGTTTAATCTTGTTTAGGCTTGCTCAAAGTTGTGCATTTATGTAAAGTTGGAATCGAGTGGCTATAGAAAGCATTAGTGACTTTCGGCCTGGCTTGATCGATCGAAGCTTAGACTCGATCGATCTAATATCGGGCAGAACGTGTTTTTCTGCAGAATTCCAACTTAGCCCTAACTCCTAAAATGTTTAGGGTTTTATGTTTTTGCCCTAGGTATATAAGGCAAACCCTAGCCACATTTTAGATGTTGCTCATTATTGCTGTTTTGTGTAAATCTCTTGTGAGATCTAGAGGAGCTTTCCTTTACACAAAACTTAGGGTTTTCAAGGAGGAGATTTATCTACACCTTGATTATCAACTCAGTTGCTGCCATTGAAGCTTAAAGAAAAACAAGCGTGGGTGCTTGTAACTGTTGGAAATAAAGATAAATGCAGCGGAAAATAAGTTTTAAACGGATCTACTTCATTCGATATTGATAACACGTACTAAGTAAATTTCAGAATTCGAGAACAAGAGATTGTACCTTGAAGCGGTGAATTTCAAAATCGAAGATCAAACGTTCATGGGAAGACTTTTAATCTTCACTCCAATTCCACTTGATACCCAAGATGTGTGGTCTCTCAATTGGTAACAAAAGGGTGATTAGAGAGTGACAAAAACTCACATACACACCACTTCACAATGATGTTTCTCTCTTACAATATTCTGAACGTTTTTCCCTTTTTGTATCTAACCAATTATCTAATTGGGCTAGCCTTTTGGGCCTTTCCAATTGGGCTTAAGTTTGTGGCTTGGAGTGGGACCAAAAGGGACCAATAAGACACTAGCTCCAATGGGCCTTGGGCTTTTCTGTCAACTCTTGACAAGTCCAAAGTTACCATTAACTATATTTAATACCACTATATAAATATAGTTGCACTCTAGGCCTTATCAATAAATTATTTCCCAAAACTTTATTGTACATTCAACCCCTTCATTAAAATATTCGTAGTAATACAAAGTCATGAAATGTTGACTGCCACTTTATAGATTACTACATCTTAATCCTTGAGTACCCAGTTTAATCCTTTATGTTATTCAATATATATTTATGAAATCCAATTTCACAAATATATATACTTTAGTAACTCTTTACTAAAGTGGTTGGGCCCAACACTCTGAATAACCAAATCCATTAAACTTATCTCAAGGGAATATTTTATATCTCCGTTAAGAGACTATGAATTCCATCTTGAGAATATATATTCCATCAACACTAAATGCGGCTGCCCAACATACTGAGGTTTTGACCATAACTTATAGATCTCACTCCTGATATATCAAAACAACCTACATCTCATGATCAGGTCCATTATTCTCTCAGGATTTAGAGTTGATGTAAATAGAAGTCGTGAGCTTTATTATTCATTTGACAGTCATTAGGAGAATAATAAATCTCACAGCGGTCCAGTTCAATATGTCTTAACTCTTAAAACATATCAACATATCAACTAGAAGTCTCCACTTCCATGATCAAGACAAATCATCTTAGTTGATATGTTATAGTCTTCGCAGATGAAACGCCCAATTTCATCACCGACTACGAACTAAAATTCTAAGTTTACAAAGAACTTGTGATTTATATCTTTCTGTGACTTTTCACATAAATCACATGCGATGCATCTCATGGACTAAGATAATGTCCCATTAGTTCATAAATAGTCTCAAATAATTAAGCAACTTAATTATTCATGACATGCCAATAAATTGGATTTTAGGGCACAAACCCTAACAGTAACTGGTGGTGAATCCAAGAAAAAATGAGTCCATGGATTCGGAACTTGCATGTGGTCGTGTCAATAAGTTCTACTGGTGGGTAGCAATAAGAAGTCGAGAGTGGGGGCTTGTAAGTCTTATTGTATGAACTTCGATTCTTTCAAGATTGTGGATTCAAGTTTACCTTGAGGATAGTTAGGTCAAATCCTCCCCAAGTTTTTATCGTGTGGTTTCCTGGGTCATCATATCATTGTGTTATTTACTTTTTCGTTGCTTTATACTTGATATGATTATGTGTTTGTGATAACCTAGATTTGGAATTTTGACTAAGTTAATCACTTGGCTAATTAACTAGGTTAATCCAGTTGTGTTAAGGAGTCTAAAAACCGTTCAAAACCTAAATAGAAGGAAGGGAGCCCAACCTAGCAACACGGGCTGCAAAAGAAATGATAAGTATAGAATAAAACCATTAAGCCCAAGCGACAAGAATAATGGATCACAAGCCCATAATATAAATAAATGGGCCTTGAGGAAGCAAATGGGCTCAAAAGAGCCCGGAAAGAGAGAAATAGCAAATAGCAAACCCATGTATAGTGTATGATGTGAAAAAGTAAGAATGGGCCGCGGCAGACTCAAAGCAATGTAAGCAAAGAGAGTAGGGGATTGTTGGTAGGCCCACAAACCCCAAGGATGAGTATGAAGTAATTGGGCCAGGGAAGCCCAATGAAGTTAGTAAAAGCCCATGGCAACACAAAGTTAGGAAAAGGGCCGAGGAAGCTCAAGACAAGCAAATGGGTCGAGGATGCCCAAAGGAAAACACAAGGGACACAGGAGCCCATAAGTAAGAAAACCCATGACCATGCTAAACCATTGGGGAAAGAATAAGCAGCAGGCCCGGAAAAACCCGGCAGGATCAAGTCATTACAGCAGGAATGACAAAGTAGTATGGTAGGATATGATGGCAATCAAGAAATGAGCTGAAAGAAATGTGAAACCCAGTATTAAATAAAGCCCGACCTCTAAGGGGAACAGGGAATTATAAAACAGCCTACATAAAAGGTCGAAGAAGGGCGGTAGACTGTGCAAGCAAGCCTCCAGACCGCGGCAAGCGCATGAGCAGCAGGCAGATTTTAGACATACATGAAAGGTAGTACGCGCAAGGCCCATGCACCACCAGCCTGTACCCAACCAATATGGGATGTGGTGGGGTCATGGGTCAGAGGTAAGGGGGTATGGTTTGGTGGTAGGGAGAGGGGAAAATAACTATTCTGCGAGCTCAAACTCTTTTAGGGGGTACGTCCTACTGGGATGATAGACCACCTAAAAGAAGTAAGGTTAAGGGGGGAACCGTTAGGTGCATGCCATGAGGGATAGAGAGAGAAAACACCTACACTGTGGTAGGAAAGGGTGCCACGGCAGACTAATGAATAAAACAACCTGCCTTTGTCTGGCAAAGGGAAGTGGCACGCAGACGAACCCTTGGTGGTCGGCAAGTATACCCAGATTTGACAAAGGTGGTTAAGGGGCAAAATAGTAAAATCTGGTCACGGCAGGCACTATAAGAAAACCCTTGTCGTGCCTAGAAAAGGGGATCGAAAAACAGGGGAGGATCACGAAATAAGAAAAGAAAGAAAGTAAAAACAAAGGAAAGAAAAAGGTAAGAGAGAAAACAGAAAACAAAGAGAGTTAATACGGTGGGCATGCACCAGTAGGCCGATTTCCCTCACTCCCCTTCAAAATCCTGCTCTCTTCCAAAAAAGTAAAAATGATTCTTTTGGGCATTAACCATTCAGGTCTGGTTCCCTCAAAACCATTAATCCCCATGGCAGGATCTTTCCTAGGAGATTATTTACATTGAGAGGAGGCGTTCTTCCCTCTTTGGTTTTACTTCTACGGACCAAACTTAACTTGATTTTATGCTCATTCTTGATTAACTCATGTTATCATTTACTCTTTTACTTTCTTTGTAAAAGTCATTATTATCACTGTGATTATGTCTCATAAATAGGGATTATTTTGTCATTCTCTATTAAATAGTCAGAGTACTCTGTTTTGTTGTTATTATATGTGTCTGCCATAACTCATCTGAAATAGCTCTGCCTGCCATAAGCATACTCCTGGCAGATGAGACATAGTTTGTGCACAAGCCGGTCCAAATTGAGTTGCAGTTAGACCGGTCTCAACTCCCTTACTCAGAAACATTTGGGCCCAACAAAAAAGGCCCCCACACTGTGTAGGCCTATTTTAGAATTTGGCCCAATAAAGTTGATGGCCTCCACTGATATTATTCTTAGCCGCCTTAAACCAAACCCCAAAAAAAGGGCCCAATAACAACAATCCATTAACAAAAATTAAAACAGTATATGTAAGACCAAACATTTACCAAAATTTTTTCTAAAAATTCAAAAAAAAAAAAAAAAAAAAAACCTAAATTGGAACTGATTCGGTCACTTTATTTTTTTTTTTTTGAGGAGAATGAATAAAGTAACTAAAGTGTAGAATATAACATTTAAATAAAGTTGGATAATTACTAATTGCTAATGGTTGGTAGAGCATTTTATTGATTGCCTTTATCTAATGGTCGGTGACTTGCTGAATATTTAATGAAGTTAATTGAGCATTTGTTTTTTGGATATCATCTTTATATTAAAAAGACAAATAACATTACTAGACATAAATAATTAATTTAGTAATAATAATTGTGGGGGGTAAAAGCCCAGATCTACCAATTGGGCCTGGGGCCCTGTTTTTGAGATTACTTTATGTCCGAAGAGTAATAACGGGCTGGGATAGAGTTCACCTGAGGGCAACGAACCCAGTGATGGCAAAAGAGTACAATCCGAAGATGTCAACCTTTGTCCGAGGAGGTTTTACTCCTCGGATACAAATAGTTCTGGTCAAATAAACGTACAGAAGGCCCGAATGCCCTTCCTGGCAACTTTAGTGACAAAGATAAGTTCTGGGCATACTTGGGGATGATAGGGATGAAGAAATATCTCAAGGAAAAGCTGCCACCACCGCATTTAATGTCCTGCAGCAACTTTTCTGGCCGCATTTATGTGGAGAAGACCCCTGAACAGTGCAACCTCAGCTACCGCCACTCCCAAAAAGCTAGAGAAGATGCTTGATGTGACCTGTACTCAAGTAGGTAAGCAAATAGAGGACAAGTGGACGATGGGGATGATTAGGGAAGAGGCTATATAAAGAAGAAGAACCCCTGATAGAGAGGGAGGATGATCCAGAGAGAAAGAGAAAAAATAATCTTACTGTAGCCCTAAGACCTGTAATCTAACTTCATTCAATAAAAAGCCTCTTCGGACATTAGGTCTGCCTTCGTTTTCACGTGATTGTATGTTAGATTATTCACAAATACCATAACCAACTCTTGTTTAATTCATATCCGGCCCAGTTCTTTCACCCACGCTCTACAAATTCATTGTCTTGGGTTCATAGGGCTCATATTCACTGTCTTGTGGGCTTGGGCTACAAAAATTGACCCTACAATAATTAATCTTAACAATAATCTTAATCTTAAGTACAATTGACTTTTTGAATTTTTTATTTTCTTGTATTATTTTTTACCTAGTGAAGTAATTAATTTGAGCAACAATAAATGCATTGTAATCTATTAAAAAATAATAATAATTATTATTATTTTTGTGTGTTTATAGTTTGTTAATACTAAATGAATATTATTTGTTAAGAGTCTTGTAGTTCAACTAACTGATAGTCGAGAAATTATAATATCCACATAGTGGACAAGTGATGTGGTCCATCATTCCACTAAAAAACTTCCACTTGTTTAAAATTGTTAGTTAGAAAAAATTTTTAAATAGAAATTAATTATTGACTCAGCAATTTTAAACAAATTGAAGTTTTTTAGTGGAATGGTAGACAAATGACGTGGTCCACCAGAATACTCTATAATTTTTCCTGATACTCCTAGTGTGTCAAAATTTAAGATTCAAATCTCCCCTCTCTTATCATAAGTATCAAATTACAAATTACAAAAAAAAAAAAAAAAAAAAAAAAAAGAAAAGAAAAGAAAAGAAGAAGAAAGAAAGAAAGAAAAGGAGAAAAGAAAAAGAAAAAAAAAAGTTATTTTTGATTGGGTATATATGTTGAACTGTTTTGACTAGAGATGCCATGAACTTGGGATGTGCGTGGTCTTTAGGTTGGATATATATTGTTGAATGTTGATGTGGGTGTCATCAGCAAGTTGGATACCATTAATAATCGTCTGTATTGAGGGAAGAACTCTCTCTTTTCTTTTTTTCTTTTCTTTTTCTTTAATGTATTTTTTTTAATTATTTTCTATCTTCTTATGTTTTATTTATTTATTTTTGGATAAAAATATTTTTTTTTGTAGGTGGATTAAAAGTGAATTTGTGTCCAAGCATGATGGAAAGAGTATATTGACATCAATGTCATACTTGAGAATGTAAATTGCAAATTTCTTTAGTTATGAGCCCAATTTAGAAGTCATCCCCAACTTAGAAGGTGTAAATGTGCTTTATACTTTATAGCTTACTGGCATGTAACTCGTGCAATGCACGAAATTTATTAAATGTTATTAATATTATTTTTCTAAAGAGAGAGAGAAAAATAAATAAATATATAGAGTGCGCTCAATTAAAGTAGTTTATTTTTTTTTTTTGGTAAAAAAGTTTTGAGTCGTGTTTTAGGTTTTTGGAGACTATTTCTTATTCTATTAGCAATAGTAATTTCTTATAATTTAAAATGGAGTAGAGATGGAGAAATATTAGTTATTTGTATTTGATGGGAAGATGGACAACCTTTGTAGATAAGCATGAAGAAGGTTTTAAAAAAAAATGCATTTAGAGATCAACGGGCACGAGAGAGAGAGAGAGAGAGAGAGAGAGAGAGAGAGAGAGAGAGAGAGAGAGAGAGAGAGAATTTGTTTCTAGGGATTGTAGATCAAAACTATGGATAATTCGTGTATGTTCTAATAAGTATTACTGTTTACTCAAAAAAAAAAAATGAAAAATGTCCTAAGGGCATTGGTTTAAGAACTATTTTTAGAAAAAATTTATTGAGAGAATGATAAAACAATAAATATTATTGACAGTTTTTTATATTTTCTATAAAAGTGATGTCAAAACTTTCTTATTATGGTTTATTAATTATTGCCTTAATGACATCTGTTAATATGACCTTATATAAATATATAGAAAATGTACTAGAATATAAATTAAGCGTAATTGCTTTTGTTATGAATCATTGATACCTTTTTTTGATACATGACATGTATTTTAAGACATAAAGTCTCCACTTACATAAATTTATTTTACGTATAAAATATCTAGAAATAATAACATAAAATATTAAAAAATTATTTTACTTATTTTGAATATAAAAAATAAAGATGATTATTTTTTTTGGTTAAAGTTACATCAAAAAATTATTGGTTTATAAGTTACATGAATTCCAATGACAATATTTCAAAAGTAATGAAAAAAAAGTAGTGTGATTAAGGCAACCCCAATTCCCAAGTCACATTTTTTTCTCAAAAAAAAAAAAATCCCCAAGTCACATGGCTCTGATGCTTTTAAAAAAACAAAGCAAAAAATAAAAACCCACATTCAGATTAAAATAATAGTAAAATGAAGGTAGTGTTATTAGATGTTATTAGCAAATAATCAAAGTTGGAGGAATAGGGGTACATTTTAACTTCTTTTATCTATTATAACCATTTAAATATTACACCCAAAAAAAGTTTTTAAGAATAAGAATATACGTTGTAACAATTTTAGTGAAGCAGTATATAGTACAATAAGGTTATTTTTAAAATAAATTTTATTTTGACAATAAATCTCGTATGCTTTTATAATTGAATTCAATTCATAATAAATAATAAATAATATTAAGGTTAACCAGGGCCCCTTGAAGAAAATTTTCTGACGCCACCACTAATTTGATGGCTAAAAATTAAGTTAAAGTTATTGAATCTGTTTGGCTAGTTGCATATGTAAAATTCTACATAAAATATAAGTATATTGATACCAATTCAAAAAATATTGAATGAGTTGAGACATCATGAATTTTCTTACCAGCTAGTAAAAACGTAATAGAACATATAATTTACAAATTAAATTATTGATAATGAATGTTTTGAATGCATTTTACATTAGGAAAACATCATTTAGTATACAGTAATTTTTTGAAAATCCTAAACTTATTATTCTCATTGAAAGTTTCTTCCTTCGTTATAGGTACACGAGGATGATGACTAATTATCAAGATCCTATAAAAATTAACCACCCAAGGGTGTGGCCTAGCGGTAGGAGCCACAGTTCCATCACGCTTATGGGTACGGGCATTGTGATTCGAGTAGTGGCACTTATATTCCCCTTGTTTATCCAGTTTGGGAGTGAGGTGTCTAGGTAGCCCCATGATGGCTTGCTGAGTGGTACCCATTGACTGGTTACAAGTTACAACGACCAGTGGGGCATGGGGTCAGTGAATCCACATTGGAGACTCTCTTTTTTAGCTTAAAAAAAAAAAAAAAAAAAAAAAAAAAAAGATCCTATAAAAATTACATGCTCAATAAATTTTATGTTTGGATTGGCAAAAGGAAAAAGAAAAGAAGGGAAAGGAAGATATTTCTATTGAAGAAAAGGTTTCTCTTGGGCCCATAAAACCTTGTCTTCCCAAATTGGGCGGAAGAGCAAGGAAAACCGAATAAGGCAAATTGTTGGCTGACCAATTTCAAAATAATTTGGGATAAATTTGCAAATATACCCTTAAGTGGCTTCAAACCAAAAAGTTAAAACATGTCAAATATATATAAAGGTATAAATGTAAAAACAAACATATTTCCTTTTCCTTCTCTTAATAAACCAAACAAAGAAAAGATTTCTATATTTTTCTTTCTCTTTTCTTTCCTTATTGTATCTAAACACACCTAAGGAAAATGATTTTCTTTTACCTTTCTCTTCCCTCACCCCAGCTATAACTAAACAGAGCCTTAGAGTAGATATATGAAGGTTATATTTTTGCTTGGAACCAGGAAGTGTCCTGAGTCAAATCGGGTTCAAGCCAGAAACAAGTTGTTATTAAAATAATCCATTTATGCAAGATTAAAGAGAAGTTAAGCAAAGTAGACACAAAAATTTTATGTAGTTCGATAATATGTCTAAGTCCACGAGTAGCAGCAAGAGAAAGTTCAACTGTAAAATAAGGAGACAACAGTAGCACACATGCTCTCTCACAAGACTTGAACCCCAAATACACCATTGACTCTCTTTGGTAAAAAATAGAGAACACTCGTATTTGCTCTACTATTGCAACACCCTTTCTCTTAATATGCAGCTCACTCAATATGGGAGAACCTACGTGTATTTATACACTAACATACATGCTAGGCAATAGGTTGCATACAAGTCAGTTCAATCGGGTTACATGTTGATTTGTATATTTTACAAGCAAATAATAATAACTAGTCGTTAACCCGTACTATGCACAAGAATCTTTTCATTTATGAGGTAGACTAAAATAATTTTATAAAATCAAAAATTGATTAAGAAACTACACCATTGTATGATTTGCTCTTGCATGACTTCAATTTGTGTTACAGTTTGATGAAAAAGCCATTGCTTGAATGTGCAATGGTTTACAAAAAATTTGTTAGATAATTTCAGATTTTGCAAAATAATAACTCAAAAATTCAAATATTAAAACTTTTGAAAGACCAAAAAATATTAAAAAATCAGATGATTCACTGCTTAGAAATTATTAAAACAAAACAAAATATATATGACTAAATAATAGAGAACTATAAAAGAAAGATGAGTTACATTCAAAAGAATAATTTCAATTATTGCAAGCTTTTTTATCTTGTCAAAAACTGCTAAAGAGAGTTTGGTGGTTCATGTACGAAAATTACTTTTTAAAAAATACATGAAAAACCATAAAATAATTTTTTTTTTTTTTTAACAAAGTATAGGAGAAGAAAAAAATATAAGCAGAGTTCATACCTCTACTTAGCTTTTAAAAACAATATTGGGGTTTGCATTACTTTTATAGTGTTTATGATTAACCTCGCGAATTTTGAGATAAATTATCAATATTTGAATTTGAGTTTAAGTTGAACTTGTTAGAGAAATAGAATTTCACTCATTATTAAGTTTGGATTAAACAAAAATAATTTTGTTTAAAAAAAAATGATAAGTTTGAGTTTAAGTTGGACTTGTTAGAGAAATAGAGTCTCACTCTTTGTTAAGTTTGAACTAAACAAAAATAATTTTATTTAAATAAAATGATAATTTTATTTAAATATTGTGCTGACGTGAAAAATTGTGAGAGTTTCAGAAACTTGGTTTTAAATCAAGTTTGAAGAATTTTATCTGCTATAAAATTTAAATTGTAAAGTAGTTAGATTTCTAATCAATATGAATTATAAGAGAAGGAGAATTATTGATAATGGTAGAATGAAAATTTTGATAAGAAGAATAAATAAACTAAAAAAAAAATTGTGACAGTTCAACATAAATAAAAAAGGAAACCGTGTATTAGGGAAAAGATTGTGACACTTTCTACCTATTAGCTATTGATTTTAGCCTGGAAAAAGACGACGTGAAGGGAAAAAAAATTGATTCCTTTTGTATCTATCCAAAAAGTGGATAAAGCAGTAGAGGAAAATGTTGTATATATATAAGAACATTCCAGCAGGTTTATCAAATTTTTGTACTATTGGGAGAATGAACAGTGACTTTTATCTTTATCTACCCACTTTTTCAAATATACTTTCTAACAGATTCTCTATCCTATTTTCTATCTTATTTAAATATTATTTCTTTATTCATTATTTATTCTTTTTTTAACAACTACACATCTTCTAACATTTTTTTATTCAACACCAAATTATTATAATAGAAAAAAATGATTTGAAGAATGAACAGTAGCCCATCAAACTTGATGGGCTACTACTGTTCATTAGCAAAAAAAATTTCTAGATATAGAGAAGCTACTGGAGCAAGAATAGTACACAAATTCTCCAAATTTTAACTAATATACCTTGATACACAACAAGTTAGAGATGCTTTAAAGTGTCATTTTACTGTACCCTCATAAAAAAAAAAAAAAAAGAGAGTATGATAACTATTAATTCAATATTGTTTTGATCTTGACCATTCGTGCAATTTTAAAGGATACTAGTTACCGGTTAAACAGGTTATATATATAAACCAAACAAAAAAAAAAAAACAAAACAAAACAAAAGAGAAAATAACGAATCAACATTCATCGACGCTTTTCTCTAGCTCTGTCTCGTCTTCTTCCTACTCTATCTCACGTTCTAGCTCTGTCTCATCTTCTTCCAGCTCTGTCTCACGTTTGCCTCTCTAGTTTCTTCTCTTCCAATCCAACCACAAGAACCAGACAGCTGCTAAACAAACCCATACCCACAGTAGAAGAACCAGACAGCAGTGCACCCACAAATTTCAATCCAACTCGGCGGCGCACCCACATCCAATCCAATTCACGCTGATATGGGTTTATATTTTAATTTATCTAGGTTTTTATATTTAGGTTTTTTTCTATAGAAACAAGGCCATCATGTCTAGAGTTGGGTAAAATTATATTTAGGTTATTGACTAATTGGGTATTTCATTTCATTGACTAATTATGTATGTATGCATGTTTTGTACACTTCAATGATGTAAAAAGATTTTCAGGTTGTGGCTGTGTTAAATTCTATCAATTATCTATAAACCCTTTTTGATGTTTCTGTGGTTTGATTATGATGAACGTATTGATATGTGATGTGTAGTATCAACATATGCATCGAATTTCGTGTTGAAATGATATGGTTTGACCGTGTTTTGGTAATTTGTAATTATTGTGTGATATCTGTGCAGGTTATGATTAGAAATTTCATTATAAAAGAATTGAGATCGGCTTGGAAGCCGAAGATGATTAGAATGAAAGCTAATGTTCATGGCTGTCCTGTGATCTGAATTGGGTTTAATTGCTAATGGATTTCCTTAAACAGAATGGTTATTGTCATATTAAGTCCCCAAATCTGTCCGGGGACATATTTTAGTCGGTCACCTTTCAGGAATTCTAGTAATTAGAGAGAAACCATTTTTTGGGTAGAGAATCTTGGGGTAATTAGCGTAGATATAGTTTTTGGTAAGTATACTCCACATAAATATAGTAGTGCATTGATTCAATTCTTATAAAATTCAAGATTTGTGGCTTTCTAGGTGAGCCAAATGAATTTCTCAAACGGCTGGACCTGTGGTCAATTAGCATAAGAGCAGCTTGAGAATACTGAAATGTTTTGAATTGGGTTGATTGGATTGAATTGTAATTTTATGCGAGTATTGTTTGGCATGTACTTTACTAGGTTGAATTTATTGTGGGTTGATTTTTTTTTGTTTAGTACCTAAAAGAAAAAGGCCCTTTTTTAATTAATATTATTTAATTAAATAGCGCAAAAAAGGTGGTGAAACCCCTAAAGGAACAAAAAAGAAGTAAAATACCAGAAAAACTATCAAAAGTTCAATGAATCCAAGAAGTCTAAGCAGTTCCCAGTAGAGAAAATATTGCAAGTCGAATGCAACATGGACATAAGCCTTGTTGGCCTTGTTTCAATAATAATTTGATTTTTGTGAATCCTACAATTTGTGTTGTGTTAGTGAATGCACCTTCTTAGGGATTTTATATTTAAGTTGTTTTTATGTATGTAAGTTATTTGGAACCTCTATTTTTTTTTTTTTTTGATAAGTTCTTTGGAATCTCTTTGAGGTGGGATTAATAGTTTCTTGAGTTACATGAGTGTTAGGTTATCCCTGCAGGTTATGGGACAAAAGTAAAAAGTTTTGATTCTTGGAATAGGTGTTCTGTGCACCCAAGTGTGAGGTTTTCTGGGTTTAGGCTTTTGTTTTATGGTATGCTTTGAACTCAGCCAATAGGATTGGTATTAATATGCCGGTCATGTTTGTATTAATATTGGGTCAAGTTAATTTAGTGCGTTTTAATGTCAGGTTTAGGATTGGTATGAAATTTCCTTTCACTAATCCAATTTGGGTGGCGGCACGTATTTTCAAATTTTGTCTCTCAAAGAATTTCAAAGTCTGAGCAATTAGTGTAGGAGTGTAACTATTGTGTGAATCTTTTACTAGTCCAGTTTGCACATACGTATAACTATTGTGTGAATCTTTAAAATTATTAATGTTGAACTGTGTTCATACTTCAAGTATGATTGCGGCATGTATGTTATTAAACACATGCATACAAAAATTATCAAAGAGAATCTAATCTTTTTAGTAATAAATTTATTAGAAGTATATTTTACAGTTTTCGCATAATTTGCTTAAGCTGCTTCTTCATCAATAGTGTCTACTTTTTGTAGGAGAACTGGTCGGAAAGTTTTCAAAACAAGTTGGCATCAAATCTAGTGCTTTCAAAGGAAGATGAACAACGTTCCAAAATAATAGAAAATGCTAGAAAAATTCCAGTACAAGATTATGTTGTCACTCAAGTGACATTGATTTGTATAAATTGATGACTGAGATATTGTTTATGATTTAGTGAATTGTTTTTATTTTTAATATATGAGAGATTGAATGTTTATCTTTAGCATTAAAAGAATTGTCTTTTTTTTTTTTTTTAAGGGAGACTGATTTTCTATTGGTCAAAAATAAAATTAGTATTTGACAAATTATTATATGAGAAGCTTTGGATATGCAAGCTGTGAACCAGAAAAAACAGCTGAAAAAATTATTATATGAGAAGCTTTTGTTGTGCAAGCTTTGTTGTGGTACTTTATTTGCATGGAATTTGTGTTGGAGGAGGCTGAATATAAACTGTATGACTTGAGAATCAGAGAATATATAAATAAGTAAATCTCCTTCGTAAGGGTTATTTTCTTTTCAACTTATAAAAAAAGTGAGAACCAATAATATTGATAAGGGGGAAATGTGTAATTTTATGAAACAAAATTTCCAAAATTGGTACCTATGTATATGATAATATATTTTTTTTTTTAAATTGGGGGGGCCATTGCCCCCAAAAGTCCAAGTCTCCCTCAACAATACAAAAGCCAAACAACAATAGTTAAAACCCATATGGAAAAATAAAGAATAAGGATGAGACATACTGAGATTTAGAGACGAGAAACGGTGGAGATTTCGAACAAAAGGGAAGAGAGAGAGAGAGAGAGAGAGCACTATGGCCGAAATCTGGAGAATGCATAATTTATAGGTTAATGAAGGCATTTTGGTAATATTTGAGGCATTGGGGTATTTTAGTAATTTTCTATATTTTTAGGACTATTTTTTGAAGTCCTTAATTTCTAGGTATTTTTGTTAATTTTCAAGTTTATAACTATATTGGGAAGATTCATTGTTAACATTTTAATTATTACCAAGATTATTATGAATCGACAAAAGTATAGTCATATGTGATATTGGTGCTGCCTAATGTGACTAAAAATAATAGAACTATTTTTTTTTTTTTGAGAAGAAAATAATAGAACTATTGAATATAACAAAAGTATGATCATATGTGATATGGTACTGGCCAATGTGACATTAGAACCATCAAATGTAAGAAAAAAATAATGATATAACCAAATGTAACAGAAGTACAATCAAATATGATGTTGGTACTACTCAATATGACGATGAAACTGTCAAATATGAGAAAAAAAATTAGAGTACCACTGAATGTGACAAAAGTACGGTCATTTTTTTAGCTTCTAAGCATCTTTAAGTAATTTTTTAGGTTATGGGCTCATTTCCGGTCATTTTTTAGGTTTTAGTGTCATTAAGATATTTTAAAGGGTTTTGAAAGTATTTTGGTCATTTTCAAGTGTTATGGGCTATTTTTGGTCATTGTTTTAAGTTTTTTGGTTATTTCAATCATTTTTTATGTTTTAGGGTAATTTCAGACATTTTTTAGGTTTTAGGGTCATTCGGTCATTTTTTAGGTTCTAAAGGTATTTTAATCATTTTTTAGGTTCTAAGTGTATTTTGGTAATTGTTGAGAGTTTTGGAGGTATTTTGGTCATTTTCAAGTTTAATGAGGTATTTTGGTCATTTTATAGGTTTCAAAGGTATTTCAAAATTTTTTAAGGTTTTAGGATCATTTCGGTAATTTTTAAGGTTCTATGGGTATTTCGGTAATTTTATAGGTCTAAGGTGCATTACGGTCATTTTTTAGGTTCAAAGGCATTATTGTCACTTTTTAAGTTACAAGGTCATTTTAGTCATTTTCTAGGTCTCATGGTCATTTAGGTCTTATGCTTTAGTATCTAAGGGTATTTTGATTATTTTTTAGGTTTAGAGGATATTTTAGTCATTTTTTAGATTTTAAGGTCATTTCGGTCATTTTCTAGGTTTTAAGGATATCCTAATAATTTTTTGAGTTTCAAGGTTATTTTGGTAATTTTCAATTGTTAGAATGCATTTTGGTAATTTTAATATATTTAAGGGTATTTCAGAATTTTAGAGACTTTAGGAGTATTTTTGCTATATATATTCGTCGATTATTAGGTAATTCAGTGGGGTTGGGTTAGGTTGGTTACATCCATATGTAATGTTAGTACGACTTAATGTGACAATGAAATTGTCAAATGTGAGTAAAAAAAAAAAAAAAGAACCATTGAATGTGAGAAAAGTACGGTCATATGTGATATTAGTACTATCCAATGTGACGATAGAACTGTCAAATATGATAAAACAAATTAGGGTATCACCGAATGTGACAAAAGTATAGTTAGAAGTGATGTTGATATTGCACATTATGATAATAGAACTGTGAAATGTGAGAAAAAAATAGGGTACCACTAAATGTGAAAAAAAGTACAGATAGATGTGATGTTAGTACTGTCTAGTGTGACAATAGAATCATCAAATGTGAGAAAAAAGAAAAAGAAAAGAGAACCACCAAATGTGACAAAACAATAGTCACATGTGATGTTGGAACTAAATGTGAGGATGAAACTGTCAAATGTGAGAAAAAAATAAAGGAACCACCAAATGTGACAAAGTACAGTCACATGTGATATTGGAACTGCACAATGTGAGAATGAAACCGTCAAATGTGAGAGGAAAAAAAAAAAAAGAACCATCGAATGTGAAAAAAGAACTGTCACATGTGATGTTGGAACTATAAAATATGATAATGGAACCATCAAATGTGAGAAATAAAATAAGGGAACTACCAAATGTGACAAAAGAACTATCACATGTGATGTTAAAACTGTACAATGTGAGGATGAAACCGTCAAATGTGGAAAAAAAAAAAGTAAGGGAACCACTGAATGTGACAAAAAAACTGTTACATGTGATATTGAAACTGAACAATGTGAGAATAGAACCGTCAAATGTGAGAAAAAAAAATAAAGAAACCATTAAATGTGACAAAAGTACAATCACATGTGATGTTAGAACTGTACAATGTGAGAATGGAACCGTCAAATGTGAGAAAAAAAATAAAGGAACCACTGAATGTGAAAAAAGAACTGTCACATATGATGTTGGAACTACAGAATGTGAGGATGAAACCGTCAAATGTGAGAAATAAAATAAGAGAACCACCAAATGTGACGAAAGAACTGTCACATGTGATATTTGAACTACACAATGTGAAAATGAAACCATCAAATATGAGAAAAAAGTAAGTGAACCATCGTATGTGACAAAAAAATTATCATAAGTGATATTGGAACTGTACAATGTGAGGATGAAACCATTAAATGTGAGAAAAAAAAGTAAGAAAACCACCAAATGTGACAAAAAAAAAATCATATGTGATGTTGGACTACACAATGTGAGGAGTGAACTGTCAAATGTGAGAAAAAAGTAACCTGGTGTAACAAACTACCTACTAGTGGGTACCATACCCCCTTTTTTTATGAAGGTATGGTAGAATTACCCATATCTAAAAATTTGCTAAAGTAATACGTAGAAGAAAAGTTCATAAAAATTAAAGATAGTATTTCTATGTAAAAATAAAATATAAAAAAAATTGTGACACTTCAACATTTAAACAAAAATAATAAAGGGAAAAATTATGACATGCACTTCAACGTTGCTGATTTTAGGATTGGAACAATAATTAAGGTTTCATATTTATCTCAAAATTAGAGTTTAAGTTGGACTTGTTAAAAAGATAGAGTTTCACTCCTTGTTAAGTTTGGATTAAACAAAAATAATTTTGTTTAAAAAAAAATGATGAGTTTGAGTTTAAGTTGGACTTGTTAAAGAGATAGAATTTTACTCCTTGTTAAGTTTAGATTAAACAAAAATAATTTTATTTAAATAAAATGATAATATTATTTAAATATTATGATGACGTGAAAAATTATGAGAGGTTCAAAAGGCTTTGGTTATATATAGATAGATAGATAGATAGATAGATAGATAAATGTAAGGACCTGATTTGACTTCCTAGCCCAAGGTGTGGATGGATTAGGGCCCAAAACAATAAATTTGCAGAGAATTAGTTAGAAAACTGGGTTTTAGTTAATCAGACAACAAATTAGGCAGGTACTGATAACCAAAAAGTGAAAATAAACAAGTTAGAGAAAAAAGTCCTCGGCAAAGTCCGAGGAAACTGGATCTTATATATTGCACTTAAATATGGTTACAAGTTTGATTCTAGATTGCTATAGTGTTTCTTTTCTTGATTTTTTAATTCCCATCCCTCCAGGGGTCTCTTACATTATATATCTCCCTCTCAATGATCTTGGCCCTTCATTTGTTGATCATCCATGCCACTACTTAAGTGCTTGTCCCATCGGACACCCTATCTAACTCTCTGTGAGTTGGGATAGCCAAGGCAGCACTGTTTAAGGGTTTTCTCCATATAAATGCAGCCAGAAAGTTAGCTGCAGAACATTCAATGCGGTGGCAATAGTTTTTCCTTAGATATTTCTAAGCTTCCATCCCTCTTGTGTGTTCACAATACATGTTCCTGTCAGTAGAACATCCTGAAAAGTCACCTTGAATAATAGGACATATATTTGATCTGTGCGTTGCTCATCCAAGGAGGTGAGCCTCCTCAGACTATCCTTCCCATTCTCTTCGTCTGCATCTTACTTATGGGATTCTGAACTTGACATTCTCACTACTGTTTATCGGTCCTCGGGCCAGTCAACCTCCTCGGACAAAACCCAAGGCCCAATATACAATTTTGGGCCCTTGTCCCTACAATAGATAATATGACCATATTGTTTTTGTCTTCCTTCCAACACAAATTAAAAAAGAAAAAAAAAAAAAAAGAAAGTTATATAATATATAAATTCTTAATTTCATACAAATATACAATCTAAAGTCATTAATGATTTCATCACCATATATATATATATATATATATATATAAAAGATGTCGTGGACCACATCAAATTGTTAACCTCCTCTAGTGCACATGTTGTATGTAAAATAATAATAAAGTTCAACTGTTTAGAAGGATTACTAAATAACAAAAGCTTTAAGAATAAAACATAACATATAAGGTAAAAAAAAATGTAAATAATGTACATGAATTATACCTCAATCTACTCAACCCTAATAGTAGATCAGTAGGGGAAATATTGATAGTTGAGAATTGCATCTCAAGTTGGTACATTATTTTGTCAGTATTTTCATTTACAATACAAAATTTTAATATAACTTAAATATATGAAGGTGAGTTAATAAAGAATAAATTTTTATGACAATATCTATTCTATTAATGAATTAAAATTCTTTTAAATCCATATATATAACGTCAAGTGCACAATAAATCTTCCATATTCTCAAGCAGGGGTGGAACTAACATGTTCTAAACAATGAGTACACTCTTTGTTTAGAACATGTTAATGTTAAAACAAGAGCGTAAGTTGTTTTTCACCTTAGTTAGACACTTAGACCATTTTAGATTAACGGGAAATTGATTTCAAAAGGCTAAAAAACACAAAGAGCAATTGGAAAAGAGATTAGTAATTTTTGAATGTTAGAATTATGGTTAAGTGATTAAATTTATTATTTCCTAACAGCTTAATTAGGCTATTAGGACAATCAACAATTTACCATAATATTAAGTAGAAAGTTTTGAATTCGATTCTCATTTCCATTCAACCTCTCATTTAAAATATTTAAAAATCTCACATGTTAGCCCTCACTTATTAGTGTAGAGTTTGGTCTCACATGTGAAAGAAAATGTTAAAATTATGGTTAAGTGACTAAATTTCTGAATTTCTATAAGATTAAGTTTTTGGAATAATTGGTAATTTACCATTGGAAAGTATATTCAAACTGGGAAAAAGAAATGCCCTTCAAACTTTCTTTCACTTCTATCTCTTCCCCTGTCAAAAGATAAAATTTCTCAAGTGTTTTTGTGCAAATGGTCGACACTTCACTCTGAAATTGATTGGGGAGCATTCAGATACGGAGTGAAGGGTTTTGTAGTTGGATTTGAGAGATGAGACGGCCGATTTGGGTGTGGCGAAATGGATGGCTTTTATTTGTTAACGTGGGAGCTATTCTTTGATTCTGGTTTTGGCCAAACAAAGAAATAGCTACTAAAGTATGGGAACAGGTATTTGATTTTTGTAGCTCGGGCAGTGTCAATTGGTTGCATGATCGAGAATTTGTGGACAGTGAGTGAGATCTTTGGGTTGGAGATTAGGGATGACAATGGAGCAGGATGGAGCCAAAGGAAAGGGTCTTCATCCCCGCCCCACATAGTTTTGTCTTGCCTTCCCACCCTGCCTCATAAGATGGAGAAATTTTTCTTACCCCATCTCCACCCCTTGGGGCCTTGTGAAGCCCCGCCCTACTCTGGAAAACTCTACATGTCAATTTCCTCCACAACTATTATATATTTTTCTAATAAAACCTATTTTATTAATAAAAATATATTTGAAATTATAACTAAATTTATCATATCAAATCAAACTAATTTTTAGCAAAAACTGAATAATATTATCCAAATGTTTTACAAGGAAATATCACAACATATATCAAAATAATCCAAAAAGTCTATATCTTTTATCAATGTGGGGCGGGTCTAGAAAATCTAAATTCATCCTTGCCACACCCTGTAATGCAAGACTAAAATTTTGCCACATCCTCACTCCACCACCTTTGTGAGGTGGAGAAAACCCGCACAGGGCGAAATTGCCATCTCTATTGGAGATAGTGGGTTTGAGTCGTTTGACAAGGTTGATGTGAGTGTCGTGGGGAGGGTGAAATTTATTTATACTCGTCGGTATTAACTATTAAGGGGGGAACTCTTATCTTTTTATTCATATATACTTGTCAATATTAACTATTAAGGGAGGACATCTTTTTTTTTTTTTTTAAGTACTTTTTGTAATTTTCTCTCTCTTTATATTTCTAAATTTCTATTTTGGGAAAAAAAAATGGCGTTGTTTGTAGGTGGGTAAAAAACTTAAAAGTGAATTTGTGGGCTGCATGTGGGTGTAAAGTTTATTTTGGGTGAATTAAAAGCAAATTTGTAATGAAGCATGACAGAAAAATAGAATATTGTTAGTCAATAAGTTAGGTAGTGGTGTGAACCGTTGTAAGCACACGGAAAAATTAATTCATCGTCCCCATGCTAGCCCATAATAATGGTATGCGTACGATATGGCGCCCACATTCCTAGTGATAGAAAGGTTAAACCATGATTGCCACGTTAGTCACCTCCCTCAACAGTTCAAGATTTACCAGTGTCTCTCATGAAGTTGAAAAGTTATGGCTCACTGCAGTCCCCATGCACCCCAATAGGGCCTCAGAGCTAGTGGGTAAGGTACTACTATAGTCACGTGTAGGTAGGATTGCCACATTGGTCGCCTCCTCTACCTTTTTTTTTCATAAAAAAAAAAAGGTTAAGCCATGATTTGTTTTTTGAGACAACAAGTGTGACAACTAGCTTTAATAGAAAGGGTGTATGCTTGATTTGTATAGTATTGCTTGATATCATTTAGGTGTAAATGTAACAACAGACGGCTTGTAAAAAATAAAAAAAGGATTTTCCTGGATGGGTCTATAGCCGTGTTTCTAAAAACGCAGCTTAAGGCCTTTCCAGCTAAACCCAGCCTCAGCATCACAAAACATAGTTTCAAAGCCGCTCTATAGCCGTGTTTAGAAAACACAACTATACCTCAAATTACCCCTTGTAGCTGTGTTTTTAAAAAACGCAGCCTTTGAGTGCGTTTTTTGTAGTGCTTGAATGCTTGTAATTTGATCTTGCCAGTGCTTGGTTTTAGGAATTTATTTTAAGGGGGTCAATAGTGTTGTAATTTTTGGGTGCTAAAAGTGGTGTAATTTTTTGCTAATGAAGAAGAAATGTGCAGGGAAAAACAATTTCTTTCTGCAACCAATAGCAAAGTAAGCCAGAGTTCAGAGAGAAGGTTTATTTATTTATTTATTTTTAAAAACAAAGCAGCAATTTTCAGAGTAGAGCTATTGGCACAACACTTTCATAACAAAAACTAGGTGGCAAGTTATTAAAGATATGTAAAAAAAGTGATGTTATTTGTGGGTTGAAATAAAAACCAATTAAAACTTGCCACTTAACCTTTATTGTAAAATTATTGTGAGAATAATATTGTGAAAGCAGCACTAAGATGATTATATTCAAGCTTATTTCAATTGGGATTAAACAAAATTTAGAATTAGGGTGCTCAAAATTTTATTTTAGGGGTCAAAACAAAAAAAAAAAAAATTTTAAAATTACATATATATATATATATATATATATATATATAATTTTTGTTTTTTGGCCAGGTCAGGGGGTTCTAGCTAAAACAGTCGGCAATAAGTAGGAATTAGATGGCTAGATAACTGTAATAAATAGTGGCAATTTGGATTGGTAACACTTGAAGAAGGCAATACGGACTTGTTGCACTCAAAAGCAAATCCTGCATTCAGCAAATTTATCAAATTACTCCTATCTTTTTTTGATAGGAAAGCACACACATAATATTAATCAAATAACAATAGAGTTTACATCACGAAGAATTGCTAATTCTAAGAAACTATGACAACTCTTCATCTACATACACTGATGAACTATGCCCTTGGCATACTTTGCTAGCAAATGTGCAGGGGTATTTATAGAATGTTTCACATGTGAAAAAAACACATTATGGAACTCCAAGACAGCTGATCTAATACCCATAATCACCGCATCAATTGAGGCCAGAACTGAGGAGGAAGATTGATTCAACACCCTAGAGACAATTAACACATCACCCTCAATTGTTAAGTCTGAAACACCCAACTGCCTTGCGAACTATAATCCCACTTCAACAGCCTTCGATTCCGCTTCAAGAGGTCCTAGTGGTGCTTGAATTTTCCTGCACATTGCAGCTACAAAACGACCATTCCAGTCCCGTGCTATGATTCCAACTCCAACAGCTTGTAGCTCTGTAACCTGCAAATACCAGAATTATTTTCCGTTGTTAAATTTGCAATATCTTCAAATGAAGGAATTATTAAATTCCATTCCCCAAATTTCGATTCCAAATTCTCTAGCCAAACACATGATTATTATTTGCGCTTTCCTTCTTAGATTTTATTCTAGTTTCTTTTGTAGGTTTAAAAGTGCATCAATATATAACTGCCAATATTGAGTTTTGAGCTTTTGAGTTTTGAGCTTGAATCTCTAATTAAAGCCCAGTGTAACATGACTAATTTTCCAATAACTTATACATGACCATACAAAAAAAAAAAAAAAAAAATGCTAAATTAATACAAATTTTACCTCAAAGAGCTTAAATATATACGAATGATTGAATTATTTTTTCGTGATTGATGACATATCAATTTATAAAACATATATCATAAAATTTGTAATAAATATCCAAAATATCATTCCAAAAAAAATTCCTCAATTTTGTTAAAAAGAAAAACCCCACATTTTACTCAACTAACCCCAAAAAATTCCAACATAAGCTAATGTAAAATTATGAAAAAATTTTATATTTGCTACCATAACCTTGTAAATATACATAGTTACTGTAATTTTGTATTTCATTATTTAATATTTCTTTCTTTCACCTCTTGGTCTAATCAAACAGTGGCGGGACTAAGATTTCAATTTAAGGGGGACAAGATTAAAAATAGAGCTAATCTGAAAAATATTAGTCAATATTAATAAATAATAAATAAATAATAATTGTAAACTAATGTAACTGCCAAACAAAATCTAATATAAATGTAAATTGTAATATTTTATCAATCTAAAAGCGTTAAGAGGACAAAATAGTATATAAGTTTACTTTCCTTGATTGCTTTCAAAAAATATAAAATTGAACATTTTTTTTTTTTACTCTTATAAGAATTTAAAATTTGAGTTTATAACAAAAATCTAAAGTAGGGGTGTGCATGGGTCGGGTTGGGTCGGGTTGAGGGGATTTTTTGACCCAACCCACCATGGTAGGTCAAAAAAAATTCGACCCAACCCACCATGGTGGGTCAAAAAAAAATCAACCCAACCCAACCCAACCCAACCCACATGGGTCGGGTTAGGTCGGATTGAACCCATGGGTTTGACAAATTTATTATTATTATTATTATTATTAAATTGAGTAGAAAAAAATATAAATATTAATATATTAAAAAAAAAAAACCCAAAAATTAGTATCAATACAACTCCTTAAAGGCAAATAACACTAATGACTAAACAACAATAGTAATTTACTAGGGTTTGTGTAAACTAATTGGCCTTCATATAGGATAGGAAGAGGTGGTTATTTTAAAATTTTTATTAATTATATAATATTATATATATATATATATTAAATTAGTATTAATATGAGGAATTGAGGAAGTGCTGCTCTATAGCTGGTTTAAAAAAAATTTATTAAATATATAATATATATTTAAATATATAAATAAGTGCCCTACAATTGGTTTTAAAAAAAAATATTAAATATATAAAATATTTTAAATATATATTAAATATGGGTGGGTCGGGTTGGGTTTGGTGGGTTTGCAATTTTATGACCCAAACCCAAGCCGACCTGCTATAAAAAATTTTTTTGTAACCCAACCCAACCCACCAAGCCCTAAAAACCGACCCAATCCGAAGAGTTGGGTCAGGTTTGACGAGTCGGTGGGTTTTCTGCACACTCCTAATCTAAAGTTTGGAGCCATAAGAAAAAAACAAGAGATTGAAGAGAAATAAAAAAAATAGTGATGGTTTTAGCGTCTTACAAGAGCATTAAGTATTTCATTATAATTTTTATTTTTATTTTATTTTTTGCAAAATATGGGACCCATTAATTAAAATGGCATGAGGCATTAAAAAATTGAAATAATTTTAGAGTCACAAACAAAAATTTACCAAATATTTTCATTTGTAGGAGCTTTTTGCTCACTTTTGTACCGTGCTAGCTTCATTCCTTTTTTATATTTCCAGTAATTATACGCTCAATTTTAGTTGTTTTTATTTAGAATTGAAGAGTGTTGCTTTGTAATTATTTATGTTAGGAGGGGCATATCTTCTCAAGACATAGGTTAAGCATACAAGGAAACTTTTCTGGAGTAGTCAAGGGAGGCAGTCGCCCCCTCTCGCCCTCTGGCTCCGCCATTGTTATCAGATTCTCTCTTTTTATATGAAGATAAAAATAAAAAATAATTATTTAAATAAAATAGAATGTATAATAAATAATTTGATATAGAGTTTTAAATTGATTATGTAAATGACAAAAAATAAATTATTATGTTAAAATAAATAGCAGTAACCTTCCAAACGGCAGGTGACCCATAAAGGGTTGCAATTAAGGAAACCGCAGTGTTGTCCCCATTCTTTGTAAATATGCCAACCTTGTTTTGTCCTGATGGTACGGTGGAATTGAATATCAGCAATAATTAGCCAATGTGCCAGCAAGCAAGGAAGCACTTATTGTATAAAAGAAGTAATGGAATTTTCACAATTGAGAAAAAGAAATGGGACTTTTAACTGGCGTAAATTCCATTCAATTTAAAAGAAAAAGAAATAAGACTTTTTTTTTTTCCTGAATGTGGTAAGTTCCATTCAATATAATAATACAAAAATGTGGCCATGGTCCTGCCTGTGTTTCACGTGAAAATGCAAACATGGCCCTCACCCTGTCAACCCTTTTTTTTTTTGAGAATCTCACTCTGTCAACCTAATGTCACAGTTCTCTGGTGCATAATATTAAGCAGTCCACATTAATACATTCATATATTTCACAAACCTGTAATTAATTTTTTTTGGTTTTTGAAGACTACAGTTGACTTACAAACCTTTCCATATGTAGCATGGTTGTTGGCATATACATGTGATTTTCTGCTAATATGGTAGTTTTAGGAAATTTTTTTAGGGTGTTCCTCAACAAGTATAAATTACGCAATTTAATAAAAAAAACATTTATATATTGATAACAACAACAACAATAATAATAAAAAAAACATACAAATACATAAAGTTTTACAACATAAAGCTTGTAGAGTCTAGTTGTGATTGTTGTTAGTGTTGCTGAACAGGGATGGACGGCAATAGCTGGGAAGAGTAAGTGAGTTTCTTATTTCCTTTTAGCCTTTAGGTTTGATTTAGTTTTAGTTTAAATTGTTTAATGACTTGTGAATCCACGAGGCACTGAGGCAGTGAGGATTTTTTTTTTTTTAATATTTGTTGAATTAAAAACGTAATCGTGTTGGTGTTGGAGTAGTGATAGTCTTAGTCTGAGATGAGATTGATCTTGTACTGGGCTTTTCTATTGGCATTTGGTTTGGGCCTTTTTAGTGGTTTTATTATAATTTTTTTTCCAGATTTTCATTCAAGTTTTTCTTTTTTTTTTTTCTTTTTTTTTTTGGGTTTTTTCCATGGTTTTATAAACCAGTACGGTGGAAAAACCGAAAAAAGGACTGGATATTGGTTTTTTAGTCGGACCGAGATCCGACTGATGGTCAAACCGATGAAGTCATAAATAATATAATTAATAAAATTTTAAATTATATAAATAAAAATATAATAAGCTTATTACTAATAATATGATAGCAAAATGTAAAAACATAATATTTAGTGACACTTTTCGTGTAAATTTAATCAAATTTCCTTAGAATGGACAATCATATGTTTGATTATAATCATAAAAATAAAAAGTTTATTTTATATATATAATGAATTAATTGATGTTATATAAAAATTAAGTAACTTTTTAAGTTTATTCACTTAATTAACTAAAACTACTATTTTTTTCTAATCAAAATTATCGGAAAAAGAAAAGTATTGGAACAATGAAAAAAACTAAATTTATGTGACTTTAACCAATTAGTTGTATAATATATATTATAATGTTTTTGAGAAAAAGTAGTTGTACAATGACAGTGTGCTAAGTAAAGCAAAAACTAAAAGTAAAACCGTCGTATATGCTTAAAAAAATATAAAAACATGTGATTCTTTTTGCTTGAAAAACCCTAATATATTGTTAAGTTGCTCAAATTATGTAACAAAATTTAATTTTATTGGCATAAAAAAATTCAAAGTGATCCCAAAATTATTTTTAAAAATAGATAAATATAAAATTAAATTATTATGTGTGTGTGTGTATATATATATATATATATTTTTTTTTTTTTTCCAGGTCAGGTGGTCCTAAGACCACCCTGGCCAGAAGGTGGCCTGCCCCTGTCTGCCATTCAAGGTCAAACGCTAAAAAAAATTTGCTGGAGACAACAGAACAATATCATTGACTTAATAACCACATATATAATATTATAGTGAGAAGTTAGCAACAGTGATATACAGAGTTGAGCCTTTCTTAAACCAAAAATGGAAATGGAGAGGGAAAGGGAAGGTCAATTGATGAGGGAGGTAGAAGTGAAGATAGAAAAAGAGGCCGAGACAGCAGAAGCCGAAGCCAAAGCCAAAGCCGAAGCCGAAGCTGAAGCTGAGGTGGGCTTGGTAGAAAGGTGGCGTTTCCAACGTTTCAGCACCACTGACGCCAGTAATGGTACTGGCCATGGTGTGTTCACGGAGCAATCAGTTGGCGATGAGGCTATCCTTATTGAAAGAGGTAAGGAAAAAGACCAAATGAAATACTATTTTTATCTAACATATACCAATATACCATGCATATATAGGGTGCGTTTGTTTTGGGTGAAATTCATTTTTGGAAATGGTTTTCTATATTTTCGGGTGTTTGGTTGCGCCGGAAAATGCAATTTTCCGGAAATCATTTTCAGTTGACCGTGAGTCAAAGGTGAAAATGATTTCCGGAATCATTTTCACTTCAAATGACTTCCGGAAAACAGAGAGAAAGGGAGAGCACGAAGACAGCGACAGAGAAAGAGAGAAAGAGAGCACGAGCACCGCGCCGAGGAGCCCAAACACGCCGGAGACGTCGCCAGCGAACCCCGAGCACCGCGCTGATCTCGCCTTCGATCGCACTACGCCGATCTCGCCTTTGATCGCCTTCGATCACCTCCGCTCGATCTCACGATCTAGCCTTCGATCTCGCGATCTCGCCTTTGATCTCGCACCGGCGAACCCAGATGCCGTCGTCGATCGTCGATCTCCTTCGAACGTAGAACCCAGCGCTCTTCGCACTGGCGAGTCGCACCGCACCGCGCCGTCGATCGTCGTCGACCCAGACCCATCACTGCTTCCTCTTCCTCGATCTCTCAGTTTTTTTTTTTTAAGTTTGATTGTTGTTGTTGTTGTTTTTTTTTTTTTTGATGAACTGATTATTGTTGTTGTTGTTGTTGTTGTGGTTGTTGTTGCCGGAATTTGTTGTTGAATTGGCTGTGATGTTGAAATTTTTTGTAATAAAATTTGTTTGGATGCTGAGAAAATGTGAAAAAATTGTAGGAAAATAGCATTTTCCTAATAGAACCAAACACATGAAAATATTTTCCACAACAATTTTCATAATACAACCAAACACTTGAAAATATTTTCATTTTCCGAAAAATAGCATTTACAGAAAAAAGGTATTTTCCAAAAAATATTTTACGGCAACCAAACGGACCTATAGATACAGTTTTTTTTTAGGTGTTTATCTTAATTCTTCTAAAAGCACACAAGGACATAGGGCTTTTGATTTTTTTTTTTTTTTTTTCCTTCCTCTTCTCTCATTATCTCTTTTATTTTATTTTACCTCAAACTAGAATAGAAATTTTTTTAAAAATAAAGAAAGCTGAAGTTCAAAAAATCTATACCAACATGGCATGAGAACTTATGTGGCAATGCCATACATATCAGGTTTTTACAGTTCAAGTACTTTGCACATACTTATAATATATGGCTTTATACGTTGTATGTGCAAAAAATTATTGTCTAAATTTCTACATATCTATTTTTGAATCAAAATCAATTATATAAATAAGTTTATAAACACAACTATCAAATTCTTGTAACTATCAAAATTATTAAAAATAAAAACAGGTTTCACTAACTTATAGTCCCGCTTCTAAAATTAAAAAAAAAAAAAAAAAACACTTATAGTCCTACATTATTATGGAGTAGAAGAATTAGTGAGTTTATAAGTGTTTAAATTATCTTGAAGGTTAAAATATTCTTTTTAAAGGTTGTTTTGGACCAACGTCTATAAACTCTAGCCACTTCTATCCAATTTTCTTTTTAAAAGAAAAAAAGTCATAATCAATGTTGAATTGTCTTATATTTCATTATGTCTCAAGTTTAGTACCAATTTTTACAATTATGATTTTTGGACTATGAAATATACATATTATATAACTCAATAGTAGATACTGAAATGTTCCCAAAAAAAAAATCATAAATTCATATCATGTCATTATATTTTTCATATGACATAATGTTATATAGTTTAACGTACACATGTTGACAAACCTTCACAAACTTACAAAAATTAATTTCTTAAAATCTTGTGAATGAAATATTTGTGTCAACTGTCAATAACGTTTTTATATTTTCATGTGAGGTGATGATCAATTTCTACATTGTAAGTTTTACACTTTAACATAGTTTTCTATAATTTTACATATCTGTATACATACATAAAATAAAATTAATTTGTGATTTTTACCCCCAAAATCGTTAGACTATGAAATGTCAAAATGGGCTATTAAATAAGTTACTAAACTTAAATTCTTTATATCAACATACATAAGTTTGTCACTTTTGAAAAACAAATTGGCATTAGCTTTTGGTGCCTCTACGTGGCCCCTAGTTGCTTTGTTTTACATGGTATGAGAAAATGTGTGCATTATATTATCTGAACGGTATTCTATTATTTTGTCTCCGTGTGCTAAATGTGACTATGACTATGAGGAATCGTGTTATCTGACACGGGTGGTGTAAAACCTCTAATGCCGCCTTATCATTTCGTTAGGTACAATATCTGTACAACATTTTTAAATTCTCCAACATTTCTTATTTCCTCCATTTTACTAGCAATTTTCTTGACTGGCTGGTCTATATTTTTTTTGTTTTTCAGAAAGATATTTTTTTGTATGTTAAATAAATATAAAGAAGTTGTTTGGGTTAGTTCAACTAATAAAGTTCATTATCGTCAAATAATAAAGTTGAATTTGAATCTTGCCTATGTTAAAAAAAAAAAAATTATATATATCTTTACTTGAAAATAAAGAATATTCATTATAGAATTAAAATCGTAAGCAAAAAAGTATACATGCAACTATGCAAGTTCAAACTCTTAAGAAAGTGCAGGGTTTGCCAGTTTCTTTAAGACTTTTTCTCTTCTTTCAGTGTGTGCATATGTTAAAAATACTTAGTATTTTTTAAAATAAAGTGCAGGGTTTTATGTCTCTTGGATCAACAAGCACATCATGTATAGAAACTCTTAGGAATGATGAACATTAGTTAGGTCTTTCACTGTTTTCACGCAAAAAAGGTTTCTATACTTGATGTGCTAGTTGATCAAAGAGATAAAATCCTGCACTTTCAACCTAAATATAATTTTATAATTATTCACTTCTAAAATATGTACTTTTCTATAAAGATAAATATTCATTTGTCAAGAACTTTAAAGCCGCATTAATTTTTATATTTTTAACAAGGTTATTCAGAATCTAAATTCATTTTTTACCCATAAATTTTTAACAAAGATATTTTCAATATTCATTCTAGTTTGCCAATTGGAACAAAAATTTCAATATTATACCGAAATTTTTTTTTATATATAACTCGTAAACTTATCCAACCCAAACTCACAAAAAGTCCATGATCATACAATAAAAGCTCATGAAAAGAGCCCGCAGGATTATCTTCTTCTTCTTTTTTTCTTTTTCTTTTTAAATTTATTTATAATCACCCACAAAGTTATCTTATTCTATATGTTTTTTTTTTTTAATCTTTCTCTCTCTTCAATGTCTTCATTCATTCCTCTCTAACTGTTTCCCTCTCCCCAATTCTTTTCTATTTTCATTATTTATTTCTATCTCCTCTCTCCTTTGAGTCTTATCTCTACTCTACCCTATCCTATTCCTAATATTCTCACAATCCCAAATCCCATCCCAGCCGTCTATTCAAAAAAAAATTCTCTTTAGTTCTTCTATTTCTTTAGGACTTTAGTTCTCTCTGATAGTAGTCTGCTACTCTCTCTCTGTTATGCTCAGGTGAAAGAATGCTTCTACTTGTGCAAATATCTCATCGAAAAATGCTGGACCCAATCTCTATTACTTTCATGCCGTGTCAATTCCGTTGAGCTTTTAGACTCATACCAGCCAAATCTGGGATTTCGTCAAAATTCACCTAAAACAACCCAAAATGGTAGATACAGACCAAAATGGTCTGAAATTTTCTCCGAGGTGGAACAATGGGGTTTCTAATTCCAGTTTATATATCGGTAAGAAAAATTCTGCTCATTTTGGATGAAACGAAACAAAATTCATAACATTGGTCTCATCAATTAAATGCAGTGTGATTCTCTTCGACCATGTGAGGATAATGAATAATACCACGTATATTACACAAAGACTATCGCTGTAACCACACCCCATGTGATTACATCCACTACTCTTGTAAAAAGTACAAGAACCTAATATTCCAACAATACTTAATAAATTTTCCATAATTATATTACTTATTATTAAGTACTCATTCCTCTCGTAGGATAATGGATCCCAATTATTAACACTACAATGAAATCCATTATTTAAATGAGAGACTAGCGTATTTAATAATTTTTCAAATTTGAAGAAAAAAAAGAATAACAAAATATATTTTGTTGTTGTTAGGTACGAGAGAAATTAATGTTGGAGTTGAAGATATTATTAGCACTCCTATTGTTAATCCTAATCCTCCAACTTCCAAGGACTCAGTTCAGGAGCAAGATGCAAATGCTAGTACTTCTATCAACATTGAGACAACTGAACATGGAAGTGAACTGAGAGCCACCGAACTGTATATTGAAGCACTATACAATAAGCCGGCCAAACATGCTTTCTACTGCCCAAACTGTAAAGCTTGCATCGACAAGATCCTTCTTCAGAGTACAGAAGATGAACTGAGGTGCCCATCATGCTTCGAATTTCTCAAACCTATAGGTACCTTTTCAGACAGTCTGGACTTGTTGTACAAACTTTATTGACATGTTTTTTTCATGCTAGCTGTATTATTTGATAATGATATGACAATACAACAACCATTGTCGTTTGTATTCATGGGTAATTCTTACATGTTGGAGCATTGCTCCTGGAGCACCCGAGTCTGTATTCATTCATGTCATGATGGTGATTTATAATGTAGATGAAATAAGTGTAAGAAAAAGTGGACCACTCATAAAAAAAATTAAAAAAAAAAATGAAAAAAAGGACAAAGTGGACCAACAATATATTGAAGATAAATACAGTGCATTAAATGAATTAAACCGTACATAAATAGTCCAAGCTCAATTTCATAAAAATTATATATGTTTATTTAGTAAACAAATCAAAATGAAGTTTAAATGTATGCTCGATTATTAATTAAAGAAATTGAGTTATTAACTATATTTGTCTCACTTTAACAGGAGACTGGATATTTCGGAAACCGGTAACTTCTGAACCAGGTAATACATATTCTCAAATGTTTTAACTGTTTGGCAATACATTGCTTTCATTATTTTAGTCAATTTCTATTCGTATAAAGTTCCAGCCTCAGGATTATAAGACTGATGAGTTGATAACTCACTATAAAATACAATTGGTAGAAAAATTATTTTCCAATGAGATGGAACATTTTGGTCAATGGAATTTTTTTTTTTTCCTCCAAAAGAAGTTGAAAACCACTTTGCTTTTAAGTGGAGGAAAATGTTTTCAACACGGCCTCCGACTTTTCACGTCACCATCAATAGTATCTCCATTACTACAATCACCATTGCTACCACTACACTACCTTTAACTTTGACACGCCGCTGCCGCCACCACCATCACCACCATCACATTTGTCACTATCATGTGTGCATAAAATATTAATTGTTTTTCATGTGAGTCAATCTAATAAAAAAAAAAATTAGGTCATTTTTAGAGTCTTAATCAAATATTAAAAAAATAAATAAAAACAAACAAACAAATCATTTTATTAGAAGACCTTATGAAAGCATTATTTACCATAACAAGTCAAGCATAAAATGGTGGTACTTGGTTTTGAAATCAAATCAAAAGCAGTGATATCTACTGACCAACTTTAGATTAAATGGCACCTTCTTCCACAATTAGAATAGGATATAGGGTAAAGTGTCTATAAGACAAGTGCACATGTAACTTTCCAATCAAAACAAACAAAACATAATTGATCTATGAACTCATATTTTGTATATAGCTTTAAAAATCACATAAGTTGAAATGCAATTACTTTACAAACAAGATAGTTATTAATCTTTGATAGTTTTAATATTTTATATGCATATAGGGTATAAGGATACAATATAAAAACATCAAAAGTTATTGAGTGATATAAAATTGATAAAAATCAGAATAGTAAATTTTATATGTAAGGTAAGAATGGTGAATTCCACCCCATCTGATTGTACACGCGACGCGGTGCGTCTTTGCCCTCGTCCCCAAGTGCAGGACCAAGCAAGCAAGCACTTAGCTTGGACTTGGACTTGTAATCCCACATCGGTTAGAAGAGCGCCCCACTCATGCTTTATATGCCTCTGGGACTTGCATGAGTGTACCACTACTCATCCTGGCACCGCGTCTCGTGTACAATCAGATGGGGTGGAATTCACCATTCTTACCTTACATTATATATATCACTATTTGTCTTTTATCTCAACCTCTTATGGTCCGTTTGGATTAAAAACACTGTAGTAAAATAATTTTTAAATATGTGAATAGTGTCGTAAGACCCATTTTTAATATTTCCAAATACATGAACAGTGCGTGAACAGTGCATAAACAGTAACTTTATTTCCCGCACAATGTAATCATGTTACTAAAGAGTGTCGTTTATTGTTCATAAGCGCTGGAAAAGAAAAAAAGAAAAAAAAAAAAGGCAGAAAATGCAGTTTCAGCAAACGTGGAAACGCAACATTGAATCCAAACACATACTTAGTCTAGTCTTTATCAATCTTATTATTACATTTAAATGTCACAATTCTAGTAAATTGATACAGTATATCTCATTATGATTTGTTCTATTCATTAACAATGGTTTTTGACACATTATTATGCAGGAATTCACGAGGTTCCATCTAATGTAGCAAAGCCAACTGATTCTAGTAAATTGCTAAATCCCTACATGTTTTGTTCTCATCATTAGCAATTATTTTTAGATGGTTTCTTTAACAAATTATTATGCAGGAATTCAAGAGCTTCCATCCAATGTAGCAAAGCCAACTGATTCTAGTAAATCGCTATATCTCATTACGTTTTGTTATTATTAGCAATGTTTTTCAGATAATGTCTTTGACACATTATTGTGCAGAAATTTCTGAGATTCCATTTGATGAAGCAAAGCCAACTGAAGGGAAGCAGGTAATTGTAGTTGATCCATCACCACTGCCACCAACTCCTCCATCACAACAAGGTGTTTTAAAGTACGAAATCCTAAAAAGTTTAGTATATGGTGGTTTAATTGAATTAATCACAAGCTTAGGTGTTGTGACCTCTGCAGCTAGTGCTGATGCTACTACATGTAAGTATTTAGCATTTCTCTCTCTCTCTCACTCTCACTGTGAAATAGCTCAGTATATATATTAAACAATTGCAACTACTTTCTCTCTGATTTTAGGACTTTTCTAAGCTAATGATTTGGTATATATTTGATTATATTTACTTGAGCTATTGTTAACTTAAATCTTATATATAATATTCAAGTAGTGTGAATTAGTAAATTTATAAGGGAAATTCTTAGTTTCTTTTATAAGAAAAAATTTCTTACATTTTAGACTAAACAAATGTGTACAATGTTGTGCAACATTGTACACATTTGTTTAGTCTAAAATGTAAGCTTTACATTGACAGTACAATGTAAACCTATAATTATCCAATTTATAATTCATTGCGAGCATGGTAAAGTTCCTACTTCCAACCATGGGGATTAATGAATTTATTTCTAGTTGCATATAAGTACATCATAGCTATCTAATCAAATTCAAGCCTAAAGCTAATCTTGAGTTCTTGGTTAAGTGAGTCGTGTGATTAGTGTTAGTGATTGACAGACCACCTACAAAATGTAGTACTTAATAAACATGGATTTAACACTTTAATCCATTGAGAAATTATACGCATGTACTTTTTAAACTATAATACATGATGGTTTACTATTAAATCAACTGCACAGATTTATTCTTATGGTTGCTTTTATTTGCATAGCTTACTCCCAGTTTTTAACCTATAGATTTGTGTGTCTGTGCGATTGAATCATATACCCAAACTATCATTATTATGCTATGAAGATTATTGGTAGCTTTTTTATATAATACATGGTACGGCTGGTATATCATTTTTGGTCACCAAATCGTTTTTAGCTGGTTATTAATCAATTCCTGATTGCAGTGAACATTGTAGCTTTGGCATTGGCAAACCTGATAACTGGAGTTTTTCTCATTGGTCACCATGTGAGTTTTTTTACTTATTTATTTTTTGTCAAAACCTCTCTTTTTACCCTTTGTTTTTTTAACTTCATTTAAAGTCTCACAAATGCATCAATTCATACCCAATCATCATTTCATTATTTTTATTTTATGAACTTGCTTCTCCAAGAACTCATGCCATGAAATCCCATTGAACTCTGTATCAGATAGCTATATTCTATGAAGCATGTTTTGCAAATCCAACCTGTAGGAACACAAAAAAAAAAAAAAAAAAAGGGAGACAGATAGCAGATCAATGTATGCAATATCTCTTTACATATATATATATATATATATATATATAATGTATAATGTATAATTTAATTATTAAAGAAAGGTATATGATGTCACTAGGCCACGACTTTCAAATCAATTTACATTGATCTAACTAGTCTGAAGATAAAATCAGTATAGCATTGCTGGACTGCTGAACATCATACTAGGAATCCTTAAAATCTTCTTCTTTCAAGCCAGTACACTTAACCACTGCTATACCAGTCAAGATTCATCAGTAGATAGGCATTGTATCATAATATAGCTGTTTTGTTGAAGTCTTCCACTCCATTCAACTAGAACACATCCACCCTCATGGAATTACAAATAGCAAAGGGACTAAGCTATGCTCCCTAAGTGCAATCAATTACTCATTAAATCAATCAAGTGACTATTTAAGATAACGTCTCATCAAAATGAATTACTAATTTCAATTCTAAATTCATTATTTGGGAATAACTATTATAATTAATTCTAAATTCATCAGGTTGCACATTGCTATGCCATGCCATATATTGGTTATGTATTAGCCTATACACAACAGTTGCAGTAATGTCTATTACAATACATGCAGATATTTCCAAATCTTGAAGTAAATTGTACTAGAGATGATTCAATAAATTATCAAATTAAAAACCCTTAATTAGATTTTTTATAAAGGTTGTTCAGAATGAATTAAATTTACACGATAATTTAAACTATGTTTTGTGGTATGGAACATGTCTCAGTTCATATAGCTTTGACCTTACTGATCTTGAACTAATACTATAAACTTACAGCTTCAAGAATTGAAGAATGATCAATCTACAGTGGTCTTGAACGAAACAGATGAACAAGTGGATCGGTATCAAGAATTACTGGGACAGAAAAGGAATTTTGTTCTTCATGCCTCAGTCGCCATATTATCATTCCTTATTTTTGGTTTGGTGCCTCCTGTGGTCTATGGCTTCTCATTTTATCAGAGTGACAACAGAAACCTTAAGCTCGCAGTAGTTGCAGCAGCTTCCCTTTTATGCATCACAGTACTTACCATAGTGAAAGTTTACACCCAAAAGCCATCCAAGTGGAGCATCTATATAACAACTATACTTTACTACCTTTTTATTGGGATCGGGGCCTCCGGCATTTCTTACTTGGCAGGTTACCTAGTCAGGAAACTCATTGAGAAACTAGGTTGGTTCGAGTCAAGTGTAGCTACCACTCAGCCCATGAGCTTTGAGAAACTTCCGTGGGAATCCTACTAAAATCATGGGTTTTAAACATGAAGCTTGACTCTGTTATTGATGTTGCAGGGTTACATTCATTGTCATTAGCAGTTACTTTTTTTTTCCACCTTTGTAAGTTGTAGTCCTATATTATTATCATTAGTGCTGTTAAGTATGATCCGACTCCTAAGCAACTGATGCCCATATGAAACATCGGCATTTCAGTGGTTTTGACTAATATTTTAAAGCCATAAATTTACTTTCTGAAGATCAAATTGTACCTGGGCACAATTAGGGGGATCAAGTAAGCAAGTTAACTGTTTCTTTAAATCTATATGTTCATTAATGTGCTTGCTCCTATTGTTTAGTTAAATTGTATATTTGGCCATCAGCCTTTGACTTTTGTTTCAAATTGTCCTTATACTTTAAAATGTTTCAAATATATCTGTAGTATTTATTTATTGGATGAAAAATACGAACTTAACACATGGAATTGATAAAAGCTAAGTCACTTTGATGACATAGAGCCTATGACATGGCATAAAACCGTTTGCCACATCAATATTTTCTATCCATGGAATGACAACATGAAACCTTTTAAATAAATTTAGAAGGAACAAAGTTTCTCTTCAAACAAACTCTACAAACTCCTCATATATCTCTATATTGAGTATGAATGTTGAAAATTTAACTATTAAATTGCATGTTCTTATTATATTCTTCATGTTTGCAAAATTTCAAGAAAACCAAAGATCAATTGCTATCTTATCAAATAAATGTTAAAATTTCAAATTTTTGTGATCTAAAATTGTGTATAAAAAAATAAGTTTATTGATCGAATAGTAAATAATGTCCAATTTGAATAAAATTTAATATGCATTTTAAGAATGTAAGGAACATGAAATTCAACGCTTAGATGCTCAAAATTCACACCAAAAAAAGAGAAATATGTAAAGTTTGAAGAGTTTCACTCCATACTAGTTTAGAGAGAAACTTTGTTTATTTAAAAGTACAGGGACTAGTGAGTTATTTTAAAGTATAAGAACAAGTTTGAAACAATTAATCACCAACTATGCAAGTCAAACTTTTTGTTTTTATCATTTATTAGTTCCTCCCATTTATCCTGTTCCAAGTAACATTCACAATAGAAATCGACAAAACTTCCTGTACAGGGAAAATAGATCAACAAAAGTCTCAAAACAACAGACCCAAGGGTTGCGTAAAGCATGTTGGCATGTTGCAATGTGCAACCATCAAGTGACAATTGCGAACATATGACAACTATATTCTATCACAAATAGCCATGGAACTAAATATTGCTAAGCAGGCCAAGGGTTTTTGAATGGTCAATGGAAAAAGCACAATAGAACAGAATTGCTTAGCTATACGAAATACCCATTTGAGCACATCTTGTGAGTTGCTAAGTACTATGGAATACTCTGAAAGCGTCTCATTGCTACTTGTAACACTAATCACACCTACAATGTACACAAAATTGCTGGATATTCCAGGCAATAAGCACAAAATCTATAATAAAAAATAATAATAATAAGTAGATGGTACTCAAAGAAAAATTTCCCAAACCTCAACAATACACATTGCCACCCACAATTACTTTCACCAAACACGTGCACAAACAAGTAAACAATTCTCCTGCCTATATACAGTACAAAAACACAGCAAAGCTATTAATATTTGAAACCTCTAGAGTCTCTCTAGCCCCTACTGATGTTAATTTGATCAACTGGTAGTGCAGAAACAAATATTAACATCGACTTAACAATCATTTTCTTTACATTTTTTTCAGCAACCGGACTGAGGCAAGAGCAAGGGAAAAAAAAAAAAAAAGGAATTAAAAGGAAACAAACAAAATGAGACTTGAAACAAAGCCAATACAGAATGAAATCAAGCAAACAAAAATGCTAATCATTATTAAACTTTGTCTCCACAATTCTAACTATCACAGTCACTGTTTGATTGCTAAGAAAACCTAATAAAAGAAAAGAAACAAAGAAAAAATAAGAATAGGTGATAGTATGATGGTGCGGACACAAGGTACAAGCCCCCAATTACACGCACGTATAGGAGGAAGAGCAAAAAGAAGACGGCCCAACCTATGGCCTTATGGATGGAGCCTATTAGTTATTGGGCTTGAGCTTAAGCAAGTCCGAGCATTTAATAATTAGGGTTCCTTATGCATTATTATTGTTAGCTATTTAAACACGTTTTCGGATTATTGTAAGACAGTTGAGAATTATTAAAAACGTGTGTTTTCATTTTTTACTGGTGCTAACTCCAATTTTGCTTGGTGCTGACTCCAAGCAACTCTTAGGTGCTGACTCCTAGGGTTTATCTTTTTATTCTATTGTTGTTTGTGGTTGTCCTACGTCATATGAACTCCAAGGTTGAATTATTAGAACAGGCTCAAGGACACATGTTCTTAGCAGAAGGAAAACCTGAGCCTAGCAGAAAAAAAAATCAAGAAAATTACTTCAATTCAATGCTTCCAACTATCAATCCTCAAATGTAATTCAGCCAACTTCACCACGTAAAACCAAAGATGGAAACAATTACAACCTTAGTTTCAGCATTAAATAAACTTATACACTGATGATGGAAAAACTGAAAGCGAAATAATAGCTAAAGTTAATTTTCACATTTACTTACCCTCATCAAGTAAAACCAAGCCCTCCACTGAATTAGCTATGTAAGCCAACCAATCAGCATCTTTAATTGCAAGAATGCTCTGATTTAGACTCTCCGGATAAATTGAAATTACCCTTGTCAATATAGCCATAGAATTTATGAACCCAATCTGTTGATACAACACATTTCTTAGTCCAAGACTCAGCCACACCATAATCTTCCATCACCCATATGTTGTAATTGACATACAGATAAATGTTAGGATCATGAGAGAAAGCAATAAAAGCCAGTGATCCCTTGAAAACCACTAGTTGATAAGAAAATAGAATTATTCCATATGAGTACCTATGAGGCACCGTTATCTTATGGAAGCTCTCATCATAGAGATCAAAGGACAAAATACACTGAAAAAAGTAGTTAGTATGTGCTATAGTGTGCAGAGCTCCATTACAAAATATAAAGGGTGACTTAAAATCAATACATCCATACCCCGATTTTAAAACATTTCTCCACGAAGCCATACTCAATGTGTAAATCTCGCTCACACAAGCACCCACAAGTCTCAGAATCTTGAAGTCATCATATTGAGAATCAAATATAAACCCAAAACCAACATAACTGTACTTGTCAGGACAGGGATCGAAGTAGCTAGATTAAGAGGTTGTTTGGTAGTGTAACTAGAACAACAGTTTTTCAGTGTTTAAACAACATTACACATATTTTCACACACTTTTTCACCCATACGTATTTTCAAAAAATACAAATAACATTACTAGAACAATATCACCAAACACCCCCTAGGCTTCTTCAACTTTCTAATACTTGGGTTCCACAAATATATAATATGACTACGATCTTTGTCATAACTAGCTAGGCAGTAAATGCCGTTAGAAAAAGCCAATTATGCTGCACTTAGAAATCTGGGTCCATTTGTATTTGTGGTCGTTATTGCTACAAACCCTATACAGTTCTTTGGAAGATGAACTACTATTGTCTGTTCCTTTAGGAGCATATAACAGATAACCACTGTGATTGTTAGTGGATATTAATGATTTGGCTAAGGCTTGGTTGAGATTCAAGTGTTTGGTAATGAAGATGGGTGGGTGATGATGGAGTACAAAGATTTGGAAACGCACCTAAATTGGATTAATGATTTCACTGCTAGCACACCCAGGATCTTCCACCACATCATCTAGAACACACTGAGCAACAGTGGCAGTGGATCTCTGCATTGCATGGTACCTATTATGTGATGAGGGCTCTTCTTTTATTAGTTTGGGATAAAACGTCTTAGGATTAATTACAGAAAATCACCCTAAATTGAGTTCATAACTTTTAGCATTGACCTTTTTTTTTTTCTAGTAGACATGACGATTTCCTTTTCAAGTTAATAAATTTTTATATTTATAAAAGAAAAAAAAAATGTTTCTTTTCAAAATCTACATAGTACATACACTTCTAGCATGCATGTGTGCATGCCCCTCTATGTCCTTAAGCTCTTCAGCACATTTCCTCTTCGTTTCTAGTTCTTGCTTCATCTTTCTGATTTGTGATACTGCTAGCTTCAGCCTTCAAGTTCAATTCTTAATTTCTCAGAATGAGAAACCCTACATGCTTGGTGAAGACAAATAAGTATACAATAAGAAAATCTATAATAAAAATATGAAAAGATACTCAATCTTTAGTTATATCAGATTAAGGTTATAACCTAAGACTACAACTAATTTTGTAGCTAAACTTTCCATGAAACAATTGCAACTACTTTTTGTGTGATTTTAGGACATTTCAAATATAATGATTTGGCATAGAGTTGATTAAATTTGTCATATTTTGCCATGTGACTATCATTTTAGCTAATGTCTTTATTTAACATAATTGGCCATCTTTTTAATTTATAATTTAATTGAACTATTTCTCGGCTCAAATAGATTAAAGTTCCAACTGTTGGAATATTCACATTTGAGTAGTGTGGTCGGTTAAGTAGTGAACTTTCACATTTGATACTAATGAAAATAAATAGTGGTTAATATAATATAATTGAGCTCATACCTAATGGGTTTAGGCTTTTTAATTAAATGTGTCTCTATATATTATATTAATTACTCAATTAAAGTCTTCCAAATGTGTTTCACTCCCCAACACCAACTTCCAACTAAATAGCTGCATTCACCAATGTAATAAAAACAATTAAATTTAATATAATTATATATTTGAATTTAATAAGAGAAGTTTTTTTTTTTTTTTTTTTTTGAGAAATTAAATTAGAGAAGTTAAAGGTACAGAACCTAAAGAACTACTTAAGTTTTATTCTTCTCTTCTATATTTTCATATGTACTTGGATTAGCCTACTTTTTTCACTTCCAAAAAAAAAAAAAAAAAAAAAAAAAATAATTAACCTATTACCCTAAAGGACTACTTAAGTTTTATTCTTCTCTTCTATATTTTCATATGGACTTGGATTAGCCTACTTTTTTCACTACCAAAAAAAAAAAAAGATTAACCTATTTAATTAATAAAATATTTTTATTCATTATTATTAAAATTTTAAATAAATAAATAAATAAATAAATAAACCATATAGGTGCATATATTATCTACATACCCCATATTTGGGCCTCATGCTAATCTTAACTTCTTGTTTTGTGATTGAATCATCTACCCCAACCTATCCTACACATCCTCAAATGAATAAAGGTTCAAGAATCTCTAGTAACATGCAAATCGTAGTAAGCGCAAACAGGACATCAGAATTATGAAGGTTGGACTCAAAATAGATCCTGCCTTTTGGCAAAAAAAAGCTGAAAGGTATGAAAGTGAAAGAGACAGTAACTTAAAGTCTTAAACTAATTGATATTTAAGAAGTCCCACAGCTCAATCTCTTGTGGATTTAAAACAATAGTTTAACTTGCAAGCATCCATAACCTGCTTTAAAACTAAATTTGCTAAGCAAATTACAACCAGACTACGTTTGTAAAACTGAAACTGATTCAAGAACTAATTTGATCCAGAACCTAATCACTAAGGGTTTAAGAATTTTAGGGCTGGTTTAGGGAGAAGTGCATACCTATATAAGGTATGATATTTAGCATTAACTTTACATTATAAAAAATTTGAAACACCTATACATAAGAAAGGGTTTAATGCAACAAAATAAGTGCAAAAAAAAATCACAATAAAATATCAGACAGTAAAAGGAACAGACAATCTTGTGCACAGAATTGGAAAGAAATACCATCTCATAAAAGGTATTAAATTTTACTGGAAGCAAATATACATCACTCACATAATGACTTGTGATTGGTTAAATATGAATGTTGTCCTTGATCTTGAGAACCTAAAAAACCTTCACACGAACTTTGGAAGCAATTCTTGAATATTTTCATCTACTTGATTCGATGACAGCAAGTTAATAAACACGGTTGCAGTGGTCGCATTTGCTGAAAAACCCTTTTCAACCATTATTTTGAGATATTTCGTTGCCTTTGATGTCTCACTATGTTGCAATAACCCTTGAATTATTGTGTTATACGTGCGCTCGTTAGGTGAACAACTATTGCTATCCATTTTCTCAAGTAGCTCATTCGCTTCATCAACTAGTCCATTCTTGCAAAATCCTTTGATCATTATATTGTAAGTCTGAACATTAGGTTGCAATCCTTTTGCAGGAAGACCACTACAGATTTCTCTTGAAGTTGTAAGTTCCCCAACATTGCAGAAACCATCAATCAAGATGTTATATATCACAATATCACAATGCAGCCTTTTGTCTTCCATCCCCTGAAACAATGCCATTGCCTCAACAATTCGTCTATTCTTAAAAAAGCTATCTAACAAGATTGCATAGGTATGGCGATCTGGATGTTGGCCACAAGCTCGCATTGTATTGAATAGCTCTAGTGCAGTCTGGACTCTCTCCACTTGACATAACCCACCTATAAGAGTGTTGTAAGTCACTACATCAGGAATCATTTCGTTGTTAGACATTTCATGAAACAGACACATTGCCTCATCAATTTTTTTACTTTTGCAATATCCATTGATCAATATGTTATAGCTAAAAACATCAGGTGAACAAACCTTCTCAACCATCATACTAAATGCCTTAACTGCCTCATCCATTTGGTTTTGCAAACAATAACCACCAATCAAAGAATTGTAAGTGACTTTGTCAGGCTCAGTGCCTCTTTGAATCATCACTTCGAAAATTTCGTTTGCCTCAATCAACATCCCTTTCTTGCAAAGTATGTCCACCAATATGTTGAAGGTTCGCACATTTGGCATGATATTCCTTTGAACCATCTCATTCAACAAGGTAGCAGCCTCTCTCCACCGGCCAGAATTGCATAGTCCTTGAATTACGCAACTGTAAGTGACAACATTTGGCTGAATGCCTTTACTTGTCATTTCAGATAAAAGGTTCAAAGCCTCAGTTACCAATTTGTCCTTACATAAACTGTCAATGACCGTGTTATACAGCACCACATTCTGTTCAAAATTCCTTTTTTCAAGCTTCCTGAGCAACCTAATAGCCACACCAGTCTGGCCAATCATACACAGACCGTTTACTATCATCCCACAAGTAATTGCATCAGGTTGGTACCCTTTGTTCTCCATTTCCTTTACCAAACTCACAGCTCCAGAAATATTACCTCTAAGACAAAGCCCCTTGACAAGAGTGTTTAGAATAATACAGTCTGCCTGATAACCAAGTTTCAAAATTGTTGCTAAGACAGAGAACCCAAAGTCGACCTGGTTCAAATGGCAGTAGCAATTAATCAAAACAGTGAAAGTATAAACATTGGGAGTAATTCCAAAGGATTCCATGCCTCTAATTAGAGTAATGACTACAGAGTAATGCTTCATTCTTGCAACCGCAGCCAACAATTGAGTAAAATCGACAATGGGAGGCAAAGGGTGCATGTGAAGCATTGTATCAAACAGGCCTAAGGCATGATCAAGATTCTTAAAGGTTCCAGATTTGCAGTGATCTCTCACAGATTTCAACAACTGATTCCAATTCTAATATGGGGTTTTCGCATTTTCTCTAATAGTAGAACAATAATGAGAAGTAAAAGCACGAAATGGAAGGCTTACTCTAATAATCAAACGATTGCATATAAAAAGAAGAGAGGATGTTGATTTACCCATTTCACAATGACGACAGTCTCAGCTACCAACTCAGGTCTGGTTTGGTTTCAGCTTAGCTTTGAAAGGAGAAATCATGGTGGTGGAGTGGCAGATCGGAGAGCGTAGCAACGAGTTCGAACTTTGTTCAGAGGGATTTTTTTATAAAATAACTATAAAATCCAAACAATATTATTAATTAGGCAACGTTTCAAACATATTGCATTTTTAACAATTTGACTTCAGAGGAGTCGATTTTACTGTTCATATTGCTTATTTTTGTGCCACGTAGAAAATAAATCGAGTCCTTTATTCTCATTTTTCATACATAAAAATCGACTACAGTGGAGTCGAGTTCAATACAAAGAAAACGACTCCAGTGGAGTCGATTTCAATACAAACAAAACGACTCTAGTGGAGTCGTTTTCTTTGTGAAGTCCTTTTCCCCCAAAATCCGCATGAACTCAACAAACGAAGAAGCTTCAGTTAGAAAGGAAACGAACCCAGCAACGAGCAACGCCGACGAAGCTTCAGTTGCAAGCAAACGAACCCAGCAACGAGCAACGCCGACGAGCAAGCGAACCCACGAACCCAGGCGCTGCGCCGCGCCGAAGAACCATCGACGAGCAAGCAGGCGCCGCGCCGACGAACCCGCGCGACGAACCCAGGCGCCGACGCGCGACGAACCCAGCAACACCGACGGCGAGGCGCGACGAATCCAGTCCGTTTTGAAGGTTGTGACGTCGACGGCGAGGGTCCGATTTGAAGGTCTGATTTGAAGATCTGGAGTTTTTTGAAGGTCTACTGAAGGTCTACTGGAGTTTTTTGAAGGTCCGATTTAAAGACTGAAATCGACTTCAGAGAAGTCGGTTTTAATACAAAGAAAACGACTCCACTGGAGTCGTTTTCTTTGTATTGAAACCGACTCCAGTGGAGTAGTTTTCTTTGTATTGAAACCGACTTCTCTGAAGTCGATTTCTTTGTATAAAAAATGAGTATAATAGACTCGATTTTTCTGTCTACGTGGCCGAAAGAATAGGCGATATGAACAGTGAAATCGACTCCTCTGAAGTCGAATTGTTAGAAATGCAATATGTTTGAAACGTTGCCTAACTAATAATATTGTTTGAGTTTTGTAATTATTTTATAAAAAAACCCTGTTCAGAGCCCTTTTTCTCTTTTGACCAGAGAGAAAAGTATACGATGTTTCACCTAGTTGCTTTGCGTGATATGTGGGATTTTTTTATAAAATAACTACAAAACACAAACAATATTATTAGTTAGGCAACGTTTCAAACATATTGCATTTCTAACAATTCGACTTCAGAGGAGTCGATTTTACTGTTCATATCTATTTTTTTCCAGTTAAATAGATAAAGAAATCGAGTCCTTTGTAGTCAAATTCTATATATAAAAATTGTAGTCAGATTCTATATATAAAAATCGACTTCAGTGGAGTCGTTTTCAATACGAAGAAAACAACTCCAGTGGAGTCGTTTTCTTAGTATTGAAAACGACTCCACTGAAGTCGATTTGCCGCTAAACACCACATCACCAACTCCACACAACTAGCTCTTCAGTTGTGCCCCATGCCGTCACACAGTTCATGAACGCAGGCGCCGACGAACGTGTGCTTCTCCTCCACTGATCCGATCCGAGCGTGTGCTCGTTCGTCGGGGTTTGGTGAATCGGCGCCTGGGTTCCTTCGGTGTTGCCTGGGTTTGTCGGTCAGAATCGGTGTTGCTGGGTTCGTTCTTCGTTCGTTCTTCGTTCTTCGGTGGTAATGGGTTCGTCGGCGAGAAACCCAGGCGTCGGTGTTGCCTGGGTTCGTCGTTCAGAATCAGTGTTGCTTTCGTTCTTCGTTCTTCGGTGTTGGTCAGAATCGGCGAGAAACCCAGGACTGGGTTTTTACAGAACGAAGAACGAAGAAGCTGTGTTGGTGTTGTTGGTTTTTGGCAAATCGACTTCAGTGGAGTCGCCTTCAATACAAAGAAAACGACTCCAGTGGAGTCGTTTTCTTTGTATTGAAGGCGACTCCACTGAAGTCGATTTTTATGTATAAAAAATGACTACAAATGACTCGATTTCTTTATCTATTTAACTGCCAAAAAATAGATATGAACAGTAAAATCGACTCCTCTGAAGTCGAATTGTTAGAAATGTAATATGTTTGAAACGTTGCCTAACTAATAATATTGTTTGGGTTTTGTAGTTATTTTCCAAAAAAATCCTGATATGTGATAAGTTTTGTTCAAAATGATGTGATGTGATAAAAGGTACAACTGTGTAAATGTGTGAGGAGACATTAAAAAAAAAACACAAATGCTTATGTGTTTTGGACACCGCAGGGGCCTTTTTAATCAACAGACAATGTATTTTATTAACCAATAGATTGGTGAATGGTGAAGCAACCTTAATTGAAATGCTAAGAAAAATAAATATAACATATTATATTATATTGTTTTCAAAAAAAAAAAAACATATCATATTATATTAGTTAATAGATGGTGCTTCTTTTATTTGGAAGCCTTGGGTAATATGGTTGAGCCAGCTCTCAACCTTGCATGTTAATTGACACTTCTAAGTATTTTTAACAGAAACATCCATAATTTAAAGTTGCATTACTCATGTGATAACACATATCATATTTGAAGCTGCATTTTTAAATAAAACAATACCACACGGCGGTTTGTGTCACACTAAAAAATCCCAAGTGGTTTTTTTTTTCTTTTTAATTCAAGAGGTTAAGTGTTCTATGATTAACAATTTACATATAAAAACAATTCCAAGGGGTTGGTGTTACATTCAAAACCTTAATGGGCGTTTCATGTTTTTAGAGGAAACCATTAAGAGGTTTTATTACTCTCAAGACGCTTCTAGTTGGGAATGAGACATTTCTGCCCTAAAATAACAACCATTACACTGACCTCTCCTGAATTGCTTTAAACAAGTTTTTAGAAATCTATAATAAAAAAAATTTATTAAAAAAACAAAAAAAAAAACAAAAAAACAAAACTAGAAGGGAGGTGAGTGCATAGTTGTCAAAACGTGAATCGTATCGTGAATCGATTTTTGATTTTTTTGTATCGTGTATCATATCATATTGTGTATCGTAAGATACACAAATACTTAATAAAACCTATAAACAATTATAGATATACATATATAAAAGGTATATTCATTATAAATTTTAAATATATTCAGCTAATGAGTAATTTATTCATCACTTATGTAATAACATTTAACAAGCTAACTAAATAAATCAAACTAGCACGTGTTTATAATATACACATTCAAATTGCTTACATTCAAAAGTCATAATATATTACAAATGACCAAAAAATTAATTTATTTTATCATATTCATCATATTGGCTAATCAACCCCGTCTAAGTCAATGCTATCATCACGTTTATTATTTTGCAAATTTATTTCTTCATTAACATTTTCTTCATCATCATTAACATTTACTATCTTTTCTTGTTCTTTTTATTTTAATAATTAAAAAAAATTTCTTCTTGGCATTTTAGTTTCTTGGACTTATAACAATAATGAAAAAAATAAAAAATAATTATATTTTCAATTAATATCTTATTCATAGTATAGAAAATAAATTTGTAAATATTAAAGTGAAGTGTAAGTATATACTGTGTAGTCCAAATTTTGTAAAAGAAAGAGAGGAAAAGAAACTTATGAATATGTTACTTTATTAGGTTAAATTAAGTACCCTAATGATTTTATGTTTAAAACAAGTCTAACAACTTGTTAGATTCAAATAAAAGTACAAATTTTTACAAAAAAATCTTATTTAAAGCATTTGTCTATGTATCGTACGATACGATACGATTCATACGATACACACACTATATCATACGATTTATTAGCACTTACGATACACTGATATGATACGGAACTTTTTACACACGATATGATACGTATCGCATATCGTACGATACTGACAACTATGGGTAAGTATAATAATAGAAAACCTCGGAGAAGGTGAATGCAATTTTGCTTGATAAATGTGGTAACTGACAATGCTTCTTTTTCAATTATAACTTAGTTTCAATCAATCTTTGCCTCTTATGAAAACCATTCATAATATGATCTTTTCTTTCAAAAAATCTAGAATACATCAGACTGGTTTTATTGTTAAACTGAAATTTGCAATGATTCTAGTAAATTGTTACTCCCTCCGTCCCATTTTTTTTGTCCTGTTTGAAAAGTCAAACTTTTTAAGGGAACATCATTTATTGTTTTGTCTACTTTTTAAAAATGTATAAATTTCCAAAACTACTCTTAAAAAAATTTATCAAAAAATTGAATTAGTAAATTAATAGGGGTATAATAGGAATATTAGTAAATTAATGACTTTTATATTTAGAAACAGGACAACATTTTGGGACATCTCAAAATTGAATAGAAGACAAAAAAAATGGAACGGAGGGAGTATATCTCATTATATTTTGTTCTCATGGAACCAAAAGATCCAATAACAAATCCACCTCCACCACCATCGCCACTGTCACTTGGTGCTATAAAGCATGAAATCCTGAAAAGTGTTGTATTCGGTGGTTTAAATGAGTCAATCACAAGTTTAGGTGTTGTGACATCTGCAGCCAGTGCTGATGCTGCTACAAGTAAGTGCTTGTCAACATAATTTTTACTTTGTTTTTCTCTTCTTTTGTAGTAGTAATATATATGTGTATATAATTCAGCAAAAAAATATATGTATATATATGTGTATATATATATATATATATATATATATATGTACATGGGCAATATCTTGATCCTACCAATAGGGCTCTCAGCTTAGCTTGGTGTGTCCTTTCTAACCCTTAATCTCAGACCCTCTCCCTGACTCCTTCAATTCCCAAGTGTTTCCCTCTGTCTTTGCTTTCTCTCTCCCCTTCCCTTAGTTTCTTCCCTCCCCTTTTCAACCAACCTCTAACTATCTACCTCTTCCACCTTTTATAGCACCTAGTTGGTGGGTTGATCATCATTATTTTCCTGTTACACACGTCCTCCCACATCCACATAAATCCCCATGGATCCTCACAATTTTAGAGGATTCCCTCGTAACTTGTTCCAAATGCCATCTAATGTTCGATTGCAAATTCCCCAAGGGCATTATCTAGCATTCAATCACCAACCTGGACCAACCTTGTTTTCTTGTCAAGCCACCCGGTCAGTACCTACGTTGGGCCAAACATGACCCCAGTCAAAGAGGCGCTGTCGACCATTGTGTCCCAATCTAGGAATGCCTCCCAATGGGATGGTTCTTGCCCAACGATCCTGGGCTTCGGTCATGCGAGCTATTATGGGTCATTCAGGCCCAAACCCTTGCGGATGGGCTGTTTAGGTCCCTTTAGGCCAATACCCCCACAATATATATAATTTTTTTTTAAATCCTCAATATGAAACAATTGCAACTACTTTTTGTGTAATATGATTTGGCATAGAGTTGATTAAATCTGTCATATTTAGCCATGTGACTATCATTTTAGTTAATGTCTTTGTTTAACATAGTTGGCCATCGTTTTTAATTTATAATTTAATTGAACTATGTCTTGGCTTAAATAAAAGTAAGATTAAATTTCCAACCGTTAGAATATTCACATGTATGTAGTGTAATTGGTTAAGCAGTAAAGTTTCACATTAGATACTAATGAAATATATAACATAATTAAGCTCATACTCAATGGGTTTAGGCCTTTTGAGTTAAACGTGTCTTTATATATTATATTAACTATTCAACTAAAGTCTTCTCAATGTGTTTCTCTCCCCAACACCAACTTCCAACTAAATGGCTACATTGACCAATGTAATAAAAACAATTAAATTTAATATAATTATATATTTGGATTTAATAAGAGAATTTTTTTTTTTTTTTTTTTTTTTTTTTGCTGCTGAGAAATTTAATTGGAAAAGTTAAAGGTACAGAACCTAAAGAACTACTTAAGTTGGACAAAACTTAAGTACAGTACCTTAAGTATTGTTCCTTAAATTCTCCTCTTAAGATTTAGCCATATGCATGGCTACTTAATTAAAAAATACACTTCCATCCAATGAGAAAAAATTCATATAGCAGTATTTTAAAAAGAGAACCTAAAGAACAACACTTAAATATTGTACTTAAGTCTTGCCCACTTAAGTTTTATTCTTCTCTTCTATATTTTCAAATGTACTTGGATTAGCCTATTTATTTCACTTCAAAAAAAAACAACAACAACAACAACAAAAACAAGAAGATTAACCTATTTACTTAATATAATATTTTTATTCATTATTATTAAAAAAAAAAAAAAAGCCATATAGGTGCATATATCATCTACATATTCCATATTTGAGCCTCGCACTAATCTTAACTTCCTGTTTTGTGATTGAATCATGTACCCCAACCTATCATTCCTTTCAGCCATGAAGACTACTGGCAGTTTACTTTTTTCTATTTTACATATGTTGGTTTTAGTTATTAACTATTTCCTCAACGCTGTGAACATTATAGCCTTGGCATTGGCAAACTTGATTGGTGGACTTTTCGTCATTTGCCATAATGTGAGTTTTTTATTTGTGTATAACTTTTTTGTCAAAACTTCCATTTCAAGTCTCACAATTTATCAATTCATACAAGGTCTTTGATTTTTGTCCCCCAGAAACTTCTCCTTCAACTTGATCAATAAACAAAACAGTTGCAGTAATGCCTCTGATGATACATTAAGATATTCTCCAAATCTTGACATAAATTGTCTATATGGTTTAGGGCATTGATTCTTAGGCATTCCTTATTTTACATCATACATACACTTTCATTTCACGTTTTAAATGTGAACATCAATAAATAAATAATATGTACATCATGTGTGAAATTGTGGATATTGTATATACGGAGTGTAAATTAACAAGTGTGAGAGAACAATTACTGTATTTTTTTAAGTTATGCAATTAAAAAAATCCTTAATTAGATTTCAAACCCTCACCGGAGTCTGTAATTTATGATCCACATGGAAACAAAAACCTAACAAAACCAATTATAGACACAAAGTATTAGGAAAAAAAAAAAATTTTTAACAAGGCAAAAACTTAATTACTCTTCCAATTGCAAGAGAGTAATAAAAACGGAAGGAAAAGGGATTATATCACCAAATCACTTGCGTGGCTAAGCTAACAAAAAAATATCCATCCCAGTAGACATATATATCAGGATCGAATTAAGAATTGCAGGAGTCACAAAACAAGAAGTGGGTCAATCGAATCCAACAAATATAAGATAAATTCATTTTGCTTAGTAACCAAGCTCTCCTTTGCTGCGTTCACACTATTTTTTTTAATAAATAATTGATTAAAAAATAGATGAAAGGAAGCTACCCAGGTACACGGGTGATATACATACATTCAGTAAAGCACAAAAACAGAAAATAAAAATAAAAATAAAAAGAACAAACCTAACAAATTATGATGCAAATATTGAGAAATAAGTTAACAACAAACTCATGCTAGGAGAAGTGAAAGCAAACCCAGTGTTGTTTTCACTCTACAAACATATTCATGTCACACTCTAGCGTTTAAAAGAACAGCCGTGTTTAAAGCATACAAATGACAATACTGACTAGTGCGCCAAAAATCATAACAGGTTGTATAGCAAATGACAAATATTACAATTGAAAAACATAGGTACTAAAGTTCTTTTAAGTGTAAGTAGATGGTAGAAGAAAAACAAAAAAACTAGGAACATTTTGTGGGTGCTGGAAATAGTTGAAATCACACAAATTAATGCAGCCTGTAATAAACAAAATGGAAGCACGAACTTGTCAATTACAAAATGAATTTTAAATTTTTAAACTCATAATCACTAGTCACCTAAACAAAATGGAAAAAGGAAAGTTTATATAATTGTACTCGCATAAAACTCAATAAAACCAATTAGAGAAGCCAATTTCCTGCCATAAAGACATTAAAAGGCAGCCAAGCAACAAAACCTATAAAATAAACAGAGGAATAGTATCACTTTAGATTGAGCCGTGTGTCAAAAGACTCATAAGCAAAAACTGAAATCAAGAGAAGGTTAGAGTTTTTTTATTGTTGCAGCTAACACGGCACAAACTCTATTGCAAAGTCCACATAAAATTTTTCCCGCCAGTAGACATATCAACATTGAAAACAAAATCAAAGAAATAAGCTAAAAAAAAAGCATAATTTACAGTATGTCCTACTCATGCCAAATGCCAATCAAGACTATATAGAACAAAAACCAGTCTCATTCTTCACTCAGCAACCATGTTTAGATCATAATCCACTTTTCTTAATCTAACTGCCCCACACCAACAAGAGGCATTGCATTCAAATTAGATATGAGATTGCTAACAAAGGAGGACTAAAAGTTAAACAACACAACAAGAAAAAGGGAAAAGAATTGGAACGAACTTTTCAAACCATCATTAAGAGACATACATTTAATAAGTGAAACATTTAAAAGAGCTGCCGAGGACCAAAATCTATCAAATAAATTGAACATAGAATTGTAAAGTATGACATACGAGGAAGCATTTAATAAAAAGACATAAGTGAAAAAGTGGACCAATGAAAACATAAGAAGAGTTTCTTATTGTTGCAGTCAACACAGCCCAAGTTTGAGAACCGCTAGACAAGATTCCAGGACCAAACTGCAAGGATGAGAAGAGGGGGAATATAAGTTCAAAGGCTTTGCCCCAAGGAAAAGAATACACTACTCAATATAAAGAAAAGTTACCTTTACCATGTTCTCAGCTAGTAAAGGCAGAAAAGGCAGATTGTAACAGCAAATTTTTGAATATTAGTTATTTTAAGATTATTTGAATATAAACTAGGCATGATCCCCATATGCAAAAATTGAATACCCTTTGCTACTCCTATTGCAGCAACTATACGTTGTGTACAACTAAGAGAGTGTTCAAAATGCCCCTCTACCAGATGGAAACAGTGACCAATCATTACATTAAGGTATAAGTTAACTCAAAATATCATGGTGGAGAACATAATGCGGCACCTAGATGCCACTATTCTATGGTCTGAAATATAAGTAATGAACAATTTACAGATGGAAAAAAATCACTCACTCGTCAGATGATATCATATATCATATAATGATCTTTACTTGTGATCAAAGGTAAATAAAAGAAAAAATATCAACAATTCAAAGATAGTCTTGAAAATGGGATTTCATGTGGTGGAACCCTTTCAAAGAATGTTAGCAGGCCCTAAGATCCTGCCCAATGCAAAGGGAGTCTGTATCCTCCAATATGAGAATTAATTAAATGTACGGATTAAAAAAATACCAGAGGCCCAGCTCCTTAGTTTGCCATTTTGTTCATATTCAAAGACCAAAAAAATAATAATAATAAAATAAAATAAAAATTTCTTCTGACCCTTCAATTATCCAAGTAACACTCAAAACAGTGTCCCAAAGCTCTGACCTAATGTTCTATGGTGCATAAAATTTTAAGTGCTGTGGCTTCTTTTCATTTTTAGGCATCGAACGGCTACAATAGAACCATCCTTTAGCTGGCCTCTATACACTGAGAACGTTTAATTTGATAAGGAAATTAAATACGAATCAAATAGCACTAATCAAATACGTGGTTTTTTATATTAGATAGGTTCCCATTAAAAAAAAAATAGTTTTTTTTTTGGACAAAAATTAGAAGGGGTAATTATAATTTATAAGGTTTTTTTTTTTTTTTTTTTAATTTATTTATGGAAATATGATTTATAAGTTAATAGAGAATAAATAAATAATCTAAAACATATTAAAATAATAACTAAGAAACTAATGAATTTTTTAGGAAAATTTAATGCATAAATTCATTCCAAATTACAAAGTTTTGATAAATTTCAAATTACATGAAATGTTTAATTAAAGGACTAGCACAAAAACTAACTCCAATTTGATAAATTTCAAATTAAAATTTATACTACAAGATGCAAATGTATGACCATTTGAAAAATATGACGCTTAAAAACAAATCATTAAGAAATATGAACCTTGGAAAATTTGAAAAAGGTTAAAGCCATTTAGATGGAGGAAATTAGTGGCGATTTTAGAAATTTTTTCTAAAGTATTCACATCAATCTCTTTGCATGCTAGCTCGAATCAAATTTTTAATCTTACTAAGCACCTCCATACTCCATATATTTTTCCAGAAAGTCTGCTTCAAGTTTGATTTTCTTTGGGTTATAGACCTATAGTCCTCCTCTTCTTCGCTTATTACCAATTATTCCATATTCTTAATGCTTCCCTAAATTTCCTTCCTTATAGAGACTTTCTCTTTGTACCCTGAAATTCAATTTTTTTAAACCATGACTTAGCAAATTTGGTTGCTCATTGTAATTTGGATGTGCATATAAGCATCTCTAAGATAGTTTAGGCCCTCCCCCCCAGTCTTTTAAATATAACTAAAAAAGACACTCTGAAGTGAAGTACTAATTGGAGGGCCACGATTTGCTTAAATGATTTTTCCTTTGGGAACTGCCAAGAAAAATCACACAAAATTACAATAAGCAATTTTGTCAACCTAAGATTTCTCAACCTAAGTTAGTTGGATCCACACGACAAAAGTTTTGTGCCAACTGCCAACGTTATTATGTCACGATATGGAGGAATTGCAAATGCAACAAAAACTTACCCATGTAGGCATGTACCATTATGATCATGCTGTGCTTGTATAAAGAAAAAAAAAATTGGAAAATTCTATTTTCTAAATCAAGTGTATTTTTTATTTTTTATTTTTGGATAGAAGTGTAATTTCCTTTAATTATTTTCTAATACAACTTTACTTTTAGTTTTTTTTGGGTCAAAGAGTGACAGGTTCCCAGGGATAAGAGATATATGGATTATTTTAGATTTATTATTGGAGATATACTACCTTAAAGTCTTAAACAGAAGGCAGTGGCAAATGGCCTAAATCTCACTTTGTCAGCCTAAGATCACCTTTCAACGTTCAATGCTTGCATAATTTTTTAAGGAGTCACATGAAAAAGAAAAAGAAAAAGATTAACCTATTTAATTAATAAAATATTTTTATTCATTATTATTAAAATTAAAAATTAAAAAAAAAAAAAAAAAAAAAAAAACCCATATAGGTGCATATATCATCTACATACCCCATATTTGGGCCTCATACTCATCTTAACTTCTTGTTTTGTGATTGAATCATCTACCCCAACCTATCATTCCTTTCAGCCATGAATACTACTGGCAGTTAACTTTTTCTATTTTACATATGTTGGTCTTAGTTATTAATTATTTCCTCAATGCGGTGAACATTATAGCCTTGGCATCGGCAAACCCGATTGGTGTACTTTTCGTCATTGGTCATAATGTGAGTTTTTTTTTATTTGTGTATACCTTTTTTGTCAAAACTTCCATTTCAAGTCTCACAATTCATCAATTCATACAAGGTCCTTTCATTTTTGTCCCCAAACAGGGGCGGAGCCAGAAATTTTGGTTTGGGGAGATCGAGTTATGATGCTAATATATTAGTTAAAACAAACCTCTACACACACACACACACACACACACACACACACATATATATAAATTAATTTACTAAGAGAATTTATCATCATCTAAGTTTTAATGAGTATATAAAAGTCATGTATTTTTTCTATTAGACATGTACAAAAATTTATCATTTTCTACATAGTTTAATTTGTTAAACCTCATAAATTATATGATTTTAATATAATTTCTCTTTCTTTTAAGAGCACCATTAAAATAACTCAAAATTTGGAGGGGCCAACTTCAATTTTTACATGCTACATTTTTTTAAATGTAAATAATATACACACTATAAATTAATTTTTTAAAATTTTGAGGGGGCCTTGGCCCCCCCACCTTTGTATGTGGCTCTGCCACTGTCCCCAAAAACTTCTCCTTCAACTTGATCAATAAACAAGACAATTTCAGTAATGCCTCTGATGATACATTCAAATATTCTCCAAATCTTGACATAAATTGTCTATATGGTTTCGGGCATTGATTCTTGGGCACTTCTTACTGTACATCATACATACACATCACTCATTTCACATTTTAAATATGAACATCAATAAAAAAAAAATGGACATCATGTGTGAAATTGTGGATATTGTATATATGGAGTGCACATTAACAAGTGTGAGATAATAATTTTGTGTTTTTTAACTAAGTTATACAATTAAAAAATCCTTAATTAGATTTTTTGTAAATATTGTACAACATGTCTTAGATTTAGCCGATTATTTGAAGTATGTTAAGTGGTATGAAACTTGTTCCTATAAGTATAGTTTTTAGCCCTATTGATCTTGAACTAAATTTATAAAATTACAGCTTAAGGAATTGAGGAAGGATGAACCTAAAGTGACCTTGAAATCGAATGGAACAGAAGAACAAGTGGATCGATACCAAGAAGTGTTGGGGCAGAAAAGCAATTTCACTGTGCATGCCTCAGTTGCCATATTAATTTATCATTCCTTGTTTTTGGCTTAGTGCCTCCTGTGGTCTATGGCTTCTAATTTTATGAGAGTGACAATAGGGAACTTAAGCCCGCAGCAGTTGCAGCAGCTTCTCTTTTATGCATCACACTGCTTGTGTCACGCCCTGAACTCAAAAGGATCCAAAGCATGAGAAAAACATTTCAAAGGTACCTGTAGATTTTGTTCATTTTGGCAATTCAATCCAAATAAAATCATATCAAATACTAACATCAAGAATTATCATAATAATTCTATTAAATATACTCCCAAAGTAAGTCAGAGCTCCATACAATAAATACAATGACCATTGGTCACAAAAGAATAGAAATCTGAATAAATAATTACAAATCATCAATTTGTCCCATTAGTGGAAATAAAGGTATAACTACCATTAAATACAAAAGAATTGGGTCAAGCCTACTCTAAGTTATACATCATCCATTATCTCCATCACAAAAGTTAGCCTCCATCAGCAGTTAGTCTAACTACTGTTAGCCACCAAAAAGCTGTCTCAAAATGATAGTTGCCTACTTTGAAAAAGTTTGTGAAATAATAGAATGAGACAGAGCCTAGTAAATAGCATAATTAATGGAGATGGGGGAAATGTAAGTTTCATGATAATGAATATTTTGACAGACATACTAAAATTTGGGAATTTCCATTTGAATTCTACAAAATAAATATCCTTAACATCATGACAAGAATGATAGACATATTGTAGCACCAAGCTTCCCAAAGTAACTACGAAACTACATATTATACATAGTGAGCCATAAAATATCCAATACTATTTCAAATCCAGAAACCACACCCAAGGCCACATGACGAGGTCGTCACACAGACGAGGTAATTACCAATATCATGGCACAATGACCAAACCACATCAAAAGCTCACAAGTTAAAGTATTTGAAATACACAGTTCACTTCCAAGTAGTTTCATAAAATATTTCAATAGCCATAATATTCTCAAAGTCCTCTAAACTATTTCTTGTCATAAATATTTTGCAAGAATTTCCCAAATAATACAAGCTAAGATAAAGCATCTTTAGAATTTGCAAATAATGTAATAAATTCATAAAATCCATTCCTAAGAATTTTATAAAAGATGCTTATCTTTTCTATGCTAACAAATCATGCATTTCCCCATATGCAATGCCAAATATGATGCCCCTTTTCACAAATAATCACATATATTAAAGTTACAACACAAAGCTTTCTAGGTAAATATAGTTTCCATGACAATTTCCCAAAATGTGTTTAACCCAAAAACAATGCTTTATGCAATATGGTTATTTCCAAAAAATCTCATTAAAAAGCTACTTACTTTGCAACTAGCAAAAAGCTTAGTTCCAAAACTCCAAATGAGATTAGCTGGAATCTAAATAATACCAAACAAACCTATCACAATAAGCTTAAGGCTTGACATTTTATCTTGCTACGAATTATAAATCGCTGGATAAGAATGGTTAAGCCATGATTGCCACATTAGTCGCCTCTCTTAGCAGTTCAAGGTTCACTAGTGTTTCTCGTGAGACTAGGAAGTTATGGCTCACCGCGGTTCCCCTGCACCCCAACAGGACCTTGGAGCCAATAAGTAGGGTGCTACTATAATCACGTCTAGGTAGGATTGTCATGTTGGTCGCCCCACTATCCTTTTTTTTTCCATAAAAAAAAAAAAAAAAAAAAAAAAAGAGAAAGAAAGAAAGAAAGAAAAGTTAAGCCATGATTTGTTTTTTAAGACAACAAGTGTGACAACTAGCTTTAATAGATCAAAGGGTGTAAGCTTGATTTGTATTGTATTGCTTGATATCATTCACGTGTAAATGTAACGACAGACAGCTTGTAAAAATGGTTATACTTGAATGCTTGTAATCTGATCTTGCTAGTGGCGGTTTCCGAAATTTTTTCTGGAGGGGTCAATAGTGTTGTAATTTTTGTGTGCTAAAAGCAGTGTAATTTTTTTGCTAATAAATAAGAAAAGTATAGGGAAAAACAATTTCATTCCGTGACCAATGGCAAAGTAGAGAGAATGTTTATTTATTTATTTATTTTTAAAAACAAAGCAGCAATTTTAAGAGTAGAGCTACTGACACGACATTTTCACAATAAAATTTAGTTGGCAAGTTGTTAAAGATATGTAAAAAATGATGTTATTTGTGGGTTTAAATAAAAAACAATTAAAATTTGCCACTTAACCTTTATTGTAAAATTATTGTGAAAATAATATTGTGAAAGTAGCACTAAGATGATCATATTCAAGCTTATTTCAACTCAGATTAAACAAAATTTAGGATTAGGGTATTCAAAATTTTATTTTAGGGGTCAAAACAAAAAAATTTAATATATATATTTATATATAATTTTTGTTTTTTGGCCAGGTCAGGGGGTTCACTTGAACCCCCTGGGCTGGCTGTAGAGCCGTCCCTAGATCTTGCTAATTATTTGCACCATAAATATAAGAGGAGTGAGCATGCACCAAGTTACTATGCTCTGAGAGCACCTAATAATTTTTGCTAAAACAGCCAGCAATAAATAGGAATTAGGTGGCTAGATAACTGTAATAAATAGTGGCAATTTGGGTTGGTAATACTTGAAGAAGGCAATACGGACTTGTTGCACTCAAAAGCAAATCCTACATTCAACAAATTTATCAAATTACGCCTATCTTAATAGGACATAAATCCAGAATTTGTAACCTGCAAATCCCAGAATTATTATCTGTTGTTAAATTTGCAATATCTTCAAATGAAGGAATTATTAAATTCGATTCTCCAAATTTCGATTCCAAATTCTCTAACCAAACACATAATTATTATTCACGCTTTCCTTCTTAGATTTGAGTCTAGTTTCTTTTGTAGGTTTAAAAGTGAATCAATAACTGCCAATATTGAGTTTCGATCTTGAATCTCTAAAAAAATCCAAGTGTAACATGACTAAATTTCCTTTAACTTATACATGACCATACACATAAAAGAGAAATACTAAATTAATACAAATTTTACCTCAAAGAGCTTAAATATATACGAATGATTGAATTATTTTTTCGTGATTGGTGACATTTCAATTTATATAACATATATCATAAAACTTGTAATAGATATCCAAAATATCACTCCAAAAAAATTCCTCAATTTTGTATGTAAAAAACCCCACATTTTACTCAACTAAACCCAAAAACCTCCAACATCAGCTAATGTAAAATTATGAAAAAATTCTATATTTTCTACAATAACCTTGTAAATACACACAATTACTGTAACTTTGTCTTTCATCTCTTGGTCTCATTAAATAGTGGCTGGATTAGGATTTCAATTTAAGGGGAACAAAATTGAAAATAAAGCTAATCTGAAAAATATAAGTCAATATTAATAACAAAATAAATAACAATTGTAAACTATTGTAACTACCAAATAAAATCTAATATAAATGTAAATTGTAATATTTTATCAATCTAAAAGTGTTAAGAGGACAAAATAGTATATAAGTTTAATTTCCTTGATTGCTTTCAAAAAATATAAATTGAATTTTTTTTTACTCTTATAAGTATTTAAAATTTGAGTTTATAACAAAAATCCAAAGTTTGGAGGGAGCCAGAAAGAAAACAAGAGATGGAAGCTGGTTTTAGTGTCTTACAAGAATATTAAGTAGTTCATTATTATTTTGTAAAGTATGGGACCCATTAATTAAAATGGCATGAGACATAAAAAATTGAAATAATTATAGAGTCACAAACAAAATTTACAAAATATTTTCATTTGTAGGAGCTTTTTGCTCCCTTTTGTACCATGCTAGCTTCATTCCTTTTTTATCCAGTAATTATACACTCAATTTTAGTTTTTTTTTTTTTTTACTTAGAATTGAAGAGTGTTGTTTTGTAATGATTTATGTTAGGAGGGGCATATCTTCTCAAGACATAGGTTAAGCATACAAGGAAACTTTTCTGAAACAGTCAAGGAAGGCAGTTGCCCCCTCTTACCCTCTGGCTCTGCCATTGTTATCAGATTTTCTCTCTTTATACGAAGATAAAAATAAAAATAATAATTATTTAAATAAAATAGAATATATAATAAATAATTTGATATAAAAGTTTTTAAATTGACTATGTAAATTACAAAAAGTGGATTATTATGTTAAAATAAAGAGCAGTAACCTTCCAAACGACAGGTGACCCATAAAGAGTTGCAATTAAGGAAACCCTAGTGTTATCCCCATTCTTTTTAAATATGCCAACCTTGTTTCGTCATGATGGCACGGAGGAATTGAATATCTGCAATAATTAACCGATGTGCCAGCAAGGGAGCACTTATTGTATAAAAGAAGTAATGGAATTTTTATAAAGGCAAGGCTTGTGTCCAGTGAAAATTTTCACTGGACACGGCAGGATTTGGACACGTGTCCAAGATTCAACGTGTCCAGTGAAAGTTAGCCGGACCCTTTTTATAATTGAGAAAAAGAAATGAGATATATATATATATATATAATAGAAAATCTACTCTATAATAATCTAAGTGTATATGTAACTTTTAATTGAGATAAATTCCTTCCTCTTTTTTTTTGAATGTGGTAAATCTCATTCAATAAAAGAAAAATTTTATCAGCTAGCTAACTAGACATTTACTCATTTTTAAAGTCAAATTGTTCGAGTTCAATTGAAAAATAAAATGCGATGACAAATCCATTTTTTGTTAATACAAACAAATTTTTTTGTTTTTGTTTTTTTATATGTTTTAATTCTCACATATCTATTATTTTACGTTTTTTCACATCACCTTTTTTTGTGTTAAAATATGAATATTACTGTAGTTATAATTTATAAATATGCGTGTGTTCCTATTAAAAAAAAAAGTGTGTAAAATAGTAAATATAAATAAGTATAAAAAAAAAATTTATTTTGTATTTGTGTGAGTTTCTGTGAAGGGTGGGTCCGTGGGAGTCTGGGAGATTTTGCCATTTTGGCCACGCCGCCACGGTCCTGTGTTTCACGTGAAAATGCAAACATGGCCCTCACTCTCAGAACCTAATATCACGTTTCTCTGCTGCATAATATTAAGCATTCCACTGTTTCCACATAAATGCATTCACATATTTCACAAACCTGTAATTAAACTTTTTGGTTTTTGAAGACTACAGTTGACTTACAAACCTTTCCATATGTAGCATGGTTGTTGGCATATGCATGTGATTTTCTGCCATTCAAGAGGTCAAACGCTAGAGAGAACAGAACAATATCATTGACTTAATAATCACATAATATTAAAGTTAGAATTTATATAGCAACAATGACATGTGGAGATAAGCCTTTCTTAACCAAAAATGGAAATGGAGAGGGAAAGGGAAGGTCAATTGATGAGGGAGGTAGAAGTGAAGATAGAAAAAGAGGCCGAGACAGCAGAAGCCGAAGCCGAAGCCGAAGCTGAAGGGGGCTAGGTAGAAAGGTGGCGTCTTCAACGTATCAGCACCATTACCACCAGTAATGGTACTGGGCATGGTGTGTTCACGGAGCAATCAGTTGGAGATGAGGCTATCGTTATTGAAAGAGGTAAGGAAAAAGACCAAATGGAATACTATTTTTATCTAACATATACCAATATACCATGCATATATAGATAATTTTTTTTATTTGTTGTATCTTAATTTTTCTAATAGCACGTAAGGACATAGGGCTTTTGATTTTATTTTTTTTCCCCTTCTTATCTCTCTTATTTTATTTTACCCCAAACTAGAATTTTAAAAAAAAAAAAAAAGGAAAGCTGAAGTTCAAAAAATCTTTACCAATATGGCATGAGAACTTATGTGGCAATGCCATACATATCAGGTTTTTACAGTTCAAGTACTTTGCACAAGCTTGTAACTATATATGGCTTTATATATTGTATGTGCAAAAAATTATTGTCTAAAATTCTACATATCTATTTTTGAATGCAAAATCAATTATATAAATAATTTTATAAACACAACTATCAAATTACTGTAAATATCAAATTATTAAAAATAAAAACAAGTTTCATTAATTTATAGTCCCGTTTCATTAACTTTGAAATAAGCTCTCGACCGATGTAATACCTTGTATGGGAATGTAATTGAGGAAACATGTAGTCAGGGGCGTAATCTTCAGTATTGCCAATTTTGCCATGTATGACGGGAAGGAAATAAGTTGGCTTATGGCCTAATACGAAGAGGAGTTTTATCAGCTGACACTGATATATGGATAGAAGAACTACCTTCTAATTTGGATAATATATTCCAAAATGATTTAATTCAATGAAATTGTCTTACCTTTTTCTATATTAAAAAAAAAAAAGTGTTTAAATTATCTTGAAGGTTTAAATATTCTTTTTAAAGATTGTTTTGGACCAACGTCTATAAACTCTAACCACTTCTATCCAATTTTCTTTTTAAAAGAAAAAACGTCATAATTGTTGAATTATCTTATATTTCATTGTGTCTGAAGTTTATACCAATATTTACAATTATGATTTTAATTCGGACTATGAAATATACATATTATATAACTCAATAGTAGATACTGAAATGTTCACCCAAAAAAAAAATCATAAATTCATATCATGTCATTATATGTGTCATATGACTTACAATTTTTTATAAACTTAGAACTATTAAATAATAATGTTATATATTCAGCAATAATAATAATAATAAAAATAATAATAATAATAATAATAATAATAATGTTATATAGTTTAACGTACACATGTTGACAAACCTTCACAAACTTACAAAGTAATTTCTTAAAATCCTGTGAATGAAATATTTGTGTCAACTGTCAATAATGTTTTTATATTTTCATGTGAGGTGATGGTCAATTACTACATTCATGGACGGAGGTAGACTTGGGCATTGGGGAAAGGAGGGGGGGGGGGGGCAATGGCCCCCCCTAAACTATTAGTATATATATATAGCTACTAATTTTAGCAATTTTGTTCTATAAAATTACACTTTGCCCCCCTTAATAATATCATTGATTCTTTTAAAAGTAATGTTATAGTCGCAAACTTTTTTACAATATTTTTTCAAACTGTTGAGATAATAAATTTTTATTGGTTTGCATCAATTTTTTACTTATCAATAACCACTCACCACATCAACAATTTGTAAAAAAAATTGTAACTCTAGCATTTTCCTCTTTCTAAAGGCCATAAAAAAATTTATAGGTACAAGCCCAAAAAAAATTAGTCCAACAACAAAAATTACCAATAGTAAAGTTGAAAACAATTAAGTTCAATAAATCAATTTTACCCAAAACAAACAACCTAACCCTTTAAAAAATTTTAAATAAAATAATTTTGTCCTTACCTAGTAACAACGCACACATCAAAAGCACAAAAAAAGAAAAAAATAGAAAAACCCTTAGCAATTAGTTAAGCAACAGAGCTAAAGGCCAGAACTGCCGCACATAGCCAACAGCAAAGTTGCCCCCCTAACTCTAAGTTCTGGCTCCGTCCCTGACTACATTGTAAGTTTTACATTTTAACATATAGTTTTCTATAATTTTACATATTTGTATCCATAAATTAAATCAAATTAATTTGTAGACTAGCTAAATTAATTACATATCATGTCATCATATGTGTCATATGTCAAAATGGGCTAGCTATTAAATAAGTTACTAACCTTAAATTCTTTACATCAATATACATAAGTTAATTTGTCTCTCGTGAAAAAAAAAATTGGCTTTAGCTTTTGGTGCCTCTGCGTGGCCCCTAGTTGCTTTGTTTTACATGGTATGAGAAAAATGTGTGCATCATATTATCTGTACGGTGTTCTATTATTTTGTCTCTGCCTGCTGAATGTGACTATGAGGAATCGTGTTATCTGACACGGGTGGTGTAAAACCTCTAATGCCTTATCATTTTGTTAGATACAATATCTGTACAACTTTTTTCAACTTACCAACATTTCTTCTCTCCCCCATTTTACTAGCAATTTTCATGACTGGTTGGTCGACCATTTTTTTGTATGTTTTTTTTTTTTTCTTTCTTTTTTTGAGAAAGATATTTTTTGTATGTTAGGTAAATATAAAGAAGTTGTTTCAGTTAATTCAACTAATAAAGATTATTATGTCTCTCAAAAAAAAAATAAATAAAGATTATTATCGTTAAATAATAAAGTTGAATTTGAATCTTGCCTATATTAACAAAAAAATATATATATTATTTGTATCTTTACTTGAAATAAAAGAATATTCATTATAGAATTAAAATCGTAAGCAAAAAAGTATACAAACAAGTTCAAACTCTTAAGAAAGTGGAGGGTTTTATGTCTCTTGGATCAACTAGCACATCAAGTATAGAAACCTAAGAATAATAAACATTAGTTAGGTCTTTGACTCTTTTCACGTGAAAAAGGTTTCTATACTTGATGCGTTAGTAGATCCAAGAGATAAAATCCTGCACTTTCAACCTAAATATAATTTTACAATTATTCAGCTCTTAAATATGTATGGTTCTATAATTATCAAGAACTTTATAGTTCTACTGACACATTAATATTTATATTTTCAACAAAAATATTCAGAATTTAAATTCATTTTTTACTGCTAGATTTTCAAGAAAGATATTTTCAATGTTTATTTCGGTTTGCCAATTGGAACAAAAATTTCAATACCAAAATATATATATATATATATATATGTTCAAGTTACACATGATGTAACTCTAAAGAGTTACACCTTTTTAAAATCATTGGATTTTTTTGACCTAATATTAATATTTTGATTAGGATTTCATTAATTATCTCTCATTTATTATATTTTATATCTATCTCTAAACCCAAAAAAAAGTGTTATATTTGACTCTCACTCTACGTTTCTCTCATTGTCTATCATAGCAAACCTTGAAGCCTGTTCATCCACAGATTCCTCAATATCCTATGAAATTTCAAATAGAGATGTAGAGCTCGTCACTCACAGGACCACTAACATAGCTTGTAGTCACTCCAAAATCAGCACCAAAACTTCCAAAACTCAACTTGGTTCTTTCATACTCAGGGACATGTTTACATGTTTATTTACATGTTTTCATGCTAGCTGTATTATTTGATAATGATATGACACTATAACAACCATTGTCGTTTGTATTAACTCATGATGGTGATTTATAATGTGGATGAAATAAGTGTAAAACAAAGTGGGCCAACAACACATTGAAGATAAATACAGTGCATTAAATGAATTAAACCGTTTATAAATAGCCAGAACTTAGTTTCATAAAAGTATATATGTTTATTTAGTAAACGAATCAGAATTAAGTTTAAATTTATGCTTGATTATTTAACAAGTTAAGCTCAAATATAAAATTATGTTCATAAATAAGCTCACAAGTGTATATAATATATATATATATATATATATATATATACGTGTGTAAAAATATACTTATGCAGGTAGAATTAATATTACTAGGTGTGTTTGTAAAATAAGCTCTCAGTTGTCAAATTATAATTTATATATATATATATATATAATTTATAATTTACCGTGTATGATACTTTAGTAAGAGACAATAGCAGTACAAATCCCTCTTATAATGTGAAAGGGAGCCATTATTTACTAGCTGCACATCTAAAAATTTTCATAATTGATACTCCAATAATGTAATTGGCTTTCAAGATGCATGATTTTTTTTACTCTTCTTCAGTTATCCTTCTATCCAATGTTGATGAGGGGCGGCTTAATGCATTTGAGGGCCTAAGGAAAAAACTGAAATTGAGTCATTTTATATATTTAAATCTAATTTTTTATTAAAAATTAATATTACTTAAACTCTATTATCTTGTTTTATATACAAAATTACTACTAATTAACTAGATTTTTTTTTATAACAAAATCTATGGACAAAATTTGATAAATTTTCACACATGTTGATGTGACATATTGATAGTGGTAAGTAAAAAAGTGATATCAGTGATGGACTTATAAAAACTAGTAAATTTTTTATTAAAAATTAAAATTACTTAAACTCTATTATCTTGTTTTATATGCAAAATTACTACTAATTAACTAGATTTTTTTTTTTTTTACAAAATCTATGGACAAAATTTGACAACTTTTCCCACCTGTTGATGTGGCATATTGATAGTAGTAAGTAAAAAAATGATGTTAGTGATGGACTTAGATAAAAACTAGTAAAAGTTTACGAACTCAACTTATGAAAAATGTTATGAATTTTTGTGTATTGTGTTTTTTTTTTTTTTTTTAATTTATTTATTTATTTATTTATTTTTTATAGAAGTGTTACATTCATAATATTTTCACAACAAATCCTAGATAAAAAGTTGTTACTGGTTTTAATTTTAACCCACCAATGAAATTAATTTTTTGTCATCAATAATATCCTGTAACAATCTACCACTTAAGATTTGTTGTGAAAGTATTATGAAAAATATTGTAGACATAGCATTTCCCTCTCTCTCTCTTATTTTTTATTTGACAAAAAATGTTATTTTATTTATTCACTAATAATTGGGCTTAATTAATACTATTATAATGAAAAAGAATAACCTTACTGGTTAAAATTTGGAGGCTTTTTTTTTTTTCCTTGGGGCCTTAGACGACTGCAATTCTTGTAATTTCTAACACCTATGGATAAAAATATTCATCATCATAGCTGGTTTCACGTGATCACGTAATATATAAAAATTTCAAGCTCTTAAGAACAAAAAGTTTTCTATTAACTGGGCACGCATTTGGGCACTTGTATCTGATATGTGCATGTAATGTTATCACCAACAAAAAGTTTTCTGCTGTCATGTATTAATGTACTTTGGTATGCCAAGAAAGTTGCATTTTTTTTTTTTTCAAATTCATGGCTGATCTATTATAATATTATCGGAATCGAGTTAATTTAAATTGTCTCACTTTAACAGGAGATTGGATATTTCAGAAGCCGGCAACTTCTGAACAGGTAATACATATTCTCAAATGTTTTAACTGTTTGCATACATTATTTTAGTCAATTTCCATTCTTATAAAGTTCCAGCCTCAGGATTATAAGACTGATGGGTTGATAACACATTATAATTAAAATACAATTGACAGAAAAGTATTCTCTAATGAGATGGAACATTTTTTTTTTCCAAAGAAGTTGAAAACCACTTCGCTTTTAAGTGGAGGAAAATGTTTTCCATCGGTCACTTGTGCCATCACTAGGTGATGGCCTATGAAGCATGGGTGTATTTTCGGATTTGGGTGCGGGTGTGAGGCTCGGCAATTTTTGAAAAAGTAGGGTGCGGGTATGGCAATTAAAAAATTATAAAAAATATTTTTATTTATATTTTTTATATATTGCTAAGCATACTTTTTCACATTATATAAACATACACCAAATTTAAAAGCGATAGTAGATAATAACTAAAACATGATGTTCATAAATTAAATACAATCCATAAGTTTGAAGCTAAAACATTGAAATTAGAATACAGGGAAGGGGGCAGAGAGCAGAGAGCTGAGAGAGGCAGAGAGCAGAGAGGCAGTGATGGTTTTAGGGGGTTTTTTTTGTTTTTTTTTTTTTTTGTTTAAAGATGCTTTTGCACTCTTTTTTTTTTTTTATAATAATTTTTACTTGAATTTTAGACTAATTCAAAGCTGGTATTGGCCGATACAAGCTGAATCGGTCGGTTTCGGCTGGCCAATACAAGCTAATTCGACTTGAATTGGCGCGAATCAACCCGATTCGACCTGAGTCGGCGTGAATCGACGCTATACGGAAAAGAAAAAAAAAATCTAACGTGACAGTGGTGTCGCCCACCGCACCTCACGTCAGGCGGCATCGAACGCTGGTGCGGCACCCCAGTAGTTGTGTCGGTGCTTTCTAGGTGATGGCACAAGTAATGATCACCCCATCATTACTTTGTGTTGCCAACATAAACACCATTTTCAACATGGCCTCCACCGCTACCATCAATAGTATCTCCATTACTACAATCACCATTGCATTCTCCACCAGCACACCATCATAATTACAGCCACTACCACCACACTACTTTTAACTCTGACATGCTACCATCACCACCACCACCACTACCATCACTTTTGTCACTTTTATGTCTACATAAAATATTAATTGTTTTTCATGTGAGTCAATCTAAAAAAGAAAGGTCATTTTTAGAGTCATAATCGAACATTGAAAAAATAATATAAAAACAAACAAACAAACAAATCATTTTATTAGAAGACCTTATGAACGCATTATTTACCATAACAAGTCAAAATTTGACATGTGAGATATGAACATAATAAACATGCAATCCAACGATTAGATTTTTAAAATTCACTTTTAATCAATGAAGAATTTGAAAGATTCATCTCCAAACCTTTTCCTTTCATTATTTATTTATATATTTATTATTATATAAAATTTTAAAGGATGGAGGACCCAAGCTTCTCCATAGCCAGCTCATAAACTATATTACTACTAAGTTTATTTAATAATTAATACTAAAATATAATGTATTTGCTTTCAAAAAAAAATTCAGCCACAAACTCGCCGTTAGCTTATTCTTTAAAGACCCTGCCTAAAAAGTTACCATAGTTTTTTAGTGGAATTGTGATGCATTTTTGTGTTATAACCCTCTTCCCACTCCCTTATGTGCGTGTGCTTGTTTCTCAAAAAATAATAATAATAATAAAATAAAAAGTTTATTCTTTAAAGGGCCAAAGGAGATTTGGGATATAAGAACAATCAATGACAATTACCAGAAATTATTTAATTACGTGCAAAGACTACTTTGCTCATGCTAATTAAAGCCATAAATGTAACAACATTTAGATTACAAATTTGATAACAAATTCATAACTTATATAAATAATCCGATGGCAATTAGACAATTTTATTGAAATATAATTAAATAACATTCGAGGATTACATTGGGTCGTACCCGTACCTCAATTATGCCCTTAGAAACAAAAGCTTTATTTTACACCTATAAAGTAAAAATAAACCTTGACGCACACATTTTCAATTGCATTCAGGTCCAAGCTTGGCTTTATTTTCATTTTCCCATCAATTCTTCTTCCATGAACGAGTCAGCACAGAGACATGCAGCGTCGATCGTATTGCAGATAAAGATAGTGCGTAAATAACAGAAAACAGAATCATAAGGGTTAAAGAAGAGGCATATGTAAAATAAATCGGGACTATGACTGCCAGCGAAGCAATATAGCAGAGAGAGAGGGAGCCAAGGGCTGCGCGGAGTATAACATACCCGGATGGAATGACGAGAAGAACTATTGTGTATGAGAGCACAAATGTCAAAGTATTTGTTATCAGGAATACCCAAAAAAAGTAAACTCTAATGCCAATGGCTGTCCCTGCAATGTTTGTAAGGGAGCAGTTTCATTGATAAGTCTGTAATCTGGTATTGTAGCATTGGGCAGATTGCTTCCTGGATTGTAGTCATCTTGCCAAAGTCCCCCTGGAGGGCTCAGTAGTCCTTGATAAGTCACTGTCATAAGCAACGTAGCAACCACCAAAAGCACATTGCGCCTGTCGTCCGATATTTTCGCCCATCTATCAACCTGGAGTAATCGTCTTTCCTCGAGAGATAAGACTATGGAACGTAGGTAACGTGCACATTTAGTAACTTCAGCACGCTGTAACATTTCACTGATCTCCATGCGGCTTCTGCAGTACTCTACTTCTTCTTCTTGTCGTTTTACCAAGATGTCCCCTGCCGTGTGATCCTCTAAATTCTTGGCATTTATATCAACACCAGAATTTAGTAACAGCCTCACAGCCTGCATAATGTAGTCTGATACACCGTCACTAATTTCATCAATGTGAATTATTCAAGTTTTGATACATAGTTGATACCATCCCTTTTGTTAATCCAAAAGCATTAACGTTTTTACCATTAGTCTATACTCTGTAGCAGTAGATTATAAATAATAATAAGAAAGTCTGTAGGCAGTACACTATAAACAGAGCAAGAGTGAGAGAAAGCGAGAGAGGGAGATATGTACTGGCGATGGTGGTCGCCGGCTTGGACTGGAGCCGGAGCCCAGAAGAACACAGACTCACGGATTCACGGTTATTTGATTGGCGACGGAAAGGAGCAGGTCCACTACAAACACAGTAACTAGACAGATTTGTTTTGGGTTTTTTTTTTTTTTTTTTTTTGGTTGTCTGGTGATTTGGAATATATTAAAGGAGTAATTTTATTCTTTTGGTACCAACTTAGTTCTTTGGGTTTTCTGGACTGCTTAAAAATTTCAAGAGCTAAAGTAATCTTATGATTTTTTTTTTAGAAGACAATTAATCTCTTGATCTAAATTTTACCTTTTGAGAGGCAAAATTTGAAAATTTCAAGGGGGCAGTATGCAAATTTTCTTCTAAAGCTACCAGTGTTTTTACCTACTCTAAGGAAAATTTTAAAAAGCTAGGGGGCCATGGCTCCCCCTGGCTCCGCCAGTAGAAGAAGAGATATTTTTAAAATTTAAAAATGTATATATTATATTAAAGTATTTTAAGGATTAACATGTTTGAAATTTACTATATTATCTTATAATTTTCTATTCTCTTGTATAATATGTTTGAAATTATTTAAATTTTAAAATTATTTAAAAGAAGGTTACTGAAATTTCCTAATTATACAAAATGAACTTTTATTTTCCTTTCAGCTTTAAAGTCCAAAGTCAGCTACTCGTACCAAAAATGCAACAAATGATAAATTATTTGTTAAGAGATACAATGACATGGTCAGATTATTTTCTTTTTGGCAAATTACAGGTTACTTATATATGGTTTGACCTGAATTTAAGTTGTTTATCTGTAGTTTAAAAATTATCACATTGCCCCCACCTTATTACTTTTTCCATTCAAACATAAAAAAATAAAAATAAAATAAAAAACATAACAAAATCAAAGAAAAAAAAATCAAAAAGTAGCATTTGTAAAAATTTAGAAACTTGGGCTCATGAACTTCAACAGAACAATATAAAGTATAAACTCTAAAAGTTATGAGTTGTATACAATTAAGAGGTAAAACAAAAAAGAGACCAATAACAATCTGTATACACAACAACTCTGTAGCTAGATCAAGCAAAATTAAAAACAAGACAAGAAATCAAGCTTCACAACCCCACCGTGAGAAGATAAGAAATCGCAACTGCAAAATAAGAAAACAATCCAAGTTTTGAAAAGCCCCCAGTATTCAAAGGAAAACCACAAAACCATCTCTACCGTTACTCTATCACAAACTTCAAAATTCAAACAAACCATTCCAAACTCTTTGCAAGAAAATTAAAACCCCACAAAAACATAATAAATAAATAACATAGAAATTGGAGAGAAGCAAATGGACAAAGAAGAACCACTGTTTCTATTTCCATCACCACATCTCTCATCATCCTCATCTTATGTTTTAAGGAAAAAATAAATGAGGTGGGTTATGGAACTTTAATGGAACTTACCTTAGGTGAATAAAGTGTCAATTTTTATACTATAGATACGTAACTTAAATTCAGGTCAAATTACATGTGGGTAATATGTAATTTGCCCTATTTTAGGATAACTAAATAACTCAAAAAGTTTGTTTCATTTTTTTTTTTTTAATTTTCATTTAATCTCTTGATAAACCTTTATGTAGTTCATTTTCTTTCTATCTTTAATTTTCCTCATCTTTTAATTTTTGTTGGATTTCCCGTGAAGTTAGCTAACATTGATCTTTGAAGTTGAATGGGAACAAGAAAAGTCACATTAATTTTGTATCCATATTTTATGGTTTTTTTAAAAACTTTATTTGCTACAAATGCTAATATGAGAGCAAGGTCTAAAAAACATAAATCTTTGAAAGAATTGTAAAATGGAGAGGTTGATAGTTTTGAGATCTAACCGGAGTTCAACCGCAATAATGTCATAACTAATTTGATATCAACTAAATACAAAAAATAAAATAAATTTGTAAAAAATAGTAACCTTGATTAAAAAAAAATTATCTACTAATAAAAAATGAATAATTTTCAAACATATATACTTGAGAAAATAAAATAACAAGATAATATGGTTGATCCTTCAAGTACATGGCATAATTACATGGAAAACAAATATTTCACAATTTCTAACAAAATTTTTATTTTATTTTGAGTGAAGACTAATTAGTGATTAAAATAAAATCATACAATGAAAAATTATATATGTTATGATAAAAAAAATAAAATGAAACTTTATTTATTTTATTTATATTTTATAATTGGTATTTTTTTTATTTCCAATGGAGAAAATCAAGATTCAAATCCATCATTCCTCATGATTGTAATAATTATTTTGCTAAAAAAACAAATGAACTTATATTTTATTATCTGAAACTCCTAATTCTTTTAAGAATAAATATTTTTGATTCCAAACAAGCATCAAAATCTAACCCACGACTTTTTTGCCAAAATAATCTAGTGGTTTGGTTCTTAAAAAATAGAAACCTGTTGCCAAAATACTCAAATTAATCTATACCCTCAACTTTTTCTTTGGCAAAATTTTTTCATAACATTCAGGTGGCTAATTTTAAATGGTAAACATCAAAATGATGTATGTATGTATCCATATATATATGAGAAACAAATTTCAATTTTGTCAATTTTGAAATATATATGTTGTAAAAAATATTGTATAATTATCATTGCTCTAAAATCTTTGACATGTATTTATGGTTTTGATCATTGGATACCGGATAGCAATGGCTAGGATACTTGCTTCATATCATTCACAACACAAATTTCAGGTGAGTAAATAATTGAGAGAAGGAGAGAGCTTGCCTCGGGCTGATTTGTAGATACGGCAACGTGCAACACAGTGTTGCCTTCTTCATCCTTCCAGTTCAATATTCTACTCTTCCATAACATGGTATTTTTATACTTGTTTTGTTGGAGCCGTTTCAACAAGTGTTTAAAAGCCTCTAGCTTTTTGCATTTTACCGCAACATGTAAAGCAGTCTCATTTCTAATCGTCACATCTTCAATAGAATCAGGACAGACTTTTAGAAATTCGACCAATAGATCAAGGTGATCCTCTGTTGCTGCTGCATCATGCAAAGGAGTCATACCCTCCCTTCCTTTGACACGAACAAGGTCCCCATCAACCTTTAGAAGCCAACACACCACCTGGGTTTTCCCATTCAGTAAAGCAACGTGAATGGGGCTAAGCCCATCTGGATTCAGCTTCCTAACAAATGAGGGCTTTAATCTTAGCATCTCCATGGCGAATGGGATGTGCGTCTCCGTAGCAGATGCAACTTTGTGCAAAGGAGTTTCAACAAATGGTAGCTCATCGATGTGCTCCAAAATTTTTACATCCTCCTTAATCAAGTTGTAAAAATCATTAATATTCCCCCCTAGAGCAGCCTGGTTCAACCTTTCAATTCTCGCAGCCTGGTTCAACTTCTCAACTCTCTCATCCTCCATTTTATAGAGAAGGCTGATATATTAAGGCCTAGGGTTTCCTTGGTATGAAAGAAGATAATGAAAATTTAATGGTTATATATAACAGCTAGCAAGAGTGAACAAAATGATGGGAGTACTAATTATGTTCTTTGCTAGAGCTAGGGGCCTCTTTTTATAGAAGCTGCAAGACTGGAGACGAGGAGCAAATTATATTCTTTGCATGAGCTAGGGGTCTCTTTTTATAGAAGCTGCAAGACTGGAGATTGAGGCAAAGGATTGGACATTTGAAGTCAAGGTATGCCAAGCATTAAAAAATGACTTGGCATCTTCCTTGAAAGTTATGCTTGATAATGGCTTTTCATAAAATACAATTCATGGTAGTGAAATGTTAGCAATTTCTTTAGTTTCTTATATTTTCATTTTTCAAGGAGAAGAAATTTGTTGTGGACAAAGAATTTGAGAAGTTTTGGAGAATTTGATTTAAAAAAATAAAATAAAATAAGCAGAAAAGAGAAGTTTTGGAGAATTAGATTCTATGAGGCTCTTGAAAAATGAGAATGGAAGAGCTAAAGCTCAGCTAATGGCCTAACATAACCGGCATGAGCGAGAGAGTATCAAGTACAATAAAAAGCTATGGGAAAACTAAGTCGATGTTTCTATCAAAAAAGAAAAAACGAAGTAAATATCATAGAATAAAAAAAGACTAGATGGTATATATGCGTCAAGATTGAGGGCAAAAAAAAAATTCTTGTGGGGCCAGCCCTTACAAAAATGGCCAGGAATTCCTAGTTTTATGTAATATAGAAGAATTTTCAACGGTCAAAGATTCCTAGTTTTATGTAAAGAACCAAAAAAAGTGGGACCAACGTATTGTTGGAAGCTATTACAAGTGAGGTCTGTCGAATAAGAAATAGTTGGAACTTGGAAGTTTTCTGTGCCGTAAGCCTTGGTGCAAAGTTAAGACGGACAACATTAAGTTTGCTTGGCCACTGTGAGTTACGACGAAGACTAAAAATGGCTTGGACCAATGTTAGGATGGATGACTAAAAAAACGTAAGATTGATTGGCTTGCACAGTTGCACTAGTCAGTCACGAGTGTGGAATTTTGGTATTAAAAACATAGCACCATTAATAACAAAAAGGAACCATTAATAACAACAAGGAGTGAGGGTCTATTTTGGAGCGCACTCAAACACTGATGGAAGGTGATTGAAAAGCTAACAACGATCTTGTCACGCACTATTTATTGATATCACAATCAGGTAAATTAATTTTTTTTTTTTTTTTTTTTTGAGATAGGTACATAGGACACTCTTGAATCCCTTTTCCAGACCCCAAATCTCTTGGCAATATCAAATGACTTAATAATTTTTTATTCAATGATTTTTTTTCTCTCTTTTTCTGATGAGAAATGCTTTTTTTTTTTAATATTGACATCTCCAGCGGTGGGTTACACTCTCTTTTATGCTTCTTATGCTTGTACCCTTGCAAAATATCAAGATTTTTAAAACACATAAGCAAGGAACGCCCATGACCCATTTTAAGTTGGGTGCTGTTAACCCTAACGTTAACAGCGTTAGCCAGAAGGAGGTCTTCTCCTCAAACACGCGTCTCACTGCTCTCTCTCATCTCCTCCACAGAGCTTCCTCTCTCTCAACCTCCGGCCACCTCTGTTTTTCTTCAGCAACCTCAGACCGGCAAGGGCATCTACTTTCTCAACCTCTGTAATTCTCATGTCCACCGCTGTTTTCTCAGCAACCTCAGACCGGCAAGAGCTTCCTCTCTCTCAGCCTTCGGCCACGTACTGATGGGAAGAAAATACTCTCTCTCTTTAAAACCCAATCAACGTCTCTCTCATCCTCATTCTTTGTTCTTCTCAGGAACCCCAACCACTGCCACATGCTCCGCCTTTCCCATCCCCCCACCCACCTCTTCGCCGCCAAGGACCACCGATTCTACCACCCATCTTTTCAAGGCTCTGACTTTTTTCCAGGTTTCTTACCGAATCCCTCTGTATTTGATATGATTTTGGTTTGTTTTGTGTGATATATTTGGATGATTTAATTCTGGTTTTTTCTTGCTGTGATAATTAGATTTCTTGTTTGTAATTTTTATTAAAATCATCATTTTGGCTAGCTTGAGTTCTTGCTGTGATATATTTGTAATTCTTGTTCTGTAATTTTTTTTTTTTTTTTGGGAGTGGGTTTGGAGCAATCCAAGCTCCTCCGAAATTAACGACTGTGGCTTGGAAAGATCTCTAAGGAGATGTCTGAAAACCATTTATGAGCATTGGTGGCAAAAAAGGGAAAGGAAGGGAATGCCTTTAATCCGACATCTTCAGGTATCTTCTGAATCACTTTTCTATTGTTCTTGGTATTATTTACTTTTTTCAAAGATGCTAATACTAATTTCATATTAGTTTTAAACAAAGCCACTATTACAAGTTTGAGGAAAAATAAAATCGTAAAAGTTGAATTGCCGCTAAGATCAGCAGTAAACAAAGAAGGGAAACCTTTGGAATTAAAATTATATTAAGTATTATTGTTTGGAGTTTTTAGACACTTTTGGAAACTGAGGAGCATGTGTTATGTAAAATGAGAGTGAAGTTTTCTGGAAGAATAAGAGAGGAATTTGATTTGGACATCTACTGATGGAAGGATTTGAATTGATGTGCAATATGAAAATAGATAATTTTAACTTACTTTTTATTTCTTATCATTATGTTGCCTTGTAGGTCTGGTTTTCACATATATAAATTACGTTTAGATTTTAGAAAATCCAGTGCTGATATATATTGTCAATTTGGGGGGAGTCATCAGCTTTTGTTAGTTCCTTTTTTTGGGACATGAAATTCATGCAACTCCTGTTTATTTTGCTTGTGCGTGTGTATATTTATATATTTTTTGATAGACATTTTGCTTGTGTATATTTAACTTGCTTGTTCGTTTGTATTTATTTTTGAATGTATCTCAAGGTTCATTTTATTGTGCTTTATTCAGCCACCGCTGTGGGAAAGGTATCAACAAGAAGTGGTGGAGTGGGTGCTAGCTATGAACAAAAACAATACCAACATCCCTAATGGATGCCAGGAGAAGGCTGCACCAATTGAAAACCACCCATGTTTGCTTTCTGTTTGAAGCGGTGAGGTTTGGAAGTTCCAACAAGGGGTCAAAACAAAAGTCACGCAGGACGTTTTCAGTCCCGAAGTGTATGCAAAGAAGCAAGTTGTTGTAGCATTTCATTTTGCACTAAATTGCACTGAACTTGATCCAGAGATGTAGCCTAGGATGCGAACAATGTTAGAGGGTCTTGATTGTATAAATGCAAAGAAGAAAGTAAAGAACTTAGTAAAATTTTGGTTTTTGATGCTGATTTTTTATGTTGAAGGTGTTTGGTTTGTTAGCGGTTCATGTTAGCAGTCCACCCTTTGCAATTATAATTGGTACCTAACTAGAAACAAAAAAATATAGAAATGAACGTTTCCATTGCGTATGAAAATATACACCCTTTGCAATTATAATTGGTACCTAACTAAAAGCTTACTCAAACATGCACATATAGGACCTAAGATGTTAAAGTAGCTTCATTAGTTACAAAATATGTTTAAAAAGATTCTATAAGCTCAAATCAGCTGTCCAAAAAATCTGTTTAGATTGTCATATATGCTCCCCAAAAATCTGTCAAAGTCTTCTATGTCCAAAAAATCGTGTCAAAGTTTTGTCCACTAGCTTTTATAACTGTGCATTATGTTGTCCAACTACTGTGCAAAAAACAAGTAAAACAACCAATATGGTGGTTTTCAAAGTTTATCAATATTAGGATCTACTGAAGCCTGTAAAGTATGCTACCAAATATGAATCAATAAATGAAAAAAAAAAAAAACTAAAGGAAAATATAAGTTTAAGTTATATAGAAAAATTCATAACGACTATGCACACCTGACTCAAGCCATATATCCTAACGTGATCTTGCCCAACCAAAAATCCACAATCAGAAGATTCCTACACATGACATTTAAACAAATCAATATTTCATTTTCTATGCTAATGAAAGTAACTGGGTAGTAGGATATTAGACAAGATTTATAAGTAATAGCAGTAATTGGTTTGTAGGATATAATCAAAAAAATTAAGGTAGCATATACCTGATTCAGACTATTCAACCCACCAACATTGTCTTGTCCAACCAAATAACTACAACTGAAAGATTTCTGTATATGACATTTAAATAAATCGATATTTCATTTTCTATGCTAATGAAAGTAACTGGTTAGTAGCAATAATTGGTTTGTAGGATATAACCAAAATAATTAAGGCAGTATATACCTGATTCAGACCATTCAACCCAACAACATTGTCTTGTCCAACCAAATTACTACAAATGAAAGATTCTTATATATGACATTTAAATAAATTTATGAGTCACTTTTTAGCAGTAATAATTGTTTAATAGGATATTAGAAAAAAAATATGTAATAAGTAGCATCATACTTGAGTAATGTTATCTACTAATTGTGATGGTTGTTCAACATTACTATGTTCTTTGTGAGAGTTAATATTAACTGAGGAATTGACCTATGTGGAAAAATAAAACAATTGTCACATAAAACAAATTTATGAACCTACAAATTCATGTTCTATAATGGAATGTAAATGAACTTACTCTATTTAGGCCACCATGTGATTGAACTTGTCTTGCGCCACTAGTCTTTTTGGGTTGAGCCTTCTTACTTTGAGATTCCCCCCCCCCCCCCCCCCCCCCTTTTCTAATGGGCTTTTCAACCTTCCTCTTGGACGACCTATAGTAGGTTTTGTTTTGATCCCACATATATCTTGAGAAATGTCCACATGTGACTCATATCCAACATTCTTGGGAACAACTTCACCATGGACCTCACCCTCCATAGAGGACAAACAACATTTACTTTGAGTGCTTTTCATATCAGCAGTGAACATATGTCAATCATATACCATAGACCATTTCTCTTTCACATCAAACATTTCACGCAACCATGGATTATCAGTATGATCATATGTATCAAGCATGTTATTCCAAGCAACTCTCCATTCATCTTCATCTTCAAAATCATACACACAATTACTAAGATCATTTCGAAATTGGCTTGATGAATTAAATACATGATGTAGATGCTTTGCAGCATTCTGATAAGTATGCCACACACATAGATGGTGATTTGATTCAAGAAACACATCTTCTATTGCATTATCCATTGCAACAGATTGATCTGTAAATATAGTTCTTGGTTGTTTTCCTGACATTGCACTCAAAAAAATTCAAACAACCACTTGAATAACATTATAGTTTCATCACAGAGTAAAGCTACACCAAAGATAATTGATTGTTTATGATGATTAACCCCAATGAATTGAGCAAAGGGTCAACTATATGAATTTGTTCGATAAGTGGTGTCAAAACATATAACATCCCCAAAGTGTCCATAATCAACTACAGATCTAGAATCAGCCCAAAAAATGTTCAGAATTTGATTATCATCATCAAGTTGTATAGAATAAAAATAAGATGGATCTTCCAATTGCATCTTTCTAAAGTGATCCATCACAGCATGACCATCTCCTCTCTTTAAAGCCTCTCTCCTCTTGGAATTCACATGATTTTTATAATCAACATTCAAAAACCCAAGATTTTCATAACTACCAACTTGCATACTCAACAAATCTATGGTTTGTTTTATTGATACCCCAGATTTTTTTGCATCATCCGCAAAAGCTTGTTGGGCAGGTGTAATTTTTCTATTTGATCTTAACATATGTTTCATTGGAGAAGCAGCAAACTCATGATTATGTTGTATGTGAAAAGAAACAACTTCTAACATACCATCCTTTTGAAGTTGACAAGTCATTTGTGCTAAACAACCAATTCGTAAAATTGGGTGATGGAAAGATACCTGTTCACGACGTTTGTCAATAGTTCCTTCACCTTGTTTTGAACAACAAAATGTTCTCCTCTTAACATGTCTAGCACTTCCTTGCCTAACATATTGTTTCATTACACTGAAGCCCATTCTGTGAGCATATTGTTTGTAAAACTCATATGCACTATCATCACAATCAAATTTCATTCCAATCGTTGGTGCCTTAATTTCCTTATTGTGTTTACTCGGAGTGTTTGGACTTCCATCAGTAGGTTCTACTTAAACTTCTTCCTAAATCCAAACCAATAAAAAGCAATAGTGTTAAGAATATTCAATATGAAAAATAATATTCAATTTTTAATAAACCCAGCAAAAAAAAAAAAAAAAAAAAAAAAAACCACAGGTGCTTATAGTCTTCCAAACAGTCACGATGAACAACAACAACAACATTATTCGGAACTCAAAATACCTAAAAATCCTATTCAACAGAAATTATACTCAAACTCCCTAAAAATAATAGTAAATAAATCATTGCCACCAACAATAAATACCCATTCAAAACCAACAAAAACATCAGCTCTTAAGCTATAGAACTCAGCTATGGTAATAATCATAAGAACAAATATTCAAACTTCAAATATAATGCAATTTGAGAAACCAATTTGAGGAAATAATTATATTTAAAAAAAAAAAACAATGTTTTTTTTTTTTTCAATTACAATAAATTCAGTGAAAATCATACCTAAACAAATTGAGAACCATTGCATTTGTCACTGTCAGGGAGAATGCCGAGAAACGATGGAGTGGTAGGAGTGGTGGTGCTTGGTAGCAAATATATGGGAGTGGCACTGGCTGAGTGAGAAAGTGAATGTGGCCAACCCTTTCTGGCCGGTCTAGGGTTCTGAGAAAAACAAAGGTGGCCGGTGGTTGAGAGAAAGGAAGCTCTGTGGAGGAGATGAGAGAAAGTAGTGAGAGGCATGTTTGAGGAGAAGACCTCCTTCTAGCTAATGATGTTAACGTTAGGGTTAACAGCACTCAACTTAAAATGGGTCATGTGCAACGCACATGACCCTTGCTTATGTGTTTCTTTATGTGCGTAACACCTGTCCCTATTTGCAGTAATTGCTACAAACATGTTCGGAGGAAATCTCCGTCCTTATGTAAATGGTTGTAGATTCGCCTCTACTCTGTCACCGTGTACGTCGGTTTAACATGTGAACACTAAGGTGGATAGCAACGCAAAACGTGTTGCTATCTGCGTCTGTGTTTCCTTGGGTGGGTCTCGTACACTATTCACGGGACCCGCAAATACCTCTTTCACCAAATATAACTTCTAAACTGGGTCTCACGGTACTATTCACACTTTTAAAAATTATTTTGCTATAGCGTTTTGTTAGGTACGAGAGAAATTAATGTTGGAGTTGAAGATATTATTAGCACACCTATTGTTAATTTTATTCCTCCAACTTCCGAGGACTCAGTTCAGGAGCAAGATGCAAATGCTAGTACTTCTATCAACATTGAGACAACTAAATATGGAAGTGAACTGAGAGCCACCGAACTGTATTTTGAAGCACTATACAATAAGCCGAGCAAACATGCCTTCTACTACCCAAACTGTAAAGCTTGCATCGACAAGGTCCTTCTTCAGAGTATAGAAGATGAATTGATTACTTGCAGAAGAGAAAGAGACGACTATGAACTGAGGTGCCCATCATGCTTCGAATTTCTCAAACCTATAGGTACCTTTTAACACATTCTAAACTTGTACAAACTTTATTTACATGTTTCATGCTAGCTGTATCATTTGATAACGATATGACACTACAACAACCATTGTCATTTGTATTAACTCATGATGGTTGTTAGGTTCTAAAGATTTAGGATTTTATGTATTTAGAACTCTAATTTGTATTGTTGGCAAACCATGATCAAAACAGGTTATTTAGTCTTGTTTAGACTTGCTCAAAGTTGGGTCTTTCATGTAAAGTTGGAATCGAGTGGCTGCAGATGCATTGGTGCATTTCGGCCTGTTTCGATCGATCGAAGGAAAGGCTCGATCGATCGAATCTCGGGCAGAATATTTTTCTGCAAAATATTCCAGCTCAGCCCTAACTCATTAAACGTTTTAGGTTTTCTGTTTTTACCCTAGGTATATAAAGAAAAACCCTAGCCACATTTTTAGAGTTGCTCCAGTTGTATTGCGGTTTTGTGTAAATCTCTTGTGAGATCTAGAGGAGCTTTCCTTTACACAAAACTTAGGGTTTCCAAGATTCAAGATTATGTCAAGAACTTGGTGATCATTCAGTTGCAGATTCAAGAACTTAAAGAATATCAAGTGTGGGTGCTTGTAACTGATTGGAGAATCCAAGAAAGAAGGAGTCCGTAGATTTGGAGCTTGCACGTGGTCGTGTCAGTAAGTTCTACTGGTGGGTAGCATTAGGAAGTCGAGCGGGGAGCTTGTAGTCCTTCTGTATGAACTTCGATTCTTTCACATAGTGGATTCAGGTTTACCTTGAGGATAGCTAGGTCAAATCCTCCCCAGGTTTTTACCGTGTGGTTTCCTGGGTGATCATATCTTGTGTTATTTATTATTCCGCTGCTTTATATGTTTGATATGATTATTTGATTGTTTTAATCTAGAATTGCATAATTTGACTAAGTAACAACTTGGCTAATTAACTAGGCTAACCAATCTGGTTGTTTTAAGGGGTCTAAAACCATGCAATGGTGATTTATAATGTTGATGAAAATCTCATCAAATAATAATAATAATAATAATAATAATAATAATAATAATAATAATTAATGGACCCGGCACAACTCCCTCAAGCAACCTCCTCGTCCAGAAGAGAGGCTAGTGGACGAAGGAACCATCCCATCAATCTCCGTCCTTACCCATTTCCATTGGACGAAGGAAAAGCCACCAATTCACAAATAATGGCAAGGCATTATACAATTGCAATAAATCCCCTTACCGTTGGAGAGACGAAGATCCTCTCATTAAAACCTCACGGAGGCGTTACAAATACCACATTGAAGCCACCATTAAAACATCTCCAACGGCTAGGAAAAGGAAGCAAGTGTATATATACAATCACCTCATGACCTAAGGAGGGACAAAATTCTAATCCAAAAACTCTGATATTTTGATATTAAGGCTCTCTTTTCTCTCTCAATTATTTGACTTCACCATCAAAGGCTCTGTGGCAGGCACCACACCGGCGTTCCTTCCTTTTTCTTTATTCATTCATTCTTGCAGGGCTTTGGTCGATCTTGGTCAGCTCTCTTACTAGATGATCATCTCAACTGATGATTTTAGCATCATCAATTTGGCGCCGTCTGTGGGAACGACTTTTTCGTACCTATGTTCGAAAACGCAGTTCCTATTAGAGATATATATTAATCATATTAGCCCAATGTAATAGGCCCAAGCCCACTCCTGCTTATACTAGTAGTCTAAGGTTTAGTCGCCTATATATACTCATGTTAGGGTTCATTGTAACACAAGTTTTGTACTACACTCTTATACAATAAAGATGTAGCCCTTAAGGGATTCCTCCGTGGATGTAGGCCGACAAGGCTGAACCACGTTACATGTTCTTGATGTTCCTATTCTATGCATCTCCCCTTCCGCATTCGCTCCAGCATATACAATATGGTATAACACATTGCTAATATAATAATGTCATTTAACATGGTATCAAAGCCAAACTCCGTTCTTGGCATCAAACAAAATCTCTAGCAAGCAAAGAAGATTCTCACGTGCATGACATGGATCCACAACAGTGCCCATGCCTTCTTTCAGATCCGCGTCATCACCACGTCATCAGCCACGTCGCTACAAGTCAAACATGCTTATCTGCTGGATTTATACTCCACAGCATCTTGCAGCCACTGTGGCTCAGTGCTGTGTCCAAGATCCACAAACTCAAGCATACCCGTGACATTAATATCAGATCTGTGCAAATCGAGGCTTCACCTGACGAAACCAACCATACAGACGTGCTCCACGGCCCCTCACGATCAAAACCCAAGAAGCTGGTCTCCCCAAAACAGCTCACGCGCCCCCACACACTTCCGCTGTTTCGGCGTAGTTATCCACGCTCTGCCTCGATTCCTAAGGAGTAGATCCTCCTCCGACAACACGCGCCGCCATGACGGCCTCGTAGCTCACCGATCTGCCAAACCCCTGAAGTTCGAGCATCAATCTCCCTCACGCGCGCTCGCACGCGCCTTCCGGAGTTCCAGCACGCGCCTGAAGACTGCTGCTGACATCATCATGCCACGTTAGCACCACGCAAACCGTTGCCACGTCAGCCCTAATCCAGGTCATCACCACGTCATCAACCACGTCGCTAGCCACGCCAGCAGTGTCGCCTCGTCAGCACCACGTCACCTAGCTGATCATTGACAGGACCGACCTGACTCGGACCACCCGGATCTAACCCGTGAAGCACTAACCGTTGACTTTGACCCTGGACAATTGATTTTGACTTTTGCGTTAACTTTTGACCAAGTCAAAATTTTTCGAGAGGGCCTATCTTGCTCAATTTTTCATGTAAATTCCAATTTTGGACTCTGTTTCTTCATTTGAAACTCTGAAATTGGTGAATTAGCACATTCTTTATTGCGGTTTCTTAAAGGCATTCTTCAAGGCATCTCTGAGTGATCTTCTCATGCTTATCCAACCTCAAGCCTTCATCGAGCTTCCGCCTTGAGTTTGAAGGGGGGTGTTAGAGATATATATTAATCATATTAGCCCAATGTAATAGGCCCAAGCCCACTCCTGCTTATACTAGTAGTCTAGGATTTAATCGTCTATGTATACTCATGTTAGGGTTCATTGTAACACAGGTTTTGTACTACACTCTTATACAATAAAGATGTAGCCCTTAAGGGATTCCTCCGTGGATGTAGGCCGACAAGGCTGAACCATGTTACGTGTTCATGATATTCCTATTCTATGCATCTCCCCTTCCGCATTCACTCTAGCATATACAACATGGTATAACACATTGCTAATATAATAATGTCATTTAATAGTTCCATTCAACTCATAAGTCCAGATGGAGTCCAAAACTAACCAAGATCCTGCAACATTAGCTCTGCAAATGCAGACACTCACAGCCAGCGTGAAGGAGCTTACCAGACAGAACGAAGAGATGAGGCTGCAATTGCAACAAGAAGACAATCGCTTGGAGACCAACCTAGAAGATGATGGAGACAACCAAAGGAAGGATGACTGCCAACGACCAGTTACTCCAGAAGGGGCAAGCTCAGACATTCTAAGGGAAATGAGAAAAGAGATAGACAAGCTGAGGAATGCGATCAAGGAGAAAATAGACTGGAGCCTAGATCAAATGGTCAAGAGGAGATTCACCATTCATGACGGCGGTCCTAGAATGCCCCGTGCCCTCAAAGTTTTGTCTACCACAGCTCGAGCCGTTTGATGGGTAGAAGGATCCTCTGGATCACCTCAACACCTTCAAGACAACTCTGGATCTTCAGCAACCCCTTGACGAGATCTTATGCCATTCTTTTCCCACCACTCTCAAAGAAGCGGCGAGAGAATGGTTCACTAAGTTACCAACGTCATCCATCGATAACTTCGAGCAACTAGGCAATTCCTTCCTACGTCACTTCGTCGGTGGACAACACCCAAAGAGGCTAGCAGACCATCTGCTTACCATTAGACAAGGAGAAAAAGAAACCCTAAGGACGTACATGAAGCGTTTCACTCGAGAAACCTTAGAGGTGGACGAAGCAAATGACAAAGTGCAACTAAAGACTTAAAGCCGAGTAAAAGTCCAGGGAGTTCGTGGTCTCACTCACGAAGAATCCTCCTTGGATGATGGCAGAAATGCTCCTAAAGGCTCAAAAATACATAAATGTTGAGGACTTCCTAGCAGCAATAGAAGGAATAGAGAAGCCCAAGGAGAAGGAAAAAAAGGAGGACAACCGAAGAGGACGAAAAAGGGAACGAATAGATCGTCAGAATACTTACGGGAACAAACAGAAAGATGAAAAGACCCCTCGGACGGTAAAATTCACTCCTTTAGTTATGCCTATTAATCAAATTTTGGTGCAGATTAAAGATGAGCACTACCTCAAATGGCCCCAACCATTACATTCGTCACCCAACGTGCGTGACAAGAAGAAATATTTCTATTTCCATAAGGATCACGGTCATTACACAGAGGACTGCAGAGACCTGAAGAAGCAGATAAAGGAGCTCATACGAAAAGGGAAGTTACAGAAATTTGTAAAGAAGTGAGATTCCAACAAGTCCAGGGATGACAATAAGGACAAACACGAAGCTTTTCAGAGGGACGAAGACCACATGCCCCTTCGCCCATAGAGCACAATAGGGGAAATAAAGACGATCATAAGAGGACCGTCTATAGGAGGATCGTTCAGATCCCTCAAAAGGTCACACCAAAGGCAAGTAAATAGCATCCATGGGATACCACCCCCGAAGCAGAGATAAACGGAGAGGGATATCTTATTCTCGGAAGAAGATGCAAAGGAGTGAAACAACCGTATAACGACCCTTTGGTCACTATGCTCATGATTGAAAGATTCAATACCAAGAGGGTTCTGGTAGATAATGGGATCTCAGTGGATATTATTTCCCTTTCTGCCTTTCAATAGTTAAAGATAGATCTGAAAAGACTTCGTTTGTTTGAATCCCCCCTCGTCAATTTTAGGGGAGACAAGTTGTACCCAAGGGGAATAGTAACACTGACGGTCACAGCTAGTTCACACCCCCTTCAAGTAACCAATCGACCCAACTTCTTGGTAGTGGACTCACCTTCTCCTACAATGTAATCATAGGAAGACCCACCCTCAATCGTTGGAAAGCAGCCACTTCCACATACTATTTAAAATTAACGTTCCCAAAAGAAAGAGGGATCGAGGAGATAAAGGGAGACCAAGCGCTGGCGCGAGAATGCTACCAGGCAGTGCTGGCGTCAAAGGAAAATCATACATGGATAATCAAAGAGAAGACGCAAGAAATCATGGAAAAGCTAGAAACGATTGAATTGGTGGAAGGAGATCAAGCAAAAATGACCCAGATAAGGATGAGCCTGAAACTCCAGATGAAGAAGGAAATCATCAGCTTTTTGAAGGGTAACCTGGACATGTTCGCCTGGAGTCATGAAGATATGTCTGGCATAGCAACTGACATCATTCAACACTGCCTAAACGTGGATCCAGAGAAGAAGCCCGTCCAGCAGATGAGCAGGGTTTTCGCCTCTGAACGAAATAAAGCGGTCATGAACGAGGTGGACAAGTTGCTCGCCACTAACTTCATCAGGGAAGTCTATTACCTTGAGTGGCTGGTCAATGTCATCATGGTCAAATAGGCGAACGGGAAGTGGAGAATGTGCGTCAACTTCACAGATCTGAATTGCGTCTACCCGAAGGATAGCTTCCCTCTACCCAGAATTAACCAATTTGTGGACTCAACAGCTAGGCACAAGCTTCTCACCTTTATGGACGCCTTCTCCGAGTACAACCAAATTCAAATAGCAGAAGAAGATCAAGAGAAGACTGCCTTCATCACCAGCCAGGGGCTTTATTGTTACAAGGTCATGCCCTTTAGCTTGAAGAATGCTGGAGTCATGTACCAGAGGCTGGTAAACCAGATGTTCAATAAGTAGATTGGGAGGAACGTAGAGGTATATGTGGATGACATGCTTGTCAAGAGTAAGGAAGAGGAGAATCACTTGGACGATCTTAAGAAAACGTTTAACACACTCAGACAGTATAATATGAAGCTAAACCTAGCTAAATACACCTTTGGGGTCTCCTCTAGGAAATTCCTCGCCTTCATGGTGTCACAGAGAGGAATAGAGGCAAATCCAGAGAAGGTGAAAGTCATCCTCGAGATGTCCTCCCCAAAGACGATCAAAGAAGTGTAGTCCCTCACGGGAAGGGTGGCAACCCTCAACAAGTTCGTCTCCAAAGCAACAGATAAGTGCCTCCCTTTCTTCAAGACTTTGAAGCAGGATTTCGTCTAGATAGACAAGTGCAAAACATCATTCCAAGATCTAAAGTGTTACCTGAGCAAACCCCCACTCCTGAGTCCATCCAAAGAAGGCGAAGACCTATTCCTGTACTTAGCAATGTCGGTGACCGCGGTGACCGCGACCTTGATTAAGGAAAAAGATAGGGTGCAGCACCCGGTGTATTACATCAGCCAAGCCTTCCAAGGAGTTGAAGCCCGATACCCACAAGTAGAGAAGATTATCTTAGCCTTGACAGTGGCCTCCAGAAAGTTTTTTCCGTACTTTCAGGCTAACCCAATCATAGTAATGACGAATCAACCCATTAAGAAAGCGATGAATAAACCTGAGACTGCTGGACAAGTGATACAGTGGGCCATCGAGCTTAGTCAGTTCAACATAGAGTACTGACCCAGGACGGCCATAAAAGCCTAAGCACTGGTAAACTTCATAGCAGAGTTCACCTCCCTCGAACACAAAAAACAGAATTCTCCCAACATTGAGGAATTCCAAGCATTCCCGGTGCACACCAATACTAGCTGGACGAATCCCATCCTATCCTATCTCAAGGATGGATGGTTACCTCCTAATCCTAACGAAGCTAGAAAGATCAAGAAACGAGCGGCCAGGTTCACTGTGCTCAATGACGAACTCTACAAAAAGGGTTTCTCGCAACCCTACTTGAGATGCTTTGAAGAAGAAGAAGCCAAGTACATTTTGGAAAAGGTCCATGAAGGCATCTACGGTGACCACATGGGGGCAAAGTCTCTTGTAAGGAAGATTATGAGAACAAACTATTTCTGGCCAAGGATGCAACAAGATGTCGCAGATTTCATCAGGAAGTGTGACAGTTGCCAAAGATATGGGAACATCCAACGAGTCCCAGGGGAGAGAATGACGGTCATTACTTCACCCTGGCCTTTCGCATAGTGGGGGATTGACATCATAGGGCCCTTGCCACAAGGAAAGAAGCAAATGAAGTTCTTACTCGTCGCTATTGACTACTTCACAAAGTGGGTAGAGGCAGAAGTGCTGGCCATGATTACAGAAGCAAAGGTACGAAATTTTGTGTGGAAAAAAAATTGTATGCAGGTTCGAGATACCACAAACGATCATCTCAGATAATGGTCTTCAGTTTGACAGCCAAGGATTCCGGTCATTTTGGTCAAGCCTTGGCATCAAAAATAAATACTCCTCCCTAGGACATCCCCAAGCCAATGGACAAACTGAGGTAACGAATCGAACATTGCCAAAAATCATCAAGGCCCGATTAATGGGGGCAAAGGGAGCATGGTCTGAGGAGTTACCAAGTGTCTTATGGGCTTATAGAACCATAGGAAGAACCTTAACAGGAGAGACACATTTCAACCTCACATATGGCACTAAAGCAGTCATCCCCGTTGAAATAGGTCTTACCAGCATCAGGAATGAGTTCTTCAACGAGCACAGCAACAACGACCAATTGAAGCTGAACCTAGATTGTTTGGACGAAGTCAAAGACCTAACTTCTTAAAGAATGGCCAAGTACTAGCAGAAGATGGCCAAGTACTACAACCAAAAAGTGAAGCTCAAAAGATTCGACATCGGAGACCTCGTCCTACGAAGGGTGACGCCTGCGATGAAGGATCTAGCACAAGGCAAGTCAGGGCCAACATGGGAAGGGCCATACAGAGTAGTCCACTACTCTCGACGAGGAAGTTATCACTTGGAAGATCTAGTCGGGAACAAATTGCCTCTTCCTAGGAACGTTGAACATCTACAGAGGTATTACAAGTAAGAACTGCAGCCCATTTGTAACCAATCAGTGATGTCTTATGATTTTTAAAGCAGATTAATAAACGTGCCATTCAGTGTTTTGCATATTTTACCTATCTTTTTCTTAACATCTGAACAAAACTACTGACTAGATGCGAATTGCCCAACTAAGTTGAAACGATAAAATTCCTTAAGTGGATGTACATGGTCCCAATAAAAGACGATAAGATTCCTTAAAAGGATGAATATCGACCCAAAGAAAGATGATAAGATTCCTTAAAAGGATGTATATCGTCCCAAAGAAAAACGATAAGATTCCTTAAAAGGATGTACATCGTCCCAATAAAAGACGATAAGATTCCTTAAAAGAATGTACATCGTCCCAATACAAGCCGATAAGATTCCTTAAAAGAATGTACATCGTGACGATAAGATTCCTTAAAAGGATGTACATCGTCCCAATAAAAGACGATAAGATTCCTTAAAAGAATGTACATCGTCCCAACAAAAGACGATAAGATTCCCTAAAAGGACGTAAATCGTCCCAATAAAAGCCAAGACGACGAGATTCCTTGAAGGGATGTAAATCTTCCAACTAAAAACTAAGGCAAATAGATCTCAAAGACGAAGGAAGGTTGTCCACCAAGTTAAAACGGCAAAATTCATAATTGGGCAAAAATTTCTCTTAGTCCCCAATGGGCAACAAAAGCATAAACAAGAAGTGCAAACAGAAAGTATTTGCAAGCAACATGAACACAAGGGAAATAAGCATATATATACATATATAAAAGAGTTGTAAATTGTTCAAATGCCCCAAAACTGGCAGGGCACCCCAAAAAAAAAAAAAAAAAAAAAAAAAAAAAAACGGGAGGAAAAGCAGGTAGTAAAGAAACTAAGCCTTAGGAGCATCAGCCCCTCCTTTCTCAGGCACTGGAGGATCTTCGCTAGCAGATGCAGCAGCCTGGGCAGCTTAAGCAGCCTCTTCTGCCTTTATCTTCTTGTCAATGGCTTCGAAGTCCAGATCCTCCAAGTCTATCTCTGGACCATACTTCACTAGATATCTTCTTAGCAACTCAAACCCTTTGAAATACCAACCAAAGAAAATGGCATTATATTCATCCATGAGTTGGAAGGCATGGACAGCCTTGGCCACAGCACTTTTCATCTTATGGTTGGCAGTCGCAAGTTGATCGTCCCTCTACTTCACCAACGGCTTCTCCGCACTCAACTCCTCAGATAAAGCCCAGATTTTTTCCTTGGACGTATTGTTGTCGTCTATTATCGCTATCAAATCTCTCCTTAAACTAGAAGCTTCAACCTCCAATGCCTCCACCTTGGAAGTGGCCATCACGATCTTTTCCTCGTTCACCAAGTACTGGGAGGTGATATGCATTGTCTCCCCCAACACCTGGCAACCAAAACCACGCAATAAGTAAGATCAACTGAGATGAGTTATGCTTATGGACGAAGACAAGAGGAAATGAAGAAAGTTACCTGGATAAGCTTATGAACGTGGCGGCTCACCATCTCATGGGAAGGCACGCCTGAGATTTCCTTTAACTCCACAGGCGTAACAACCTCGTTAGCCTGAGCCAAAGTCGTCTCAGCATCCGCCCAGACACTAGCTTCCACCTTCTCCTTCCTTTGTCTCCCGTCTCGCTCTTCTTTGCACGAGGAGTAATCTCCTCGAGGGAAATGCCTGGGGAAGTAGCACACCCTTCGTTTGGGGCAGGAGTGGACGAACCTTTCTCCGTCGCTTCCTTCTCCTTTTCCTTCTCAACAACCCTCAACCTCCACTGACTGATACTAGAAAGGGGCTCGTTCTTCTTCGCCTTTATTCGAGCATACAACTCCTGGTTAAATTTTGTCATCATCTCTACAAACTGAGAAACAATAGAGAAGTTAAAAGGAAAGAAGAGTAGAAGGAGAGGAAACGGAAGAAAGAAGATCCACTTTCGTCCTAAGAAAACTTACTCTTTTCTTCCCGACGAATGACATAAAGGATGAAGTGAAAAGATTCAAGTCCCAAACAGTGACGAGCTCAGGTCCAGGGGTCAACCAACTCGACAAAATTGTCGATCATGCTCACATACCTTATAGCTTCCCGAACATGCTCCTCAAACTTGCTTTCAAGCTTGAGACGCTTTTTAACTGCAAAACAGAAAAACACACAAGGTTAGAATGAACAATCAAAGTAAGTAATATTAAAAAAATGCGTCACATAAGAGGTGAGTGCAATAAGTTGAGGGGTCTCCCACCGACGCAGCAGCCTAGGGACATCCCCCAAAAAGTTGTCAGAAAAGGTCTCCCGACCATCACCCGACATGAAGAAACATCTAGACTTCCAATAACGGAAGGACGAAGGTAGATCGACGATGAGTCAAGACCTTCTATCCCAAGGCACGAGTTCATAATACCTAAATTCTTTGGATTCTTTCAGAAGGTAAAGGTAAACAAACTCATTAAAAGTGATCATATCCCCGTCAGCTATGATCATCCTGATCACCATATAGCTTATGATGATTCTCCATGAATTCAGCATAAGCTGTCCTAGTGCTATATTCAGGTAGTGAAAGAGTTCCATTATGAATGGGTGGACAGGAAACCTAAGGCCACACAAGAACGCAACCTCGTAGAAACAAACCTCACCATGGGCAAAAGCATAAGACTTCTCACCTTTCCTAGGAAGACGAACCTTGGTCTCCTCAAGAAACTGGAACCTATCCTAAATCTACCAAATGTATCTTCCTTTAGAAAGCACTCTTCTTTGAGGATGAGGAAAGATCGAGGTGAGGCAGAAACGAAGGGTAGGGAGGATGAGGGTATGGAAGCAGCTGTGTCCATCTCAACCCAGCCGTGCCAACACTAAATGACAGGCCTGTCTCTAAATCGCTCGATCTAACCTCAGAACCCAAACTTTCCCTCCTTAAAACCTCTTGCACAGACCCAAACCAATCCAAGGATTGGCGCAACAGTGGGTACAAACTACCTAACACCAAGCCTAAGCTACTATCACCTAAAGTAAAATCCCCAACCCACGGGTAATGGCTACTAGGGGAACCTAAAGATGCACCCAAGCAAGCAAAAAGGAATGCAATGAAAGGGAAAGTGCGCCTAATGTCAGAATAATCAACCATCAAGCACTAGGAAAGGGGAGAAATAAAGCTCTAAAAGGAAAAATGAGCACAAAGAAAAGGAAGAAATAAAACTCTAAAAGGAAAAAGGAGCATAAAGAAAGGAGCGTACCTGAGAAAAAGAGGAAACTGAGAAATCAAAGGAGTAAGCGCAGAAGGAAAATGAAGAAGTGAGAAGAAGAAGACAAGGGGTTTAAAAAGGGGTGCCTAAAAAAAGTGGGAAAGCTGAAAGGTTTCATCGGAACTGAGACCCCTCAACTGATTTGGACATGACCCGTAGCCACGTCACACGCCACTCCGCCACTAAGCAATAAATGTGGAAGGGCGAAACCCCAAATGCTGAAGGGTGGAACCCCAAATGCCATAACCGCCAAAGAAAAAAAAAAGAGGGGGGGAGGGCTCTTCATATTCCCATGGTCGTCCTCAAATTGAACGATCTCGGAATAGGGGGGCAGCTGATGGACCCGACACAACTCCCTCAGAAGAGGGGCTAGTGGACGAAGGAAGCATCCCATCAATCTCCGTCCTTACCCATATCCATTGGACGAAGGAAAAGCCATCAATTTACAAATAATGGCAAGGCGTTATATAGCTACAATAAATCCCCTTACCGTTGGAGAGATGAAGATCCTCTCATTAACACCTCACAGAGGTGTTACAAATACCACATTGAAGCCACCATTAAAACACCTCCAACGGCTAGGAAAAGGAAGCAGGTGTATATACAATCACCTCAAGACCTAAGAAGGGATAGAATTCTAATCCAGAAACTCTAATATTTTGATATTAAGGCTCTCTTTTCTCTCTCAATTATCTGACTTCACCATCAAAGGCTCTGTGGCAGGCACCACACCGGTGTTCCTTCCTTTTTCTTTATTCATTCGTTCTTGCAGGGCTTTGGACGATCTTGATCAGCTCTCCTACTAGACGATCATCTCGACTGACAATTTCAGCATCATCAATAATGTTGATGAAATAAGTGTAAAACAAAGTGGGCCAACAATATATTGAAGATAAATACAGTGCATTAAATGACTTAAACCGTTTATAAATAGTCCTCATAAAAAGTATATATGTTTATTTAGTAAACGAATCAAAATAAAGTTTAAATTTATGCTCTATTATTTAACAAGTTAAGCTCAAATATAAAATTATATTCATAAATGAGCTCACAAGTGTATATAATATTATATATTTATATGTATACATGTGTAAAAATATACTTATACACAGAATTATTATTACTAGGCAGAGGCAAAGCCAAGATTTGACCTTAGGGGGGCAAAATTTATAACTAATATACATGTGTCTCCATAAACAAATACATATCGTGTATGTAGCATACAACATATGCACCATATATACAAAATATTAACCAAACTTGACAATTAAATGCCACTAATATGAACCGTAAGTGATCATTCAATATTGAAAGATCCCTTAAATCATTGCATATCATTATATTGTGTATATTTTATTAGTTTTTTTTTAATATATAGCCAATAAAATAATCCCTTAATATATTTTATGGAATTTGGTATGTAATTGTTTCCAAATTTTATTGCTTAATACTTTTGAAGGGAAACTCTTTTTTGGGTGGTATTTTCGTATCTTCAATTAAGAATTTTTCTTCTTTATTTAAGTTTATTTTTTATCATTGATTTCTTTTTATAAATTTTGAACTTTAAAAAATATTGATAAAGTAAAAAAAAAGATATGAAGATAAATGATATATATATATATATCAATTGAGTTTGACTTTTCAAAAAGATAGGGAGATACACATACACACCCAAAAAAAAAAGGATGTACGTGGTTGCTTACTGTGGCTCTACACTTTACAATTTTATTTTGAAACATGTAGCTGAAGGGGTTTTCAATGCAGCTCAATTACTCACGCACTATTTATCACAGTTTCAATTAAATCTCCACCTTTTACTACTACACACATAAAATAAAATAAAATAAAAAAGGAAAATTTTAGTCAAGGTAGGGGGGCAAGTGCCCCCTCTCGACCCCTCCAACTCTGCCCCTGTTACTAGGTATGTTTGTAAAATAAGCTCCTCAAGTCCCAAATTATAATATATATATATATTATAATTTACCGTGTATGATACTTTAGTAATAGACAATAGCAGCACAAATCCTTCTTATAATGTGAAATGGAGCCATTATTTACTAGATGCACATCTAAAAATTTTCATAATTGATACTCCAATAATGTCATTGGCTTTCAAGGTGCATGATTTTTTTTACTCTTCTTCAGTTGTCCTTCTATCCAATGTTTTCCTCAGTAGACTGTTGATTACATACATATCAACTTAATTTGCAATTCTTGTAATATCTAACACCTATGGATAAAAATCTTCATTATCATAGTGGGTTTCACATGATCACATAATATATAGAAATTTCAAGCTCTTAAGAACAAAATGTTTTATATTTAACTGGGCACGCATTTGGGCACTTGTATCTGATATGTACATGTAATGTGATCACCAACAAAGTGGATAAAATAATTGTTGAAACACTTCTTTTCAACTAAATGTTAAGGAACCTTTTTTTCTGTCATGTATTAATGTACTTTGGTATGCCAAGGAAATTTTTTTTTTTTTTTTTTTTTTTTTTGGTGGTTCTTTTCAAATTCATGGCTGATCTATCATCTATATCTATATATTACTAAAAGCTGAAGCTTAGTATTTAATACTGCTGCCCTCACGTTGCGCCACATCAGCTGCCACGTTATTTTTAAAATATATATATATATATATATATATATATAATTTTTCCTTCAATTTTAAAATGGCTTTTACAATTTTCAGCTCTATAAATCTCAACCCTATAAATGCAGCCCACTACTTATTTATTTACTTCCACTATCACTTTATAATAAATTTGTATAATTAATCTAGCCCACCTCTTATTTATTTAGTTCAACTATCAAGCCCAACCCAAAGCCTTTTCAGTTCAGCTTAAAGGAAAAAAGAAGGGGGAAAAAAAAAGTGACCAAATAGAAACGTGGAAGCCTTTTTTGTGTGAGCCTTTTCAGCTTAAAGGAAGAAAGAAAAAAAAAAAAAAAAAGTGGAATCCTTCAGGGTTTTGCGTGACCAAATAGAAACATAAGGAGATAGAGAGTTTGAAGATTGTAATGTGGAGGGAAGCTTAAAGGGAGGAAGGAAAAAAAAAAAACGTTGAAGCCTTCTTGCGTGAGAAAACAAAGAGTTTGAAAGCTACCCACCTTCCTGCTCTACCGTTTCACAGTAACGGCTGCCTATCTAATTTCCTTCCTTCCTTTATTCCTTTCCACACGGTGTATAAATACTGACAAAACTTGCCTGCTTTGGTTGAGGTATGTCTACATCTCAATTCTTTTTTTTGGGTGCAAAACTTTTATGCTCTATTTATATTAATATGAAGCCCTTTTTTTCGTTTGTTTGTGTTTGTGTTTATATTAGACGAGCATCATTGGCATGCCATTGATGTGTTTCTGAGATTGCTTGAATGTCGTTTCAATAGTGCTATAATTTTACAGCCAAAAAAATATTTTATTTTACCTTAGTTTATTTGGTGTTTCAATTTTTCTGCATAATTTTACTGCATAATCCTTGGCATGCCATCGATGTGTTTGTAAGATTGTTTGAGTTTTGTTTCAAAAATAGAAGGAGCTGTGTTGTCAATTCTATTATGACTGAGAATGTAGACAAAAACAGACTTATTATGATTTCAAGTTGCATTTATGATTTTGGTTTTGGTTTTGGTTTTGGTTTTGGTTTTCATTCATGATTTCAGGTTATAATGTAACAATTGATAATTATTTATGGTCGATTCTTATTATGATAATTAAACTTTTGTAGAAATATAATATTAAAAGAAGCAAACTTATTTGACCCCTATTAGGTCACTTGGACTCTTCGTGGTCAATGATTGATGGCAACAGGCAGGCCAAGTGTTGGCTGGTATGAATTTCAATTGGTAGACTAATGAACTATAGTTTCAAAGTTTAAGTTCAATCCTAGCTTATATGAAAAAGAAGGTAATCTATATTGATGCAAAACGCAAGTAAATAAACATATAAAGAAGAAATCATACAAATTGAAGAGGAAAGTCAAACTCCATAGTTCTTCTAGAATTACACCAACAACATCCAAGTCAGAAACCTTCCTTAAAAAAAAAACAAACAAACAAACAAACAAACCAAGGCCATCAACAATTCAACCATGAAAAGAAAGATTCATATACTAAAGATGCTCAAAATATTTTGTAGTGTAGGTTCTATACTATTACATATACCATGTTCTAGTCACTTACCAAATTTTGCCAAACTGTTCAAGGATTTTTAATTTCAAAGCAAACAAAAAAAAAAAAGGATTATGATATGAAATGATTTTGCCTCACGTTGTTTGTGAATTTAATTTGTGGATTGCTAAAATTTTAAGCTTTGTAAAGGTGGCAGATTGAATGACTACTCAAGAATATTGGTAATTGTTTCTCAAAAAAAGAAAAAGAAAAAAGAATATTAGTAATTAATATGATACAAGTTCTCTGTTATGTTGTATCATCATTTATAATCATTGTGGAAATATGAATACCCAGCAACTTACATTAGCTTTACAGAGGAGGGGAAAAAAATCTAAAGTTACAGAATTAGACTCACTTGAGTTGAAGTAAAATTAAGTAGTAGAATTGGTTATAAAAAACCCAAACACAACTACAAAATGAATATGAGAAATTTTAACATTTGTGAAGGACAATTTGGAAAAAAATTGTAAGCCACAAATATGAAGTTCAACATAGTTGGCTTTGTGGCCAATTATTTTATGACTCTATCCTAAGAATTGGCATCTACTGATTGAGAAAAAAAAAATTAAAAATCTTTTCAAAAAAAAAAAAAAAAAAAAAAACAACTTCTTTGCATCATCAGGTGCTCATATTTTGAAGTTCTTTTGGAATTTCACAATTCAATGCAACATTAGGCTTGGAGATAAGAAAACAATAAGCAATAAGTGCTTCAAAATTTGAATTATCCTTACCCTCACAATTTCAGTCTCATTTAATAAGCAACTTCATTGATTATGAAAACTAAGTTTTTAGTGTGGTGGTACTAATTGAAGTTGTCCAGAAGGTGACAATGTTGGTTGGATATCAAAGTTGTTTAGAGAGCTTGGTGGTTGCTGGCATTAGAAAATTAATTGATGTGGATTCCATCGATTCCCATATTTCTTGGGTGCTTAGCATGTTTGATTGGATTGTAATGTGTGGACCATGTCTCAAAAGATATTTACTTTTATGATAATGTATTTACAAAGACATTAAAGTAATTTTGTACATGTAAAAATCTGTTGCACACCATTTTCCTGCTTTGGTAGGTAGCTTTTTTGGAACGAATTAGGTTTATTGTTAAGAGTTAATTGTATAGCCGCTTTAAGTAACTGTATGTTGGTTTTATTAACTTGAGTTGGGTTGTAGCTTAATTTGTTGATTTGGTTCAATTTGGTTTGGTTAACGTGTGGGGAAGTTCTAGGTAGGGATAAGCCAAAAATAGTGTGACAATCATGTAGTGCAAAATCAGGAAATATTGTAGCAACTGAAGAAAATTTCCCAATACAACATTTATACCTGTAAACTTTCTTCTGAACCATTGTCTCTTGCCACAAACTGTGATGCAAAAGCCACATCATGACCTTCCATAGTATCCCATATGCCTTTTGGGATATGATTTTGCAGATTCTCTTTTGTAACGCACAATAAATAACTGAAGTACATCAGCCATGTGCCTCCTTGGTCCACAAGTGTCATAGATAGATCCAGAGCTATTACCGCTATGGAGGCATAGGTAGGCAGAGGTAGCAGTCTATCTGGATAAAAAAAAATATATGTGAGCGGTCAGAGCTTGATACAGTTGCATGTAGTCAGAACATATTACTTCTACTTTTCTACAATGTATTGTTTAATGAGTCGCTTTGCTGGGAAATTTCACTGTCACCCGAACAGTTTGTGTAACCAAAGAAAATAACAAAAAAAAAATAATAGGACATTGTTGAATGAGTTGCTTTGCTGGGAAATCCCATTGTAAATAAAGCTAGAATGTTTCTTCAAGTATGTCCAACACTCAATTATAAATAAAATGAAAAGGCTATGCTAAAATATTTTTATATTATCTTTTGGTATGCTTGAATAATTTTATATTATCTTTTGGTTGTGTAGGGTGTTTAGTTCAAAAGCTAGATTCTTTCTTCAAGTATTTGTAACTTTTAATTATAAATAAAATGAAAAAGCTATGCTAAAATATTTTTTATATTTTCTTTTGGTCGTGTAGGTTGTTCATATTTTCTACCAGTTGATTACAGATTGTCTATTAAATTGCAAGTTCAATAGCTAGATTGTTTTGTAAAGTATGTCCAAATCTCAAATAATGAAAAAGCTATTATAGAATTGAGATTGTATTATCTTTTGGTGTGCTAAACTAATTTTTATATTATCTTTTGGTTTCTACCAAATTATAATGGATTATCTTGGGAGAATTTTATAAATTAAAAATTTTCCAAATACTTTAGAGTCACATAATATTCAAGTTTTGAGATAACCGTCAGATGAGATTATAAAATAATTCAGTAAAAATTTCAAATTCTTTAGAATCACATGATGTTCAGATTTTGAGATAAACGTCAGATGAGATTGTAATATGTTTAGAGATTAGATATTTTCTATTGGAAAACATGACTGGTGCAAAAATATCACATAAAAGGTCTTGGTGTTGCAATTTAATATTTATATTCAATGATGATATTTATAAATAAAATGAAAAGGCTATGCTAAAAAAAAATTTATATTTTTTTTTTTGGTTGTGTAGGTGGTTCATAATTTGTACCAGTTGATTACGGATTATCTATTAAATCGCAAGTTCAACAGCTGGATTGTTTCGTAAAGTATGTCCAACTCTCAATTAATGAAAAGGCTATTATAAAATTGAGATTATATTATCTGTTGGTGTGCTAAAATAATTTTTATATTATCTTTTGGTTTCTACCAAATTATAATGGATTAGCTATTAAATTACAAGTTCACAGAAGCCGGAATATTTCTTCACGTCTCTCTAAAATGAAATGCTTAGCTAAAATAGTCTTCATATTATTGGTAGAGTGTTCATGTTATCCACCAGTTATTTCAAATGATCTTTACTATAATGACGGTTACTAAATGATGGTAGATAGGTACTATGGAGTCATGTCAGCAGCTATGGTGTCTATCTTTCAATATAAAATTTTACTAAATTACATTCCCACGATACAAAAGAATATAAAACCTAGACAAGTTGGGAAAATGGGGAAATTTTATAAATAAAAAATGTTCCAAATACTTTAGAAACACATGATATTCAAATTCTGAGATAACCGTCAGATGAGATTGTAAAATAATCCAGTAAAAATTCCTAATTTTTTAGAACCACATGATGTTCGGATTTTGAGATAACTGTCAGATGAGATTATAATATGTTCAGAGATTAGATATTTTCTATTGAAAAACATGACTGGTGCAAAAATATCACATAATTTTTATTTATGTTTTGCAGCCACAATACTTAATATTTTATTTATATTTACATTTTGAATGCAATTGCATAAAGGCAGGAATCTCCAAATAGTCCTAGCAAAATGCCCTTCATGTTACATGTGTGAACTTACTTACCAACTAGGAATACAGTATAAATAGATGACAGCACAATGAATGCACCCCAAAAAAGAAGGCTACGGTTGATCAGCTCTGGACTGACTACAAGGCCAAGTATAGTTGTATCCTTTCCACATCTAATTCCAAGACAATACCTTCTATCATCATGAATCCTATAATATATTGTTTATACATATATAACGTAGCTTAAGTAATAATACATTCAAAAATATTTCAAATAATAACATGATCATAAAAAAAAATTACCACGCGCAATGCGCAGGTCTACGACTAGTAATATTAATTAAAGAAATCGAGTTTATTTAACTATATTTTTCTCACTTAAACAGGAGACTGGATATTTCAAAACCGGCAACTTCTGAACCAGGTAATACATATGCTCAGATGTTTTAACTGTTTGGCAATGCTTTGCATTCATTATTTTAGTCAATTTCTATTCTTATAAAGTTCCAGCCTCAGGATTATAAGACTGATGAGTTGATAACACATTATAAAATACAATTGACAGAATATTATTTTCTAATAAAAAAAATTTAGGTCATTTTTGAGTCTTAATCGAATATTGAAAAAATAAAATAAAAACAGACAAACAAATCATTTTATTAGAAGACCTTATGAAAGCATTATTTACCATAACAAGTCAAGCATAAAATGGTGGTACTTGGTTTTGAAATCAAATCAAAAGTAGTGAAATCTACTGACCAACTTTAGGTTAAATGGCACCTTCTTCCACAATTAGAATAGGATATAGGGTGAAGTGTCTTTAAGACCTATAAGGTATAAAGTGTACATGTAACTTTCCAATCAAAACAAACAAAACATAGTTGATCTATGAACTCATATTTTGTATATAGTTTTAAAAATCACATAAGTTGAAATGCAATTACTTTACAAACAAGACAGTTATTAATCTTTGATAGTTTTAATATTTTATATGCATATAGGGTATAAGGATACAATATAAAAATATCAAAAGTTATTAAGTGATGTAAAATTGATAAAAATCAAACTAGTAAATTTTATATATCCCACTATTTGCCTCTTATCTCAACCTCTTAGTCTAGTCTTTATCAATCTTATTATTACATTTAAATGTCACGATTCTAGTAAATTGATACATTATATCTCATTATGATTTGTTCTATTCATTAACAATGGTTTTTAACGAATTATTATGCAGGAATTCAAGAGCTTCCATCCAATGTAGCAAAGCCAACTGAATCTAGTAAATTGCTATATCCCCTCATGTTTTTTTCTCATCATTATCAATGGTTTTCATTTGGTTTATTTGACATACTATTATGCCGAAATTTACGAGATTTTATCCAATAAAGCAAACCCCACTGATTCTAGTAAAATGCTATATACCATCATGTTTTGATCTCATCATTAGCAATAGTTTTTATATGGTTTCTTTGATACATTAATATCCAGAAATTTATAAGATTTCATCCAATAAAGCAAAGCCAATTGATTCTAGTAAAATATTATATCCTATCATGTCATCCTATTTTGTTCTCATCATTAGCAATGGTTTTCATATGGTCTCTTTGACTCTTTGACACATTATTATGTAGGAATTTATGATATTCCATCTGATAAAGCAAAGCCAACTAATTCTAGTAAATTTTTATATCCTGTCATGTTTTGTTCCCATCATTAAATGTGGTTCTTAGATGGTTTCTTCAACACATAATTATGCAGGAAGTTATCAGATTCCATCCAATGAAACAAAACCAACTGATAGTAGTAAGTTGTTATACCCTATCTCTCATCACATTTTGTTCTCATAATTAGATTTGGTTTCAGATGGTTTATTTGACCTATATTTATGCAGGAATTTACAAGATTCTATCCAATGAAGCAAAACCAACTAATTTAAGTAAATTGCTAAATCTCATCATTTTTTTCGCAATATTATTAGTAATGATTTTCAAATGGTTTCTTTAACACAATATTAACTAGGAAGTTACTATTGTATATATAGTTATATACATGAATAGGTCATAATAATAATATTTTAGTTTGGAAAAAGTTTCATAAAGTTGATAAAGAGAAAATTCAAGTTCTGGAATTTTCTAAGTGAAAATTTGAAATTCAATATTTTCGATCAATCGAAGCTTTTGCTCAATCGATCGAAATGGTAAGAAAATCTATCCTGGAGTCTCTGCCTATTTCAATCGATGCTCAATTCCTGTTCAATCAATCAAAGAGAGCATTCGATCAATCGAAAGAAATTCTCAACCAATCAAAACTCATAAAACTAAATTTTTTTTGGTGACTGTTCTGAAAGTTTGAAGAGATTTCATGCCATGTGAACGGTTTTATGAAACATTTTGACTCTCCATATGTGTCTTTTGATGAAATATAACCTTATGAGTATAAATAGAGGCTTATGTTCACTTAAAAAAATAACACAAGAAATCCTATGGTTATTCTCCATAATTGCTATCTGTATAATCCAACAACTTAGTTATATGATAGGGACAAGTTTGCAATAACCCTTTAGCAACAAGAGTGTGGGGGCAAATATTGTCTAAGGATAACAATTTTGTGCCTCCAAATTATCTATTTTTGTTTGTCTTTTGTGTTATCCTTATTCTTCCTTTATTACGTGTATTATTCCCAACAGTTACAAGATTCCATCTGAGGTAACAAAGCCAACTGATTCTAGTAATTTGCTATGTTTCATCATGTTTTGTTCTCATCAATAGCAATGGTTTTTGGATAGTTTCTTTGACACATTACTATGCAGGAATTTACGAGATTCCACCAGATGAAGCAAAACCAACCGATTCTAGTAAATTGCTATATCTAATCATATTTTGTTCTCATCATTAGCATTGGTTTTTGAATAGTTTCTTAACTTTCTTTGACACATTATCATGCAGGAATTTACAAGATTCCACCTGATGAAGTAAAACCAACTGATTCTAGGAAATTGCTATATCTCATTATGTTTTTTCCCCCACATTATTAGTAGCAATGATATTCCGATGGTTTCTTTAACACATTATTATCCAGGAAGTTACAAGGTTCTATCTAATGGAGTAAAGCCAACTGATTCTAGTAAATTGCTATATCTCATTATGTTTTGTTCTCATCAATAGCAATGGCTTTCAAAAGGTTTCTTTGACACATTATTATGCAGGAATTTACAAGATTCCACTCGATGAAGCAAAACCAACTAGTTCTAGTAAATCACTATATCTCATCATGTTTTGTTCTCATCGTTAGCATTGGTTTTTAAATGGTTTCTTAACTTTCTTTAAGACATTATTATGCAGGAATTTACGAGATTCCACCCGATGAGGCAAAACCAACTGATTCTAGTAAATCGCTATATCTCATTACGTTTTGTTATTATTAGCAATGTTTTTCAGATAATGTCTTTGACACATTATTGTGCAGAAATTTCTGAGATTCCATTTGATGAAGCAAAGCCAACTGAAGGGGAGCACGTAATTGTAGTTGATCCATCACCACTGCCAGCAACAACTCCATCACAACAAGGTGTTTTAAAGTACAAAATCCTAAAAAGTTTAGTATATGGTGGTTTAATTGAATTAATCACAAGCTTAGGTGTTGTGACCTCTGCAGCCAGTGCTGATGCTACTACATGTAAGTATTTAGCATTTCTTCTCTCTCTCTCTCTCTCTCTCTGAAATAGCTCAGTATATATATTAAACAATTGCAACTACTTTCTCTCTGATTTTAGGACTTTTCTAAGCTAATGATTTGGTATATATTTGATTATATTTACTTGAGCTATTGTTAACTTAAATCTTATATACAATATTCAAGTAGTGTGAATTAGTAAATTTATAAGGGAAATTCTTAGTTTCTTTAATAAGAAAAAAATTTCTTACATTTTTGACCTATAATTACCCAATTTATAATTCATTGCGATCATGGTAAAGTTCCTACTTCCAACCATGGGGATTGATGAATTTATTTCTAGTTGCATATAAGTACATCATAGCTGTCTAATCAAATTCAAGCCTAAAGCTAATCTTGAGTTCTTGGTTAAGTGAGTCATGTGATTAGTGTTAGTGATTGACAGACCACCTACAAAATGTAGTACTTAATAAACATGGATTTAACACTTTAATCCATTGAGAAATTGTACGCATGTACTTTTTAAACTAGAATACATGATGGTTTACTTTTAAATCAACTGTAAAGATTTATACTTATGGTTGCTTTTATTTGCATAGCTTACTCCCAGTTTTTAACCTATAGATTTGTGTGTCTGTGCCATTGAATCATATAACCAAACTATCATTATTATGATATGAAGATTATTGGTAGCTTTTTTATATAATACATGGTACGGCTGGTATATCATTTTTGGTCACCAAATCGTTTTTAGCTGGTTATTAATCAATTCCTGATTGCAGTGAACATTGTAGCTTTGGCATCGGCAAACCCGATAACTGGAGTTTTTCTCATTGGTCACCATGAGAGTTTTTTTACTTCTTTATTTTTTCTCAAAACCTCTCTTTTTACCCTTTGTTTTTTTTTTTAACTTCATTCAAAGTCTCACAAAAGCATCAATTCATACCCAATCATCATTTCATTATTTTTATTTTATGAACTTGCTTCTCCAAGAACTCATGCCATGAAATCCCATTGAACTCTGTATCCGATAGCTATATTCTATGAAGCATATTTTGCAAATCCAACCCGTAGGAACAAAAAAAAGGGAGACAGATAGCAGATCATTGTATCTCTTTATATATATATATATATATATATATATATATAATGTATAATGTATAGTTTAGTTAAAGAAAGGTATATGATGTCACTAGGCCATGACTTTCAAATCACTTTACATTGATATAAATAGTCTGAAGGTAAAATCAGTATAGCATTGCTGGACTGCTGAACATCATACTAGGAATCCTTAAAATCTTCTTCTTTCAAGCCAGTACACTTAACCACTGCTAAACCACTGCTATACCAGTCAAGATTCATCAGTAAATAGGCATTGTATCATAATATAGCTGCTTTGTTGCAGTCTTCCACTCCATCCAACTAGAACCCCTCCACCCTCTATGGAATTACAAATAGCAGAGAAACTAAGCTATGCTCCCTAATTGCAATCAATTACTTATTAAATCAATCAAGTGACTATTTAAGATAAAGTCTCATCAAAATTAATTACCAATTTCAATTCTAAATTCATTATGTGAAAATATCTATTATAATTAATTGTCAGATGGATCTAATCTAAATTCATCAGGTCGCAACATTTTGCTTTGCCATGCCATATATTGGTTATGTATTAGCCTAAACACAACAGCTGCAGTAATGTCTTTGACAATACATGCAGATATTTCCAAATCTTGAAGTAAATTGTACTAGAGATAATTCAATAAATTATCAAATTAAAAATCCTTAATTAGATTTTTTTATAAAGGTTGTTCAGAATGACTTAAATTTAGACGATAATTTAAACTATGTTTCGTAGTATGGAATTTGTTTCTGTTCAAATAGCTTTAACATTACTGTTCTTGAACTAATACTATAAACTTACAGCTTCAAGAATTGAAGAATGATCAATCTACAGTGGTCTTGAACGAAACAGATGAACAAGTGGATCAGTATCAAGAATTGCTGGGACAGAAAAGGAATTTTGTTCTTCATGCCTCAGTCACCATATTATCATTCCTTGTCTTTGGTTTGGTGCCTCCTGTGGTCTATGGCTTCTCATTTTATCAGAGTGACAACAGAGACCTTAAGCTCGCAGTAGCTGCAGCAGCTGCCCTTTTATGCATCACAGTACTTGCCATAGTGAAAGCTTACACCCAAAAGCCATCCAAGTGGAGCATCTATATAACAACTATACTTTACTACCTTTTTATTGGGGTCGGGGCCTCCGGCATTTCTTACTTGGCAGGTTACATAGTCAGGAAACTCATTGAGAAACCAGGTTGGTTTGAGTCAAGTGTAGCTACCACTCAGCCCATGAGTTTTGAGAAACTTGCTTGGGAATCCTACTAATATCATTGTCATTAACGGTTACTTTTTTTCTTCTTTTTTTCCACCTTTGTTATGTTTTTTTGAAGTTGTATTCCTATAATATTATCATCAGTGCTGTTAAGTATGATCCGACTCCTGAGCAACTGATGCCTATTGATGTCTTTGGATATGAAACATCGGCATTTCAGTGGTTTTGACTAATATTTTAAAGCCATAAATTTACTTTCTGAAGTTCAAATTGTAACTGGGCACAATTAGGGGCATCAAGTAAGCAAGTTAATTGTTTCTTTAAATCTTTATGTTCATTATTGTGCTTGCTCCTATTGTTTAATTAAATTGTATATTTGGCCATCAGCGTTTGACTTTTGTTTCAAATTGTCCTTATACTTTAAAATGTTTCAAATATATCTGTACTATTTATTTATTGGATGGAAAATATGAACTTAACACATGGAATTGATAAAAGCTAAGTCACTTTGATGACATAGAGCCTATGACGTGGCATAAATTCTATTTGTCACATCAATATTTTCTATCCATAGAATCACAATATGAACGCTTTTAAATAAATTTAGAGGGAACAAAGTTTCTCTCCAAACAAACTTTACAAACTCCTCATATATCTCTATATTGGGTATGAATTTTGAAAATCTAACCGTTAAATTACATGTTCTTGTTATATTCTTCATGTTTGAAAATTTTCAAAAATATCAAAGATCAATTGTTATCTCATCAAACAAATGTTAAAATTTCAAATTTTTGTGTTCTAAAATTGTGTATAAAATATAAGTTTATTAATCGAATAGTAAATAATATCTAATTTGAACGAAATTTAATATGCATGTTAAGAACATAAGAAACATGAAATTTAACAATTAGATTTTCAAAATTCACTAAAAAAAAAAGAGATATATGAGAAGTTTGAAGAGTTTTTCTCTATACTTGTTTGGAGAAAAACTTTATTCATTTAAAAGTACAGGATTAATGAGTTATTTTAAAGTATAAGAACAAGTTTGAAACAATTAATCACCAACTATGCAATTCAACCTTTTTGTTTTTATCATTTATTAGTTCCTCCCATTTATCCTGTTCCAAGTAACATTCACAAGAGAAATCAACAAAACTTCCTGTACAGGGAAAATAGATCAACAAAAGTCTCAAAACAAAGCAACAGACCCAAGGGTTAAGTAAAGCATGTTGGCATGTTGCAATGTGCAACCATCAAGTGACAATAGCGAACGTATGACAACTATATTCTATCACAAATAGCCATGGAACTAAACGTTGTTAAGCGGGCCAAGGGTTTTTGAATGGTCAATCGAAAAAGCACAATAGAACAGAATTGCTTAGCTATATGAAATACCCATTTGAGCACATCTCGTGAGTTGCTAAGTACTATGGAATACTCTGAAAGCGTCTCACTGTTACTTGTAACACTAATAACACCTACAATGTACACAAAATTGCTGGATATTCCAGGCAATAAGCACAAAATCTAAAATAAAAAATAAAAAAATGGGTAGATGGTAATCAAAGAAAATTTTCCCAAACCTCAACAATACACATTGCCACCCACAACTACTTTTACCAAACACAGACACAAACAAGTAAACAATTCTCCTGCCTATATACAGTACAAAAACACAGCAAGGTATTAATATTTGAAACCTCCAGAGTCTCTCTAGCCCCTACTGATGTTAATTTGATCAACTGGTAGTGCAGAAACTAATATTAACATTGACTTAACAATCATTTCCTTTACATTTTTTTCAGCAACCAGACTGAGGCAGGAGCAAGAAAAAAAAAAGGAAACAAACAAAATGAGACTTGAAACAAAGCCAATACAGAATGAGACTTGAATCAAAGCCAAGGACACATGTTCTTAGCAGAAGGAAACCCTGAGCCTAGCGGAAAACAAAATCAAGAAGATTGGGTGTAGCTCTTGTAGGACAGGCATATTGCCTAGCCCGCTACTTGTTCCCAATCATCTCCTCAATTCATCCTTGTAGTACCTACCAACTCGCTGAGTTATCCAATACACCAGTTCCAAGTTAGTTTGTAAACATGTAGTATAACCCATGCACAACTTAGTTAAGATTTCTGAAGCATCCAGATACATATATCACCAACCTGGAACTTAATGTCTATAAAAGAAAAACAAAACAAAACAACAACAAAAATGTAAGAGTAACTAGTAACATGGCTGAGTTTTCTTATTCACCTTGAATCTGCACAGTCACAACAAATTAGTTACAGTATATACCAAAGTGCAAAATCAAATGGGCATTAATTAAAACACTGTAAAAACAAAATAATTTTGTTGTTGAACTCTTTGTGGTGTCACGCCTTTCAAGAATCAATTAAAACATATCCATCTCGGGGATACGGTTGGGCTGAAATAGTCATTGCTCCTTTGAGAAGCTGCCACTTGTGAATACATATTCCTTCCATGGAAAAAGCTTTCTTAAAAGTGCAAGCAACATCTCACAGCAGAGTTGCACAACCCAAGCCACGAAGGTAGCCAGTGGTGCGGCAGCTGCTGATGTGAGATGCACTAGCCAAGCCACAAGAGAAATAAGAAATTCGCAATGACAATTTATGAAAATAAATGTGGATTCCTTTCTGTAATAATCCATATTTTAGTGTCAAATTATTATTATACACAAAGCCGAGACAGCTTTCCGTACTATTCTCAATGAACTTGGAATGAACACAAAGCCGAGACAGCTTCCTCCCGTAGTGCAAAAACAGGAACCTTTGGCAAATATTCATAAGTCAGTCTTGAAAACCTCTTAATGTAGGATATTGCAGCAAAATCTAAAGATGATATGGACACACATGATTCTCTACAGCTTTTGGATGTGAAGCTCAGCCGAACAATGTCTGCCATTCCGAGAAAAGAAAGGATGTGATGAACGATATGCTCTGGAACTGGAAGATTGCTAAACATAGATTCATCACTCATTGTTGGAGTTGGAACGATATCCTTTCTCAATGAACTTGGAATGGTTGGCAACTCATATGGGCGATCCATCTTACTCAAATTCCCTTCTGGGAAGGACAAAGGAACAGCTGTTCAAATCAAGGAGACAACTTTGTTAAAGAATTAGAAAAGAAAAAACTGAAACTGGACACTAGTGGTTCCGTTAGTGGCGGACTGGAGAAGTATATAAATAGACACATGAATGGGAGTTCTGTTCCAATAAGAATTCGAATTATTATTATTATTATTATTCTTATTAAAAACTAAATAGAATAGGATTATTTGCTATACATATATATATGTATATATCATATATTGTATTTTTCTTTTTGTAATTAACACACTAATTCAAGTTTTATGTTTAATATCAACACTATCATCCAAAATTAGTTTCAAAATTAACAAATTAGTAAGCTAATTGGGAGTGTGGTGCAAACTCACAAATTAGTAACCTAATGAAATGAACATATCATTAGTTATATTTGAACAAATTCACTTTTTTACATACCTCTTCCTTCTTCTAATCAAGCGACATCCCATGTAGAGAAAAAATAAGCATAGGTGATAGTACGAACTCCAAGGTTGAATTATTAGAACAGGGTCAAGGACACATGTTCTTAGCAGAAGGAAACCCTGAGCCTAGCAGAAAACAAAATCAAGAAGATTCACTTCAATTCAATGCTTCCAACTATCAATCCTCAAATGTAATTCAGCCAACGTCACCAATTCATATGAGAATTTTTCTCGAACTCAAGGACGGAAACAGTTACAACCTTAGTTTCAGCATTAATTAAACTTATACAATGATGATGGAAAAACTGAAAGCGAAATAATATTTAAAGTTAATTTTCACATTTACTTACTGTCATCAAGTAAAACCAGGCTCGGTATCAAAAAAAAAAAAAAAGAGTAAAACCAAGCTCTCCACTGAATTAGCTATGTTAGCCAACCAATCAGCAATTGCAAGAATGTTCTGATTTAGACTCTCTGGATAAATTGAAACCACCCCAATGTCATTCTTAATTAGAAGTTCACCCTTGTCAGTGTAGCCATAAAATTTATGAACCCAATCTATTGATACAATACATTTCTTAGTCCAAGACTCAGCCACACCATAATCTTCCATCACCCTTTCTAACCTTCTTGGAAAAAACTTTATTTGCATGTTTACCTGCAGCTGTAATAAACCGCTGTTGGCTGTGTTGTGCCCACACATGATGCTTATATAATGTTGATGCAAATACATATACATATATATATATATATATTAATTGCTAACATATTTTTTCTGAACTGGATATGTTTTACATATTCTTCTATCTTCCTCTCAAAAAAAATTATTAAAAAAATCCAAGACCTCCTAAATACATGTTTTTGTATCTCGGGAGGGAAAAAAAATTATATTTTAAAAAAAAATCCTTAATTTTATGTATGTTAATTTGTAAAGATTTTGATTTTGATTTTGATAGTTATGTCATTTATTTTAAATATATACATATAATATGAACTTAAAAATGTTTATAAATAAATAAAGTATACCTAAAGGTATATATATCTGATTAATTAATTAATTAAGGATCTGTATCCCAACTTTTCAAGAATTTTTATGTGATAACATGTTATCATGTATGATCCACTTCTCAAATCTCATGTATTTCATGAATGACTTTGGCTTATCTATCGTAATAGAGGTCTCACCCTCTCACTTTAATAAGTGAATGGATCTTTGGCCCTGGACCAGGTATTACATTTTCTATAATATTTCAGACTAATCGCCAATGTTATGTTTTCATAAATTTAGGCAATTGCTATCAGTTCAATGAATACTCAAGCCGCACTTATATGATATATCATATAAGATTAAGATTAGGATTATATGATATAGGATTATGACGTTTTATTTAATTTGGGGATGGGGGGAATCTTGACTAGGAGGACTGATAAGATTGTACATTATCAACCATGACTACCATAGTGATGTTTAGTTTTGAAATCAAGTGAATTCCAATAATAAACTTTAGCTTAAATTGCACCTTTTCCTTCTGTAAGAACAACAGAATACAGGGTAAGCCAAGAGCCTGACCTTAAGATGTGTATTTTTTATATTCAAATATTAATTTAAAAAAAAAATTTAAGATCTATTTTTCTTGCTTTTTGAGATGTACTATTACTAATTAAATTTTTGTATTCAAGTCATGCTAACATTTTTTTTTTCAATTGATAATATGGCTAATCTACTTAATATTTTTACGACGTAGTCGATTTTTTAAATAGGCTTTTATTGTTTTTAATTTTGAAAAGCCTCTTTTTGTAGATGCAACTATAATAGAATATGTTACCCAAAATATACAAATTAAATAACCTACTTAGAATAAAAAGGACCGGCTCTATCTTGTTATTAGCAAGGTAAAAAATGACTGGTACAAATGGGAAAAAATGTTAATACTAATTAGATTATTATTTTAAAAAAATAATTAAATTATAAAAACAATTGTAATTAAATAACAAAAGTGGATTGATATACCACGTCAACCCACCCACCGTGATAATAGGTACAGAGAATGTGTAAACCAATTACGTTTGTGGAGAATGTGATAAGTTTTATAATATTGAATCAATAGATTTGATCTGGCAATTTAGGATGAATGTACCTACCAATGTTTTATTCTAAAATGTGTATAAACTATAATGACAAATTTAGTGAGAAAAAAAAAAGTTCTACATATGAGGCAAGTAATTGTAACAGGGGGATTGCAGGTATACCACATCCATCTAAGGTTAGAATATTAGTGGTAGTAGAAAGAAGATGATCTCTAATATTAACTACTAAGTAAGGAAAATATACTAGTATCAATGGTCTTTGGCTGATATTCAATTGACCTATAATAAGCACCCAAATTACCCCATGAGCATAACCAATTGCAAACAAATTATTCTGTCATTTCACAAATACATAAAACTAATTGCATGTTCACAATGTTGCATCAACTGAAGTTCAAGATAATTTTCACAAATATAAGACTAGAATAGCAACAAACAACCTAGTGCCAATACATGAAAATAAATATTATCATGTAAAAGAATAACTTGCAACGAAAATACCTAGTCCTTAATCATTACTTAATACGTTGATATGATTACATGCAGTACAAAGTAAAACAATAAGTTTACTCCAATATAGAGATAGCTTTATCTAATGGGGGAGGGAGGGAGTCATGAAGCAACCAAAAGAGCCAAACTAATTATACTATTTGTTTCACCGTTGTCCCTGTGTTATATAAAATTAACTAAATTTACTCCCTAGGGGCGTGTCTAAAGGGCCCTGCCTTGGTGAGGTACCATGTCATGAAAATAAATAAATAAAATTTACTAATGACGGCACTCTTACTTTAAAAAAGTTATCCTACACATCCTCAAATGAATAAAGGTTCAAGAATCTCTAGTAACACGCAAATCATAGTAAGCGCAAACAGGACATCAGAATTATGAAGGTTGGACTCAAAATAGATCTGCCTTTTGGCAAAAGACAGCTGAAAGGTATGAAAGTGCAAGAGACAGTAACTTAAAGTCTTAAACTAAATGATATTTAAGAAGTCCCACAGCTCAATCTCTGGTGGTTTTAAAACTAATAGTTTAACTTGCAAGCACCCATACCATCACCTGCTTTAAAACTAAATTTGCTAAGCAAATTACAACCAGACTACGTTTGTAAAACTGAAACTAATTCAAGAACTAATTTGATCCAGAACCTAATCACTAAGGGTTTAAGAATTTTGGGGCTGGTTTAGGGAGAAGTGCATACCTATATAAGGTATGATATTTAGCATTAACTTTACATTATAAAAAATTTGAAACACCTATACATAAGAAAGGGTTTAATGCAACAAATTAAGTGCAAAACAAAATCACAATAAAATATCAAACAGTAAAAGGAACAAACAATCTCGTGCACAGAATTGGAAAGAAATACCATCTCATAAAAAGTATTAAATTTTACTGGAAGCAAATATACATCACTCACATAATGACTTGTGATTGGTTAAATATGAATGTTGTCCTTGATCTTGAGAACCTAAAAAACCTTCACATGAACTTTGGAAGCAATTCTTGAATATTTTCATCTACTTGATTCGATGATAGCAAGTCAATAAACATGGTTGCAGTGGTCTCGTTTGCTGAAAAACCCTTGTCAACCATTATTTTGAGATATTTCGTTGCCTTTGATGTCTCACTATGTTGCAATAACCCTTGAATTATTGTGTTATACGTGCGCTCGTTAGGTGAACAACCGTTGCTATCCATTTTCTCAAGCAGCTCATTCGCTTCATCAACTAGTCCATTCTTGCAAAATCCTTTGATCATTATATTGTAAGTCTGAACATTAGGTTGCAATCCTTTTGCAGGAAGACCACTAAAGATTTCTCTTGCAGTCCTAAGTTCCCCAACATTGCAGAAACCATCAATCAAGATGTTATATATCACAATATCACAGTGCAGCCTTTTGTCTTCCATTCCCTGAAACAATGCCATTGCCTCAGCAATTCGTCTATTCTTAAAAAAGCTATCTAACAAGATCGCATAGGTATGGCGATTTGGATGTTGGCCACAAGCTCGCATTGTATTGAATAGCTCTAGTGCAGTCTGGACTCTCTTCACTTGACATAACCCACCTATAAGAGTGTTGTAAGTCACTACATCAGGAATCATTCCCTTGTTGGAAATTTCATGAAACAGACACATTGCCTCATCAATTTTTTTACTTTTGCAATATCCATTAATCAATATGTTATAACTAAACACATCGGGTGAACAAACCTTCTCAACCATCATATTAAATGCCTTAATTGCCTCATCCATTTGGTTTTGCAAACAATAACCACCAATCAAAGAATTGTAAGTGACTTTGTCAGGCTCAGTGCCTCTTTGAATCATCACTTCGAAAACTTCTTTTGCCTCAATTAACCTCCCTTTCTTGCAAAGTATGTCCACCACTATGTTGAAGGTTCGCACATTTGGCATGATCTTCCTTTGAACCATCTCATTCAACAAGGTAGCAGCCTCCCTCCACCGGCCAGAATTGCATAGTCCTTGAATTACACAACTGTAAGTGACAACATTTGGCTGAATGCCTTTACTCATCATTTCAGATAAAAGGTTCAAAGCCTCAGTTACCAATTTGTCTTTACAAAAACTGTCAATGACTGTGCTATACAGCACCACATTTTGTTCAAAATTCATTTTTTCAAGCTTCCTGAGCAACCTAATAGCCACACCAGTCTGGCCAATCTTACACAGACCGTTTACTATCGTCCCACAAGTAATTGCATCAGGTTGGTACCCTTTGTTCTCCATTTCCTCTACCAAACTCACAGCTCCAGAAATATTACCTCTAAGACAAAGCCCCTTGACAAGAGTGTTTAGAATTACACAGTCTGGCTGATAACCAAGTTTCAAAATTGTTGCTAGGACAGAGAACCCAAAGTCGACCCGGTTCAAATGGCAGTAGCAATTAATCAAAACAGCGAGAGTATAAACATCGGGAGTAATTCCAAAGGATTCCATGTCTCTAATTAGAGTAATGACTACGGAGTAATGCTTCATTCTTGCAACCGCACACAACAATTGAGTAAAATCGACAATGGGAGGCAAAGGGTGCATGTGAAGCATTGTATCAAACAGGCCTAAGGCATGATCAAGATCCTTAAAGGTTCCAGATTTGCAGTGATCTCTCACAGATTTCAACAACTGATTCCGATTCTGATATGGGGTTTTCGCATTTTCTCTAATAGTAGAACAATAATGAGAAGTAAAAGCACGAAATGGAAGGCTTACTCTAATAATCAAACGATTGCATATAAAAAGAAGAGAGGATGGTGATTTACCCATTTCACAATGATGACAGTCTCAGCTACCAACTCAGGTCTGGTTTGGTTTTGGCTTAGCTTCGAAAGGAGAAATCATGGCGGTGGAGTGGCAGATCGGAGAGCGAAGCAACGAGTTCGAACTTCGTTCAGAGTAGTTGCTAGGTGAAACATCATATACTTTTGCGTGATATGTGATAAGTTTTGTTCAAAATGATGCGATGTGATAATAGGGACAAATGTGTAAATGTGTGAGGAGACATTTAAAAAAAAAAACACAAATTCTTATGTGTTTTGGACACCGTGGGGGCCTTTTTAATTAATAGACAATGTATTTTATTAAACAACAGATTGGTGAATGGTGAAGCAACCTTAATTGAAATGCTAAGAAAAATAAATATAACATATTATATTATATTAGTTAATAGATGGTGCTTCTTTTATTTGGAAGCCGTAGGTAATATGGTTGAACCAATTCTGAGCCTTGCATGTTAATTGACACTTCTAAATATTTATAACGGAGATATCCATAATTTAAAGTTGCATTACTCATGTGATGACACATATCATATGTGATGACACATATCCATAATCTAAATAATTATTAATTTATTTTTAAAAACAAAGCAGCAATTTTAAGAGTAGAGCTACTGACACGACATTTTCACAATAAAATTTAGGTAGCAAGTTGTTAAAAATATGTAAAAAAATGATGTTATTTGTGGGTTTAAATAAAAAACAATTAAAATTTGCCGCTTAACCTTTATTGTAAAATTATTGTGAAGGTAGCACTAAGATAATCATATTCAAGCTTATTTTAACTAGGATTAAACAAAATTTAGGATTAGGGTATTCAAAATTTTATTTTAGGGGTCAAAACAAAAAAATTTAATATATATATATATATATATGTATATGTATATGTATATAATTTTTGTTTTTTGACCAAGTCAGGGGGTTCACTTGAACCCCCTAGGCTGGCTGTAGAGCCATCCCTAGATCTTGCTAATTATTTGCACCATAAATATAAGAGGAGCGAGCATGCACCAAATCACTATGCTCTGAGAGAACCTAATAAATAGAATTAGATGGCTAGATAACAGAAATAAATAGTGGCAATTTGGGTTGGTAATACTTGAAGAAGGCAATACAGACTTGTTGCACTCAAAAGCAAATTCTGCATTCAGTAAATTTATCAAATTGCGCCTATCTTAATAGGATATAAATCCAGAATTTGTAACTTGCAAATCCCATAATTATTTTCCGTTGTTAAATTTGCAATATCTTCAAACGAAGGAATTATTAAATTCGATTCTCCAAATTTCGATTCCAAATTCTCTAACCAAACACATGACTATTATTCACACTTTCCTTCTTAGATTTGAGTCTAGTTTCTTTTGTAGGTTTAAAAGTGCATCAATAACTGCCAATATTGAGTTTCAAGCTTGAATCTCTAAAAAAATCCAATTGTAACATGACTAAATTTCCTTTAACTAAAACATGACCATACACATAAAAGAGAAATACTAAATTAATACAAAATTTACCACAAAGAGCTTAAATATATACGAATGATTGAATTTTTTTTTGTGATTGGTGACATGTCAATTTATAAAACATATATCATAAAACTTGTAATAGATATCCAAAATATCACTCCCAAAAAATTCCTCAATTTTGTATAATAAAAAAGCCCCCACATTTTACTCAACTAACCCCAAAAACCTCCAACATCAGCTAATGTAAAATTATGAAAAAATTATATATTTTCTACAATAACCTTGTAAATACACACAATTACTGTAACTTTGTCTTTCATCTCTTGGTCTCATTAAATAGTGGCTGGACTAGGATTTCAGTTTAAGGGGAACAAAATTGAAAATAAAGCTAATCTGAAAAATATTAGTCAATATTAATAACAAAATAAATAACAATTGTAAACTAATGTAACTGCCAAATAAAATCTAATATAAATGTAAATTGTAATATTTTATCAATCTAAAAGTGTTAAGAGGACAAAATAGTATATAAGTTTAATTTCCTTGATTGCTTTCAAAAAATATAAATTGAAATTTTTTTTACTCTTATAAGTATTTAAAATTTGAGTTTATAACAAAAATTCAAAGTTTGGAGGGAGCCATAAAGAAAACAAGAGATGGAAGAGAAATAAAAAAATAGTGATGGTTTTAGTGTCTTACAAGAACATTAAGTAGTTCATTATTATTTTGTAAATATGGGACCCATTAATTAAAATGGCATGAGACATAAAAAATTGAAATAATTATAGAGTCACAAACAAAATTTACAAAATATTTTCATTTGTAGGAGCTTTTTGCTCCCTTTTGTACCATGCTAGCTTCATTCCTTTTTTATATTTCCAGTAATTATACGCTCAATTTTAGTTTTTATTTTTTTTATACTTAGAATTGAAGAGTGTTGTTTTGTAATTATTTATGTTAGGAGGGGCATATCTTCTCAAGACATAGGATAAGCATACAAGGAAACTTTTCTGAAACAGTCAAGGAAGGCAGTTGCCCCCTCTTACCCTCTGGCTCTGCCATTGTTATCAAATTTTCTCTCTTTATATGAAGATAAAAATAAAAAATAATTATTTAAATAAAATAGAATATATAATGAATAATTTGATGTAAAAGTTTTTAAATTGACTATGTAAATTACAAAAAGTGGATTATTATGTCAAAATAAAGAGCAGTAACCTTCCAAACGACAGGTGACCCATAAAGGGTTGCAATTAAGGAAACCCTAGTGTTATCCCCATTCTTTGTAAATATGCCAAACATGTTTTGTCATGATGGTACGGAGGAATTGAATATGAGCAAATAATTAACCGATGTGCCAGCAAGGTAGCACTTATTGTATAAAAGAAGTAACGGAATTTTCATAATTGAGAAAAAGAAATGAGATTTTATATATATATATATATATATATATATAAGATAGAAATTCTACTTTAGAATAATCTAAGTACATGTGTAACTTTTAATTGAGATAAATTCCTTCCTCTCTTTTTTTAATGTAGTAGTCTCATTCAATAAAAGAAAAATTTTATCAGTATAGTTAACTGGACTTTTACGCATTTTTAAAGTCAAATTGTTCGAGTTCAATTGGAAAATAAAATGCAATGACAAATCCATTTTTTGTTAATAAAAACAATTTTTTTTGTTTTTGTTTTTTTATATGTTTTAATTCTCACATATCTATTATTTTACGTTTTTTCACATCACCTTTTATGTGTTAAAATATGAATATTACAGTAGTTATAATTGGGTCCTGTTAACGGGTGCTGCACAGCACCCGTTAAGTCTGCATGATTTTTCTAAATTAGCCTGAGAAATCATGAAAAACAACAACACATTAATGATGCGTGTCAGGCGGCATAAAAAACAACAAATATTGCATGCTTTTACTTAAATACCCTTTCAACCATTTTGACCATCTCCTTTTTATCTCTCCCCCATCCTTCAGTTTCTTCATTCATCCTTATCTTTTGATTTTTTCCCTCTTTCCTACACGACTGTGTCAGGCGTAACATGAAGGTAACGTAAACCATTTGTTATTATTGTTATTATTATTATTATGCCTTAGCCTCCAAAAAAATAACTTTTTAAAAAAGAAATAAGACTCCTAAATTCAAATATTCATGAGATGGAACATTTAAAGAAAAAAGAGGGGCAAAAAATGTAATTTATTGGGTTGAGAGAGGATTTAAACCCCAAATGTCATGGACATACTAGGAAATGTTGTCAAAATCGGAATCCTAAATAGGATTATGGGAGGTTGGTGGAATTGTGGCTAGTAAGATCATACATTTTTTAGAAAAACAAAAAAACAAAAAACACACAAGTAATGACTTTGCTTATTAAATAATCATATAAATTATGAATTCATTTATAAAAATAAAAATAAAAATTGTATGAAAAAGATTTAATTCCTATTCCATCAATTGATGCATCTATCCTAACGAAACAAATCAGTAAATTTAAATGCTTATTTTATAGTGACACACAATAGCTAAGCTCAAAAGAATACAATTATCTCATTTCTAACAACATAAACATATAATAAATAAATACTTAGGAAGATAATCATTTTTTGATCCCACATAAATAAGACTATATGGAATAAGTTTGTAATTTAAAGTGAAATTTGTTTTTGATATTTTTAGTTTACATAGAGGTATTTTCAACACTTCAACATTGTTTAAGGCCCATTGGATTATTTCTATCCATTAGGTTGATTGGGTTTTTGTTTTTTTAAACCAACCTAAAGCAAATTTGGGTTTTTAGTATGATCTTTCATGAATGTAGGATCAGTTAGATTTTACCGATCCTACTTACAATCCTGAAAATGCATGATCATAGTCATCTTACTAAAGTACCCCTACTTTAGGGAGAAAAATTACAAGACCCCAAATTTTAGGGGTGTATTTTACACTTTAACCTTTCTCATATATAGTAAAACCATTGACTACCTATTTTTACCCCATCACAAATCAATGAATTTTACTACTAATGGAATTATTAATTATAATAAACTATAAAAATTTTATCATGTTCATGAGCTTATTCACAAATATATTATTATGTTTGAGCTTAGCTTGTTTAATAGGCAAGCATAAATTTGGCTTAATTTTGGTTTATTTGTTAAACAAATGAACATAAATAAGAGAAAATGCAAGATTATTTTTCCTAGTTACAATTTAAAGACAAAGTAAAAGAAATATATAGGAAGGATGTAATCTAAGTCTTAAGTTGTGTCAAGTTTGAATTGATAATTTTTTCAATTCGTCTGACTCAAAGCAACCCGCCATATTTTTAAGTTTATTTTGTTACCCTTATTTTAATTTTAAGTTTGATTTATTTTTGAGAATTGGTTTTGATGAATCTAGAAATTTGGAATATATTTAGGCATATTATGTGAATTTTAATAATATATATTGAAAAGAGAGTGCTTGCAAGAGATTGAACATTTATAAGTATAACCAGTCGACCCAATCCAACCAGAGCCATGTATGTTTATAAGAGATTAAATATATAAGTTTATTTTGAATTTTGAATTTTTTTTACTATGCCACTAATTTTATCTATGTATTCTTATTTTTTTAGATAAATTTTTTCTTTAAATGTTCCATCTCATGAATATTTGAATTTAGGAGTCTTATTTCTTTTCTAAAAAGTTATTTTTTTGGAGGCTAAAGCATAATAATAAAAATAATAATAATAACAACAAATGGTTGACGTTACCTTCATGATACGCTTGACACAGCCATGTAGGAAAGGGGGAAAAAATCAAAAGATAAGTATGAATGAAGAAACCAAAGGATGGGGAAGAGATAAAATGGAGATGGTAAAAATGGTTGAAAGGGTATTTAAGTAAAAGCATGCAATATTTGTTATTTTTTATGCCGCTTGACATGCATCATTAATGTGTTGTTGTTTTTCTTGATTTCCCGGGCTCATTTAGAAAAATCATGCAGGCTTAACGGGTGCTGTCCAGCACCCATTAACAAAAGCCATAAACATATACCAAATTTAAGAGTGATAGTAGATAATAACTAAAACATGATGTTCATAAATTAAATACAATCCATAAGTTTGAAGCTAAAACATTGAAATTAGAATATAGGGAGGGGGGTAGAGAGCAGAGAGGTAGGGAGGCAGAGATGGTTTTAGGGTTTTTTTTTTTTTTTTTTTTTTTTTTTTTTTTTTTTTTTTTTGGTTTAAAGATGTTTTTGCACTCTTTTTTTTTTTAAATAATTTTTACTTGAATTTCAAACTGATTCAAAGCCGGTATTGGCCGATACAGGTTGAATCGGTCGGTTTTGGCCAGCTGTTACGATCTAATTCGACCTGAATCGACGCGAATTGGCGCTATGCAGAAAAGAAAAAAAAAAATCTAACGCGATAGTGGTGTCGCCCACCACACCCCGCGTCAGGCCGCATCGAACACTGGTGCGACACCCCTGTAGCCATGTCGGTGTTTTCTAGGTGATGGCACAAGTGATGATCACCCCATCATTACTTTGTGTCGCCAACATAAACACCATTTTCAACACGGCTGCCACCACCACCACCACCATTGCATTCTCCACCAGCACACCATCATAATTATAGCCATTACCACCACACTACTTTTAACTCTGACATGCTACCATCACCACCACCACCACCACCATCACTTTTGTCACTTTTATGTCTACATAAAATATTAATTGTTTTTCATGTGAGTCAATCTTAAAAGAAAAAAAAAAGGTCATTTTTAGAGTCATAATCGAACATTGAAAAAATAATATAAAAACAAACAAACAAATCATTTTATTAGAAGACCTTGTGAAAGCATTATTTACCACAACAAGTCAAAATTTGACATGTGGGTTATGAACATAATAAACATGCAATCCAACAGTTAGATTTTTAAATTTCACTTTTAATTTGAAAGATTCATCTCCAAACCTTTTCCTTTCATTATTTATTTATATATTTATTATTATATAAAATTTTAAAGTATGGAGGACCCAAGCTTCTCCATAGCCAACTCATAAACTATATTACTACTAAGTTTATTTAATAATTAATACTAAAATATAATGTATTTGCTTTCAAAAAAAAAAAAAAAACCTTCAGCCACAAACTCATCATTAGCTTATTCTTTAAAGACCCTCCCTAAAGAGTTACCATAGTTTTTTAGTGGAGTTGTAGTATGCTTTTGTATTAAAACCTCATTCTCTCTCCCTTATGTGTGCGTGTGTGTTTATTTCTCAAAAAATAATAATAATGATAATAAAATAAAAAGTTTATTCTTTAAAGGGCCAAAGGGGATTTGGAATATAAGAACAATCCATGACAATTACCGGAAATTATTTAATCACGTGCAAAAAGACTACTTTGCTATGCTAATTAAAGCCATAAATGTAACAACATTTAGATTACAAATTTGATAACAAATTCTTAACTTATATAAATAATCCGATGGCAATTAGACAACTTTATTGAAATATAATTAAATAACATTCGAGGATTACATTGGGTCGTACCCGTACCTCAATTACGCCCTTAGAAACAAAAGCTTTATTTTAAGTCGGTAGGCAGTACACTATAAACAGAGCAAGAGTGAGAGAGAGCGAGAGAGGGAGAGTGCAAGAGATATGTACCGCCGTACTGGCGATGGTGGTGGCCGGCTTGGACTGGAGCCGGAGCCCAGAAGAAAACAGACTCACGGATTCACGGTTATTTGATTGGCGACGGAAAGGAGCAGGTCCACTACAAACACAGTAACTAGACAGATTTGTTTTGGGTTTTTTTTTTTTTTTTTCTCCTCCGGTGATTTGGAATATATTAAAGGAGTAATTTAGGTTTTGTTACTTGCTAGTGTTTGGACAGCCAGGGGCCCAGGGTGAATGGGCCATTATATGGATAGTACTTATTTGCAGTTTTGTACTAATATATATATATATATATATATAATTTTATTCTTTTGGTACCAACTTAGTTCTTTGGGTTTTTGGACTGCTTAAAAACTTCGAGAGCTAATACGGCCTGTATGGTAAAAGAGTTTGAATAATATTATTTGTATTTTTTTTAATATATGTGTGAGTGAAAAAATTTGTAAAAATATATGTAATGTTGTTTAAAAACTGAAAACATGTGTTTGAGTATGCTTACCAAACAAGCCCAAGTAATATGTTTGAAATTATTTAAATTTTAAAATTATTTTAAAGAAGGTTACTGAAATTTCCTAATTATACAAAATGAACTTTTATTTTCCTTTCAGCTTTAAAGTCCAAAGTCAGCTACTCGTACCAAAAATGCAACAAAGGATAAATTATTTGTTAAGACATACAGTGACATGGAAAGATTAGAGGCTGTTTGGATGAGGTAGTTTCATGACTCAATTCTCAGTTTTCATAACTCAATTCTCAAAAATGGTGGGACCCATAGCAAAATACTCGTTTGCCTGCACCAATACTTTATTTCCATAACTCTGTTTCCAATACTCAATTCTCTACTTTTTGAGTTATGAAAACTGAAAACTGAAAACAACTTTTGGCTGTTTTCAGTTTTCAGTTTTCAGTTTTCAATGGCAAACTTGTAAATAACATCACATAGCGGGGCCCACAGTTAGATTTTTGCTCCCTCTTTATCTTTTTTTTTTTTTTTCTTTTCTTTTTGTCTTTCACGGGTTGGGGGTCTGCTCCTCTTCTTCTCTTTCTTCTTCTTCTTTTTTTATTCTTCTTTTCTTTTCACTTTCTGGTCTGGTTCTTTTTTTTTTTTTTTTTTTTCCACCTGGGTTCAACGCCCTGGGTTCCTTCCTCTCTCTTTTTTTTTTTTTTTTTTTTTCACACCTGAGTTCACCGTCCCTGTTCGAATTCCTTCTTTCTTTCTTTTTTTTTTTTTTTTTTTTTCCCACCTGGGTTCAACGCCCTGGGTTTCTTTCTTTTTTTTTTTTTTTTTTTTTCACTGGGAACGGTGAGTTTCCCAGTGGAAAAAAAAAAAAAAAAAGCTGCAGTGGGTGACAGAGCTGGGGCCCACAAAATAATGTGAAAAATGTTGAGTGATTGTATTTCAGTGATGTGCCAAACGGGTATTAAGTGATGGGTGATGAATGATGAGTGATGAGTATTGAGTGATAAGTGATGAGTGATGAGTAACGAAAATTGAGTGACGAAAATTGAGTGACCAAAAAAAGTTGGCCAAACAGCCTCTTATTTTCTTTTGGGCAAATTACAGGTTACTCTTTTTTTCTTTTTCTTTTTTTAAATACTAAGTATTTTTAACACACACACACACAGAGAGGGGATAAGGTTTTTTAAAGAAACTTACAGTGGTGTATATCCAAAAGGGCCTAACTCATATGTGGTTTGACACGAATTTAAGTTGTCTATCTGTAGTTTAAAAATTGTCACATTGCCCCCACCTTATTACTTTTTCCATTCAAACATAAAAAAATTAAAAAAAAACATTAAAAACATTAAAAACATTAAAAAAATAAAAAAATAACAAAATCAAAGAAAAAAGATCAAAAAGTAGCATTTGTACAAATTTAGAAACTTGGGCTCATGAACTTCAATAGAACAATATAAAGTATAAACTCTAAAAGTTATGAGTTGTATACAATTAAGAGGTAAAAAAAAAAAAAAAAAAGAGGTAAAACGAAAAAGAGACCAATAACAATCTGTATCCACAACAACTCTGTAGCTAGATCAAGCAAAATTAAAAACAAGACAAGAAATCAAGCTCCACAACCCCACCATGAGAAGATAAGAAATCGCAGCTACAAAATAAGAAAACAATCCAAGTTTTGAAAAGCCCCCAGTATTCAAAGGAAAACCACAAAACCATCTCTACTGTTACTCTATCACAAACTTCAAAATTCAGACAAACCATTCCAAACTCTTTGCAAGAAAATTAAAACCCCACAAAAAAATAATAAATAAATAACAAAGAAATTGGAGAGAAGCAAATGGACAAAGAAGATCCACTATTTCTATTTCCATCACCACATCTCTCATCATCCTCATCTTATGTTTTAAGGAAAAAATAAATGAGGTGGGTTACGAAACTTACTTTAGATAGATAAAGTGTCAAATTTTAAATCATAAGTAGGCAACTTAAATTCGAGTCAAATCACAGGTGGGTAATCTGTAATTTGCCCTATTTCAGGATAACCAAATAACTCAAAAAGTTTGTTTCATTTTGTTTTATTTTTAAATTCTCATTTAGGGTCCGTTTGGATATAGCTTATTTTGCTGAAAACTGAAAACATTGTAGCAAAATAATTTTTAAATATGTAAATAGTACCGTGGGACCCATTTTTAATTTTTTTTTTTTTTGGAATAAAGTGGTCGTGGGTCCCGTGAACAATGCAGAACAGTGCACTTTGTCTCTAAAAGCTGAAATGCGTGCATCAAAGAAAAAAAATGCAAGACGCCAAACACAGGATAATTCCTCTCCAAACGCTCACTTAATCTCTTGATAAACCTTTATGTAGTTCATTTTCTTTCTATCTTTAATTTTCCTCATCTTTTAATTTTTGTTGGATTTCCCGTGAAGTTAGCTAACATTGATCTTTGAAGTTGAATGGGAACAAGAAAAGTCACATTAATTTTTTATCCATATTATATGATTTTTTTTAAACTTTATTTGCTAAAAATGCTAATATGAGAGCAAGTCTTAAAAAACATAAATCTTTGAAAGAATTGTAAAATGGAGAGGTTGATAGTTCTGAGATCTAACCAGAGTTCAACCACAATAATGTCATAACCAATTTGATATTAACTAAATACAAAAAATAAAATAAATTTGTAAAAAATAGTGACCTTGATTAAAAAAATTATCAACTAATAAAAAATGAATAATTTTCAAACATAAATACTTGAGAAAAGAAAATAACAAGATAATATAGTTTTTTTTTTTTTTTATACAAAATAGAAATTCTACTCTAGCCTAATTTATGTATATATATATGTGTGTGTAAAACTCCCTCCTGTAAACTTGAACCCCATCGTACCAAGGGTGTGCGGTGGTACCAAGATAATATAGTTGATCTTTCAAGTACATGGCATAATTACATGGAAAACAAATATTTCACAATTTCTAACAAAATTTTTATTTTATTTTGAGTGAAGACTAATTAGTGATTAAAATAAAATCATACAATGAAAAATTATATATGTTATGATAAAAAAATAAAATGAAACTTTATTTATTTTGTTAATATTTTATAATTGGTATTTTTTTTTTCCAATGGAGAAAATCAAGATTCAAATCCATCATTCCTCATTGTAATAATTATTGTGTTAAAAAAACAAATGAACTTATATTTTATTAATTGAAACTCCTAATTCTTTTAAGAATAAATATTTTTGATTCCAAAACAAGCATCAAAATCTAACCCACGACTTTTTTGCCAAAATAATTTAGTGGTTTGGTTCTTAAAAAATAGAAACCTGTTGCCAAAATACTCAAATTAATCTATACCCTCAACTTTTTCTTTGGCAAAATTTTTTTCATAACATTCAGGTGGCAAGTTTTAAATGGTAAACATAAAAATGATGTATGTATGTATCCATATATATATGAGAAACAAATTTCAATTTCTCAATTTTGAAATATGTTGTAAAAAATATTGTATAATTAGCACTGCTCTAAAATCTTTGACATGTATTTATGGTTTTGACCATTGGATACCGGATAGCAATGGCTAGGACACTTGCTTCATATCATTCACAACACAAATTTCAGGTTAGTAAATAATTGAGAAAAGGAGAGAGCTTGCCTCGGGCTGATTTGTAGATACGGCAACGTGCAACACAGTGTTGCCTTCCTCATCCTTCCAGTTCAGTATTTTCGTCTTCCATATCATGGTTTTTTTAGACTTGTTTTGTCGGAGCCATTCCACCAAGTGTTTAAAAGCCTCTAGCTTTTTGCATTTTACCGCAACATGTAAAGCAGTCTCATTTCTAATAGTCACATCTTCAATAGAATCAGGGCAGACTTTTAGAAATTCAACCAATAGATCAAGGTGATTCTCTGTTGCTGCTGCATCATGCAAAGGAGTCATACCCTCCCTTCCTTTGACACGAATAAGGTCCCCATCAACCTTTAGAAGCCAACGCACCACCTGGGTTTTCCCATTCAGTAAAGCAACGTGAATGGGGCTAAGCCCATCTGGATTCAGCTTCCTGACAAATGAGGGCTCTAATCTTAGCATCTCCATGGCAAATGGGATATGCGTCTCTGTAGCAGATGCAACTTTGTGCAAAGGAGTTTCAACAAATGGTAGCTCATCGATGTGCTCCAAAAGTTTTACATCCTCCTTAATCAAGTTGTAAAAGTCATTAATATACTTATATACCCCCCTAGAGCAGCCTGGTTCAACCTCTCAATTCTCGCAGCCTGGTTCAACTTCTCAACTCTCTCATCCTCCATTTTATAGAGAAGGCTGATATATTAAGGCCTAGGGTTTCCTTGGTATGAAAGAAGATAATGAAAATTTAATGGTTATATATAACGGCTAGGAGGAGTGAACAAAATGATGGGAGTACTAATTATGTTCTTTGCAAGAGCTGGGGGTCTCTTTTTATAGAAGCTGCAAGACTGGAGATGAGGAGCAAATTATGTTCTTTGCAAGAGCTAGAGGTCTCTTTTTATAGAAGCTGCAAGACTGGAGATTGAGGCAAAGGATTGGGCATTTGAAGTCAAGGTATGCCAAGCATTAAAAAATGACTTAGCATCTTCCTTGAAAGTTATGCTTGATAATGGCTTTTAATAAAATACAATTCATGGTAGTGAAAATATTAGCAATTTCTTTATTTTCTAATATTTTCATTTGGATTTTACTAACGTGTGCTCTTGCGACACACAATAGTATACCATTTTTGGAAAAAGTTTTATTGGAAATTAAAAAAGTTTTGACAGCTTTTTTAATTCCAAATAAATTTTTTTCAAAAACGGATTTGTTAATGTGGCCCTAAGAGCATACATTAACCGGACCCTTTGATTTAAAAAAATAAAATAAAATAAGCAGAAAAGAGAAGTTTCGGAGAATTAGATTCTATGAGGCTCTTGAAAAATATGAGAATGGAATATATAAGACTTTCATAAAACTAGTAAACTTATCCAACCCAAACTCATAAAAAGTCCATGATCATACAATAAAAGCTCATTTAAAGAGCCCACATGGTTATCTTTTTTTTCTTTTTTCTTTTTTAATTTTATTTAGGGCAAGGATTTGCTACGTACAAAATAAATTACAGCAACTCTTACAAAAATACACACGTATTAGTGCCTCAGATAGACACATGTCCAAGCTTATATTTTAAACATAGTACCTTAAAGCTCTCCCGGTATTTTAATCCAGAATTGATCACTAGAGTTCTTCTCATTGGTTACAATGTGAGTTTTTTTACTTCTTTACTTTTTGTCAAAACCTCTTTTTTTGCCCTTTGTTTTTTTAACTTAATTTAAAGTCTCACAAATGCATCAATTCATACCGAATCATCATTTCATTATTTTTATTTTATGAACTTGCTTCTCCAAGAATTCATGCCATGAAATCCCATTGAACTCTGTATCAGATAGCTATATTCTATGAAGCATATTTTGCAAATCCAACCTGTAAGAACTAAAATAATAATAATAATAATAATTGTGGGGCCAGAAAGTCAGGCAGCCTCGGCCCACTTCAAACCAGGCCCAGAGGCCCATGCCAAGGATGCATGTGGGGTCCGAGGATAAAAGTACGATATCCAGCCCCCAAGGAACAGGTCCAAGGATGACCCCGTCCTCAGACATCCGAGACCTTAGAAGTACACAAGCACCACACCACCAAGGGGGGTCTTCTTGAATATCCAAGGAGGAAAGGGCAAGTGCCACGCGACGACAACGGGAGCACGGTGGAGGAGCAAGTCTAAGACAAGTTGTCACCTCCACATTAAATGCCCACAACTAACGTCCTGGCCGCATAAATGAGGAGGAGATTACAAAACAGTGTTGCCTTGATTGCTGCAACCCACAGGAAGAATGGGAAGGTGGCTAATGGGACGGGAACTCAAGTGGTGGCCTGGTTGCTCAACAAATGTAGGGCTGTGATCAATGGGGAAAGGGGTATATAATGTAAGGGACCCCTCTTAAGAGTGGGGGAGGGGGGGAACAGTTGTAACCAAGGACAAAAGGAAGTCGTAAGAACAGCAAGCTCGCCGGAGAAAAGCCGAGGAGCATCATTGTTCACGTTCATCTGATAACTACCATGCATGGTCGTTGCACCCCTTACTAGGGCCTAGTTCTTGACCCTGCTCTCTACAAATTAATTACAGGGCTAGCTGGGTTTGGGTCCACTCTTGTAACACATTGGGAGGCCTGAACCTGGTCCCTACAATAATAATAATAATAATAATAATGGGAGACAGATAGCAGATCAATGTGTGCAATATCTCTTTATATACAATCAGTGTTGCATAATGTATAAAGAGATATTGCATACATTGACTAGGCCAAAATTAATGTATAATGTATAATTTTTACCAAAAAATGTGTAATGTATAATTAAAGAAAGGTATATGATATCACTAGGCCACGACTTTCAAATCAATTTACATTGATGTAAACAGTTTGAAGATAAAATCAGTATAGCATTGCTGGACTGCTGAACATCATACTAGGACTCCTTCAAATCTTCTTCTTTCAAGCCACTACACTTAACCACTGCTATACCAGTCAAGATTCATTAGTAAATAGACATTGTATCATAATGTAGCTGTTTTGTTTCAGTCTTCCATTCCATCCAACTAGAACCCCTCCACCCTCTATGGAATTACAAATAGCATAGACTAAGCTAGCTCCCTAAGTGCAATCAATTACTTATTAAATCAATCAAGTGACCATTTGTTTGGCATAGTTTGTATGTTGTATAATAAGGGTGCTGGTTTGTATGTTGTATAATAAGAGGGGGCTGGTGCTGGGATGCAGTGCAGGCCGTGATGATGCAGTGCAGGCTGTGATGCAGCAGTGATGCAGGCTATGATGCAGTGCTGTGCAGGCGGTGATGCAGCAGTGAGTATACGTGCCTAAGTGTCCATATGTGAGATACATTAGAGTTGGTTAGGACTGTGCAAGTCAGTTAGAGTCAGTTAAAGACTGATGGGTCTTTGGCAGTTGTCTTAGTGTTGTATAAGAGACCAAGGAGTTGTACAGTGGACAACCAAGCAAAGTGTATTTTTTCAGTGCAACCTTTTCCTTTTCTCTTCTCTGTTCTTTCCTTTCTCTCAATTCTGGAGGCCTAGCTAACCTCGAATCCAGCTACACAATAAATCCATAAATTCAATCCTAACACCATTTAAGATAAAGTCTCATCAAAATTAATTACCAATTTCAATTCTAAATTCATTATGTGGGAATATCTATTTTGTCAGATGGATCTAGTCTAAATTCATTAGGTTGAAACATATTGCTATGCCATGCCATATATTGGTGATGTATTAGCCTAAACACAACATTTTCAGTAATGTCTTCGACAATACATGCAGATATTTCCAAATCTTGAAGTAAATTGTACTAGAGATAATTCAATAAAGGCGAAAAGCATATTTTAGTTCCTACATTTTTAGGCAATTCCCATTTTAGTTCCTACATTTTATTTTTACCGCTTTTAGTCCCTATCCTGAAAAACGTTTCCCGTTTTGGTCCCTGCCGTAACATCAGAAACGGAAAATGCACACGTGGCAAACAGCAGAATTAAAAAATACTAAAAATATTTTATTTTATTTTAAAATAAAATAAAATTTTAGTTATCAATAATTTTAAAATAAAAATATTAAAAATTTTAGTTAAAAATATTTGTTCTTCATGTTCTTCCCCTAAGAACATGATTGCCCAAAAATTCAATATTTTCTTCTCTTTTATTTTATTTTCTTAGCATCCAAACAAGCAAAAACATATATAAAACCATGATCAAATACTCTAACAAAATCAACTAACAAAACCCAAAACACTTAAGCAGTCCCACATATTATTATCGACCCAGAGTTAGCGAAACGAGGACATTGAGACAGACATCGGTGAAGACGTTGATGGAGGACTTATCATCGTCCTGATCGGCGGTGGTGATTCCGAGCACGTAGATCGAGTTCACGAGACGGTACACAATGCGGTATCGGCTTTCCACTCTGACGATGAGCTGGCCGCTCGAGGCGGCTAGAGGATTGTTGCCGAGAGAGGCGATAGAGTCGGCGTCAGCATCGGATCCGTTAGCGGGTTGGAGAGAAAGAGCTAAGTAAGACATGGTGATCGATTTGGATCCGTGTAGGGTTTGGGTTTGGATCTAAGTGAAAATGAGAGGAATTGGGTGGGGGTTTTTGAAGGAAACAAGATTGAGATTGTTTTAGTGTTTCATTTTGATAGATGATTCTTATATTTCCTATTTGGTGTAGAGATATGAAATCATTTCAATTTTTTCAGTTGGGAAGAGAGGAGAGAGAGTCGGTTTTTGAGTTTGGTGGGTGGGTGATATAGAAGGAGGCTTGTGTCATTCAAATGAATTGGGTTTCTGGAATTTTTTGTGTTCATGGTTTAGTGTGAAGTGATTTGGGGGCTTATGGTGTGGATTTTGGAAGCTTTTTTTTTTTTTTTTTTTTTTTTTTGAGCAATATTGATATGCATTTGGCTGATGGCGTTGTCAGTTGTTCTTCTTTTTTTTCTTTTCTTTTTTTCGGATTGTTGTTAGTTGATTATGTTAGAGTATCTGAGTTTGATCATGGTTTTGTATATGTTTTTACTTGTTTGGATGCTAAGAAAATGAAATAAAAAAGAAGAAAATCTTGAATTTTTAGGCAATCATGTTCCTGGGGAAGAACATGAAGAATAAATATTTTTAACTAAAATTTTTAATATTTTTATTTTAAAATTATTGATAACTAAAATTTTATTTTATTTTAAAATAAAATAAAATATTTTTAATATCTTTTAATTCTGCCGTTTGTCACGTGTGTATTTTACATCTTTGATGTAACGGTAGGAACCAAAACAGGAAGCGTTTTTCAGGATATGGACTAAAAGCAGTAAAAATAAAATGTAGAGATTAAAATGGGAATCGCCTGAAAATGTAGAGGCTAAAATGTGCTTTTCGCCTTCAATAAATTATCAAATTAAAAAACCTTAATTAGATTTTTTATAAAGGTTGTTCAGAATCACTTAAATTTAGACGATACTTTAAACTATGTTTTGTGGTATGGAACTTGTTTCTGTTCAAATAGCTTTAACATTACTGTTCTTGAACTAATACTTACAGCTTCAAGAATTGAAGAATGATCAATCTACAGTGGTCTTGAACGAAACAGATGAACAAGTGGATCGGTATCAAGAATTACTGGGACACAAGGAATTTTGTTCTTCATGCCTCAGTCGCCATATTATCATTCCTTGTTTTTGGTTTGGTGCCTCCTGTGGTCTATGGCTTCTCATTTTATCAGAGTGACAACAGAAACCTTAAGCTCGCAATCGCAATAACTGCAGCAGCTGCCCTTTTAGGCATTACAGTACTTGCCATAGTGAAAGCTTACACCCAAAAGCCATCCAAGTGGAGCATCTATATAACAACCATACTTTATTACCTTTTTATTGGGATCGGGGCCTCCGGCATTTCTTACTTGGCAGGTTACCTAGTCAAGAAACTCATTGAGAAACTAGGTTGGTTTGAGTCATGGTGTAGCTACCATTCAACCCATGAGTTTTGAGAAACTTGCGTGGGAATCCTAATAATATCATGGGTTTTGAACATGAAGCTTGACTCTGTTATTGATGTTGCAGGGTTGCATTCATTGTCATTAGCAGTTTACTTTTTGTTTTTCCACCTTTATTATGTTTTTTTAAAGTTGTAGTCCTATATTATTATCATCAGTGCTGTTAAGTATGATCTGACTCCTGAGCAACTGATGCCTACTGATGTCTTTGGATATGAAACATTGGCATTTCAGTGGTTTTTACTAATATTTTAAAGCCATAAATTTACTTTCTGAAGATCAAATTGTAACTGGGCACAATTAGGGGGGGGGGGGGGGGGTGTTGGTTGTGTCAAGTAAGCAAGTTAATTGTTTCTTTAAATCTATATGTTCATTAATGTGCTTGCTCCTATTGTTTATTTAAATTGTATCTTTGGCCATCAGCCTTTGACTTTTGTTTAAAATTGTCCTTGTACTTTAAAATGTTTCAAATATATCTGTACTATTTATTTATTGGACGGAAAATACGAACTTAACACATGGAATTGATAAAAGCTAAGTCACTTTGATGACATAGAGCCTATGACGTGGCATAAATTCTGTTTGCCACATCAATATTTTCTATCCATGGAATGACAATATGAACCCTTTTAAATAAATTAAGAAGGAACAAAACTTCTCTCCAAACAAACTCTACAAACTCCTCATATATCTCAATATTGAGTGTGAATTTTGAAAATCTAATAGTTAAATTGCATGTTCTTATTATATTCTTCATGTTTGCAAAATTTTAAGAAAATCAAAGATCAATTGCTATCTCATCAAACAAATGTTAAAATTTCAAATTTTTATGAACTAAAATTGTATATAAAAAATAAGTTTATTGATCAAATAGTAAATAATATCTAATTTGAACAAAATTTAATATGCATGTTAAAAACATAAAGAACACGAGTAGCGAAAATAAGGAACATAAGGAACATGACTCATTTTCATGACTCATTCGCAACTCATGAATGAGTTGTGAAAATGAGTCACCAAAAATTCAAAACCCATATTTTTGAAAAAAAATTTAAGTGCTTTTCACGACTGGAAGTCTTGCTCACCAATGAGTCGCGAATCATTCTGAGTAAACTCGTGACTGGGCCTTGAAAACTTGCGACTTGCGAGTGAGTCGCCAAAAGACAGAGTTGAAATTTTTTTGGAATTTTTAAAATTTTTCAAAACAAAACACTTTCCAAAAACAACTAAAATACTCAAAAATCTTTTTGGGTTTGATCAACATATGCTTGAGTATGTACACATTTAATCAAGTACAATCACACAAATGAAAAAGACATTTATTGAACATAGACAAGTGTGATGTGGGTAGGTATCAAATGTGAGATAGTCCTTAGTCTAACATGAAACTTCAATGATCAATTCAACCAAGACATACACAATTAGCACTAAGTAGAGTGACCAATCTCAATTATAGAAATAAGCATATATGACCTCCCACATAAACTTGATTACATAGAGATAGATGCTTTTCATTTGGCTTCTTACAATTCATAACATTTGATCATTTTAGAACTTTACATCTCTTTTTGAGATCGATGTCTAAAATTTTTTATATTTCAATTTGATGAGTAAGCCTTTCGCTTTTAGGCACCATACATTTCAACATAAGTTGCTTTCCCTTTTTCATAGTCAAATACTAGTATGTTCAACGACTTTTGCAGCTCATTATCTCTTTTCGAGATTTGACATTGGTTGAGCTCTTAAGCAAAAACATAAATGAGTGGGAAGAGATATAGGCACAAGTCTATGCATGTCTCAAGATCAATAAAACTATTGCCTAATCATTCATGACAAGTTTGAAGATCTATTTACAACAATCACATAAATGTCAAGATGTTTCCTACAAAGATACAAGTGCATAGAGAACAAGTTAAGCTCATTAATGCACAAAGCCATTAGTACGGAGGTACAAGCCTAAACATGCGTGTGACAATACACAATAATACCTATCAAACTTTTTGGATTTTATACTTTTTATGTGTTTTTGGATTTTTGACACAAAGCAAGTAAAGAACGATCAAAACAAACAATCATTCAAAGCTTTTAAACAACAAAAACAATAAAAACATGCTACCATCAAAGTAGTTTGTGCTTTACTCAAATGAGACCAAATCAAGATAGATATGTAAAACACACAACACACATGAGATTCAAGGAACGGTACCAACACCGATGGTCTTACGAAGCGATTCAAACTATGGACCATCGAGAGATTTGGTGAAGATGTAAGCCTTTTGGTTGTTCGTGTGGATGAATTTAAGACATACAATTTTATCTTCTACCAAATCATGGATGAAGTGATAGCGAATCTCTATGTGCTTGGACTTTGAGTGCTAAACAGGATTCTTGGAAAGATATATGGCACTAGTGTTGTCACAAAACACACTCATCGTTTCTTGAGGAATCCCATAGTCACAAAGAAGTTTCTTCATCCAAATAAGTTGAGTCTGGTAGCTATATACTCGACTTCAGATGTAGATAGAGATACCGAGTTTTGTTTCTTACTCATCCATGATACAAGATTGTTTCCGAGATAGAAACATCTACCCAAAGTGCTCTTTCGATCATCAACACTTCCTGCCCAATCCGCATCCGAGTAACTGGCTAGACAATCATTAGAGTCTTTTGAGTACCATAGACCATACTCAAGAGTGCCATTAATATAGCGTATGATTCTCTTCACAGCTGTCAAGTGAGACTCCTTCAGAGCTACTTGTAATGAGCACAAACTCCCACACTAAATGCAATGTCCGGCCTACTTGCCATGAGATATAGGAGACTTCCAATGATGCTCCTATACAAAGTTGGACTCATGTCTACCCTGGAAGAATCAAGACTAAGCTTGGTAGATGAACTCGTGGGAGTGGAGGCATGCTCTTTGGAATCTAGTCCAAACTTCTTAACAAGATTTCTAGCATATTTTTCTTGAGAGATGAATATACCATCCTTCCTTTTTTAACTTGAAGACCCAAGAAAAATGTAAGCTCCCCCACCATACTCATTTCAAATTCTTTCTTCATTTCTTCAGAAAACTCTATGGCACAGGCGTCTATGGTGGCTCTAAATACTATGTCATCAACATACACTTGAGCTACAAAAAGATAGTTCTAATCCTTTTTTACAAATAAGGTCCGGTCAGCATACCTTCTTTTAAATCCTCTATCCAAAATATAATTTGTAAGCCGGTCATACCATGCTCGAGGTGCTTCTTTCAAACCCTAAAGTGCCTTCTTCAATCTTAACACATGATCCAAGAAGTGAGGATATTGGAAACCTTTGGGTTGTTCAACAAAGACTTCTTCATTAAGGTACCCATTGAGAAAGGCACATTTCACATCCATTTGGTAGAGTTTGAAATTTATAGTACATGCAATTGACAAAAGAATGCAAATAGACTCAAGTCTAGCTACGGTAGCAAAGGATTCATTAAAATCTACTCCTTCTACGTGAGTGTAACCTGGAGCCACCAACCGAGACTTATTCCTTATTATCTCACTGTCCTTATCAGTCTTATTTTTGAAGATCCATTTGGTACCGATGACATGAGCGCCTTTGGGCCATGGAACAAGTTCCCATACATCATTCCTCACAAATTGATTCAGTTCTTCATGCATTGAATCCACCCAATTCTCATCTTAAAGAGCTTCTTCTACCATTTTTTGCTCAAATTGAGCACGGTAGCAATGATAAGTCACATGGTTTGCAATAAGTGTGCTTCCCTTTCTAAGACGAAGACCTTCATCTAGAGAATCGATAATGTTACTTTCCAGATGATTTTGAACCACTCTAGATAATGGCTTCTTTGAGGTGGACATTTCATCATTTCGGGAAATAGGAGGATGAACTTCCAGAGGGGCTTTAGGATCTAGACGATAATCTTTTCTCCGTTCTAGAATTCATGGGAATGGATTCTCTTTCCGGTGAACGGTCTTCCACTTCAACCTCTTGGGCTTCATTCTCAACGATAGTTTCTTTAGAGCTTGTTCCTTCTCCACTATCATCAATAGCTACTTTCATTATGGCATCATCAATGACCACATTGATGGACTCCATCACTGTTTTTGTTCTCTTGTTGAAGACTCTATATGCCCGACTAGTGGTTGAGTACCCAAGAAAGATACCTTAGATACCTTCATCACTTTTTGCATCAAATATTCCAATGTTATCCTGATCATTTAGAATGTAACACTTACTCCCAAAGACTCGGAAGTATTTCACTTTTGGCTTATTCCCATTCCAAATTTTATATGTGGTCCTCTTTATTCCCACTTGGAAGAATATTCCATTGTCAATGTGACATGAGGTGTTCATGTCTTCTCCCCAAAAATTTTGAGGAATTTGCTTGTTGACTAGCATAACTCTTGCCATTTCTTGAATCATCCAGTTCTTCCTTTCAACCATCCCATTTTGTTGAAGAGTTTTAGGGGCTGAAAACTCTTTCTTGATCCTATTCTTCTCACAAAAAGACTCAAATCTTGCATTCTCAAACTCCTTGCCATGGTCACTTCTTATCTTGACAATTGGTACACCTTTCTTGTTTTGAAGCCTCTTGTAAAGATTCTCCATCTTCTCACATGCTTCTGATTTTTCTCTAAGAAATTCCACCCCAGTGTATCTTAAGAAATCATCAACAATGACCATAATATACCATTTTCCTCCTAAGCTTTCGGTTCTTGTGGGCCCTATTAAATCGACATGGAGAAGCTCCAAGCAACGTGATGTAGAGATCACATTCACTTTTTGATGATTCGCCTTTGTTTGTTTTCCCATTTGACAAGCGCCACAAATGGTCTTCTCTACCTTTCCAAAATTTGGGAGTAATGGCTTCAAGTTTGGACACTTTCGCCACTTGTTTGAAATTTGCATGGCCAAATCTTTGATGCCAAAGTTCCAACACGTCGACTCGGGCACTCCTACAAGAGATATTTGATGTAGGAACTCCAAGACTTGAATCCCTACTTCATTAATGATCACACATGATAGGCCAAGAATGTATTGACCCATTATGGTAAACTAACTTATTAATTAGCCAAGTTAATTAATTAAGTCAATTAACATGCAATAAGCGTGGTAACACAAACAAATCACCAACTAAGTTAAATGTAGAGGAAAATAAATTTGTCACGGGTGATTTGTTTATGAATGGGGAAAACTACCGAGACAAAACCCCACCAGGTGAATTTAAGATTACCACTCCTAAGAATCCACTATTATTAAAACAAGCGGTTAAAGTAAAGGAATCCCAGTACCTTATACCAACCTATAGTTGAACCCTTACCTAAATACTCAATTGGACTTGTAATGTAGTGACAATCTCTCCTTATCAATGCACGACTCCTAGTATATGACTAACCAATCGATGCACATATCTAAGTACGTGACTAACACACCAACTTGAAAAGGATGTTGGCTACAAAGTTCTTCAGTTCTTCTACACGATGAAGATCAATAAGCTCCTTGGTTACAAAACCCTACAGTATACAAACGCAGCAGCTTCTTCAAGAGAAAGATAAAACTGGGCATATGTCTTCGGTCACAATATGCTTGCATAAAACCTTTGCATCAAGTTTCATCCGGTTGCATTAAGTGAGACGGCCCTTAAAATAATTTTTATATACGTCTAGGGTTGTGAGAAAAGAAAACCTAAACACATACACATGGATATGCGTGAAATCAGATCTAAGAAAATGATGTTCGTAATTCTCGATAGATACAGCTGTCGAGCTTCTCTTTCGAGCTTCACATTTTAAATCTTAATAGATACATCTGTCGAGATATTTGTCGAGTTTTAAAACATAACACTTCTTCACTTGATTTTTGGATAGATTTGCATGGCTTTAATACTTGGACTTGAACTCCTGTTCCTTGAAGTATTAAACACATCCTAGATCTACCCAATTATAAGTAAAAAGTTCATTTTGTCAAAGGATCAGATAATTCTAAATGACATATGTTCTTAACATGATTCACATAAGTCCTAACAATCTCCCCCTTTGGCAATTGGTGACAAAACCATAACAAACAAATGAACATATGAGAGAAGTCATAAATCACTCAACTCATACTCACTTGTTGAATACAATAAAATCTATCTTAACACAAACTCTTGAAAAACTTTGCAAGAAGAGAGTTCATGACATGGAAGACTTTGACAACTTGTATTTTTGAAACACTTTAAACAAAACTCATCACGGCATCTTAGTGTAAAACAGAAATATAAAAGATTGCATACAATTAATAAGAAGCATGTGCAAAAAGAGAGAAAAAAAAACAACACATAAAGAGATAGGTGAAAGAATGTAATAACAACCTTATCAATTATATATATCAAATAGATACAAGGTTTGCTATCACAAAGTGGTCACAAGACCAATGTACAAGAACAATGTATCTAAAGAAGAAAGAAAAAAAAAGATACAAAAAGTCTTCACTACATCCCTCATAAAAATAAACACTCCCCCTAACAAAAATGTCCTATATTAACTTTCCCCCTAATTACATGACTACTCTCATACCCAAAACTACTCCCCCTTTTTGCCACAAATGACAAAGGGCAAGTCATTGAGAAGCAGTCATCTCATCGTCACCGGAAGAGCTAGCATCCTCATCCTCATTAGCATCATCACCATCGGAGTCACCATCATCTTCCTTGTCCTCAGATGCCTCTGGAGAAGGAGAGGGAGACTCTACGAAGCCACCAAGGCGAGCCTGTCGTCGTGCAATACAACCAACACGAGTGTTCACCTGACACAACTCATCACTGAGAGTGTCAAGGCGAGCATCCATGCGCTAAAGATGCGCCATGACCGCCTCGAGGGTCACATCACTCGCAAAAGAAGAAGAAGGGGCAGAGGTAGATGGAGTACATCAGGTTGGAGGAATCGCTGTCTCGGTCCGTGGCCACTTCGGTCGAAGTTGGGCCTCGCTCCGTCTAATGGACACATCATTGATGGCACCCATGATAGAGAAGTGAGGAGACTCGAGATAGGAAACAGACGGATGGCGAATGATCCTCGTGATAGCAGAAGGGAAAATAAGCTAATTACGAGTCACCATATCCTTATAAACATCTATAAGGGAGAGTATGAAATAAGAGGGAAAGTCAATGGTAAGCCCTTCAAGTAGGGATAAAAAAAAAATTGAGCACGAGGCTCATTAATTGAATTATAGTGAGACAAGGGATGTAAAACAAACGTCATCACCATATTCAGAAACCTCAGACCTTTTACAAAGCCCGAGAAAGGGATGTTTTGACGGTCATCCCAAGATGAAGGTGTCACACAGAAGAGAGACATGAGTTCTTCTTTGGACACAGTCCATAGATGAGGACAGTCGGGGTAATCAAGATGTGATACCCTCGGGATATGTAGCACATTGGAGATAATCTCCAGAGTGACTACTATACATATACCTCGAACATAAGTGAGAAAGCGAGGTATGGAAGAATCAAATCTGTGCATATTGGAGTAAAACTCCTATATGATCACGGAGGGACAGCTGGCCGAAATGTCACAAAGGGACTCCCAACCCCTACTGTAGATGACAGTGGGTAAGTTAATATTGAAAAAATCTGAAAGGACGACCTGGTGTTTCGAATGAATCACGCCTAGAGAAGTTCTTTGAGAAGTCCTAACGGGCCTTCTCATCATGGAACCTAACATGTAGAGGGGTAGAATCAGAAGAAGAAGATGCCCTGGAACGAAAAGGGTTCTAGGATGGAGTCGTTTTATGCTTGGGTCCCATGTGCAGACTATCCGAAAGAAAGATAGAGACACACACACACACACACACACACACACAAAAGAGTACCAATCAACAATAATATCAAAAGGAAAGAAAAGAAAGGTGCGTATGCTTGAAAATGCATGAAAATGTGACATGCAACAATAAAAAACATTATGGGCGTAGCCCAATCCAAACCTACTAGCACACATGATTTCAACATATAAAACACACATCTAAAATGCATGAAACATTGTGAAAATGCAAATATGATGCAATGCATGAGCAAATAGGATCATTTAAACATAACCCAACCCAAAAATTTTACAAAAGCCTCAACAATTTTGAAAAACATTTCAAAAACCCCAAAACCTAGGTCTAAATGAATGAAATGCATGATAAAAGAGAGAAATATGATCATACTAGATGAAGAACAGAAGATTTGGGCCAAAGATCAAGTGAGGAAGGTGAAGAGGTTGAGTGAGAAGTGTTTGGGAGAGAGAAAAGTGATTTTCTATCGAGAGAAATCGAGAAAAGTGAAGGAAAAATCGCGTTGAGGCTTTATATAGAAAACACAAATCTCGATGGATCGAGAGCTGTCGAGCACTAATTCTCGACAGATTTATCTATCGAGGTGCTATCAAGAGCTATCAACGGCAAAGAAACTTCGATGGATTGAACAACTATCAAGCAGACAAAAAGTTTCTTGATGGATTGAGAATCTGTTGAAAAGCTATTGAGACAAATTCTCAAAAGCTTCGATGGATTGAGATTGCGTTAACTTCTGTCGAGAAAGGAAGATCAAAGATCTTGATAGATAGCTAGCCATCAAGAAGCTGTCGAGATGTGCAACAAAAAAAAAAATGATGAGCACACAATTAATAGCACATTTCTTCTCACCTACTAGAAATTTGACAATTTCTCCTCCCTAACAGAGTCCAATAACTTCATCTTATGCACTATCCAGCAACTAGACAAAACAAGAATCACAAATTACTGAACTCAAATGGCCCTTTGTCGTAGACTATAAATAAATAAATAAATAAATAATGCAAGCATATGTCAATGAATTTAAAGAGAAAAAAGAAATAAAAAAAAGCTACAAACGAGTTCTGTAAGAGAGAGAGAGAAAGATGGTGACTTACACAAAAATCAGAATTATTAGCCTTGCAGATTCATAAAAAAGCTACCACTTTCACAAGGATTCCCCTTGCTCGCAATCAGAGTTACCTTGTTCATGTGTGCTTAAATTCCCAAACCAATTTCCCTGTAAGGTTGAAATTTATTAACCATCTTATTGTCTTTATTCCGTGCCAATTTTCTTGTAATTTAGCACTTAGCAACCCTGTATTTAGGTGGGATTCATGTAAGGGTATTGTATGAAGAGAGTGTGAAGAAAAGCTCAAGATTGTGCACAGAAGCAGAGTTTCGTGGCTAGGACTCGCGACTGGCAAGCCGCCAACTGCAGGCACGTGAGAAGCACACAGGGAAGCTGAAGGGTCATGCCAGTTGTTGCACTACAGGACAAAAGTCCCCAGCTGGCCAGACCGTTATGTCGCGACTTGGACAAGCCATAAGGCCAAGCTGCCAACCAGCCCTGTTTGGCAAAAACTGGCTCTTTGTATTCCAAACACACACCACTATATATAGACCCTTATACCCACGAAATCAAGGGAGCTTCTAGAGAGAATTTTTGTGAGAGAAACCCTAGAGCAAAACAAGATTGCCTCATCCCCAATATTCATCTAAGAGGCTTTACAAATTCCTCTACTCTCTTCCTCTCCGTTGATACATCCTTGAGAGGTTATTGACCAAATCTTTTTTTTACCATACCCACGTCTGTGAAAAGGTTCATTTGGTGCTAAGGGAAGTAGTTTGGAAGGAACCAATATACATTGGTTAATGCTATGGTTTAGTAGCAGAATCCGGTAAGCTAGAAAAGAAAAAGGTTTGGCGCAACCTCGTTGGAGCAGGAAGCTTGGAGGGTCTATTGCTGTTCATGTATCCCAACTACATTTTCTAGTGGATTATTTACCGCTTGGAGGGCAGCGGAGAGGTTTTACACCAAGGACTTCGGTTTCCTCTTCAATAACACATCGTGTGTTGTTCGTGTGTTTGCATCTTCCTTCCCTTTATCTTTGCCTTATATTTATTGCTGTGGATGTGTTTATATTTGGCTTAGATTAGTTATCAATTCTGTGTTTGGCTTATGTTCATGTTCCGCACATTAATTGTTTGATTATAAGCTTGAATTGATATTTTGTAATTTGGGGTCTAAACGTTCAAAGGTGTTTTACACGTATTTTGAACTTTCAAAATTTCCCAAACACAGAACGAATCTTTCAATTAGATTAAGGAGTTGTATCCTCTTTGGTTCAGGTATATCTGTGTCATTAGATGTACCTTGTCCACTAGGTCCAGCCCCATCCCAATCAAATTCATCACGGCTTTGCTTAACTTTGGTATCTTCTACTGAATTATCTAAGTCATCCTTATAAGGAGTGATGCTGCAATTGTTGCCCCCTAGCCATTTGTTTGAGATCTTCAATGTCTTGCTCATATACCAAACGGGCCCCGCATTTCATAAACTCCATGCCTGGACAAGTAGATTGAAATCCAACTAGAATATGGCTGAATCCATTAGCATCAACTTGATTCAATTCTTCTATCCAATCCTCTCTGAAATATTGGAAGGGATAATATTCCAGCCAAAGGGGATTTGATTCAACATTACCAAACTCTTCATGTAAAGAAATGCCCTGTGTGGTATATTGATATTTGTTGTCTATAATAGAACACCAAAGTTTATGCGTAAATTTAAAAAGTCCCATATATTCAATTTCAAGTTCGTCAAGTGGATGATGCTAATGAAATACATAAGCAACACACACAGTGATTCCTATCAATTTGTCACATAATAAATCTAAAGGTACTTGCAATTTCAATGAAGGCCCCACATTTTGGTGGCTAAACCATTTTGGAATTTCACTTCCAAGCATCTTGAAACCATATGTCCACAGCTTTGGATTGCAGTTTCTTTGAAATGTACAAATCATGATGATTAGAACTTCACGAGAGAGAGAGAGAGAGAGAGAGAGAGAGAGAGACTTGAGTGATATAACGCCATAGCATTGTTAACAACAAATCATCATAGCCTTAATTGTCAATCAATTTGACACAATTGGTAAGACGAATATCTGGCTGAAAATCATCTTCTGGTCTTAATGATAATGTTTCCAGTGAGGTACACTTCATTACATAAATATGCTTAATATTTAATGGAAGTTCTGGCAATGATCGAAGACCAGTGCAACCACACAAATAAAGTTCTTCCAGACTAGATAGTTGAGTGATACTTTTAGGAAGGTAAGCAAAATTATTTTCTATTAGACTTAATTTTAATAAAGACGACAAGTTGCTAAGAACGTTAGGTATTGTTTGAAGATTGCAGTAACTAAGATACAGTTTGGTCAGAGAGCACAAGCCAGATAAACTATGGACTAACATTCTCATGGGATTTGGACTTCTTCTTGGCATTAAAGGAAAACTAAGAACTTTATTTGAAGATTTAGGTGATACCATTCACATCCTTTAAAAGATACTGCTCTAAGATTTTTTAAGTGACCAATGGACGAAGGTAGCCTTGTTATAGCCGTTCCACCCAAACCTAGCTCCTCTAGGCCTTCAGCATTTCCCAAGATCTTTGGCAATTCATCCAATTTTGAGCAGCCAGATAAGATGAGAGATTTTAGAGACGTCAACCTACAACAAGCAATAGGAAGAATTGAAAGGTTTTTGCAGTCTCTTAAATTCAATTTAACAAGGCTAGTTAAATGCTCCACAGATATTGGTAGATCTTTTATAGAAGTCTCATTCAAATAAAGGTTCAACAAATGTAACATATTTCCTACAATCTCTAGAAACTTCTTCAATCTTGAACAACCACCAAGATCAAAAATTTCAAGAGCATCCAAGCCAATCTTGTTTGGAAGTCTTTTGAGACATTTGCAACCATTCAGGTCCAATTGAATAAGTTGTTTGAGATTTCCAAGAGATGCATGAATATATGGTAGTCTTGTACATCCTTGAAGAATCAAATGCTTAAAATTTGGGGCTCCACTGAGGTCTGGGGTCTCAATCAAGTTTTGAGACTCACTTAGGTCAATGAGTTTTAACTCATCTAAAATCTGTTATAAAATAATATTTAATTAGATAAACTCAGGCCTTAATGAAAACGAAGAAAATACACATTTGCAAAAGTGAAAAACTTACCAAAATCCCTTTCCATAATTGGCTAATGCCACTGCAGACCATTCTCAATTCAACAAGTTTGTTTGGTTGAAAACTAGTTGGGATGTAATTTAAAGGATATCCATGCCAATTTATAACGTGTAACTCATTAGAAAGATAGTTAAGACCATGTAGAAGTTGCACATTACATCTAATGAGGTCTTCTAGAGGTTGCACGTCTAAATGCTTTCCCAATTTTAAGGAATCTCAAAATTTTCATCTTTGAGAATGCTTCAGTATTCAATTGTTCCTCTTTATGAACAGGAATTATTAGGGCTATGCCTTCAACTACCTCTATTCCCTAATAACAAAAAATAATGAAATTAGAATAATTGGCAATTTCTTAGAAAAACTGTAAGAATATATGTATTTCTAAGTTCAAGTTTAGACTAGTCAACTTACAGTATTATTCTTCAATACATGATGAACATCCTCGTAGAGCCACAACCTACTACACCCATCAGGCTCTTCAGGGGATTCACGAAGAACAATTCTTGACCCATTTTTTGTAGCAAATCATGCATCCACAAATTTCTATCGTCATCAACAGTTATGAGAGATTTTTCTATAAGAACACCAATATTGTAGTCAGGATAGTAATCAAAACCTTTTAGTATATCTCCAATGCAATTAGTGCTCTCTCCTTTGAAAAAACATGCAATATCTAAAAACAATTTTTGCTGTGTATCCGTTAGCCCATTATAACTTATTTGAAGTATATCCAAAATGTTTTCATTAGGTTCTACTTTTAGTTTTTGTAAGACATTTTCCCATTCATTAATCTTCTTATCAAACAAAGAAGAACCTAAAACTTTAAGAGCTAAAGGAAGGCCTTTGGCGTAACACATAAATTTCTTAGACAAATCCATATAGTTTTCTTTAGGACGAGGTTTCTTAAAAGCTCTCCAACTAAAAAGCTGCAAGGCATCATCTTTATTCAACCCCTTAATTGTATATATATCATTCACACCGCATCTTCTCAACAAATGGCTATCTCTACTAGTTACAATGATTCTAATCCCTAGACCAAACTAATCATGCCTCTCCCAGCTAATGGTTTTAGTTGTTCATCTCCATCCACATCATCGAGGACAATCAAAACCTTTTTATTATGTAGTATAGTCCCTATAACATTAATTCCCTCATAAAAATTCCATATATCTATTATGCTTTCCACAAGGATCGTTGATAGAAGTTGCTTTTGTAAAAAAAAACTAGACCTTGATTTTTAGTTTTTTCTTTAACATTTGCAATAAAGCTGCTAGCTTCAAAATTACCAGAAATTCTTTTATAAATTTCTTTTGCAAGAGTCGTTTTGCCCATTCCACCCATCCTGCAAATCCCAACAAAGCAAACATCACCCAGCCCTTCACCTTAATATAAATCCAACACTTCCTTAACGCAGGAGTCTATTCCAACAAGTTCCTCACAAACACTTGGGAATTCACGATTCAATTCACTAAATATCTTTAGGAGGATTTCATAGATAACTATTGAGTCATGCCTGTAGACAAGAGAGCAGAACAATAATTTTGTTGAGATAGAGTAAAGTCACATTTAGAGACATAACATTCAACATAAGTACAATCTTAGCTACATTCGCTAGTAAAAGGAATCTTTTAAAAGTGTAAAATAAGACATCTTGGACATTCTAACTTGCTTATCATAACAATTCTTAAGGAAACTAAAACTATAAAAAGGAGGCAGGCTTTATAGATTCGACAAGTCATTTGTAGAATGTGGATTAACCAATTTTGTGTCTATGTTTGTCCATATTGGGTGATTTAGTAAGTGACTACCATGTTGTTCTTCAACCAAAGTCCAATTTGAGCTTATAATTTCCTAATTTTGTAATATGGATGGAACAAAGAAATTAATGATGGATAGAATTATTCTAAAAGAAATTCTTACTTTTCCTTTAAATCCCATCCAATGGGATCACCAATTTTTTTCAAAGCAGCTTTCCATGTTTGCACATTCCCCATGTTATCCTGGAGGTACTCTTCATGTTTAGCAAAGGCATTTGCAAAAGTCCCCCTCTGATGACGTACGTCATTAGGATCTACATAGTGGAAAACAGGTAGAACTACCAACCCCATCTTTTCCATTTACTCAACAATCTTTGCTAGCCCAATCAAACACCACCTTGAAGAGGCACAGTCTTTTGAGAGAATAATGATAGCAACTCTTGATTCTTCTATTGCTTTCAATAGTTTTGAAGTATTGATTGCTCCTTGCTTGAGTTTTTCATCAACCCTAAAAGTGGATATGTCTTTTTGTTTCAAACTAGCATATAGATCGTCTGTAAAATAAGTGTTCTCACCTTTGAAACTGAGAAACACATCGTGTGCCCACCTAGGGGTAGAAGAAGAAGATGGTAATGATGAAGTAAAAGCCATGAAAGAAATGGATGAGCTTGAACTGTTAGCACTTTTAGTTTACAGACATAGAAAATTGTAGGTATGATTGAAGAGTGGACTGTAGGTAAGTGAGACAAATTAAGGTTCCGGCATTCACGAATCATGAGTCAACAATTCATTTTCTATGTGCAAGTGGCCGTCCTCATCTTCCAAGTATCTTCCTCGCCCAATAACTACGTAAACTTAAAAGTAAATTGTTAAACTATATTATTTTGTTTTTAATGGGGGACAGGCATATAGAATTTCTATGCATTGCATGTGATGGGTTTGTGAGTGTGAGAAGATGCATGGTATTGGTGGGTTCGTGTACGACGCTGTCTTTTTTTTTTTTTTTTTTTTTTGGCTAAATGAACGACTCTTTATTGAAAGAGTGGATGTATTTTTGTCCTAACTAGGTATAGGATAATTTAATTTACATCAAAAAAAAAAAAAAAGGATACTTTAATAAGTTAAGATTATTAATGATCATTCACATTATTAAAATCATATAATATTTATTGTTTAAATCTAATTCAAGAGCCAAGAATCTTGAAGTTCGATTAGTTGGCACTTAATAGAGTTTTCAATAGTGATATTCTTGATTCAAATACCCTCTCTCCAAACTATAAAATTATCAAAAAAATCTCATCCCATAATACTAGATACTTTTGTCAAAGCAACTCTCTATTAGTACACATCCTCTATGTTTTTTTTGTTTTTGTTTTTTTTTTTGTTTTTTTTTGTTTTTTAAAACACTCTTCATGCAGTGACAGCTCAAGACCTAGCATAAGGACCCTGTTTATTAAAAAAAAAAAAAAATGCTCTACTTACTTTATAAAAAAAAAAAGAAAAAAGAAAAAAGCACTACTCCATTATAAAAAAGCCAAAAATTGTAGAGTAATGCTTTAGATATAGAACTTTTATTACAGTGTTTACAATTTTTTTTTTTTTGAGAGAGTATTTACCTATGGCGTCCGCTCCTTGTAATAACTCTTTATCATCAGATCAAGATACTAACCAGTATTTGGTGTAGGTCGAAATTGAACCCTAGATCTCTTATTTAACCATAAGAGATTTTACCAGTTGAGCTAACTGAAACCCACTAATGTTTACAAATTAATGTGTCACAATCACAATAAAAAAAAAAAATCAAATAGTTATTTTTTAGGTGGTTGAAGTCTACCAATCACATGAATTGTCACATCAATTTGTATGCTTTACACAATAAATTTTTTTATGTATCTTTAGCATGTTCTATAAATATATGATTATAAGTGGTTAAAAAATGATTGTGCAGTATTTTTTTCATACCTCTGAAAAAGCTCTAAAATATTAGACTAATAGAAACTTAACCCAATTGAAAACCATAATTTATATGGAAAAAAAAAAAACATTTTGAAATTTCAATTATTGTAAACTAATATTTTACATGGTAGATTACCAGATTGTTAATATTAGCAACCTAATCTCTCACGTAGCCATATATCAAAAAATCTCCAAGAAAGCCACTATAAACTTACCAAACAATCCCATCTTTCAGCGTTGTAGAAAGGTGACCCTTTTTTTTTTTTTTCTTGGGAGAAACAAGAGGATTGGCTTTTAGATGAACAAATTAAGCTTGTTTGACGGGTGTGAAAAGCATAAATGCTTTGAAAGAGTGAATGTCTTTTTGTCCTAACTAGGTATCTTGTTGTGTGTGTGTGTGTATGAGTCAGACTTAGATACAGTACTTAGGTGCTGTTTCTTAGGTTCTCCTTTTAAGATTCTGTTATGTGGATTTTTTCTCATGGGATGGAAGTATATTTTTAAGTTAAGTATCCACATGGCTGAATTTTAAAAGGGGAACCTAAGAAACAACACCTAAGGTACTATACCTAAGTTTTTTCATATATATATATATATATATATATGGGGACAATAGGATACTTTAATAATGATATTCAACGACCAAGAATCTTGTAGTTTAATTTTTTGGTACTTGATAGTGTTTCTAATAGTGACATTCACGATTCAAATCCCCCTTCCCTAATTAAAACACAAAGGATGTGTATTAATAGAGATCTTTTGATTCAAAAGATCTCATCCCATAATACCAGCAACTTTTTCCAAAGAAACTCTCTATTAATACACATCTTCTATGTTTTTTTTCTTTAAAAACTCTTCAATTCATGCAGTGGCAGCTCAAGGCCTAACTTACCCTAAGGCCCCTGTTAATTTATAAAAAAAAAAAAAAACAATGTTCAACTCACGTTATAAAAAAGCACCACTCCATTATAAGAAGACCCAAAATTAAAGTAATGCTATGTTAGTATGTTATGTATATACAACTTTTATTACATAAAGTTTACAAACTGATGTGTCACCAATAAAAAAATTAAATTAAATCTCATTTATTAAGCCATTAAAGTTGTATGCTTTACACAATAAATTTTTAAATATCTTTAGCATGTTCCATAAATACATGACTATAAATGGTTAAAAAAGGATGGTGCACTATTTTTCTTTTCTTACCTCTAAAAAGATCTCTAAATTATTTGGAAAGAAATATTTTGAGACTTTAATTTTTGTAAACCAATATTTTACATGGTTGATTGTTAACGTTAGCAACCTAGTCTCCCACATGGCCATATACTAAATAATCTCTATCTCTTTTATAACACCAAAATAAAAATTTATAAAGATTAAAAAATATATATATATATATATATATATATATTCAATTAGAAATGAAGCTAAAAATCCAATAAACAAATTAGAGGAGAAGAAGTTGGGGAGGTTGTTTTAGTGATCAAGGAATAAGCCACTATAAACTTACTAAGCTTTGCTATATTGTATCATTTACCAAGTAATTCCCCCTTCCACGTTATGAGAAAGGTGGTCAAGATGAGTTACTTTTAGGTGAACAAATTAAGCTTTTTGACGCATAGTTATGAAAAGCATAAATGGTGATGTGGAAGGCATTTTATGCTTAAGTAGGTGAAAAGAGGATGACAAATGCTACCATTGGAGAAGCTACCATGAATATTGTATCACTATCATGTACCAAGGTTTGGATTAGCGGTATATGCAAGTAATTCCCCTCTTTCCGCGTTGTTTAATCCACTGGACTAGCTCGGCAAACCGTGATCAATTCAATTGTATTCATTTTGTAAGAGTCTTAGTTTTTCTTGAGTGTGTTTTAAGCTCCATTCTAGACCAAAGATTCAAGACCAAGAAAAAAAGAAGTTTATGTGATATCAAAATCACTTGACACCAACTCAATTGATTGAGAATCACTTATCTCAACCTATTGATGCAAAAGTCTTGACTTATCAAAATTTGTGCATAACAAAATCCAAGTATGTTTCAATCAGCCTATGGTTTAGTGGTTTTCAAGCGAAGGTATAAAAGTGACCCTAGGGCACATATTTCAAGACTTTGTTGAACTGTGTGGTGTACACAATCATAGGAGATATTTGGGTACTCTCTAAAGCATCAACTGGAGATCCAAATTCATGATTTTGAAGATTTGGTGATCAAGATGAAGTTATTGCATTCGATTAAAAAAGAATTGTTGGAGTTAATCTTTAAATGGGTACTTGGAAGTCATGAGTGAGTGTTCACATTCAACAGAGTTCACTTGTAGAAGAGTCGGTCAATTTAGAGCTACATGTGATCACTTTACTAAATAACACATAAGACAGTAATAGATTTAAAGTTAAGCCTATTGCATATATTTCAAATTTACATAGTGGAGCTATTTTCCTTATGGTTGTTAGTTAAGCCCCCGACAGTGGTATTTACTTCGGAATTGTTATTCCATTGGTTTCCCTAGGTGACTAAATTATGTATTCATCTATTTATTTATTTACGCAATACTGTGTATGATAATATCTATCAAGTCTAGAACATAATTAGAATAATTAACTATTTGGCTTAAAATACTAGGATGGAATACAAAGGTGCTATAGCAGGAAGATGATGACAAATGCAATAACGGATTGGGTGCTTGTCCTTGCCCCAACAGACACTTTTGTTGCATCCTCACAAAAAAAAAAAATGGAATCGAGCATTCTTCTATCTTTTTTGGATAATTCATAATTTTTTATTGTTACAAACAGAAACACTTAAAACACTGAGACTTCAGTTAGTCCACTACAACAAAGGCATCTGCCCTGACCTATACATTAAAAGATCATCTCCATTTGAAAACAATGTTACATCATCCCAACCCAGTTTTACATAGAGATATGAGCCTTCGGACTAAGCTACAGCATCAGATTGGTGTTAATCTTACCCAACATCTTCTTTGAAAAATAAGACCAATCACAAACACAGCTACTAGCAAAACTTTTAAGCAGAAGCCATGAATGATGGAATGTGGTACACTCCAGTTATAACAGATAACTCTGTTTAGGTTAGGATAGAGTTGCAGTTACTTCCTTTGAACATTATTCTAAACTTAACATCCTTTCTCATTCTCTTCACTTTGAATTCTTGAGTTTCTCTGAGACCATATGTGATAGACATTAGCCCACCAAACGATTTTGCATAAGAAACTTCTGAGGCTCTTTCCTTTGATACTCGGCTACCCACATGAGTGCCTATTGGACCCAAGCACCTGTCTATCATATATCATGATAACATGCACACATCTGCCCACGCATCCTATGTACTTTCTGAGAAGTGTACTCAGCTGAAATTTCATCAGACAAAGTCATAAAACCGAACCCCCTATGACACATTTTTCTTTCATCCTGAAGCAAAATGCATCATGATATTAGTTATGCCAATAACATATGGGGCAACACCCAAAAAGGATCTGATAAATACTACTATATAACACAAAATATGCAATTAAAGTACAAAATGAGTTTACATGATGTGCAAATAACATGAAAAAACCATGCAATCAATTACAATTAGTACCAAGAAAAGTCTCTGAGAAATTACTAATTTTCAATTCTTGTCCCAGGATGAATTTGGCAGAATATCTCATCTGTTTCCAATTGGTGTTACCTCTTAAGTGTTCATCATATGTTCATTTTCCCTCTTGTAGTCATACCTCAACATCTTAATTTCAGCATTGCGCAATATTGAATTTTTGCTATATAGATAAGTTGGTAAAAGTATCTCTCTATAAGCAAGCCCATTTTAAAAACTTGAACAAATCCAAGCTGGTTTAACAATACATCTTATCACATGCTTCATAGCATGGTTGAAGCATTTAGAAAAAAGTTTTCAAGAAAAACTATGCAGTAATATTTTCATCAGCTAGCCATCCACACATTCTCAATTAAACTACATATAAATCAACTACTTTTTACCTAAGGAAGATACACGTCCAAAACATAGCCAAACTGACTGAAATGCAACTGCACATTATCAAACATAGCCTCTTTCTCCACTTACCAGCTGAACTTGTCAAAGGCTTAACAGCACAGTCATCAGCAGAAGTAGAACCAACCATCATTTCTGCACAGTCATCAGCAAGTCCTCATTACGTCCAGAAGATAATAGTCAATTCACAGGCATCTGACCAGTTACATGAGCATGATCTACAGGAGAGCAGAGTCAACAGCAATATGCACACCCCCTACTCCCCAAAAAAAACAATTTTAAAAATTGACAGCTTGAGAGCCAATATACTAGCATAGCATTGTAAATATTTTCTAATGTACAATAAAGATATCCATAATGACTGTAAGCAGAACTATTCGATGTCCTGTAAAATGGAGAACCAAACCAAAATTAAGGAATAATATGGGCTCATTTAAATCTTGAGGATACATTTTCCAGTGCAGGTTGAGATGCAGAGAACAGTATAAATCATGCACATGAGATCTATCAACAAAATTCCAAATTGAAACATTGTCCCATAAAAGTATCTGTGAACACTAGCATTGGACCCAATATCACACAGATCATATGCACAGGCAGTATGCTTCTCTCAGTTGTTACTTCCAATGACCACTTAAAATGATGTGAAGGGCTGGCAATCACACATTCTAATTTAAATTTCTTTTCCGTCGGTGCCAGTCTAATTCAACTATAACCAACAAACAACAATGGTCTCGAACCTCTTAAGTTGTCTATTACAATGTTTATCCAAAAGAATAGAAAATATATACATTTTGGCAATGTTAATCTATCAATTATTGAAGAGTGAATACCCATTTTGCGGTAAAATTTCCAGTATTTATAAAATGAGGAAGTGCTATTATGAGTGAAAGGATGGAAAAGTCATTACTCACCAAATCACAAAGAGAAGTAGAAATAAATGAGATATTTTATTTAAGTTTAAGACAGAAGGAAGAGCACAGCAGTACTGAAGGCAACTGTGCAAGTAGTGGAGAGGTTACTCTAAAACTTGTTTTCCCATATCTTTAAGAATGGTATCAGTGGGGTTGTCTCAGTCTCTCAAGGAGAAATTCCTCATTAGAGCTTCTTGTTCTACTGGGTCTTGCCTCATAAATCATAATTAGAGTTTTGCATTTTTCTTTCACAATTATCAATCATCAATTGACGAATGAGACCCCAATTAACAAATAAAGAGGCCACACAATTTATTTGCTTGCTTACACTACATATCATCTAGCTGTTTAAAGAGTAAGCCCAAACTTCTGCACTATCAAGGTTGGTCAATTTTTAGGAATTGAATCCTGGGTTCTAGGAATTGATGCTTTTTACTATTTGGTAGTCTAGCCCTATCTTGATTTTGTTTATATATTTCAAGGGATCATGAGTTCATACTTCATAGTATAATCATGGGTTTGATGATAAAATGCCAAACTCCCTTCCAAGGTGAACTTGAAGTATCTAGATTCAGAAAGTCCCTTCTCAAAATCTAGAATCACAATGAGAAATTGCATACATAAGCACTAAAAAGCAACAACCCTACCCGCTTCTCACAACCTACGTACCTACAACTTCAGCCAAGCCAAATAGCACATCACTTCATTACTGTGCAATGTACCAGCCATACAACCTATAAATATTGACTCAAACTTAAATACAAGCCAAAACTGATTATCAAATTACAAAACCAACATGATAGATAGTAGCTTACTTGTTGAACCAGAGCCATCGTAGGGGAGAGGATGATGCATATGCTCTTCCGGGGCTTCCTTATCAAGTGACCCAGCTCATGTATAAGCAGTACAGCAATGTGGTCATCCCACAACCTGTCCCCAAATAAACAACAATATTCTCCTCTAAAGCCAACTGGCATAGCTCCAAATGGTACCTTCAGAAAACATATGTACAAAACAACATAAACCACAATAAGGTCCTATTTTATTGGAAAAATACATTTTATTTAAAGGAAAGAAATTGCTAGCAAAGACAAACACAATTGGCTTGCTAGAGCTGCACTTATGTGTTCTAAAAAGTTTCTAAGAAATTATAGGATTAGAAAAAAAAAATAATAAATAAATATTTATGTGTGTGTGTGTGTTTTGAAGGGAAACCAAAAAAATTAAGAACTCAAGAAATAAGTCGGGATGGGAACTGCTATTTCAACCCATATGATTCAAAAGCTTTTTACACTTTTCACATTATTTAACCTCAGGTTTCCTTGTAGCCAAACAGAAATAGCCCCAAACCCAGTTCCACTCCATCATCATCAGCATCAACCCCACAAACACTCAAAGACAGTGTAGTGGTTGTTGTAGTAAGCACCAAACCCTGTGCTCTAGCAGTAGTAGGAACATCTTTGCCATTTGGCATTGTAGCCTCTTTATCTGCTATTGGTTTCTAAATGACAAATAAGATTATGAGAAGTTTCTAATTCCAAATTGTCCAGAATCGTATCTAGATGCTTGTACACTAGAAAAGAAAACAAATTTAACTAAATAAACAAATAAAATAAAAGTTTGTTTAGAGCACAACAATAAAGACTATGCCGATAAGCAATAACACAAATAATTATATTTAATTGATAGAAGATAATCCATCGACTACAATATTATAAGGAAAGATGCTACACACACAAACACACCAGGAGTTCTAGACAAAACTTCATTTCTAAAATCAAATTGTTTAAATGAAAAAAAAAAAAAAACACGTGTCATTTTTTTCTAAAGGGTCCAGATATTCTACTCTCCATTTGATTACACAACAACACTGAAGTGGGGGTGCAGGGGATGCATCTATTCAATTGTATTCTCCTATGGAAAATATTGTAGCAAATACTATAGATAGAACAACAAAAGTGCTAATTTTACCCTTTGGCATAACTGAACAAAAATGATGAACACACAATCAATTGCAAACTAGTCCCATAAGAAAGAGAAAAAGGTGACTTACAAAAAAATCGAAGAGAAAAAAAGTTTCCCAACTGTGCAGATTCATCAAAGTTGCCACTTTCGCTGGGATTCCTCTTTTCTCACTCACAATCAGAGTCACCTTGTCCTTGTATGCATGAATTCCCAATCCAGTTTTCAATTAGATTAGGGAACTCTGTCCACTTTGGGTGTGGTGGTTCATCATCACGGCTTTCCTTAATTTTGGTATCTTTCTCTGAATCGCCTAAATCATCATCCTCATAATAAGGAGTGATAATGCAGCTGATAGACCCAGGCTTAGTTTGATTGAGATCTTCATTGTCTTGCTCGAATATCAAACGGGCTCCGCATTTCGTAACCTCCAAGCCTGGACCGTAGGTTTCAAATGTAAGCTCAATTTGGGTGAATTCATTAGCATCCAATTCTTCTTTGTGGTGGCTTCCGAAGTGTGTTTTACAAGGAAAACATTCGAGCCAAAGATGATACAATTCAATCTTACCAAATTCCTCCGATAAAGGAAGCCACACTTGGGAAAATCGATATCCGTTGGCTTCAACGAAACACCGAAGCTTATGTGTAAATATCGTACCTCTAAAATGTTGAATATGAAGTTGGTGAAGTGGATGATGCTGGTGGAATATATAAACAGCGCACACTGGAAGACCCTTTCTAAATAACTAAAATTTGCTCAGAATTTTGTTAGTTACCCGGTTAGGGAAGAATATATAATAATAGCAACTCGAGTTTTTAAAACTCGAGATCCAAATAAAACTCGAGTTTTTAAAACTTGTTTTTAGGGTTTTTATTTGTTGATCTGGACAAAGTTGTCCACGCAGATATCGAGTTTTAAAAACTCACTTGAAGAACTCGAGTTTCTAAAACTCGAGTTCTATTTGACGTTTTTCGTTAAACCCACTTTCAGAAACACTCTTTACACAAACATAAAACCTAAAAACACTCTCAAAGAATAGCAACTCTCAGTCACACTACTGCTAAAATTTTCAAACTTCCAAAATTTCAAAATCACTCAATCTCACTCCCAAATCAGCTACCCTTGTGCTCTCAGTCTCCATGGGCTGTCTTCTGCTTTGTTTATCTTCGTCGTTCTTCAGTCTTCTGCCGTGTATCTTCGTTGTTCTTCATCTTGCTTGCTAGGTAACAGTTCTCCGTTCCTCTTTTGCTGAATTTATGTAATAGAATTAGGCTCTTTGCATGGTGGGTTACGCATTGTTAGAAATGTAAATGTTAGAACTCATCATTCTTTGATGTTGTTTGGTAATGGGTTGTTGATAATCAAAGTAGATGCTGTTTTTTTTTTTTTTTTTTTTTGAATTGTTTGCTGGTGGAGATTTTTACTGACCCACGTTTCTATAATTTATGACTTGGTCTTTGGGTAAGTGATATAAATATGTTACATGGGGATGTGATTAAGAAAATTTGTTAAATTTCGTACTATAGACCTTAAGGAAAAGACAAGTTGATAAGTAATCTGGTTTTGTTTAGAATGATCAATGAGGAAGAAGCTTAATAAAATAAAATAAATAATAAAAAAAAAAAAGCTCCTCCACGCATGTGCAATTGAAGCACAGACCCATGTATCTGTATGGATTGGCTGACATTCAAAACGTCAATTGAGGCCAAACTTTTGTAGGATTCGCACTGCAAAGAGCCCAATAGTAATTATATATTATATTTTGAATCCATAGTGTTTGATAAAATCCTTGAAAGAAAATTTATAAATTTTATTTCTGACTTGACAATTCTATTAATCGTATTTGTTTGTTTTGTATTTTGTTGGGGATTAGAAACAGTGAAATTGGGAAAAGTTTATTAAAGCACTTGCATATACTTAGCTTGTGTTCATTTTTTCCCCATGTTATATGCTAAGTAATCAGTGTTGTTTGGTTCTCAAGGATTGGTTGGTCTCATTGTGTTTTCTTTATTGTTGCTCATGCCAATCTTGGTTCTATGGTGTATCAACCTCTAACTAACATGAGTGAAAAAAATTAACATAGGCTACGGGTAAGAAAGTTTTTATTATTTTTAAGTGAATAATTTGACAGCAAATTTTGGATTAAGGATTATTTGACAATAAATTTTTAAAATAATCACCACAATCTACCCATATTTTATATGTCCTACTTAATGACAAAAACTCAATTGCCAAAAATAAAAAAACAAAGAAATAAGCAAAGAGAACCACAAAGGTACAAATTAAGAACTAAGTGGGCAGAATAAATGATGTGGTGTCTTCATTATTTGAAGGTTAGCTTAGAATCTATATAAACTTAGAATCTCTTTCTATGAAAACCTGTCTGCTTCTTGGTATTAAAAGAAAATTGTTAAATATGTTTTACAGGTACACCTTTATAAAATATGTTAAACCATGTCTAGCACAACCATCATTGAAATGACTTACTTTTTTCATTTCATTGTACCATTGCTTGGGTATCATGGCCCAAGAGAGCCTTAAGAAAATCAAATTGTGTTTTTTGCTTTGCCTAGACATGAATCACTAAGCGACCTTGACACTGCTATAGTTAAACTACTATTGAAGATGCTTGATAAAATCAATGCCTTGGTTAGACATTTCATATGACAAGGGATAGGTTCAAGGAGTCTGATATGCACAACGGTTGCGGTTAATTGCTTATCACTCTTCTCCTCCTTATTGTATTATGTACCAACTTTTGGCTGATGCATGGGGGGTTTGCTACCCCAGACGTTGTATTTCCTAGCTTTTGTTTAATTCAAGTTCCGGTTGACCGAAAAAAAAAAAAATAATAAATAGAGAAAAAATTCTTTCACCTTGTCTCTCTATGTGAGTCATTTTATTTTCATGGGTGATGTCTCTGAAGCAGAAACTTATCAAAAAATAAAAAAATAAAAAAAAGAAGAGATTAGTAATTTAGTATCTTGACCAATTTGCAAGACTTGACCAATTTCCAACACAAATCAAGCATGACTGTAAGACTTGACCAATTTGCAAGATTTTAGGTTGGAGAAAAGCATTTTTGCATGTTGAGGTATGTTTGTTTTGCTTAGGTTGAGATTAGTAGGTCTTATTTTTATGATGTATACGTGTGTGTGCTGGTTCTCAATCTGAGTTGATAGGGCTTGTATCTATGTGATGTGTGTGTGTTGTGTCTATTTGAGTTGTTGTATTTGTATTTGTGTGATTTATTCATGAGATGATCAATTTTGCTCTATTTTTAAATATCTATTGTGGTTGTGCTAATAAGGATTGTTTTTTTGAATATCTATTTTTAAATATCTACATGTGTGAGGACCCTTGTACACGGTGACCATCCATAGTCCCTGGAGATTGGGCTTCATGACTGCGCAGACATACACCTGCATGACTCATCCACGCATTTTGCACAAAGTTTTGTTATGGTTGACCTACTGATCAAAAAATGTTTGTTTTCCTTGAGGGCACAAACTGTTAATACACGCTGCACCTCCCTTTTATTGGCAAAAGTCAAGCCTTTGCACAAATTCATCCCCTCTCTCCAAGTAGACACAAATGGTGTCTCAATATGTGAAGGATCAACCATATTTTCCCAAGTATTTGCAGAAAATGACAAGGCAGGAGGTGTGTAGGTAGGGATTGTGTCCGTAATGTTTTGGACACTAAGAACATTGTCTGCATCAGGTTCATTACCGTCCAATGTCTGATCATCATCAATGTCCCTCTCAAAGTCCCTAAAGTCCCCTCTCTCAATCCTGTCTTCAATCTCATCAATCTCATCTCTACAGACAAAATCTTCACCGTCAATGTCAGTACTCTCATCAACATAGTCGTCGTCATCATCCTCATCCTCATCCTCATCATCATTCTCATCCTCATCCTCATCCTCATCCTCATCATCATCAGCATGAACAACATCGGCATGCACATCATCATGCTCTACATGTGTAAAATACTCATATTGAGCATCTGGAACTGTAGCCTGTAAACTTGTTTCTGTTTCTTGGATTTCCTCGATACCAACTTCTGCACGCGGCTTCAACTGTATGTACAACTCAATATTAGTTACTTCAGATATTCTCTCCAACTTGTCAATCATGATCTTCACATGTTTGTTTGTTTCTATCGCCATATACTTGTAATTAATTCGGTGCTTCAGGATTTCATTTGGCATACGATAAGTAATTTGTACGTTGTGCACAGCAAGATTCTCACACAACTCTTCCATAACCATCATCTTCAATTCGTCAAGAGTCTTCAACCTACGATCAATTTGGGTATAATAGCTCTTTATACCCGGCCCTTCAAATGGCAATCCCTTGTTCGCATTGGCATTCTTCAGTGGACCACCGTGGTATAGGATTATATCAATTTCAGGCATTGTGAACCTGTTAAAGTCACGTTACTATGTTAGTTAAAAAACATTTTGAAGTTCCCTGATGTGTACAGAAGATGTGTACAAAGGTTCACCTAAAGACCACATTTAAGATTCATCTTGTCTAGAAAATCTATTTATAAACCAAAAAAATGAGAATGCAGCCAAAAGCAAGCAAGCAAACATTCACTCATACTACTATCATTTTGTTCTCTACAAATCACCCATGTTATACGTAGAGTAGCATTCCATATTGATCCGTTACTTTGCCCTCCAAACATAAGGAACAAATCATTAACCTTTGAAGGTATCACCCACTCAAAATAAAGAAAAGGTAAAAGACTAAAAATCTCTAGCAATAAAACAATAAAGCCTTAGATATTCAACTAATTTGCCACTAGCTTTACACATACAACACCAATCCACAAGGATCGTATTCCTTTTGATGGAAGAACATTTTGCAAGGTGACAATAATAAATGAACATAGTCTTGCTGAAAACTTTGCATATAACAGCTTCCCACACACTCCATGGATAAGAAGGATGAGTAAATTTAGATTAAATCTCACAATACCTTTGTACACAACTTTACCAACCACAAAAATAAGTTTTTGACAATCACAAACTTACCCACACCCATAGACAACTAATACCCAAATACAATAACAATCAAATCAAAAAACCCTTACCTGAGATATGAAATTGTTGAGAGGGAAGAGCAGTGAGAGAGAGGCAGTGTGGTGAGTGAGTGAGAGGCAATGTGGTGAGTGAGAGAGTGAGAGGCAATGTGGTGAGTGAGAGAGTGAGAGTTCTGGGCGAGCTCAGGCTGTGTAAGTGTTAAAATTTTTATGCTCTGTTTTTCAGACTAAGGAGTTATATTTAGAAAACTCAAGTCTTCAAGACTCGAGATCTATGCTAATAAACAAATAAAAGTTATTTTAAAAAAACTCGAGTCTTTAAGACTTGAGTTTTTTAGTTCTATTTTCAAAAAAACTCGAGTCTTTAAGACTCGAGTTTTGTTATATAGAACTCGAGTCTTAAAGACTCGAGATCCAAGTGGACAACTTAGTCCAGCTCACCAATTGATCCGGGACGCGGTGGAGTGAGATAAAAAAGAGTATCTCGAGTTTCTAAAACTCGAGATGCCTAGTTTCCTTTATAGTTTCAAGCGTTGTCTAACTAACCAAATACTGCTCTTAACCGCAGTTATTCTGCACATTTCCCCGCGCACACTGCGATTCCCATAAATTTGCTACTGAATAATAAATGTGAAGGCACTTGCAGATTCACTTGTAGTGTTATATTTGCCTAATATGAAACTAAACTTTATAAGTTTCAAATTTATTATTCAAATTTCTCATCTCTTAAGGAATAAGGAGATTATCAATATAATAAAAACTCATCTCAAAATTATAATGTTATTTTAACCAAAATTAAAATGAAACCAAAGAAATAAAAAATGGACTTTATAATAATTTATTACTCAAAAAATTAGTAGGTATATTCAAACTCATAGCCATGTAGATTGCTTTTATATAAATGCAAATTCTAATTTCCAAAAAAACTAAGTATTAACCAAAACTAAAATTCAACCAAAGCTACAAAAGAGAGAGAGAAGACTTTGTGACGTAAAATTTTAAAAATACAATACCAAAACATATATTATAAAAAACCATCAACCTTAATCAGAGTTCTAAGAAAGAACAATAATCCATCGAGAGAGAGAGAGAGAGAGAGAGAGAGCACTCACAGTTTTTTCGAAGGAAAAATATGGTTTGAATGAGAAAAATAATATCAAATTTATACAAAAATGAAATGGGGGAGAAGAAGAGTCAAAATATAAGGAAAAAAAATGATGAAGTGTAACGGTAAAGTAGAGAGTACCCCGCATGATTTTGTCTTACCCCATTCTCGCCCTACCCCACCCTGCATGACGGGCAAAACTTTCTCACCCCATCCCCGCCCCTTGGGGCCCCGCGAAGCCCTACCCCACCCCTTAAAACTCTACTTTTTGTTAATTTTCCCTACAACTAGTACAATTTACAACTAAAATATACTTGAAATTACATTGATAAAAATATACTTGAAATTACAACTAAATTTATCCCATCAAATCAAATAAATTTTTAGAAAAAATTGAATAATATATCCAAGTGTTTAACAAGACAATCATAAAAAAAATAAAATAAAATAAAAAAATCTCATAGTATAACACATAACAAAATAAAGGCAGAGAACCACATTATGTAGAATAAAATAAGCTAATATTGATATGTTTGTTTAAATAGTAGGGTATTAGGGTATAAAAAGTTTACAATTATAATCCTTAGCAATGCGGGGCAGGGACGAGGAGGGGCAGGGCAGGGCAGGGTGGGTCTAAAAAGTTTAAACCCATCTCCGCCCCTCCTCGTGGTGTGGGGCTAAAATCGTGCCCCATCCCCGCCCTAGCACCTTTGTGGGGCGGGTAAAACCTGCGCAGGGCGAAGTGGGGAGGGGCGGGTTAAGCGGAGCATGGAAAATTGCCATCCCTAAACCTACTATGCCCACCAAGCGTTTTAGGGGATTCACGAAGAACAATTTCTTGACCCATTTTTTTGTAGCAAATCATGCATCCACAAATTTCTATCGTCATCAATAGTTATGTGAGATTTTTCCATAAAGAACACTAATATTGTAGTCCGGATAGTAACCAAAACCTTCAATTATATCTCTAATGCAATCATTGTTCTCTCCTTTGAAAAAACATGCAATATCTGAAAACAATTTTTGCTGCGTATCCATTAGCCCATCATAACTTATTTGAAGTATATCCAAAATGTTTTCATTAGGTTCTGCTTCTAGTTTTTGTAAGGAATTTTCCCATTCATTAATCTTCTTATCAACCATAAATTTCTTAGACAAATCCATTCATTAATCTTTCTTGACCTTTGGTGTAACACATAAATTTCTTAGACAAATCCATATAGTTTTCTTCAAGATGAGGTTTCTTAAAAGCTCTCCAACTAAAAAGCTGCAAGGCATCATCTTTATTCAACCTCTTAATTGTATATATATCATTTACACCACATCTTCTCAACAAATGGCTATCATTCACACCAATCATGCCTCCCAACTAATGCTTTTAGTTGTTCATCTCCATCCACATCATCAAGGACAATCAAAACATTTTTATTATGTAGTATAGTCCCTATAACATCGATTCCCTCATAAAAATTCCATATATCTATTTCGCTTTCCATGAGGATTGTAGATAGACGCTGCTTTTGTAAAAAATCTAGACCTTGATTTTTAGTTTTTTCTTTAACATTTGCAATAAAGCTGCTTGCTTCAAAATTAACAGAAATTCTTTTATAAATTTTTTTTGCAAGAGTTGTTTTGCCCATTCCACCCATCTTGCAAATCCCAACAAAGCAAACATCACCCAGCCCTTCACCTAAATATAAATCCAACACTTCCTTCATGCGGGAGTCTATTCCAACAAGTTCCTCGCAAACACTTGGGAATTTATGATTCAACTCACTAAATATCTTTATGAGGATTTCATGGATAACTATTGAGTCATGCTTGTAAACAAGAGAGCAAAAAAATAACTTTGTTGAGATATAGTAAAGTCACATTTAGAGACAAAACATTCACCCTAAGTACAATCTTAGGACAAAATGGGTTTTTGCCCTTTTTGGGCAAATTAAATAGCTTTATACCCCCTTTCCCAAACTAATTAGGGAAATGCCCTTCTTTTAAAACTCGATTTGTGATTAATCGAGTTAGGCCCTATAGTGGCGTTTTTAAGGAGCCTATAGTGACATTTTAAGACCCTATAGTGACCTTTTTTAACTCGACCTCAATGAAATCGAGTTATATGTAAAAAAATTTCCTATAACTCGATTTCATTGAAGTCGAGTTAAAAAGCATCACTAAAGGCTCCTTAAAACGCCACTATAGGGCTTCAGAATTTTTTTTTTTCCTAACTTGACTTATCATAAATCGAGTTTTAAAAGAAGGGCATTTCTCTAATTAGTTTGGGAAAGAAGGTATAAAGCTATTTAATTTCTCTGAAAATGGCAAAAGCCCATTTTGTCCTACAATCTTAGCTACGTTCACTAGTAAAAGGAATCTTTTAAAAGTGTAAAATAAGGCATCTTGGACCTTCTAACTTGCTTATCATAACAATTCTTAAGGAAACTAAAACTATAAAAAGGAGGCAGGCTTTATAGATTCGACAATTCATTTGTAGAACGTGGGTTAACCAATTTTGTGTCTATGTTTGTCCATAGTGGGTGATTTCGTAAGTGACTACGTTATGGTTCTTCAACCAAAGTCCAATTTGAGCTTATAATTTCCTAATTTTGTAATATGGATGAAACAAAGAAATTAATGATGGATAGAATTATTCTAAAAGAAATTCTTACTTTTCCTTTAAATCCCATCCAGCGAGATCACCAATTTTTGTCAAAGCAACTTTCCACATTTGTACATTCCTTATGTTATCAAGGAGGCGCTCTTCATGTTTAGCAAAGGCATTTGCAAAACTCCCCCTTTGATGACGCACATCATTAGGATCTATGTAGTGGAAAACTGGCAGAACTACCAACCTCATCTTCTCCATGCACTCAACAATCTTGGCTAGTTAATCAAGCACCACCTCCAAGAGGCATAGTCTTTTGAGAGAATAATATAAGGTTGAATTTAATCAACCATCCTGTTGGTTTTATTCTATGCCAAATTTTCTTGTATTTTAGTATTTAGTAACCTTGTATTTAGGTGGGAACCTTGTAAGGGTAATAAGTGAGAGAGTGTGAAGAAATGTTTAAGATTGTGCAAAGAAATAGGGACTCGCGACTGGATCTCGTGGGTGGCTTGCGGCTTGCAAGCCGCTAGAAGTTGCACACGTACCAAGCATGCCAGAAGCTGAAGAGTCGCGCCAGCTGTTGCACTACAGGACAAAAGTCCTAGGTTGGCCAGGCCGTTAGCTCATGGCTTGAACTCGCGACTCAACCCAGTCGCGAGGTCAAGTTGCCAGAACACCTTGTTTGGGAAAAACTAACATTTCACATTCCATTCTCACCCTAGTATAAATACCCATCATTCCCACGAAATGTAGAGAGCTTCCAGAGAGAATTTTGAGAGAGAAACCTTAGAGAAAACAAGATTGCCTCATCCACAATCTTCATCCAAGAGACTCTTCAAATTCCTCTACTCTCTTCCTCTCCATTGATACATCCTTGAGAGGTTTTTGACCAAATCATTTTCTCACCATACCCACATTTGTGAGAAGGTCTTTTGGTGCTAAGAGAAGCAGTTTGGAAAGGACCAATGATTATTGGTTGATGCTATGGTTTATAGCGGAATCGGGTAAGCTAGAGAAGAAAAAGGTTCGGCGCAACCTCGTTGTAGCAAGAAGCTTGGAGGGCTTAGGTACCTGGGTAGATTAGGCTTGGAGGGTCTATTGTTGTTCATGTATCCTAACTACATTTTCTACTGTATTATTGACCGCTTGGAGGGCGGCGGAGAGGTTTTACGCCAAGGGCTTCAGTTTCCTCTTCGATAATACATCGTGTGTTGTCCTTGTGTTTGCATCTCTCTTCCCTTTATCTTTACCATTTAATTACTGTCATGTTTGTGATTATTTATGGTTTAGATTGTTTATCAATTCTGTTTTAACCTTGTTATCATTTTCCACACATACATTGTTTGATATAGAGCTTGAATTGGTAATTTGTTATTTGGGGGTCTAAACATTCATAGTGTTTTCAACACTATTTGAACTTTCAAATAACAATAGCAACTCTTGATTCTTCTATTGCTTACAAGAGTTCTAAAGTATTGATTGATCCCTACTTGAGTTTTTCATCAACCCTAAAAGTGGATATGCTTTTTTGTTTCAAACCAGCATATGGATCATCCATAAAATAAGTGTTCTCACCTTTGAAACTGAGAAACACATCATGTGCCCACCTAGGGGTAGAAGAAGAAGATGGTAATGATAAAGTAAAAGCTATGAGAGAAATGGATGAGCTTGAATAGTGAGTGCATTTAGTTTACAGACACAGAAAATTGTAGGTGTGATTGAAGAAAGCTTGTTGAAATAACCCTGGGCAGTGGAGTGGACTGTGGAATGTAGGTAAGTGAGACAAATTATGGTTCGGGCATTCATGAATCATAAGTCAACAATTCATTTTTTTTTTTATGAACAGAAAATTTTATTACCAAACACAAAGAACAAGGACTAAACAGCAACTACAACATTGAGATGTTCTGAATTAATTACATCCATAAAAGGGCTAGGAGCATAATCCTGACCAAAACACCTAGACAAATTTTTCCCAAGGCCAAGAAGCTAATACATGGGTTGCTTTGTTTGATTCTCTCGGACTCCACCTAAAAACAAATTGATGGCCACGGAATGCCCATGAAAGAGTATCGGCAGTTATAGTTGAGATTCTCAAGGGCACGGCATTAGTGGGGGCTTTAAGAGCTTTAATACATGCTTTGGCATCGCTCTCAACCACAACATTCTCAAAATCACGATTAACCGCTACATGAGTTGCCAAATTAATGGCTTCAGCCTCTGCTTGGAGAGGGAGGTTGGTTTTCACCCATTTAGACAGGGAGAAAATCAGGTCACCTCTCCAATCTCTCGCCACAATGGCAATAAATGAATGTTCCAGCCCCACCATCGCATCACAGTTTATCTTTACAGCTCCTTGCTCAGGCCTATTCCAAGAATAAACAAATGGTTTAGGTGACCCTAGGGGGACATCAATGAGCACAGCAGAGTGTTCATTAATTTCTTTCAAGATTATTTGTAGACTTTTATCTGGGGAAAACTTAATTCCTTTTGTGAACAGCTTGATTTCTAGCAAACCAAAGTTGCTCTAACACCAAAGCCCCAAATAAAAGGAAATCCTTCTTTTCAGAAGAGCCATGGAAAGAAACAAGGGGGGATACAAGAAAGTTTATAAACTGACCTGGATTAGAAAACTGCATTGCATCCGGTCTGTAACCCCAAACATTACCAACCCATAAAGATCTGGCTGCATGACAAAAGACAAAGAGATGTAAAGAAGATTCAGGTGATGCATCACATAGAGGACAGTAGGGATCCATGGATGGAAAGAATCTTATCAATTTTTCCTTGGTGGGAAGAATATCTGAGGCAACTCTCCATAAGACCATCTTAAGTCTATCATGTATTTTTGATTTCCAGATTTTTGACTTCACCTGGTTAGTCTCAATGGAATCAGATAGAGCTAGAATTTCTTTGTTAGCTGACTTCACTGAGAGTATTCCATTATGGGATTTCAGCCATAACCAATTATCCTCCCTTTGGCTCACTTTGATTGGAATTTTCTTGATAGCCTTGGCTAAGTCTTTAGTGAATAATTCATAGAGTTTCGACTTGTCCCACCTTGACTTATCTGGAGTTAGAAGTTATGATACCACCAAGCAACTAGATTGATTTTCAGGTGACAAAGTTAACGGTTTATAATTTGATAGGTTTGGGACCCAAGGATCTTCCCACATGAGAATACTTTCCCCATTATAGACTTGCTTACAAGCTCCAACCACAAGAATATGCCTAGCAGATTCCACACTCTTCCATGCCCAAGAAGCCTTTTTGGATGATTCAGCATTGAGCCAATTTCTTCTCACCTTGTATTTGGCAATAAGTGCTTGCACACATGGTCTGTTGGACTAATTTAAAATGCACCAAGCAACTTTGGAGAGGAGGGCCATATTGATATCAGAGAAGTGCCTAAACCCAAGGCCACCCAAATTTTTTGGTTGGCATAAATTGTCCCAAGCTAGAGGAGTAAAATAACGGATTGAGTTCTTTGATGGGCTCCACCAGAATTTTTTAGTGTGCTGTCCATCTCCTCACATAAACATTTTGGAATGAGAAAACTTGACATAGTGTATAGCGGAGTAGCCAAGGCTACAGTTTTCACTAGAGTTGCTCTTACCATCCAAGACAAAGATTTGCTCTTCCAACTACTTGCCTTAGATTCAAGATTTTCTTTGAGATAAACAAAATCCTTCTTCTTGCTGCTTAAACGGAATAAAGGAACTCCCAAATATTTAGTACCTTGGGATAACTTCTTTAATCCTCTTTGATTCCTGAGCTGGTTCAGAAATTGAGAATGAACCCCTTTTGAAGCAAAGACTCCTGATTTCTCTAAATTGATTTGTTGGCCTGACCACTCACAATATTTTCCCAGGATGTTCATAATCTCATTGATCTCTGAATGTTTTTCCTTGCAAACCAATAAAACATCGTCTGCATAGAGGAGTTTTGAGATTCCAGGTAGAGAAGGGGCAATCTTAATGCCATTGATAAATCTTTGAGCTGAGCTTCTATTGATCATTCTGGCTAGCACTTCGCTCCCAATAATGAAAAGATAAGGGGATAGGGGATCCCCTTGTCTTAGGACTCTCGAAGGATTGATGCTTGGGCCCTTTCCCCCATTTAGCAAAAGAGTGAAACTCACAGTAGAGATACATTGGTATATGAGATTAATAAACTTCTGACGAAAACCAAAATTTTTTAATACCTGAATTAGGAAAGGCCACTCCAATCTAATATAAGCCTTTTGAAAGTCTAACTTCAAACCCACAAACCCCTGTTTCTTCTTAGTGGTGGAGAAAGAGTGCACTACTTCTTGGGCCAACAAAACATTCTCAGCTATATTTCTGCTAGGGACAAAGGATACTTGTGCAAGGTCTATTAGTTTATCCAACAACGGTCGTAATCTTGCCACCAAAATTCTTGAAATAACTTTGTAACAAAAATAGCATAAGCTGATAGGTCTGAAATGCCCAAAGTTATTAGCACGTTGAACCTTTGCGATTAGGGTGATGAAGGTCTTGTTCATATCCTTTAGTAGCCATCCATCTCTAAAAAAGCTTTGAACTATTTGTATGAGCTGGTTCCTAACAATATGCCAAAATTTATTGAAAAATAATTCAGGCATACCATCTAGCCTTGGGGCTTTTAGAGGGTTCAATTCATCTTCTATGTGCAAGTGGCCCTCCTCATCTTCCAGGTATCTTCCTGGCCCAACAAGTACGTAAATTTAAAAGTAAATTGTTAAACTATATTATTTGGTTTTTAATGGGGGACAGGCATATCGAATTTATGTGCATTGCATGTGGTGGGTTTGTGAGAGTGAGAAGATGCATAGTATTGGTGGGGTTCGTGTATGACTCTTTTTTTTTTTTTTTTTGGGCTAAATGAACGACTCTTTATTGAAAGAGTGAATGTCTTTTTGTCCTAACTAGGTACTAGGATACTTTAATTTACATCAAAAAAAAAAAAAATAGGATACTTTAATAAGTTAATATTAATAATGATCATTCACATTATTAGAATAAGATAATATTTATTGTCTAAATCTAATTCAGCAGCCAAGAATCTTGTAGCTCGATTAGTTGACACTTGATAATGTTTTCAATAGTGATATCCTTGATTCAAATCCTCTCTCTCCCAACTATAAAATTATCAAAAAATCTCATCCCATAATATTAGATACTTTTGTCAAAGCAACTCTCTATTAGTACACATCCTTTGTGTATTTATTTTTCAAAACATTCTTCATGCAGTGGCAGCTCAAGACCTAGCGTAAGGACACTGTTTATTAAAAAAAAAATGTTCTACTTACTTTATAAAAAAAGCACTACTCCATTATAAACAGCCAAAAATTGTAGAGTAATGCTATGGATATACAACTTTTATTACGTAGTGTTTACAAATTGATGTGTCACAATCACAATAAATAAATAAATAAATCATATAGTTATTTATTAGGTGGTTGAAATCTACCAATCACATAAATTGTCACATAAATTTGTATGTTTTACACAATAAATTTTTGGAAAATGCTAACGGATACTCTTAAGGCAATGGTTAACAATATATTTAAAGAAAGTTTTTATAGAAAAAAAAACAATTAATGTTTTGACACCTTTTTCCATCTATATATTACTAAAAGCTAAAGCGTAGCAATTAATGTTGCTATGCTCACATTGAGCCACGTCAGCAACCATGTCATTCCCAACCTCTTTTTTGAAATTTTCATTCAATTTTAAAATAGTTTTTACCAATTTTAAAATACTAATAAAACTAAAATTATTTACAGCCTTATCTCCACTTTAAAGTCTACTTCTTATACATTTAATTCCTCTATAAAGCCCAAGCCCAAACCCAAAGCCTTTTCAACTAAATCCCTTTGTCAAACCTAATTTTTTTCACGGTTACAACATAAACCCAAGCCTGACTTTTGTGTTTCACAGTTTCAAATTTAATCGGCAAACCTTTCTATCTCCCCACGTTTTGGTCTACCGTGTTTATGGTTTGAGAAAAACAACCCTTCATCAGCGTTTCAATTTTCCAACGGTTACAATTCTTCAACGGCAACCCTTCAACTTGCTAGCGCAAGCCTGTAATGGCAGTCTCTCTGTCTTCCCTCCTTCCTCTTTATAAACATCAAAACAAAAAACTGCCTGGAGAAAACATACGTATAGCGTAGGAAGAGAAAGAAAGAGAATGAGAAATTTGAGGGCACTACTACCGTAAAGTAAGCACCCCGTTCAGGCTGACATCCCACAACTGCAACTAGTACCGGTATTCTTTGATTGTACATATATACTATCAAGTCTCAATCCCTAAATCTTGGTTTAGAAGAGAAAGATAGTGAAAAGGAAGAAGGATATCGACCTTCTATCTCCTTGATGAAAAGGTCAGAAAATATTTTAAAACTACTTTACTTGATTATTCAAAACCTGAATTTAATCTGAAAATTAAATTCAAATTCTTTGCATTTTGTGCTACTTTGTTGTAAGCACAGAATGGATCACATTATGTTGTACTATGTCAAAAACTGAGTGAAAATATGTAATTAGACTATAAAAAGGTTTTATGGGCAGCCAACTTTAGTGCCTAACGGCTGTAGACAAAACTCTAGGCTTATTCTATTTTTTTTTTTTTTTTTTTTTTGAAGAGTCTGTCTTTCAACTTCCAAATTTGAAACTAACCGTTTTTTCTTTTTTCTTTTTTTCCTTTTTTCAAATGTTGAAGATTGTACTTTAGAGGTTTGTGTTATCTGCTCCCTCTAAGTGTTCGTGGAAATGCCTAGGCAAAACTTTCTGTCATTTAGGAATTATAAGGGAAAAAATCTTATAGTTTTCTATCCTTTCTTAAAGTTATTTTGTATCTAAACTTCACTAAATCCACCAATGATATCTTAACTACAAAGTGAGTCCCAAGCATTATTTATGTTAAATAGCAAACTGGAGTAGTTTGAATCACACTTTAGCATTGAATATGTTCAATTTATATTTTAACAATTTTTGCAATCATTGTTCCCCGTTTTGGCAATCTATCTAACAATAGATATTCCTCTATACACTCTTATGCAGGGTAAGACATGAGTGCATTGTCATTATCAGTCCATGCTCTACTATTATGTCTTCTGGTGCAACCATGGATTTCTTTTCCGTGGAACATGTCACTTCTGAAACTGATTGGCTGATCTGCAATCAATGACTATCGATTATTCTTCTAAGGGTACCTGCTCTTATTTTCTTCTTCTTCTTTTTTTTTTTTTCCTCTGTTTTGCAGTCATACCTTTTTTTTTTGCTTAGTTTCAATAATTTCTGAGTTTGATTATTAAATTTTTTGGCCCTTTGGAAGTTCTAATATCTGAGATTTTAGTTTTCTTTTTTCTTTTTTTTGTTTTATTTTGGTGTTAAAAGTTAAATCTTTCAAAAAATTTGTAACCTACATGATTATCTAACTTATGTTAAATCTTTTGAATTGTGGTTTATCTTCTCAATCTTGTGTTTTTTGGTTACAAATGCAAGATTGTCTGAAAATTTGTAGCTTCAAATTCTGTTTGGTTGTTTTGAAAATGGACAAAAAGGAGATGAATTTAATTTGAGTCCTATGTTTTATTTTTCTTTTTGCGGTTGTTTCCTTCATGGTATATAATCATTCATAACCAAATGTAGCAGATGGGTTATTTTGTCAGATTTATGCTGGTACATACATTCCATATTTGCTTCTGTTTGTGGGTATTTGAATTTTGGGCTATGGAAGCATTATTTACTTACTAATGGTTGTGAGGTCTAAATGGTTTTGATTGTACACTTCTTTCTTACTTTTGTTGTTGGTGGTATCTTAAGTGAATTTTAATTTTGATTTTTTTAATATGTGAGATGCACCTTCCTCATAATTAACATCTAGAACTTAGTTGCTCTTATGATGATCCATAACTTTGGATGTATAGATTCACACAATTGAAATTTAATTGTAAGGAGAGTAATTATTAAATTAACAACACTGTGTAGCTTTGTAAAGGGTGAATCTCTTTATTAATTTGTAATTGAGTGAAAATCCATAACTTCATATATATATATATATATATATATACATTCACACACAATTGGATTTGTTGGTCACAAGAATTTTTTAAATGAGATCAATTTTGCGTGACTTTTGTATAGGTTGAATCTATATTGAGGTGTAGTTTAAAGAAAATAATTGATTACATAAGTTTAGGATTTTAGCCAGAATTTATGCGCTTCTCATAAATTCTGAGCTATACATTTGCTTGATGAACAATGAGTGTGGTATATGCATTTTCAAAGTTATCTATAGTGAATAGAACTTTTCTTTTTAAAATAATTTTGCTTCTATATTGATTACTCAATCTTACCTAACGCATGCTTATTATGATGGAGGATTCATTGTTGCTCAACAATGGACTACAATTTAAGGGCTGCAATATATGCTTTAGATAATCTTTAGAAAAATACACTTCATTTTATTAATGAAAACTTCAAATAATTAATTGCTGTGCATACTATATGCTTTTAACAATGCTAATGCATAATTCTTCCATTGCATCTTTGTCATTCTTCCATTTATCTTGATCAAATGTTACAACAAATGATTATATATGCTAGGTGTTAAATAAAAGGCCTAAATATGTATTTTGATTCCTTGTACTCCTCTAAACTTATCTTCTTTTGTTTCTGTTTAGCTTAGAGGTTATATACCACATTTGGACGTTAAGATAGATTAAGAAAGCAGACAAAATCAATCTTGATTAACTTCCGAAGTTTTTTAGGATGTAGTGAAATTTTCTCATTTTAGCAATTAAACAGATATTTTGAGGAAGAGTTAGGAAAAGATATTAGGTTTTATTCATGGTGTTTTCATGATCAAAGAAATTTGAATAAGTTCTACTTTTTGAAATGAAATAATTAATTTTGAAAGCTTATATCCACTTACTGTTTTAGTTATTAATTTCTCAAAAGGTTAGAAAGAGAGATTTGTTTCTTCAAGATTCCAACTTTGTTTTTTCAATAAAGCTTCTTCAAATGCAAAAACATAAAAACACTTTTTATTTTTTTTTATTTTTTATAATTTGTGATTCCTTTGGCTAATGTTATATATATATATATATATATATATATATACTTTCTTAAGATTGTGGTTGTTGGGTACAAAGCCTGAGCCGAATCTTACAGGATGCCTCTCATTTCTCAAATTGGGATACAACCATCAGATTGAACTGAATGTTCTTCCAGTGAAGTGTACAAGGGTATAATGTAATTTACTACAAAACATGAGTTTAATTATAGAATCTATGGAGAAGAAGAGTTTAGCTTGACATCTAGATGAATATCAAAATAGAAACTTCACAAGTTCCTTTATACAACCCAACGGTACTTAAAGCCCCTAAAAATTATTTTACCTTAAGGCTACAATTAACAATAGGAAAATGACAAGTATTGTTGTCAAGTATAATGCACGACTTATTAAACCATACTTAAATTATTTTTTGAGAAGACAAACCATATAATCACTTCAAGTGATTATAACCAAACTTTGTCCACAGTATTTTGTATTCTAATTTCTTAATACATTTCTCCTCAATAGGTTCTATTGACAACCTGTAAAACTACAATGGAAAAGATTTTCATATTCAATTGAAAAAGAAAATAACGTAATGTTTCTTTAGATTTGTGTTGAATAAGAAAATAATCCAATGTTTCTTTAGGTATTATCAATAATTATACCGTGCATCGCACGGGTTAGCAACTAGTTCCTATAAAAGTGGTGTCAAAATTTTCCTAAAATGAATTGTTAACCATTGCCCTAAAGGCACCTGTTAGCATGGCCCTAAATTTTTAAGTATCTTTAGCATGTTCCATAAATATATGATTATAAGTGGTTAACAAATGGTTGTGCACTATTTTTCATACCTCCAAAAAATTCTCTAAAATATTAGATTAATAGAAACTTAACCCAATTGAAAACCATAAGTTTGTTTGGAAAAAAAAATGTTTTGAAATTTTAATTTTTGTAAACTAATATTTTACATGGTAGATTACTAGATTGATAACGTTAGCAACCTAGTCTCTGACATAGTCATGTACCAAACAATCTCCAAGGAAGCCACTATAAACTTACTAAGTTTCACTATATTGTATCATGTACCGAGTAATTCCCCTCTTTCCGCATTGTAGAAATGTGACTTTTTTTTGGGGGGGAGAAACAAGAGGTGTGACTTTTAGATGAACAAATTGAGCTTGTTTGACGAGTGTGAAAAGCATAAATGCTTTGAAAGAGTGAATGTCTTTTTGTCGTATCTTGTTGTGTCCCCATATGTGTGTGTGTGTGTGTGGGGGGGGGGGGGGGGGGGGGGCAATAAGATACTTTAATAATGATCATTCACATTGTGATGGGCAAAAATAAAGCAAGCTAACTTTAACCTCACACAATTAATTTATAGAGATGGGGTGCCAAATCAACCTTGGTTACCCTTATTAGAGTGAGTTAATCTTGAGATGAGAGAATAAATACTTGGAGTAAATTTAAGACAAGGAAATTGAATAACACTAGTCTTGGATTGATTAAGTTATGTTCCTTGGGAATGGTCCGAGGTATAGGTTTACACTTGTTCTTGGATTACAATGATGTTACTTTCTCTTTTTCTCCCCTTAGATGTTTCATCCCCTTTTTTACAGAGGCCTTTCTGCCTTATATAGTCAACCAAGTTGTATCTTGGCCTTCCATTTGGAGGGCTAGGGTTTATTTTCCTTGACACTTGTCCCATCAAGGTCTTACTAGAAAGTTTCTACATCAGGCTGTGAGCTTTGATGACACTGTTTAGGGGTTATTTCTTCATTAATGCGGCCAACTAAGTGGGTTCAAAGCATTGAATGTGGAGGTGATGGATGCTTTATCTACATTCTTCCCTTTCTTGCTTAAAGACCAACTTTGCCTCTCTTCCCCGATTCATGTCCAATGGTCTTCAATATTGGACTTCGGCCCTTCCAAGGACGTGTTCGTATCCTCAAGGTCCTTGGGTATTTTAGTTTCTTTGGGCTTGTGGTTGAGTCATCGTATTTGCCTTAAGGATTCATTGATAGTATTTTCCTAGGTGGGTTCTTTTAGCATTGGTCTCTTCTCATTCATTCTAGTCCTCGGCTTCTCATCCTCCTACACACATTATTCCAATAAAATAGTACTTATTATCTACAGCGAAAATCTAATTTAATGGCCAAGAATATTGTAGTTCAATTTTTTGGCACTTGATACTGTTTCCAATAGTGACATCCATGATTCAAATCCCCCTCCCTCAATTAAAACAAAGAAAATGTGTATTAATAGAGATATTTTGAATCAAAATATCTCATCACATAATACCAGCAACTTTTGCCAAAGCAACTCTCTATTAATACACATCCTCTTTGTTTTTTCTTTTAAAAACTCTTCAATTCATGCAGTGGCAGCTCAAGGCCTAGCCTAACCTAAGACCCCTGTTAATTTTTAAAAAAACAACCGAAAAAAAAAAAAAAAAAAATCAATTTTCAACTCACATTTTAAAAAAGCACTACTCCATTATAAAAAGACCAAAAATTATAAAGTAATGCTATGTTATGTATATAAAACTTTTATTACATAAAGTTTACAAATTGGTGTGTCACCAATAAAAAAATTAAATTAAATTTCAATTATTAAGCAGTTAAAATTGTATGCTTTACACAATAAATTTTAAGTATCTTTGGCACGTTCCATAAATACATGACTATAAATGGTTAAAAAAGGATTGTGCACTATTTTTCTTACCTCTAAAAGATCTCTAAATTATTTGGAAGGAAATATTTTAAGACTTTAATTTTTGTAAACCAATATTTTACATGGTAGATTGTTAACGTTAGTAACTATTAGGACATATGTGAATCATGTTAGGAACATATGTCATTTAGAATTAGCTAATCCTTTGACAAAACGTACTTTACTTGTAATTGGGTAGATCTAGGACGTGTTTAATATTTCAAGGAACAAGAGTTCAAGTCAAAGTGTTAAAGCCATGCAAATCTGTCCAAGAATCAAGTGAAGAAGTGTGGATTTTAAAGCTCGATAGCTAGCTTGACAGATAGCATCTATCAAGGTTTAAAAGGGATCTTCGACTCGATGCTCGACAGTTGCTCGATAGATAACCTATCTATCCAGATTTACGAAAATCAGTTTTTCATGTCTGATTTCACACATATCATTGTATACTTGTTTAAGCTTACTTTTCTCATAACCCTAAACATATATAAGGATTATTTTAAGGGCTGTCACACTAGATGCAAGTGGATGCAACTTAATGCAAAAGTTTTTCACAAACATATTGTGACCGGAGAGATATGCTCTAGTTTATCTTTCTCTTGAAGAAGGAGTTTCATGATCTTCATCGTGTTGATGAACTGAAGAACTTTGCAGCCAACATCCTTCTCAAGTTGGTGGTTAGTCATGTACTTAGATCCGTGCATCGATTGGTTAGTCACGTATTAGGAGCCGTGCATTGAAAATGAGAGATTGTCACTATAGAATAAGTCCAATTGTGTATCGAGGTAAGAGTTCAACTGTAGGTTAGTATAAGGTACTGGGATTCCTTTACTTGTAACCACTTGTTTTGATAATAGTGGATTCTCGGGAGTGGTGACCTTAAATTCACTCGGTGGGGTTTTGCCTCGGTGATTTTCTCCATTCGTAAACAAATCACCCGTGTCAATTTTATTTTCCACTGCATTTAACTTAGTTGGTGATTTGTTTGTCCTACCACGCTTATTGCATGTGTAATTGAATCTAATTAATTTCATATGGCTAATTAATTGGTTAATTTACCAAAGAGGTTAATACATTCTTGGCCTATCAGAAACCTAGCCTCCCACATGGCCATATACCAAATAATCTCTATCTCTTTTATAACATCAATATAAAAATTTATAAAGATGGAAATATATATATATATATATATATATTCAATAAGAAATGGAGCTAAAAATCCAATAAACAAATTAGAGAAGGAAAAATTGGGGAGGTTGTTTTAGTGATCAAGGAATAAGCCACTATAAACTTACTAAGTGTTGCTATATTGTATCATGTACCAAGTAATTCCCCTCTTTCCCCGTTGTAAGAAAGGTGGTCAAGATGAGTGACTTTTAGGTGAACAAATTAAGCTTGTTTGACGCACAGTTATGAAAAGAGGATGACAAATGCTACGCTACCATTGAAGAAGCCACTATAAATATTGTATCACTATCCATCATGTACCAAAGTTTGGATTAGCGCTATATGCAAGTAATTCCCTTCTTTCCACGTTGTAGAAACATGAGCGACTCCTGAAATAATTTTCTACACTCATGACCTCGTTTTAATGGTGACTTTAATGTGAGCAAGGTTTGATGTCTCATGTCAAAGGCTATATTTCTAGTCTAAGTATTTGTTTTTGTTGAATCCACGTACAGGACTAGCTAGGCAAACCGTGATCAATTCAATTGTATTCATTTTGTAAGAGTCTTAGTTTTTCTTTAGTGTGTTTTAAGCTCCATTCTAGACCAAAGATTCAAGACAAGAAAAACAGAAATTTGTGATATCGAAACCACTTGACACCAACTCAATCGATCGAGAATCACTTATCTAAACCTATTGATGCAAAAGTTTTGACTTATCAAAATTTGTGCATGACAGAATCCACGTATGTTTCAATCAGCCTAGGGTTTAGTGGTTTTCAAGACAAGGTATAAAAGTGACCCTATGGCACATATTTCCAAACTTTGTAGAGCTGTGTGGTGTACACAATCATAGGAGATATTCGGGTACACTCTAAAGCATCAATTGGAGATCCAAATTCATGATTTTGAAGATCTGGTAATCAAGATGAAGTTATTGCATTCAATTAAAAAAGATTTGTTGGAGTTAATCTTCAAATGGGTACTTAGAAGTCATGAGTGAGTGTTCACATTCAATCGAGTTCACTTGTAGAAGAGTCAACAAATTTAGAGCTGCATGTGGTCACGTTAGTAAATAACACATGAGATAGTAATAGATTTAAAGTTAAGTCTATTGTATATATTTCAAATTTACATAGTGGAGCTATTTTCCTTATGGTTGTTAGTTAAGCCCCCAACAGTGGTTTTTACTTTGGAACTGTTATTCCATTGGTTTCCCTAGGTAACCTAATTATGTATTCATCTATTTATTTGTTGGGTTAAAATGAATTGACCCATTTGCAAATTAATTAATTGCCCAAGTTAATTAATTAGTCAAATTACATGCAATAGCGTGGTAGCACAAACAAATCACCAAATAACTAAATGCAGCGGAAAATAAATTTGACATAGGTGATTTGTTTACGAATGGGGAAAACCACCGAGGCAAAACCCCACCGGGTGAATTTAAGGTCACCACTCCCGAGAATCCACTATTATCAATCACAAGCAGTTACAAGAATAAGGAATCTTACCAAACCCTTTGGCCTATCACGAAATACCAACCTACAGTTGAACCCTTACCCCAATACCCAATTGGACTTGTATTGTAGCGGCAATCTCTTCATTCAATGCACAAATCTCAGTACGTGACTAACCAATGATGCATGGATCCCAGTATGTGACTAACTCACCAACTCGAAAAAGATTGTTGGCTACAAAGTTCTTCAATTCATCAACAATGAAGATTAGGTAGCTTCTTGGTCACAAAATCCTTGGCATAAAAACGTAGTAATTTCTACAGAGAATATGATGAACTAGAGCAATTTCTGCCTACGGCCACACAATGCATGTATTCACTTTGCATCACCGGGTGACGTTCCTTAAAATAATCCTTATATATGTCTAGGGTTGTGAGAAAAGAAACCCCACACAAATACTCAAGGATATGCGTGCAATCAGATCTGAAAAGTTTGATTTCGTAATTCTCGACAAATACAGTTTCTGTCGAGCTTTAACAGTAATTCTCGATAGAAAGGATTCTGTCAAGACTTCTGTCAAGCTTTAATGAACAACACTTCCTTCACTTGTTTCTTTGTCAGACTTGCATGGCTTCAATACTTAACTTGAACACTTATTTCTTGAAATACTAAACCTATCCTAAATCTACCCAGTTACAAGTAAAGTGCGTTTTGTCAAAGGATTAAGCAATTACATAAATATGTCCCTAACATTATTTATTTATGAAATACTGTGTATGATAATATCTGTCAAGTCTAGAACATAATTAGAATTATTTGGCTTAAAATACTAGGATGGAATACCAAGGTGCTAAAGTGGGAAGACGATGACAAATGCAATAACGGATTGGGAGTTTGTCCTTACTCCTACAGACACTTTCATAGCATCCTCACCAAAAAAAAAAAAAAAAAAGGAATTGAGCGTTCTTCTATCTTTTTTGGATAATTAATAATTTTTTACTATTACAAACAGAAACACTTTGAACAATGAGACTTCAGTTAGTCCATTACAACAAATGCATCTGGCCTGACCTATACATTAAAAGATCATCTCCCTTTGAAAACAGTGTGACATCATCCCAACCTAGTTTTACATAAAGATATGAGCCTTCAGACTAAACTACAGCATCAGATTGGTGTTAATCTTACCCAACATCTTCTTTTAAAAAAATAAAATCAATCACAAACCCAGCTACTAGCAAAACTTTTAAGTAGAAGCCATGAATGATGGAATGTGGTACACTCCAGTTATAACAGATAACACTGTTTAGGTTAGGATAGAGTTGCAGTTACTTCCTTTGAACATCATTCTAAACTTAACATCCTTTCTCATTCTCTTCACTTTGATTTCCTCTGTTTTGACCACTCCATGAATTATCGAGTTTCTCTGAGACCATATGTGATAGACATTATCACACCAAACCACTCTGCACAAGAAACTTCTAAGGCTCTTTCCTTTGACACTCGGCTACCCACATGAGTACCTATTGGACCCAAGCATCTGTCTATCATATATCATGATAACATACACATGTCTGCCCATATCCTATGTACTTTCTGAGAAGTGTACTCAGCTGAAATTTCATTAGACAATGTCACAAAACCTAACCCCCTATGACACATTTTTCTTTCATCCTAAAGCAAAATGCATCGCGATATTAGTTATGCCAATAACATATGGGCAAAACCCAAAAAGGATCTAATAATTACTAATATGTATTATATAACACAAAATATGCAATTACAATACAAAATGAGCTTACATGATGTGCAAATAACATGAAAAAACCATGCAATCAGTTACAATTAGTACCAAGAAAAGCCTCTGAGCAATTAGTAATTTTCAATTCTCGTCCCAAGATGAATTTGGCAAAACATCTCATCTGTTTCCAATTGGTGTTACCTTTAAGTGTCCATCATGTGTTCATTTTCCCTCTTGTAGTCATATCTCAAACATCTTAAATTAAACCATTACTAGTGTTGCACAATATTGAATTTTTGCTATATAGATAAGGTGGCTTTGCAAGCAAGCCCATTTTAAAACCTTGAACAAACCCAAGCTGGTTCAACAATACATTTATCACATGCTTCATAGCCATGGTTGAAGTGACTGAAATAATATTTTCATCAACTAACCATCCACACATTCTCAATTAAACTGGATAAAAATCAGCTAATTTTACCTTGGCAAGATACACATCCAAAACATAGCCAAACTATCTGAAATACAACTGCACATTATCAACACTAGCTTCAATTGGAATACATCCTAAGAAAAGCCTCTTTCCCCACTTAGCAGTTGAACTTGTCAAAGGCTTAACAGCACAGTCATTAGTAGAAGCAAAACCTACTGCCATTTCTGTACAATCATCAGCAAGTCTTCTTTACATCGAGAAGATAATAATCAATTCACAGGCATTTGACCAGTTTCATGAGCATGATCTGCAGGAGAGGTGGAGTCAACAACAATATGCACATCCCCCACCCCAAAATAAAAATAAAAATAAAAATAAAAAAACTGATAGCTTGAAAGCCAATATACTAGCATAACATTGTAAATATTTTCTAATGTACAACAAGGAAATCCATAATGACTGTAAGCAGAACTATTTGATGTCCTGCAAAATGGAGAACCAAACCAAAAATTAAGGAATAATATGGGCTAATTTAAATCTTGAGGATACATTTTCCAATGTAGGTTGAGATGCAGAGAACAGTATAAATCATGCACACGAGGTCTATCAATAAAATTCCAAATTGGGACATTGTCCCATAAAAGTGTTTGTGAACACTAGCATTGGGCCCAACATCACACAGATCATATACACAAGCAGTATGCTTCTTTCAGTTGTTACTTCCTATGACCACTTAAAATGATGTGAAGGGTTGGCAATCACATATTCTAATTTAAATTTATTTTTTGTCAGTGCCAATCTAATTCAACTATAATCTAAAAACAACAATGGTCTCGAACCTCTTAAGTTGTCTATTACCATGTTTATCCAAAGGAATAGAAAATATATGCATTTTAGCAATGTTAATCTATAAATTATTGAAGAGTGAATACCCATTTTGTAGTAAAATTTCCCTTTTTTATAAAATTCTTGAATTTCTCATCTTCAATAATCAATTTGTTGGGCTATGTGGAGCCTGTCTTGCATTCAATTAGTTTGTGATCCGATCTGACTTGGATGCATTACTGTTTTAAATGAGATATTTTGTGAGCCTTAGTTCATGAAGCAAAGGCCTGGGCCAGCAAGATCATTTTTGGCTTGTTTTGGACCCATTGTTTGGGGTATATATTTTTCGCTTCAAAATTATGGGTGCCTACATCATTGTACTATAGCACCTCTGTATATTTCTCTTTGACATGGTGAAAATCACAGCAACTTCGTGGATGTAGGCATATTGCCATACCACATAAATCTTTGTGTAGTGTGGTTGTTCTTTTTTTTTTTTTTTTTTTTTTCTCTAATTTCACAACACAACATCCTACCAATAATTAATTGGTAAGGTAGAGTGCCTAAGTCAATTTGACTTGCAAAAGACCACATATGATCTAAAATCAACTTTTGATGTCCTTAACAAAAGTGCACAGATCTAAAATCAAATCAAACAATAAATAACAAATCATGTAGGAAAGTATTCAACTATGGAAAATTTGATTAACAAGAGAATTTAAAAAGAAAAAAAATGTCAAAAAAAGAAAAAAAAAAGAGGAAGCGCTAATATGAGTGAAAGGATGGAAAAGTCATTACGCACCAAATCACAAAGAGAATAAGAAATAAATGAGATATTTTTCTTAAATTTAAGACAGAAGGAAGAGCACAGTGTATTGAAGGCAACTGTGCAAGTAGTGGAGAGGTTGTTTTCCTATATCTTTAAGAATAGTATCAGTGGGGTTGTCTTAGTCTCTCAAGGTAAAATTCCTCATTAGAGCTTCTTGTTCTACTGGGTCATGCCTCATAAATCATAATTATAATTTTTCATTTTTCTTTCACAATTATCAATCATCAATTGATGAATGAGACCCCAATTAACAGATAAAGAGGCCACACAATCCTTTGTTGCTTGCTAAAACACTACATATCAACTTGCGGTTAAAAGAATAAGCCTAAATTTCTGCACCATCAAGGTTGGTCAATTTCTAGGAATTGAATCCTTGGTTCTAGGAATTGATGCTTTTGTATTATCTAGTAGTCTAGCCCTATTTTGATTTTGTTTATATATTTCAAGGAGTCATGAGTTCATACTATAATAATGGTTTTGTTGATAAAATGCCAAACTCCCTTCCAAGGTGAACTTCAAGGACCTAGATTCAAAAAGTCCCTTCTTAAAACCTAGAATCACAATAAGAAATTACAAAGATAAGCACTAAAAAGCAACATCCCTACCCGCTTCTCACAACCTACATACCTACAACCTCAACCAAGCCAAAGAGCACATCACTTCATTATTGTGCAATGTACATGCCATATAACCTACAAATATTGTCTCAAACTTAAATACAAACCAAAATTGAATATCAAATTACAAAACCAACATGATAGATAGTAGCTTACCTGCTGAACCAGAGCCACCGTAGGGGCGAGGATGATGCATATGCTCTTCTGGGGCTTCCTTATCAAGTGACCCAGCTCATGTATAAGTAGTACAGCAATGTAGTCGTCCCACAACCTGTCCCCAAATAAACAATAATATTCTCCTCCAAAGCTTTCTAGCATAGCTCCAACTGGTACCTTCAAAAAACTATATACAAGACAACATAAACCACAATAAAATACTATTTTCTTGGAAATATACATTTTATTTAAAGGAAAGAAATTGCTAGCAAAGCCAAACAAAATTGGCTTGCTAGAGCTGCGCTTTTGTGTACTAAAAAGTTTCTAAGAAAATTATAGGATTAGAAAAAAAAAAATTTATGTGAATGTGTGTGTGTGTGAGTGAGTGTTTTGAAGGGAAACCGAAAAATTAAGAACTCAAGAAATAAGTCAAAACCGCTATTTCAGCCCATATGATTCAAAAGCTTTTTACCCTTTTCACATTAATTAACCTCAAACCTAGTTCCACTCCATCATCATCAGCATCAAGCCCACAGACACTCAAAGACAGTGTAGCAGTCGTTGTAGTAAGCACCAAACCCTATGCTCTGGTGGTATTACCCTCTTTATCTGCTATTGGTTTCTAAATGACAAATAAGATGATGAGAAGTTTCTAATTCCAAATTGTTCAGAATCATATTTAGATGCTTGTACACTAGAAAAGAAAACAAATTTAACTAAATAAACAAATAAAATAAAAGTTTATTTAGAGCCCAATAATAAAGACTATTCTGATAAGCAATAACACAAATAATGATATTTAACTAATAGAAGATAATCCATCAACTACAATATTATATGGAAAGATAATCCACACACAAACACACCAGGATTTCTGGACAAAACTTCATTTCTAAAATCAAATTGTCTAAATGAAAAAAAAAAAAAAAAAAATTGTAACTAAGTTTCTTATATTGGGATCCAAAAAAAAAAAAAAAAACAACATGAGCCTAATTCAACTATTACAAGCCCAATTCTAGGGCAAACTCAACACAAAATCCGAAAACTAAAAGGCAATTTCCAAAGCTTCATACAACTGAAAAAATAAAAAAATAAATAAAATAAAAATAAAAATCATTGACTCCATTTTTAGATTTCAAAAGGATTAATGTGGTGAAAAAAAACAAAATCACAACACTGAAGTGGGGATGCATATATTTAATTGTGTTTTCCTATGGAAAATATTGTAACACATACGATAGATAGAACAACAAAAGTGCTGATTTTATCCCTTGGCATAATTGAACAAAAATGATGAACAGTACACACAATCAATTGCAAACTAGTCCCATAAGAAAGAGAAAAAGGTGACTTACAAAAAAAAAATCGAAGAGAAAAAAAAGGTTTCTCAGCTGTGCAGATTCATCAAAGTTGCCACTTTCACTGGGATTCCTCTTTCCTCACTCACAATCAAAGTCACCTTGTCCTTGTGTGCATAAATTCCCAATCCAGTTTTCAATTAGATTAGGGTGCTCTGTCCACTCTGGGTGTGGTGGTTCATCATCACAGCTTTCCTTAATTTTGGTATCTTTATTTGAATCGCCTAAATCATCATCCTCATAATAAGGAGTGATAATGCAGCTACTAGACACAGGCTTAGTTTGTTTGAGATCTTCAATGTCTTGCTCAAATATCAAACGGGCTCTGCATTTCGTAATCTCCAAGCCCGGACTTTTGGTTTCATATGTAATCTCAATTTGGGTGAATTCATTAGCATCCAATTCTTCTTTCCTGTGGCTTTCGAAGTGTATTTTATAGGGAAGATATTTGAGCCAAAGATGATACGATTCAATCTTAGCAAATTCCTCCGATAAAGGGAGCCACACTCTGGGAATCGTCTTGTCTCGATATCCGTTGACTTTAACGAAACAACTAAGAAAATGAAGTTTGTGAACTGGATGATGATGGCGGAATATATAAATAGCGCACATTGCGATTCCCATAAATTTGCTGTCTAATAATAAATGTGAAGGCACTTGCAGATTCACTGAAGCCCCCATATTTTGGTGCCTAAACCAATTTGAAATTTCACTTCCAGGAATTGAGAGATATGTGAACCAATTCGGGTTACAGCATCTCTGAAACAAACAAATCATGATGTTTAGAACTTCACTCACATGCAAGAGAGAAAGAGAGAGAGGGAGAGAGAGACAGACCTTAATAATATAATGTCTAAGAATTGTTGACAACAGGTCACCTTTGCCTTGATTATAAATCAATTTGACACAATTGAAAAGACATATTACATTAGCCCGAAAATCATAATCTGGACTTAATGAGAATGTTTCCAATGAGGTACACCCTATTGCATCAATAAATTGCATATTTAATGGAAGCTTGGGCAACATTTCAAGTTGAGAGCAACCACTCAAGTAAAGGCATTGCAAATTAGATAGTTGAATGATGCTTTCGGGAAGGCAAACAAAATTGTTTCCTTGAACATTTAATTCTTTTAAAGATGACAAGGACCCAAGAACATCAGGAATCATTCGAATATTGCAATAACTTAAATCCAATTTCGTCAAAGACCATAAGCCTTGTAAAGAACACTCTAACATGCCCATGGGATCAAGACTTCTTTTTCGTTTCATTAAAAGAAAACTCAGGAGCTTATTGAATGATTTAGATGATAGCCCCACACATCCACGGAGAGATAGTACTTCAAGAATTTTTAAGTAAACAATAGATAAAGGTAGCCCTGTTATAGCAATTCCACTCGCGTCTAGCTTTTCTAGGCCTTCGATATTACCCAAATTGTTTGGTAATTCATCAAGTTTTGAGCAACCAGATAAAGTGAGAATTTTCAGAGACATTGAACAACAACATGCATTCGAAAGACTTGAAATATTTTTACAGTCTCTTAGATCCAATTCAATAAGGCCAGTTAAATGCTCCACTGATAATGGTAGATCTTTTATAGCTGTCTCACTCAAACAAAGTTTCGACAAACATGACATATTTCCAACAATTTCTGGAAACTTCTTCAATCTTGAACAACCACCAAGATCGAAAATTTCAAGTGCTTCCAAGCTGATCTTGTGAGGAAGGCTTTTGAGATATTTGCAACCATTCAGATCCAATTGAATAAGTTGTTTGAGATCTCCAAGAGATGTGTGAATCTTATATAGTCTTGTACAATGTCGAAAAATCAATTGCTTAAGCTTCGAGGCTCCACTAAGGTCTGGTATCCCAATCAAGTTTTGAGAGTCACTTAGGTCAATGAGTCTTAACTCGTCTAAATTTTTTTATAAACCAAAAAAATTATTAGATAAAGTCAAGCCTTAATGAAAACAAATAAAATGCACATTTGCATAACTAAAATTCTTACCATGTTTCCATTCCATAGTTGTTTGATGCCACTACAATGCATTCTCAATTCAACAAGTTTGTTTAGTTGGAAATTGGTTGGTATGCATTTTAAATGATATCCATGCCATTCAAGAAGATGTAACTCATTAGAAAGATAAATGAGGCCTTGTGGAAGTTGCACCTTACCTCTAATGAGATCCTTTTGAAGTTGCATAGTACCATTTATGAAGTCTTCTGGAAGTTTCTCACTATTAATTTTAAGCAATCTCAAAATTTTCATCTTTGAGAAGGCTTCAGCACTCAAGTGTTCCACTTTTTGAATAGGTACATTTAGCATTATGCCTTCAACTACCTTTGTTCCCTAATAAACAAAAAGAATGAAATTAAAATAATTGGTAAATTCTTAGAAAAATTTATAACAACATAAATACTTCTTTAAGTTCAGGCTTGTACTAGTCAACTTACATTATTATTCTTCAATACATGAATGACATCCTCATAAATCCACAACCTACTACGTCTACCAGGTTCTATAGGAGATTCACAGTGAATGATTTCTTGACCCATATCTTGCAACAAATCATGCATCCATAAATTATCCTGGTCGTCACTGGTTATGAGAGATTTGTCCTTAAGAACACCAATATTGTTGTCAGGATAATAGCAAAAACTTTCTAGTATATCTCTTATGCAATCTTTGTTCTCCCCTTTGAAAAAACATGCAATATCCAAAAACAATCCTTTTTGTGTTTTTGTTAACCCATCAAAGCTTATTTGAAGTATATCCAAAATGTTTCCATCAGGTTCTTCGTTTAGTTTATCTAGGACAATTTTCCATTCATTCATTCTTTTAGCAAACAACGAAGAACCTAAAACTTTAAGAGCTAAAGGAAGGCCTTTAGCATAATTCACAAAGTCCTTAGACAAATTCACATAATCTTCTTTTGGATGAGGTTTATGAAAAGCTCTCCAACTAAAAAGTTGCAAAGCATCATCGTTATTCAATTCCTTGGCTGTATATATGTAATCCACACCACATCTTATCAATAAATGGCTATCTCTGCTTGTTACAATGATTCTACTTCCAGGACCAAACCAATCATGCTTCCCTACCAATGCTTCTAATTGCTTATCTTCATCCACATCGTCAAGAATAATAAAAACATTTTTAGTACATAGTGTATTCCTTATAACATTGATTCCCTCACAAACATCCCATATATTTATTTCACTTTCCATAAGGATCTTAGAAAGTAGTTGTTTTTGTAAAGAAACTAGGCCTTGATTTTTAGTTTCTTCTCTAATATTAGCAATAAAGCTTCTCACTTCAAAGTTACTAGAAATTCTTCTATAAATTTCAAGTGCAAGGGTTGTTTTGCCCATTCCACCCATCCCGCATATCCCAACAAAGCGAACACCACCCAACCCTTCACCTATGTATGAATCCAACATTTCCTCCACACAGGAGTCCATTCCAACAAGGTCCTCAAAAACACATGGGAGTTTTTGATACAACTCACTAAATATTCTTCCAATGATTTTTTGTATAATTATTGATTCATGCCTGCAAAGAAAATAGCAAAACAATAATTTTTATGAGGCAAAGCTAGCCACATTTATAGACAAAACATTCATTATAAACATAATCTTAGCTTCGTTAAGCCACATTGAGAGTGCCTAATTATATTTAGAAATTCATTATTAGATGTATTATGGGGACAATTTTAGAGCTATTAGGGGCCAAATTTGTTGCAAGGTCTGTGTAAAGTATATACTTGCATGTCTAGAATCTAGTACTACTAGGATTAGAATAGGGTTAGTATAGGTTATTCTATAAACAGTTAAATACTCTCTTATCATGTGGCCAATTTTAAAAAAAAAAAAAAAAGTAATAATAACAGTGGCGAATCTAGAAATTTTTTTTTTAGAGTGGTCACTAAGAAACTTAAATTATACAAAATTTAATAAAGAGACAATTTGAATATATCAACATCACAAGTAAAAAAAAATACACAAATACATGAAATGTTACAATTTGTTTGTACTAACAAAGAGAATAAGAAAAAAAATAGACTAATAAAAGATAAAGTGTAAATTGAAAATATGAGAATTATAAAGTGACCACAATAATTTCATAATAAATCTTATACAACAAATTGTTAGCTTGTAATTAGTGGGTAAAACATGTCAATATTGAACCCGAATTAGAATTAATAACAGCTTACCATATAAGATTTATTGTGAAAATATTGTTGATGTAGCATTACTCTTATATTTATTGAACTCAAATTCTTATGATTCTCAAGTAAAGGTGTTCAACTTATGGTAGTCAAAATAAGTTAATTTAGTATAATATTTTTTTTAAGTGTATATATATACATTTTTTTTAAGTCAGGGTGGTCACAAAACATATTAGTTTAAAATGATTATTTATATAATTTTTTTTTTTGACAAGTGAGGGTGGTCCTAGGACCACCCCCACATACAAGTAGAGCTGCCAGTGTATGAACATATGAGAAATCTACCAAAAAAAATTATATATGGGATTAGAACCTACTTATTATAGACTTTGGAAATAACTATTGATTAAGTAGATGTCTAAACACATTTGTCCTATAATGAGTCGTGTTACGCTTTTGAGATAAATAAGTACTAGACATTTTAAACTAAAAGGAGTCAAGAATTTGAATTGAGGCACTAAGGGTGTGTTTGTTTGGATGTAAAATAGAGTGGATGGAAAACCTTAGAGAGAAAATGGAAAGAAATCCTTTTTTGGAGTGTGTTTGGTTGGGTGGGGATGAAGAAAAATAAATGGTGGGGCCTATGTGTTTTCTTCCCAAGCCCACCAAAAAGTTCTCTCCAAAATGGAGAGAAAATTGAAGGGAGAAATTGGGCATCATTTTTGGACAAAAATGCCCATGTGCAGTTGCACATGGGCTTTGTCCACGTTGCTTTTTTTTTTTTCTTTTGATTTACTAGGCAGGCTTCATCTAATGCTCATATATATATATTTTTTTTCTTTGGCTTTCTTTCGTGTTTTTTTTTTTTTTAGATGTTATTATTATTATTTTTTTTTGGACATGATTTTTATTTTTTAATAAATTTAGGTGATTAATTTTTTTTGGTAGTTTATCACTTTTTTAGTTTTTGTGGTTTTATTTTTTAACAAGAGTGTATGTGTAAACTTATACAAACTCAATTTTTCCATCCCATCACTTTTCACTTCTAACCAAACAAAAATGAGGGAAAATAAAATCTTTTCTATCCCCTCACATTTCCATCATCCCACCATTTTCTATCCTCCCACTTTTCTACCCCTCCAACCAAACAGACCTTAAGGTTCAACTATAAATACCAAACAAATCACTTTAAAGAATGCGGATTAATTGTTAAGTTTGTGTCTTAATTTGTATATATTGAGTAAATCACTAATATACATATACTACCATGCTTCAAACTACCCAAAGGTTCTTCAACCAGAGTCCAATTTGATATTATAATGTCCTAAGTTTGTAATATACATACAGGAGATAAAAATAAAATTTCTTTGGTTTGATTGACTAGAAAATAATAATAATAATAATAATAAATTTCCTGTTAGTCCATGGGAAAGTCAACAAAATTTTAGTGTAGAAAATTACAATATTGATAATAGTATGATTCAACAAAACAAAAAGATAATAGTATGAACAAAATTACTCAAGAAAAATGTTACCTATCATGCAAACGCCATCTAGATATATGACCTAAGTCTTTCAAAGCAGCTTTCCACACTTGTACATCTTCTGTTTTAACCCTGGTATCTTCCTCATGTTTAGCAAAGGCTTCAGCAAGAGTGCCTCTTTGGTTTCTTACATTAGAAGGATCCACATGGCAAAACTGTCAATTTGGTCTTTTTCATGCATTCAAAAATTTTTGCTAGTTCAATTAAGCACCACCTTGAAGAAGCATAGTTTGTTGAGAGAATGATGATGGCATACTTGGACTCTTCTATTGCTTTCAAGAGCTCTGAGGAAATATACTTTCCTCGCTCAAGTTTTTCATCATCCCGAAAAGTGATAATACCCTTTTGTTTCAAAGCAGTATAAAGATGATCTGTGAAATTCTTGCGGGTGTCAACACCGCAAAAACTGAGGAACACATGGTATTTCCATCGAGGGCAAGAAGAAGAAGAAGAAGATGATGAAGAAATTGAAGAGAGGAAGGAGGAAGTTGCTTGAGTGGCCATGAAAGCAATTGGTAACTTACTAGCTTGTTAAGCGATATGTACCAAAGAGTGTTGTAGACTTTTAGAGAATGGGAGCAACAATAAGAGATTTTAAGTTTCTCTAGCAAGGTTGAGCGAACTTCCAGTTAATTGTTTAAAAAAAGCTTTAATAACGTATAGAATGATTTTTTTTTTTTTTTTATAAATGTTTTAGAATGTGAATGTGTTTGTTTATCATTTTTTCTTTTCCAGGCCTTGTTACTGTTCTGACCGTGCCAGACAAGTTAGTGACATTTCACATTTGTAAATGTTTTTTGGACTTTTAGGCTGCGTTGAGTAATGTTGTTTTAGTAACATTGTTTGTATTTTTTGAAAATATGTGTGGATGAAAAAGTGTGTAGAAATACATTTAATGTTGTTTGAACACTAAAAATCGTTATTTAAAATACCTTACCAACCACCTGTGCAAACCTTTTCTGTCTTCTTTATTTTGTTTTTACTATCGAATTCAAACCAACTTTTTAAGCTATTTTCACGTGAGCTCCATTTGTGCAGACTTTCATATGCTAGAAAATACCTAGACGCTATCCAAAATAAAATAAAAAGAAAACACCTTGAAGACAAGGGCCCGCTTTCACAATTGCACTCACTCAAAATATCACAATTTATCAAAATGTTCTCCTGTGAGCGGTGAAAAAAAAAAGTTGATAAGTCAATGTAAAAATTGGTGAACAAGTTTCTACCCTATCAACCACTTAAACATATTGTAAAATTGAGTATAAAACTGAATTTATACTTATATTTGTTTGAATGGATTACTTGTGAATGCAGTCCCTCTCTAGGTTATTTTTGTTAAATAATACTCTTTTTAAAATAAAAAAGGACAAAGTTTGTTTGTAGCCAATGGCTACAACTTTTACTGAAAAAATTAATATGTTTATATATTTTGGAATTCTATTTGCTAGAGTGTTTATTCTTTATGTTCTTAACATGCATATTAAATTTCATGTCAATCAGATGCTATTTACTATTTGATCTATAAATTAATTTTTAATGCATAACTTTATATTACAAAAACTTGAAATTTTAAACATTTAATTGATGATATAGTTATTAATCTTTATACTTTTGAAAATTTTGCAAACATAAAGCATATAAGAAGAAAATGTAATACAACCGCTCATTATTCAAAATTCACATTTAATAAAAGAATAATTAGTGGAGTTAGAGCCTTTGGCAAATTTTGTCCTAAAATAAAAAAGAAATGGTTAGCAAGACAAAATTATAAAGATGAAATGATATATGTACTTCTCTATTAATCAAGTGGCCATCCACTCTGTAACTATAATTTCTTCAATGCAATAATGCAATTATGCTATTATGCCAATAAGTGAGGTGATCTTAATAAGATAATACCTCGTAGAAAAGAAAACAAATTGGATTATAGTAAATAGAATATTACCTATTCATTGACGTAGTATTTCTACATCAAAAGTAAGCAGTAGACAGTAACTTCATTGAAACTAGTCATTTCCTAAAGCCAAATAATAGTTTGCATAAATCAGAAGCCACCAGCAACCAATTTGTAATCTAGATGAGCATATGGTCATATAGGTGGCCACCTAATTTAAATCCTCACAAGTAGAAGGGGCTAGTCCCTCCCTGTATAGCTTTTATAATATTAGAATGTCAAACAAGACATCCCACCGAGCTCCTACTTTATTATATATATTTTTGAGATCTTTAAGATTGCACAGGTAGGGTAGCATCTTCTCTATCAATTTTTTTTTTTCACCAAATGACTATTGACTCCTTAGTCATACACATATATGCACACATATGCCTTATATAAAAACATGCAGATGAACGAATAGCATCAAACTGACATTTAGCATTTACATTCTTGTAAATGTTTATTGGCCTCTCATATTGTGACCGCAGAACCCTCACATCAAAATAAATAACTTTTCCTTTATAAGTTAATTATCAACCCAAAAAAAAAAAAAGGGTATGAAATTTCTAGTGGAATCCTTTGAAGGAACATTTAATGAGTGAGGTCATGGGTTCAACACCCACTGCATGACCGTGTAATGTGCTGATAAAAAATTTATGGTTGACACCTCCCAAACATGTGTGGCCATCTTGCTAAGATGTTAGAATAACAATATATTAACATTTATTTTAGAGTGTCACAGAAAGGGCTCCTCATAATCGCTTGTATAAATCTACCTAGCACATGCCCGATAGGGGACTCACCACACAGCCACACAACACACTAATACAAATCAATCCAGACAATTCAAACAATCTAGGATATCACAATCTCCCCCCACTTAAAATCCATGGCATTCTAGTCCGGGCTCACGTCACGTTGTGGTGCAACCAAGCCACATAGCATTACTAGGTTCATTCTGCTACCATTTGTCACTATTCTAAGAAAATATTAACATCTGTGCTATATCCTAAAAGTAGTCAAATTACAATTGAGACCCCTCGTAATCACTTATATAGCCTAGATTCACATAATACACGCTTGATGTGAAACTCAATACACACACACGCTCAATTGGAATTATGACTGAAACAAGAATTTAATGGTACTTGTGCTATAATTATGACTTGAAAGTTCTAATAGTGTAGAAAACACTATGAACGTTTAGACCCCTATTATGAAATACCAATTCAAGTTTATTATCAAACAATAAATGTGCGGAACATGAACATAAGCTATTGACAGAATTGATAAACAATCTAAACCAAATAAAATCACATCCACAGCAGAAATTAAATGGTAAAGATAAAGGGAAGAGAGATGCAAACACAAGGACAATACATGATGTGTTATCGAAGAGGAAACCGAAGCCCTTGGCATAAAACCTCTCCGCCGCCCTTCAAGCGGTAAATAATCCACTAGAAAATGTAGTTGGGATACATGAACAGCAATAGACCCTTCAAGCCTAATCTGCCCAGGTATCTAAACCCTCCAAGCTCCTTGCTCCAATGAGGTTACGCCGAACCTTTGTCTTTCTAGCTTGTTGGATTCCGCTATAACCCATAGCATCAACCAATAACCATTGGTCCCTTCCAAACTGCTTCCCTTTCATGAAGGTTAAAAGTCTCTGCCATAAATTGTAAAATTTTCAGATTGGTGAATCTAATTAGTGATTTTTTTTCACCCCCTCTCTTAGGTTGTGTGGGTTGGTTAAAGTTGGCTAAACCCGAGACTGACTTGAAATCCGAAGGAAACCCATCAGTTTAACCCGGATCCAACCTGAACAGCCATTTAACCCGCCCAAGACCTTTTGGTCAGGTTGGGTAGGGTGATTGAGTCAGGTTTTCCAGGTCTTTGCTCAGCTCTAATCAATATCGATACTCTGCTCCTATTATTTATTATTCAATGTTATTTTGAAAACAGAGAACAATTTTTTTTTTTTAAGAAGAAGATCAGTCTGAAACTGTATATGTATTGAAGCTGGCATTTACAATCTTTGTAAATTATAATAATGTCCACATGTGGATCTCTTTAAACATAAAACTATCTAGAATAAATTCAACAGCGTAAATAGAGAGAGGTATATATGCTTAACAAAATAACTTTCTGTTGTTAAAAAACATATACATCAATGGAATTTGTGTTCATCAAAAACATCAAAGGAATTTGAGTTTTAGTCTTTGTCATTATTATTAGTGGTGCTAATTGTCAAAAACAAAATTATTAGTGGTGCTATGTGATGTGAACTAGTGCAAGCTAACCAAACTTGACTTTTTAGTCATTCTTAACATTGGTTCAAGCCATTTCTAATTTCTAGTCTTTGGCCACTGAAAACTTCAACTGTTTTCTGATTCGTAAGACTTCACTTGCAATATTTTCCAACAATAGTCCAGACGCATTTGAAAATGGTGGATTCAATAGATTGTGGAAAAATTGAAAATGATGGATTCAATAGATTGTGGAAAAACAAATTTCTCACGTGAGTCCCCTTTTTTCTTTTTTTGGTTTCCTGCCAAACTTTGAATTAATTATGATTTGGGGACAAATTTCGTATACACACTCATTATAGATTAATCTGTTTTAAGCTTGATGCATAAATTTATCCATAGAAGAGAATTAATAAATGGTAAAACAGAAAGTCGTACGAAGAATAAATAAAAAATACAATATAAAACATACATAAAGAATATGCTAAGAGTTTTGTAACTCAACTTTTAGGTTTATTTCAACAAAGATGTTTTTGGATTTAAATTCACATTCCTAACTATTAGATTATTAAAATAAATTAAAATAAAAAGAAGGTATAAATAGAAATCAAACTGGATGATGCTTCTTTAGGTGCGTTTATTCCATGGCTAGATCAATTTTGGGAATGGGCAATGCCGATCTAATGTAGTGTTAAGAGGCACTATAATTTTAAATGGCATGAGAAGGAACGAGAGGAGTGCCAAATGCCAATAGATTAAATGACTATGGTTTGGCCCTTGAGCTTGTAATTGTACGCCAAAATGAAATGTTTGTATTCAAATTTTGTTAGTATTTTTTTTTTTTTCAATTGGTAATATTGTCAATTTATTAGTCTTTTTTGTGACATAATAAATCATAGGTAAGATTTCATCAATTTTAATTTTGAAAATTTTCTTTTTCTTGTATGTTAGAGTTGCTTAAATAGTACTATATTATCCATAAAATTCTATAAGCAATAAATATATTTGGAAAAGAATTAATCTACTCTTTTTTTTTTATTATAACTTTATCAATAAAATGTTTTCCTCTATTTGGAAAATCTCTTTTATAACTTGTAGTTTTGACAATAAATGAAAACCAAAAAAAAAAATTATTAATCTAATATTTTTGCTATATTTTGTTTATTGTTAGTAATAAATGAGAAATAAAGAATTTGGGTTGGATTGAGAGGGTTTGGGGTCCCCAAAACGGTGTTGATTAGCAGTTTACATGATGACTTTGTTGTTTGCTAGAGATTTGAGTCTTCAGAGAATTATTTTTGGAAAGAAATTCTTGTTACTATGCAGGAATTACAAACACAGGAAGTTTCTCATTTGTGAGTCATTTGTCTAAGGAACTGAAACCTCATTTCTAAGAGGATCACTTTATCATCCAACACTCCTCTATCTCTCAGAGTCTCTCCACCACCGGTCAGCTATGCTTACATCCTCAAAAATTACGGGAAAAAACAACAAGACCATTTTTTTTTAATTTGCAAAGCCACAAGACTTAGAGATTAAGAACGAAGCAAAGCTAAATAACTCAAGTATGTTATCCTCCGAGTTTGATAAGAACGCCAAGCATGTTAATGGGTTGCTGGGTTTAGGATCCAGATCTGGGTTTTGTTCTTCCTTGTTCTTGTTTTTATTTTTCTTCTTCTTCTTTTGTTTCTTCAACCCAGAATTTTCCTCCTTTCATTCCTCAAAAGAATCATGTGAATATGGACATGGAATTAAGCTTGGAAGAAAGGAACCCGCTCTCTGTTGTGCTTTTGATCTTTTGCCTGAGTTGCTCAAGATGATGGGTTTAAGGAATTTTGGGTTTTTGGTAGAGAGGAATTTTTTTAGATTTGGTTAAACTGCTCAATGAGTAGATCTGGGTTTGGATTTTTAATTTTTTGAATTCAATTTCAGTTCCCATTTGAAGCCGAACTTCCCAAAATAATTCTTTTCTTTTGACCTTGACAATTCTACACAAGAAATTTGAAGCAAATCAAATGTTATATTTACAGCTATATCCACCCAATTAAACCATGGGTCAATCACACCGATTTTTTTTTTTTTTTGTAAAAGAGTAAGACTAAATGGAGGAAGAAATGAGTGTTTTGGTTTAAGTGAGAATAGTTGACCAACCACGGAGGGAAGGTGGCGGTGATGAACAGTGGTGGCCTGAGAGACAGAAAGGGGAGCTAGGCCTGCGAAGAGAGAGATGATGGAGGTTTCATTTTACTTGGGTTGGGTTGGTAGAGATAGAGAGAGAGAGAGAGAGAGAGAGGCTGGTGGTTTAAGTTTTTACTGTAGTTAAGTGAATTGGGCTGGTCATGTGACATGCACATGGCCTAGGACACATGTTAGCTTCATAAGTTGCCATCTCATCTTGTTTGTAGCAACTCCTACAAACATGTTTGCAGCAAATCCTTCCTCGATAAGGGTTTTGTTTTACTTGGATTGGTAGAGAGAGGCTGTGGTTTAAATTGTAACTGTGGTTAAGAGTAATTTGGCTAGTCATGTGACACGCACATGGCCTAGGACACATGTTAGCTTCAAAAGTTGCCATCTCATCTTGTTTGTAGCAACTCCTACAAACATGTTTGCAGCAAATCCTTCCTCAATTTCTAAATGTCTTGTTATTGAAAATTTACATTTTGCTAAAAGTCTTGTAATCAGTGCTGCTAATTTTAGCTGAAGGAAAGAGCTGAAAAGCAAGTCAAAGTCAGCCACGATGATGACTTGGTTAGACAGCATCGCATAGACAATTTCAGACACTGTAGTATTGTTCAGTTTGCAATGGTCCACCTCCAATTAATGCATCTGGTCAATTTCGGGCCCAGAGATAAAGGACCTGGGCCTGGGTTCGGCTTGAGATTTGAGAGCCTTTCTGGGTTCTGTATTGTAGACCGTAGTCCTTGTTTATTATGGTGCTTTGTTTTCAAAACCAAAATTCCACACTGTGATTGGCTAGTGCAAGCTAACCAAACCTGACTTTTTAGTCATCCTAACATTGGTTCAAGCAATTTCTATTTTCTAGTCTTATTGGTTTTTGGTTTCTGCAAAGTTTGAATTGATTATGTGAACGCATGATGTGGGGATCAATTTTGCCAATTGCATACACACTTATTATAGATTCATTATTGTGCATCTTTAACGTAATAATCATTCTGTGTATAAATTTTTGTGGAGTGGAAAAAATAAGGGTTAAAGTTCAAGTATTCACATCAGAGCTTCACACACATATACTTAGATTATGCTAGAATAAGATTTTTATCTCAAATTAAAAAAGAAAAAACACTTATTATAGATTAAATTGTTTTAAGTGTGATGCATAACTTCATCAATAGAGTGTTTCCCTACATTTGTAAAAGCACTTTTATAACTTGTAGTTTTGACAATAAATGTAAACCATAAAATATTTCCTCTAATATTTTTTGTTTCATTTTGTTTATTGCTAATTGGCTAGTAACATCTCTGAAAGATCTTTTTCGAGATTCAATGAGATGTTCCATAAATGAGCCTCTTTAAAAAGGACTTATTCCTGTTGATTTAATCATTATTTTTCTTCCTTTTTTTTTTTTTCCCTAAAATTTTCATATCCGTATTCATATGTTTTGATAAACTTTAATAAATAAAAAAATAAAAGAAATACTATCTAAAATAAAAATTATAATATGACTATAATAAAATAAATTGTAAAGTGTGGAGTAACAAAACTTGATTTATTAAATGCACTATTGCAAATTTACTTATTGATAAAATTACGCAATAATATCAACCCTCATCATGAGTATAGATAGATTCACTTAAAATCAAATTAATATTAGGAATGTTCACAAAAATTGAGAGAGAGAGAGAGAGAGAGAGAGAGAGAGAGAGAGGAATGGCCAACGAGTTCCTTTCGTTTTTGGCTGGACACAGACCACTTCTTCCAACGATAAAACATTACTGGGTATGAGTTTCAATTTGGATAGCAAAAGTATGGTAAAACATTAGTAGGTGTTAGGTATATTTCAATTTGGATTGACATAAAAGTATGCTAGGAAATGAGTATATGAGGAATGGACCATTGACCATTGACCATTACATGCTAGGTTCATTCCCTTCCAATCTTCAACTATATATATGTGTGCTTTTCCTTGAGCGCTAAGCAGCGAAATCAAACCCTTTGTTTTGTTTCCACAAACTAATAGTCTAATACCCACCCAATCGTACCAAGCTTGACCTTGCATGGGGCTTTCTCAGTTGAGTTCAGCTCCACCATCCTTTTGTATGCGTGCCTTTATTTTTTTCTGGTGGTGTGGCTTTTTAGTCACCTCTGTAGTTGGCGGGAATAATGAGACGGACCGATTGGCGTTGCTTGAGTTCAAAGCCAAGATCATTAATGACCCTCTCCAGGTTATGAGCTCCTGGAATGACAGCTTCCACTTTTGTCGATGGCGAGGTGTCACCTGTGGTCGGCGACATCAGAGGGTCACCATGTTGGACCTACAATCTTCGAAACTGGTAGGCTCTGTATCACCACATGTTGGAAATTTAAGTTTTTTGAGAATTCTTACCCTCCAAAACAACAGTTTTCATGATGAAATCCCTCTAGAAATTGGTCATTTACGCAGATTGCAGTTCTTACTATTGTCCAATAACACTTTTAGTGGCAAAATTCCAAGCAATATATCCAATTGCTCTAGCCTTGAAGAGCTTCGTGTCCGTAACAACCTTTTGACGGGAGAAATCCCTGCAATGCTTGGCACCATGTCAAAGCTTCGAGTTTTTTCTATGAGTGCCAATAATCTGATAGGAAGAATCCCACCTTCTTTTGGAAACTTATCATTTCTAGAACTGTTTGGCTCAACATATAATAACTTGCATGGGATTATCCCAGATTCTTTTGGCCAGTTCACCAAGCTTGAGCAACTTGGTCTGGGTGTAAATAAGTTGTCTGGAAAAATTCCTCGTTCAATCTTCAATACTTCTTCAATAAACTTCTTCGATATAGGAGACAACCAAATCCAGGGGCATCTTCCATCAGACATAGGTATCACTCTTCAAATATCAAACTATTACACATTGGCTACAACCGATTTACTGGATCTATCCCAGTTTCAATTTCTAATGCCTCAAATCTAGATACACTTGAATTGAATGATAATAAACTAAGGGGAAAAGTTCCTTCTTTGGAGAAGCTAAATAGAATTTCAAGATTTACCATTACCGGTAACAATCTTGGAAATGGAGGGGCAAATGACTTGAATTTTCTCTGTTCATTGACAAATACCACCTATTTGACCGTATTGTCTTTAAGTATCAATAAATTTGGGGGAGAGTTGCCCAAATGCATTGGCAATTTGTCAACTAGCCTCGCTTGGTTGTTTCTGGATTCTAATAAAATATACGGAAAGATTCCTACCGAAATAGGAAATTTGATCAACATGGAGAGACTTGATATGTGGCAGAACAAATTATCAGGTAATATTCCCTCTGAAATTGGAAAGTTTCAGAAGCTACAATTTTTGGCACTAAATGAAAACAATTTATCTGGGAACATTCCATTTTCTTTTGGAAATTTAACCATCTTGACAAACTTGTATTTATACGAGAATAATCTTCAAGGAAAAATCCCTCTTATCATTGGCAAGTGCCAAAATTTGATCAATTTGTTTCTTTCTAATAACAATCTCAGTGGTTTGATATCCCCACAAGTCATTGGTCTTTCATTCTCACCAATTAGGCTAGATTTGTCTGCCAACCAATTTACTGGTGTCATTCCTATTGAATTAGGGAATTTCAAAAATTTAGAATATTTGGATATTTCAAAAAACATGTTGTTTGGTAAAATTCCAGAAAGTCTGGGTAGTTGCGTAAAGTTGGAATTTCTAGCTATGAGAAGAAACCACTTTCAAGGGATTATTCCACCATCTTTGGCATCATTAAGAGGCCTTAGATCTCTAGATCTTTCTAACAATAATTTGTCTGGAGAGATTCCAAAAATTCTAGAGAACTTTGTCTTTTTGCAATTTTTGAATCTATCTTACAACCATTTTGAGGGTGAGGTACCAATAGACGGAGTTTTCAAGAACATGAGTGCAACTTCAATTAGAGGAAATGATAAGCTTTGTGGGGGCATGCCTAAGTTTCAACTACCAAAATGCAAATATGAAAAATCCAAAAAGAGAAAGTTGACCCTTACCTTGAAATTAATGATCTCTATATTTTCTGGCCTTATTGGAGTATCTTTGGTTTTGTCACTTCTACTTCTTTTTTGTGTAAGAAAGAAAAGAAAAGAAAATATCTCAAGTGACTTAGGAAATTTTCTTTTGAATCTCTCTTACCAAAGTCTCCTAAAGGCAACCAATGGGTTTTCTTCTACCAATTTAATTGGTGTGGGTAGCTTTGGGTCCGTGTATAAAGGAATTCTTGATGAAGGTAGACATCCAGTTGCTATTAAGGTTTTTAACCTTTTGCATCGTGGAGCTTCCAAAAGTTTCAAAATAGAATGTGAGGCTTTACGAAATATTAGACATCGAAATCTTGTAAAGGTCCTCACATCATGTTCTAGTATTGACTATCAAGGCCATGATTTTAAGGCTTTGGTAATGGAGTTCATGGGAAATGGAAACCTAGATGAATGGCTGCATCCAACTCCAATAATAAATGAGACTCTTGAGGAACCAAGAAATTTGAGTCTTCTTCAAAGGTTGAATATTGCCATTGATGTTGCTAATGCATTGGATTATCTTCATCATCATTGCCAAACACCAATCGTTCATTGTGATCTCAAGCCTAGCAATGTCCTTATTGATGATGAAATGATTGGACATGTAGGTGACTTTGGCTTGGCAAGATTCCTTTTTAATGCCATCCAAGATTCTTCTATTAACCAATCAAGTTCTATTGGAGTAAGAGGAACAGTTGGTTACACTCCTCCAGGTATCTTTTTTTAAATTTAATTGTTTTCCTCTTTTTTTAGTTTTTTACTATATTTTAAAGCTTGAAAAAACAATTTCAAAAAGGATGCGTTTTATATCTAGAAGATAGAATCTTATATAACAAAAATTTTCACTTGCTTATTTTAATTCTTATTACATACCATTGTAAAAGCTCATTTAATACCACTAAGTTATATATCTTTCCCATTTTTCATTTGATACAAAACTATGCACATATTGCATATTTGTTATGTGTATTTCAGAGTACGGAATGGGAAATGAGGTGTCAATTTATGGTGATGTATATAGTTATGGCATATTATTGTTAGAGATGTTCACGGGAAAAAAACCAACTGATAACATTTTTCAAGATAGCTTAAACCTTCATGATTTTGTTAAAACAGCCCTGCCGGATCAAGTAATTGACATTATAGATCCTATCCTTCTTTGGGAAAGAGAAGGAGAAAACAGAGTGAATGACATTACTTGCAATGAGAGCCAAAATGGAAGTCTGAAGAGACTAGAATGCTTGATTTTTATACTTGAAATTGGAGTGGCTTGTTCCGTTGAATTTCCAAGAGAAAGGATGAACATGGGTGCTGTGATAATTGAGCTACACTCAATTCGAAAAAAATTTCTTGGAACTAATATACACAGACAAAGGTTTCAAGCTACAGGTAAATTTTGTTTGTCTTGGTAAATGTTATAATTTGATAGCATATCCTCTAATCACTGCATGATCTAACTTGCACTCCAAATGTTTTAAGGGAAGAAAGGGACATTCATATAGCAATTAGTAGTGAAATGCCTTTATGTTAGTATTTTTTTAATTCTAGCAAAGCTGAAAAGGTTGATGTCACTTGAAATTTTATAAACTCTTTGTGCTATACTTAGTATGAGAATAAGCCCAATTACCTTTCTATGATACCTTTTTTTTTTAGAAGAACCTTTCTATGATACCTAAACCCATAATATGCCATTGAAATCTATTTTCTATTCGGTGAATTTTGTCGTTGAAGACAAGAAATTGGCTCTGCATCTTATTACTCTACATGTAGAGGTCTCTATTGAGGACATAAGATTTAATGACTTCCAATTGTACTAAATTATACATAGACATTTGACGCATAGTCGGATCTATATTGGGGCCCCCAAAATGTTTTATGATTTTTTATTATACATGGTAGAAAAAAAATACTTTTATTTTTTTTTCCCAATATTCTTGTTTCTATAAGTATATATATAAACAATACTAAAAAAAAAAGGAGTAAACTACATATTTGGTCCCTATCCTTTAAAACAATCCCAAGCCACATGGTTTTGATGCTATATAAACACCACATTTAGATTAAAATAATATGGAGTGTAATTAAAAAATAGTCCAAGTTGGAGGGATATAAGTGCATTTTACTTATTTATCATAATCACTTAAATATCATACCAAAAAATAATTTTGTTAGAATAACAAAATACATTGTAAAATTTTTTTGTAAAGTAATTAATCATAGTTCAATAAGTTTATATAAAATAAACTTTATTTTGACAATAAATATCATATGGTTTTGTGATATTTACTCTTTCATTCCAAACTCCAGAGTAATAGAATTCAATTCATAATTAATATATAAGATTAAAGTTAACCATGACCTCTCAAAGTAAATTTTCTGACTTCACAACTGATTTGAGGAAGTCTATATAAATCTAAGTAAATTGATACCAATTCAAGAAATATTGAGCTAGTTGAGATTTTTCATTCCACAAATGGACATTCTTGCATCATGAATTTTTTTTCATTCCACAAATGGACATTCTTGCATCATGAATTTTCTTACTAGTAAAATCAAAATTGAACATTTAATTTACAAGTTAAGTTATTGATAATGAATATTTGAATTATTTTTTACTTTAGGGAAAACGTCATCTTGCATACTGTAATTTTTTAAAATCCTTAACTTGTTATTAATTATAATATGTTGAAATTCTCTTCCCCCATCATAGGTGAACGAGGATGATGACTTCTTATCAAGGTTGTCCACAAGGTTTTCCAGTTTATGATATACAGCATTGCAGCAACTTATCTATCCTGTATCGATCCCATAGCAGTCATGTTGTTTTTGTTTTTCTTTCCCTTCGATATCAAGCTTGTAAAATTTTCTTCATTAATTAACTTTGAGTAATATGTATCAAGCTTGTTTATGATATACTGCTTTAATGGACTACTGAATAATATTTATTGCAAAAGCTATTCACAATAAGGATCCTATAGAATTTACATGCTCAATAAATTTTAGAGATTGTTAGGTTGACATATATATAATTGACATATTTTATGACAAAACGCACTTTACTTGTTTATTAACTATCATTGTCTTTCACATGGTGCGCATAACACGTTTGTTAAGTGCTTTCAGGAAAGACAGGTATGGAGCCAATCAAAATAGTCAATCCTAGTTCGTGCTATGATTTCTCATGACTAGTAGTTTTTAGATAGGCTAGTTTATTTGAATAAGGGTTCATTCATTGTATTCGGGTTATTAATGTATTGGACTTACTTTTGTACTTGAGGTTTTGTCATAGATTGACAAAGGGGAGATTGTTAGGGCCATGTGTTTTGGTATTGTCAAACCAAGTCAAATTATGTGTCTTAAAGTTGTAATTGAAGACCAAGTTGAAGACACAAAGTTTGTTCAAGAAAAACTCAAGAAAAACACATGTTTAGCACATTTTCAGCATGTACCTCAATAGCAGCTCGATACTTCCTCGATAGAAGCTAGAAACTTATTGCCTCCTTGACACAAGCTCGATCGATCGAGCGTCACAGATTAGCACAAATAAACAACGCAAAAAAGCCCATAACTTACTCGTTTGAAGCCTAAATTGAGATCCGTTTGAACCAGTATTATAAGGACATTATAAGCTATCTATTAGAAGGCTTTTTAGAGAAAGAAACACTTCGTTTATGCGGGTAGGATTTTGTAACTATGTTTCTCTCTTTCACCAAACCAAAGAGTTTCAAAGTAGATTTGAAGATTATATTGGTGAAGAAGCTAAAGTTATAGCAACCACCACAAACGTGCTACTGTGAAGAAAACTTTCAAGAGGTTCTTGAAGTAAGTTGGAGGTTTCAATTGTGATTATGGGTGGAGCATTCATATATTGGAGGGTTAAGAAGTTCTGAAGCTGTGAAGATTTCCGCTGTAAGTTCATCTACTGAGATTGTAGAGTTTAGGGACAAAGGTTTTGTATTAGATCTGAAACTTCTCTTTATTATAGTGGATTGCTTTTTGGGAAGGTTTCCCCCCAGGTTTTTTTACTGTGAAACTAGTTTGTTTCATTGGTTTTCCTGGGTCATCATATATTGTCTTATCTATTATTTAGTTGTGCATGATTTTGACTTGATATTGATATTTGTTTATTTGAACAAGGTTTATTCACAATAGATCTAATTAATAACTTGGGTTTTAAACTTGTTAATTCTATCAACCAGTGTCTAAATTTCCCAACAAAGATGATATATGAAGTTTTTTTTTTTTAATTATTTTTTTATTTATAAATTTTATAGAAACAAGAAGTACCCTATAGAATTAAATTAGTATGCAACCTCCTCTCTATTATGGTCATGGCAAATGGGTGTGGATTGGGCTTTAGTTTGACTTGTACAAGTTTGGGCCATAAATAGGTCATCCTAAATAGGTTACAGATGGATCAGGTCCATTCGGTTAAGGGTTGATCCATATTTTTTTCACTTGCAAATAATAGTAATAAGAATAAATTATTAAAGTGTGTGTGTTTCTAAAATATATATATATATATATATATATTTAAAATCAAAGCTAGAGAAAATATAATTTAAATTCCAAATTGGATAGCTAATTTTGCTTCATGTGTCTTATCTAAAATTTTAAATTTTTGTGCATGCATTAACACCTATCATGGAAGTTAAGAAAACCACAATAATCACGTTCATTCACCTAAGCAAAAACGTATTGATTGTAAAAGTGCTAAGTATGTTATAGAAAAAGATGTTGAAAACATTGCTTCAAAACATATTTTTGCCAGATGGCAAATTAATTTAAGTGTATTTTTTTATTTTGATATTGAATATATTAAAGGTTCTCAAAACTCTATCCCTGATTTTCTCACTCATGAATTTACAGTGCCATAATGGCAAGCCGAAGATTAAAAGATAAACAACCTGCTACAAATGTTGGTAAACAGTTGGTTAAGCATGAACCTGCTTCACCAGTTGAAGTTGCTAGTTGCTTTACTATCCTTGGTACCATTCCTAAACCCAATTATTCAACTGTTCTTGCATCCTCATATGATCCATATGCGGTCGCCATTGCTACTCATCCCATTCAAACTGCTGTTCCAAGAAATCCCAATGCTTTTAGTTATGTCAAAAAAAAATATTGCCAAAACTTGTTTTCTATTGAACCCAACAGGGCTATGATTGCAAATCCCCAAAAATTTACTAAAGATTATTTTCCTCTGAACTTTCATTGGATTCCTGAAAATACTAGTAAAGACCTAAAGTATTACTCGACTGTTTCATGAAAAGTCAATTTTCATCAAATCCATAACTTATAAGTTTGATGTATCCAAAATTATTTGTTATAGTGTTTTCATTCTTAACATAACTAATAAGATGACTATTTAGTCATCTTAACATTGGTTCAGGCCATTTCTATTTTCTAGTCTTTGGCCATTGAAAACTTTAGCTGTTTTCTGATTCATAAGACTTCACTTGCAATATTTTCCAACAATATAAGTTGGTCCAGGCGCATTTGAAAATGGTGGATTCAATAGATTGTGGAAAACAAATTTCTCACTTAGGTCCCCCTATCTTTTTTTTTTTTTTTTGGTTTCCTGCCAAACTTTGAATTGATTATGTGAACGTGTGATTTGGGGGGACAAATTTCGTATACACACCCAATATAGATTAAACTGTTTTAAGCTTATTCATTAAAAAAACTGTTTTAAGCTTGATGCATAAATTTAACCAAAGAAGAGAATTAATAAATGGTAAAACAGAAAGTTGTAGGAAAAATTCATAAAGAATACGACAAAAACACAGACATAAAGAATAAGCTAAGAGTCTTGTAACTCAACTAAAACTTTTAGGTTTTTTTCAACAAAGACTTTTTGGATTTTAATCCACATTCCTAACTAACAAATTATTTTAAAAAATTAAATAAAAAGAAGGTATAAATTGAAATCAAACTGGATAATGACAATGGTTTGACACTTGAGCTTGTAATTGTACGCCAAAATGAAGTGTTTGTATTCAAATTTTGTTAGTATTTTTTTTTCAGTTGGTAATATTGTTAATTTATTAGTCTTTTTTGTGTCATAATAAATCATAGGTAAGATTTTATCAATTTAATTTTGAAAATTTTCTTTCTATTTAAGCAACTCTAACATACTAACATGTACTATATTATCAATAAAATTCTATAAGCAATAAATATACTCGGAAAAGAATTAATTTATGAAATGTTTTCATCTATTTGTAAAATCTCTTTTATAACTTGTAGTTTTGACAATAAATGAAAACCAAAAATATATATATATATTAATCCAATAATTTTGTTATATTTTGTTTATTGTTAGTAACAAATGAGAAATAAAGAATTTGGGTTGGGTCGAGAGATTGGGTCCTGGTTTGGGGTCCCCAAAACGGTGTTGATTAGCAGTTTACATGATAGCTTTGTTGTTTGCTAGAGATTTGAGTCTTCAGAGAATTATTTTTGGAAACAAATTCTTGTTACTATGCAGGAATTACAAACACGGGGAGGAATTTTCTCATTTGTGGGTCATTTTACAGAGGAACTGAAATTTCTAAATGTCTTGTTGTTGAAAATCTACATTTTGCTAAAAGTCTTGTAATCAATACTGCTAATTTTAGCTGAAGGAAAAGAGCTGTAACCTGTAAGGCAAGTCATAGTCAGCCATGATGATGACTTTGTTAGACAATTATTTCAGACACTGTAGTATTGTTCAGTTTGGTCCACCTCCAATTAATGCATCTGGTCAAGGTCAAGCCCAGAGATAAATTTCTGGGTTCTGTATTGTAGTCCTTATTTATTTATGGTGCTTTGTTTTCAAAACCAAAATTCTACACCGTGATTGGCTAGTGCAAGCTAACCAAACCTGACTTTTTAGTCATCCTAACATTGGTTCAAGCAATTTCTGTTTTCTAGTGTTATTGGTTTTTGGTTTCTTCTAAGTTTGAATTGATTATGTGAACGTGTGATGCAGGGATAAATTTTGCCCATTGCATACATACTTATTATAGATTAATTATTGCGCACCCTTAACATGACAATCGTTTTACATGTATAAATTTTTTTTAGGTGGGGGAGTAACGGTAAGGGTTTAAGTTTTCACAAGAGGGCTTCACACGCATACACTTAAATTAGACTAGAGTAAAATTTCTATATCAGATAAAAAAATAAAAACAAAAACTTATTATTGTAAATTGTTTTAAGTGTGATGCATAACTTCATCAATAGAGTGTTTTCCTACATTTGTAAAAGCTCTTTTTTTTTAGAGTGTAAAAGCTCTTTTATAACTTGTAGTTTTGACAATAAATGTAAACCATAAAAATTTCCTCTAATGTTTTTATTATATTTTGTTTATTGCTAATATACACAGACAAAGGTTTCAAGCTATAGGTAAATTTTGTTTGTCTTGGTAAATGTTATAATTTGGTAGCATATCCTCTAATCACTGCATGATCTAATTTGCACTCCAATGTTTTAAGGGAAGAAAGGGACATTCATATAGCGATTAGTAGTCAAATGCCTTAAAACTTTCAACTGACTATATTGGACGTGCTCTCGAGCCTCATGCCCGTGGAAGCAGTGAAAGTCCCATAGTCACTTGTGGGAGTAGAGTGACCTTTTGCCTCTTCTGGTGGTAAGGTCAGGGGTGGTAATGGGGAAAGAATGGCAGAAGAGCTCAAGACATTATGGCAGAAACTCAAAGTTACTAATGAAGAGGAGGTGAGCATTTCGCTTGGAGGTGAATGTACTAGAGTAGTGAATGAGAGAGGAAGGAACTGCCTGTTTCTGAAGGTGCTATCAAGAAAGGGTATTATGCTAGAGGCGTTGAGGAAAAACATAAGGATGCTATGGAAACCAAATAAAAGCCCTCAACTCTCGGTGATCGAAGAAGAGCTATTCCTGGTGGAGTTTGAAGATGAGCGTAACAAGAGACGAGTCATGGAAATGAGGTCTTGGCATTATGAAAAACAACTAGTGCTCCTTCAAGAGTTTGAAGGAGAACAGAACCCGAAGGGCATTGTGCTCAAATGGTCGCTGTTCTGGGTGCAAATATACAACCTTCCCCTGAAGAGTCGAACCAGGGAAACGGGGAAAGCCATTGGTGCCAGCCTGGGGAAGGTCATCGATGTAGATGTGGCAGACATCGAAGTGCAGTGGGGGAAATGTCTTCCGGTTCGGTTTGATATAGATGTTACACGGAAACTAATGAGAGGTTGAAAGATTAACTTTGAGGAAAGGGAAGAAAGGTGGGTACACTTCAAATATGAGTGCCTTCCGAACTTTTGTTATAGGTGTGGGCTTTTAGAACATGACTTGAAGGATTGCTTGGAAAGTGAGGGAAATGATAAGGCGGAGGAGAGGGGCATTCTCCAATATGGGGCTTGGTTGAGAGGAGACCCAATAAGAAGGGGAGGATGGGAGTTTGGCTTTGTAAAGAAGAAGGAGGGCGGCGAAACGAAAAATAGAGCAAAGGTTGCAGTGGATGGTGGACAAAATGAGATGGCAGAATCGAGTGGGAGGGTGGCACGTGATGAACACATAATCGAAGCACCATGCCTCGGGGAAGGCACACAGGAGCAGCAAACGCAAAAGTCTGTTGGGAGTGAGGTGACTACAGAGGATAATCATGAAAAGGGTTAGGCAAAGAACATTGGTGAAAGCCCAAAAGGAGAGTTAGCTAAAATTCGACAGCTAGTATCTATCGAGGTTTAAGAGAGCTGTTTCAGCTTGAGGTTCAACAGTTGCTCGACAGATAAGGTATTTGTCGAGATTTATGAAGTTCAGTTTTTCAAAACTGATTTTCATCCAATCTGTGAATGTATGTTTAGGCTTTCTTTTCTCACAACCCTAAACATATATAAAGATTATTTTAAGGGCTGTAAAAGGTTATGCACAATTGCACAAGAGTACAATTCCACAAGTGTGAAGAAAAGTGTGACCGGAAACCTAGTTTGCCCTAGTTCTTCTTTCTCTTGAAGAAGCTGTTGTGTTTGTATACCATAGGGTTTTGTGACCAAGCAACTTCATGATCTTCATCGTGTGATGAACATAAGAAATTTACAGCCAACATCCTTCTCAAGTTGGTGATTAAGTCATGTACTGGGATCCGTGCAATTAGTTAGTCACGTACTGGGAGCCGTGCATTGAAAAGGAGAGATTGTCACTACAGAACAAGTCCAATTGGGTATTGGGGTAAGGGTTCAACTGTAAGTTGGTATAAGATACTGGGATTCCTTTATTTGTAACCGCTTGTTTTGATAATAGTGGATTCTCGGGAGTGGTGATCTTAAAATCACCCGGTGGGGTTTTTGCCATGTAGGTTTTCCCCATTGATAAACAAATCACCATGTCAATTTATTTTCCGCTGCATACTTTAGATAATTGGTGATTTGTTTGTGCTATCACACGCTTTGCATGTTAATTTGATTAATTAATAAACTTAGCAAATTAATCAATTAATTCATCACAAGAGGTCAATACATTTTTGGCCTATCATTAAAGGTAGGAATCAACGCTAGGAATCAACGCTTAACTCTTGTGAATAGGCTTTCAAGGGAGTGAAGTGACTCATTAATATGAGGCACGAACGCTCTCACATGGATAAGCGAAGGAAAGCAAGCCAAGTACACAAGGCATCCCATTTAAAGCTAAGCACTTTTCATCTTTTGTAGGAAAATCCCCTTCTCTAGTTTTGGAAAATGGAAGCGACCGCCCACATAAGCACAGGATTTTTTTTTTCCCAAGCAAATCATTCTTCATTGCATAAGCACATGACAAGTCATTTCCAGATGCTTCTTTCGGAAGAGCACGGGAAAAGTTTATGGAATCCATTATGCTAAGACCTGAAAGATCATCGAAGGCCTAAAAATCAAGACTCAAAAAACTAGTCAAGAAGGCTTAACTCAAGCAATAACTTAAGAGAAGAAAGGATTTTAGCTTGTTGAATTCAGAAAAGAAAGAAAAGAAGAAGCCAGGTCTTCTTTTTTCTATTCAAGAAGTTCAAGCCAAAGATTGCAGGGGAGTGACTAGTCACATTATTGCTAGTATTATCCAAGAAATGTCAAAATTTCAATTGGTAGTGACCAGACACATAAACAGGATTGGCAACAAGGTAGCCCATGAACTTGCACAATATGCCAAGAGGTCTGGAGATTTGAAGAGCTGGTTTGGTATAGCTCCAGAGTTTGTAGTTGACCTTCTTCGCATAGTTGCTTATAACTAAATTAGGCTGGGTTTTGGTCTATTTTGGTGCCTCTATCCTATTTTCTTCTCTGGTTTGTTTTTGTGTGTTCTGATTTGGTTGTAATTTTTCCTCTATGAATGAATATTCAGTTTTTTTTTTAAAAAAAAAAAATTAAGATTATTATTAGTGGAAAGATGACAAGGCAAAATCTAGATCATTAAATCATTAAGGAATGGTTAAAATTTAAGGAAATCTATTTGGTAGAGTACTCTAGGAAATCTAGAAGATCTGAATCTTTTATTGATTGCCTTTATGTAATGGTTGGTGACTTGCTGAATATTTAATAAAGTTAGTTGAGCATTTGTCTTTTGGATATCATCTTTATATTAAAAAGAGAAAGAACATTACTAGACATAAATAATTAATTTAGTAATAATAATTAATCTTAACAATAATCTTAATCTCAAGTACAATTGACTTTGAATTTTTTATTTTTTTGTATTATTTTTTACCTAGCAAAGTAATTAATCTGAGCAACAATAGATGCATTGTAATCTATTATGAAACAATTATTTTGTGTTTTTTTTTTGTTTTTTGTTTTTGTTTTTTGTTTTGGTGTGTTTATAGTTTGTTAATACTAAATGAATGTTATTCGTTAAGAGTCTTATAGTTCAATTGGCTGATACTCTTAGTGTGTCAAAATCTAAGATTCAAATTTCCCCTCTTTATTGTAAGTATCAAATTACCAAAAAAAAAAAAAAAAAAAGAAAGAAAGAAGAAGTTATTTTTGATAGGGTATATATGTTGAAATGTTTTGACTAGAGATGCGATGAACTTGGGATGTGCGTGGTCTTTAGGTTGGATATATATTGTTGAATGTTGATGTGGGAATCATTTGAAAGTTGGAAACCACTAATAATCGTTTGTATTGGGAGAAGAACTCTCTTTTTTTCTCTAATATATTTTTTGTAATTATTTTCTATCTTCTTATGTTTTATTTATTTATTTTTGGATAAAAATAATGTTCTTTTGTAGGTGGATTAAAAGTGAATTTGTGTCCAAGCATGATGGAAAGAGTATATTGACATCAATGTCATACTTGAGAATGTAAATTGCAAATTTCTTTAGTTATGAGCCCAATTTAGAAGTCATCCCCAACTTAGAAGGTGTAAATGTGCTTTATACTTTATAGCTTACTGGCATGTAACTCGTGCAATGCACGAAATTTTTTAAATGTTATTAATATTATTTTCCTAAAGAGAGAGAGAAAAATAAATAAATAAATAGAGTGTGCCGAATTAAAGTAGTTTAATTTTTTTTTTTTGGTAAAAAAGTTTTGAGTCGTGTTTTAGGTTTTTGGAGACTATTTCTTATTCTATTAGCAATAGTAATTTCTTATAATTTAAAATGGAGCAGAGATGGAGAAATATTAGGTATTTGTATTTGATGGGAAGATGGACAACCTTCATAGATAAGCATGAAGAAGGTTTAAAAAAAAAATCCATTTAGAGATCAACGGGCACGAGAGAGAGAGAGAGAGAGAGAGAGAGAGAGAGAGAGAGAGAATTTGTTTCTAGGGATTGTAGATCAAAACTATGCATAATCTATTTGAATTTTGAACCCAATAACTCACTTGATTAAAAAAAATTTATCACGTGGCACAAAATTGATAATCTAATTGAATTTTCTCAGCTTTGGCTTTATATGTAGATTTAAAACCCCATCATAAGTCTAGGCAATGTCCATAGCCATAAAAATTTTCATTTTTTTTTTCACAATATTAATGTGACAAATTGATATTTAATCATTTGAACCATGAGATAGTTATTAATTTTTGAAAATCTATGATAATTCGTAAGTATAAAGAATATAAAAGATATAATGTAATTACGTAATCCACAGTTGGATATGGCATAAAACAAGAAAAAAGCATCCAACAAAACATTTTTTAAACTGTGTAACATTAACAAATAGTGTGTAGTTTTTGAGACTTGCTCTCAGTCCCACATTGCCTAAAGATGCGCTCCACTCATGGTTTATAAGCCCTTGGAGCGACCATGAGTGTACCACTACTAACACCTAAAGGCAGTGCCCATCAAAGGTATTGTCCGCTTTGGGGCGAGTTGCTGAGTAGTTTTTGAGACTTGCTCTTAGGCCTGTTGTAGTGGTACACTCATGGTCGCTCCAAGGGCTTATAAACCATGAGTGGGGCGCATTTTTAGGCGATGTGGGATTGAGAGCAAGTCTCAAAAACTGCTCAGCTCCCACCCCTTTAGAACAAAACCTTGCAGGCTTGGCTCTCCAAAGAGGACAATCGAATTGCAGGAGGCTCGTCCCCCACACTATTTATAGTCTTTGTCTGCGTAACTTACGGTGGCTAAGCAAAGAAAAATGACAAGACCACGAAGACTTGTCCATCTCAATGTTGCACCAAGTCTTTGCCCACAGAACACTTCAACTGTTTCTGATTCAACAGAATTGCAATAGCTTCCAACAATAAGTAGGTCCAGGTGCAGTTGAAATTGGTGGATTCATCAATGGATATGATAGGAAAACAAATAGCTCACGTATATAGGTCTACTTTTTTGTTTTTTTTTGGATTCTTGCCTAGTTAGAATTTATTATATGAATGTGTAATAATGCAGGGACAAATTTCGTCCAGTCATGCATATACACTCATTATAGATTAAACTTTTTTTCCCAATTAATAATATAGTTAATTTATTAGTCTTTTCTATGACATAGTAATTCTTATATAAAATTTTATCAATTTTAATTTAAAAAAATTTATTTTTCTATGGCACCAGTAATAGGCAATATACATCAATGAAATTCTATAAGCAATTGTGGGGCCTAATAATCTGGCAACCCCGACCCATCTCATATTCGGCCCAAGGCCCATGCCGAGGAGGAACGAGCGTTCGAGGATGAAGTGTGAAAGTCAAGATTGCTAGGGACACTGTCGAGGACGACCTTGTCCTCGGCCAACCAAGACCAACACGTTAGCCATAGCAGTATGGCAGAGGAACAAGTCCAGGATAAGCTGTCACCTCCGCCCTAAATGCACTCACCTAACCCTCTAGCCACATTAATGGAGATGTGACCTCTGGACAGGGCTGCCTTGGCAGCTGTAACTCACAGGAGTTTGATAAGGTGGCTGATGGGACGGGTGGTAAGAAGGGGGGAGGCGTGGATGATCAACAAGTGGAAGAAATAGATTGTGAAGAAAAGGACTATATATAAGAGGGGGAAAGAGATTAGAAGGGGGGAACTTTTCCCCGGAGGAGTCCCTGGGAGTAAGACCGCTATCAAGCTCCTTGAACCGGTGCTGAGGACGGACTTTGGAAGATTACCTTGGCCGGCTAGCCTTCGACGGAGGCGAATGGAACACTGGAAGTTGCCCGCTTGTTAGTGCCTAGTTCTTGAACCCATTCTCTACAAATTCGTTGTACTGGGCTAACTGGGTTTGTGTCCACTCTCTCAACAGTAGAAGTGCTCAAACCAGGTCCCTACAATTGGCGCCGTCTGTGGGGAGAACTTGTGCACTAGCAGGCGCAACGGACAGTCCTTCCTAGATGGCTGGTTTGCGGAAGGTTATCAATGACGCATTTGCACAAGAAAAAGCGATTGCAGAAAAGTAGAAGATTCAAAGAAAACGAAAAGAGAATAAACATTGCAGCATTTTATTAAATGAAAAGTAAATATAAGATACAAACAGAGGCTCAGACAGGCTTGTTTTAAAGCTAATTATACAAACAGAGGCCCAGACAGACTTATTCAAAAGCTAACCCTAAAAGAAAAGGGGCCGAGGCAGGCTTGTTTCAAGGCTACCAACAACCCCCGGGCCGGTATGGATGGTACCGGCGAGAAGAGAGGAGCAGATGCAAAGGCGCCACATGGCCCCACCCCATGATGTTCTCCTGATGCTTCCCCAGCCTCATGATGATTGAACATTGGAGGCGGCAACACCCGGGCACTGAACATGACGTAATCTTGCAAGCCCCCCTCGGCAGGTAAGTTGGGAGCCTGTCACCACCAGCTTGAAGGGCAGGCATGGACGCGCACCGGAGAAGAGCATTATGTACTTCATGGACCTCCCTCCTAACCACCAGGCACGATACCACCAGGATGACGCCCAAGCCTTGCCACACCGGAGGTCTGACACAGGCCACAACTGCAGCGGTTCTTAACCGAGGGAGGAGGAGCTTTAGCTTGCTTGCCTCCATCCCCATCCAGGGCTGTCCCATTCCGCCAAGCTCTGATCACAATCCTGGCAAGGTTATTGAAGGGGCCTAGAGGGTTGGAGAGTCATGCTTCCTGTTTGACTGGGAAATTCGTGAAGTGTGGAAGAACGATTCTCCCAGAAAGCCTTATATAAAGGGCGAAGGTTGGTGGGAATTGTTCCACCCAGAATTCGAAAGAAGAGCCATCAGCGACATTAATCCTGACCGAATTCCAAAGAAGCCTCCAGCCACTGGATCTGCATTAATCCACGAGGATATTAATGAGGGCGCGCCTCGCACATCGAAGCATCAAGCGCGGAACGCGAACAGTCAGAAGATGCCTTGTAATCGGAGAAAGCAAAAAATTGGAGCGAAGAAGGGGCTACGGCCAAGCGTGAAGATAGAAACCCGAGCCACCCCTATCCAGGGCAGCGCGAGGTCGAGGGTCCAGTCCGATGAACAACCCATTCTCGGTGAAGCAAGGCCGAGGCTGCCATCACGCTAAAAACAAACCTCCCAACGCCGAGGACAAATCCCTTCACTCCAAGCAGAAGAACACTTGGGTACTAGACTGAGCCAAGGTCTTCCGTGGTCCTCGGATTCAAACCTTCGGCGAAACTAGCTACTTACAGAAGAACACCTGGGTACTAGACTGAGCCAAGGTCTTCCGTGGTCCTCGGACTCAAACCTTCGGCGAAACTAGCTACTTACAGAAGAACACCTGGGTACTAGACTGAATCAAGGTCTTGCCTGGTCCACGGACTCAAACCTTCGGCGAAACTAACTACTTACAGAAGAACACCTGGGTACTAAACTGAACCAAGGTCTTGCATGGTCCACGGACTCAAACCTATGGGGAAACTAGCTACTTACAGAAGAATATAAGCGTTAGACAGAACCAAGGCCTTGCATGGTCCTCGAACTCAAGCCTATGAGAAAACTAACCACTGCAAGGAGTACCTGGGTACTAGACTGAACCAAGGTCTTGCATGGTCCACGGACTCAAACCTATGAGAAAACTAGCTACTTACAGAAGAATATAAGCGTTAGACAGAACCAAGGCCTTGCATGGTCCTCGGACTCAAGCCTATGGGAAAACTAACCACTGCAAGGAGTACCTAGGTACTAGACTGAATCAAGGTCTTGCATGGTCCACAGACTCAAACCTATGGGAAAACTAGCTACTTACAGAAGAATATAAGCGTTAGACAGAACCAAGGCCTTGCATGGTCCTCGGACTCAAGCCTATGGGAAAACTAACCACTGCAATGAGTACTTGGGTACTAGACTGAACCAAGGTCTTGCATGGTTCACGGACTCAAACCTATGGGAAAACTAGCTACTTACAGAAGAATATAAGCGTTAGACAGAACCAAGATATTGCATGGTCCTCAGACTCAAGCCTATGGGAAAACTAACCACTACAAGGAGTACCTGGGTACTAGACTGAACCAAGGTCTTGCATGGTCTACGGATTCAAACCTATGGGGAAACTAGCTACTTACAGAAGAATATAAGCGTTAGATAGAACCAAGGCATTGCATGATCCTCGGACTCAAGCCTATGGGAAAACTAACCACTGCAAGAAGTACCTGGGTACTAGATTGAACCAAGGTATTGCATGGTCCTCAGATTCAAACTTATGGGAAAGCTAGTTACTCAAGGAAGCACAAAAACAATAGACAGAACCAAGGTATTGAGCAGCACATTAAAGTATAACAAGTGAAAGGAAGCATCGTTCGAAGAGCTAAAAACGTACGACTGAATATATTATACAAAAGATAATACATTGTTTCGTTACAAGGTCACCAAGGCAAGAAGCAAAAAAAAAAAAAAAAAAGTGAAAAAGAAAACAAAGCAGAATGGCTCAAGCCATCAAAACAGGATAGCCCGACGGGATGGCCTACTTCCCCAACTCGGTAGACTGCTTGTCCTGAGGAGTCTGCTAGGAGGTTTCGTCTGGTGCCTCAGGACCCTGGCTCGGAGAGGCTACTTTGGAGGACCCTTCCTCATCAAGAGGGATCTAAGGGACAACAAGTGTGGCCTGGGGGCTAGCAGGAGGCTTCACCACGTCCTGGGGCGTTTCTCGGCTACCAGTCCTTGCCCCCTCCAATGCTTCATGACACTCAGTCTCCTCCACAGGCTTGTCAGCTGAAGCTGGGTCCTCGGCAGCATTAGTCTAGCCTTCATCTGGCGCTTGTGAGGCGGAACCCGCCTCGGGAGCAGCGGAGACAGCCTCGCGAATTGCGAGGGGATAGTACACGCTCTCGGCCCTCCTAAGGTCAGACGAGGTCTCGACCCCTGCTTGGTTGAGGGCCTCACTCCAAGTCTCTGAGCAGAAGCGCTTGCATACTTCAGGGATTTGAGCCTTGAGGGCAGCCTCGGTCTTAGCCACTCCCTCAGCAAATGCCTCCTCTTCCGCTTGCTCTAGGGAGCGCTCAGCATCTACTCTCGCAAACACGGCTCCCTCTTTAGCCCTTACAGCCTCGTCCCTGGCGTATTCGGCAACACCTCTCACCCTCACTGCCTCGGCCAGCTACTGCTTCAGGTTGGCAATATTCTCGTTGGCAGTTTGCAGCTGACTCTCAACATCCCGCAAGCGCTTTGTCTGGTCTTCGGCCTGTTTCATGGCGCCGACAAGTTCAGATGCCGCGCTATCTCTAGCCCTTGTCATCTTCTCCAAATTCTCGATTGCCTTCTTAAGATCTACCTCAGATCTCTTAAGGGTACTTGCGGCATTCAAGTACTTGTTACGCTCTTAACCCAGAGCTTTACTCTGGCTGTCGGCCTCCTCGTCCAGCCTAAAAGTCGCCTGGATAGCTTGCCAAGCCAAAAAAAAATACACCGTAAGTGGGAAACTAAGCAATAAAATCTAAATGAGAGAGCAAATATCAGAAGTCTTACCATGCCCAAGTATCTCTTGAGGTTGCGGGCAACTTCTTGCCTCCTTATGCCCCCCAGCTCGGCCATGTCGACGGGGAGAAGGAGGGACCTCTCCAGGGCATCGGCTACGCGAGCCCCCTTGCCCCTTCGGAAATCCCTGAGAGTGGCGTCGTCCATCAAAGGTTTCCCGTGGAGCATGGCAGCGGGCAGCTAGGCCTGGGGCTCGAACGGCTGGATGACTTCTTTCCCTTTACCCTGACCTCCAATTCTTAGTTGCTTGGAAGGTCGGCAGGCTTCATCTTCCTCTTGAGAAGAATGAGACCTGCCCCCGTCCACTGGGTCTTTGCCCTTGGAAGACCTCTTCCTCTTCGGATCGAAGGACTCGAGCCGAAAGTCCGAGGTTGGCAGAGTGGAGGACGACCTAGTCTACGCAGGGAAAGGCTTAGGTGGGGGAGGAGGAAGCTTGGGTTTGGATGAAGGGGCTTTAGGTTGTGACTCCCTTGGCACGCCCTTCCCGAGCTTGCCCTCAAGCAAGTCAAGCAGGCTGGTTTGGGGCTGTCTCTTAGAACCCATTTCGGCTTGAGTACCAACCCTTGGGGACTGAAGATCGGCTTCGGACAAGTGGGGGTCCCCCAAGTCACCAGAAGGATCCTCGGTTTGATAGGCTTGGTCGAATGCACCGAATTCGTCCTCGGACGAGCCCAGATCGACCACTTCTCCCTCCCTTTCCAAACTCTCTCCCTCGGCATCCGCTGCTCGATGGGACGAGGAAGAACCTGTTAACGGGACGCCCTCTGGAATGGAGGATCCCTCAGGAAACAAAAACTCATGTTCCACCACAGTGATTTGCCTAAGCCGAGGATCACGAGCCCTGATCACGTGCTTCGGGGCTGGGAAAGACTTCTGGGTTGGATCGTACCCTAGGATCTTGTGGGCAGCTCTAACTTGGTTGTCGGCCTCGTTCAGAAAGATCTCCGCCTTGAGAATAGCTTCCAAGTCCGCCTTGTTGACCAGGTTAAAATGACAGGCGAAGGCATGCAGATCTGTAGAAAGAAAAACAAACTCCTATCATCAACCGAACGAAGCAGATTTACAAAAAAAAAAGAGAGAAAAGAGGCTAGACCCTCTCCTACTCGAAGTACCCTACCTGGCTCTCCTTCTACTGTCGGACAATGGAGACCCTCGTGCCATTCCCCTGACACAATGAGAAAATCATGATTCAACCCCTTACTAGAATCGGGGAGGCACTGGATAAGACGAACCCTATCATCCCTCGTCTTCATGTAGTACGTCTTGCCCTTCAGGTGCTGGAGGTTGTAGCACCAGTTTACATCATGGTGGGTTAACCTCAACCCCATCTTCTCATTCAAGGCGTCTACGCACCCTAGTATCCTAAACATATTGACGGCGCACTGGGTGGGAGTTAACTGAAAATGCCTAAGGTAGCCGCTCGTCACCGGCCCCATAGGGATTCTCATGCCTCCCTCTAAGAAGGCGATTATGGGAATCACAACCTCACCCTCGTTCCTCCTAATATACCAATCCCCTTCCTCGCAATACCTCAAGCCCACACTGTTGGGTATCCTATAATCAGCGATGAACTTCTCCATCATCTCTTCAGACTCAACTAACTTCTTAAATCTACCCATCCTTACTAACGACTAAAGGACTCGAGAAAGAGCGAAGGAAAGAAAGGAATCAGAGAAAAATTTGTGCTACAGAGAGAAGAAGACTTACAGGAATGAGGAAAATCTCCTCGGACAGGCTTTTTATGCTGGAAAGGAGCGCTGGTTGATGTGGAGATTTGATCGGATTCAGAGTATGTGCGCCAGGGTTCTTGAGTGCACAAATAAGGAGGCAAATCGGTTCAGACAAGTGTTTATATCCTCAATTAGGGATAACTAGACGGAGTTTCCCACCCATAAAGGCAGGAAATCCCCACCGATCGATTACCATCATACTGTTGAACGTGGGGAGTATGGAGCTGCCAAAATTTAATACGGGCGTTTAATGTGGGTGCACACCATATGTCGAGGCGCCAGAAACGTGCATTGGGCAGGCGAAAAGGCTCCAATGCTGACGTAGGCCAAGGTTGGGCAAGTCATGACGAAGGCCCAAGGAAATTAAAATCCTTCTCCCTGCCCGAGGAGCCGGAAAGTAGAATTTCGAGGGGCTATTGTGGGGCCTAATAATCCGGCAACCCCGGCCCATCTCATATTCGGCCCAAGGCCCATGCCGAGGAGGAACGAGCATCCGAGGATGAAGTGTGAAAGTCAAGATTGCCAGGGACACTGCCGAGGATGACCCTGTCCTCGGCCAACCAAGACCAACACGTCAGCCATAGCAGTATGGTAGAGGAACAAGTCCAGGATAAGCTGTCACCTCCGCCCTAAATGCACTCACCTAACCCCCTAGCCACATTAATGGAGATGTGACCTCTGGATAGGGCTGCCTTGGTAGCTGCAACTCACAGGAGTCTGATAAGGTGGCTGATGGGATGGGAGGTCAGAAGGGGGGAGGCGTGGATGATCAACAAGTGGAAGAAAGAGATTGTGAAGAAAAGGACTATATATAAGAGGGGGAAAGAGATCAGAAGGGGGGAAATTTTCCCCGGAGGAGTCCCTGGGAGTAAGACCGCTATCAAGCGCCTGGAACTGGTGCCGAGGACGGACTTTGGAAGATTACCTTGGCCGGCCAGCCTTCGACGGAGGCGAATGGAACACTGGAAGTTGTCCGCTTGTTAGGGTCTAGTTCTTAAACCCATTCTTTACAAATTTATTATACTGGGCTAACTGGGCTTGAGTCCACTCTCTCAATAGTAGAAATGCTCAAACCAGGTCCCTACAGCAATATATACATTTTGAAAAGAATTATTCTACTCTTTTTTCAATAGAGTGTTTTTCTCTATTTGTAAAAGTTCTTTGATAACTTGTAATTTTGACAATAAGTCTAAACCATAAAAAATTTTCTCCAATTTTTTTTGTTATATTTTGTTTATTCCTAGCATAGTTGTCAGTATCGATACGTATTGTACAATTCATATCGTATCGTGTACAAAAAGTTCTGTATTGTAAATATATATTGTAGAATCGTACATATGGTACAATATATAAACAAGTGCGTTAAAATGATTTTTTTTTTTTTTTTTTAGGGTTAAAATTTGTTCTTTTATTTGAGTCCAACATGTTTTTGACTTGTTTTTAATACAAAATTATTGGGCTACTTAATTGTACCCAATAAAATAACATGTCTATGATTTTTTTTCTCACTCTTCTCTCTTTCTCCTCTAAAATTTGGACTACACACTTTACACTTAACTTTCATATTTGCAAATTTCTTTTCTATACTATGAATAAGATATTAATTGACAATATAAGTATTTTTTTATTTTTTATTTTTGTTATAAGTCTAAATAGCTAAAATGCTAAGAAAAAAATATAAAGAAAAATTATTAAAATAAAAGAATAAGAAGATTTAGTAAATGTTGATATGATGAAAAAAATGTCAATGAATAAATAATTTCACAAGATAATGAACATTATGATAACATTGACTTAGATGGAGTTTATTAGACAAAATGATGACTATAAATTAATTTTTTTGGCTCATATGTCATGTATTTTATTGTTTAGTTTAATCAATTTTAATGTGTAGATTATATATAGGTGTTAATTTGATTTTAATTAGTTTTTTAAAATATTATTACCTAAGTAATTATTAAATTTGTATTAGTTGAATATATTTTGAATTTATAATTAATATATATATTTTTAAGTATATCTATAATTTTTTTATTATAAATTACTAGATGTTTGTGTATTTTACGATATACAATACGCATGATATAGAAAAAATAAAAAATCAATTGACCATATATAATTCACATTTTTCATATAAATATTCATATGACTTTTTAGTATACTTTTATAATTAAAAAATATTTTTTTTAAAAAAAACTTTCTCTAATATAAATTATAATATAACTATAATAATGTTAGAATAACAAAACGTGATTTATCAAAAGCACTTTTGCAGTTTTACTTATGGGTCATGTTAACGGATGCCCTTAGAGTAATTGTAAATAAATCATAATAGAAAAGTTTTGATATCACTTTTATAAGAAATATAAAAAACTGTTAATAACATTTGTTATTTTATTATTCTTTTAATAAAATGTTTCTAAAAATAGTTCTTAATTCAATATTCTAAGGACAGTGATTAACATTTCCCTTTACTTATTAATAAAATCACCCAATATTGATGAAGCTTTACAAGCAAAGACGGATTCACTTTTAAAATCAAGTTGCCATTATAAATGTTCACAGCAATAAAGTATAATATATGGAAAAGGAAAAAAAAAACTTATTTGCTTTAACTGTGAATCGTGAGATTAAGATTGTCGGTAAAATAGTGGATTTGAATTTGATGGTGAGTGGTTGTCAAGACTCAAGAGATGCTTGTGTGATGATTTCATTTTGTTTTTGGAGAGACATATAGACCACTTCCCCAGACAATTAAACATTATTGGGTATGACCGTATGGGTATATTTCAATTTGAATTGGCATAAAAGTTTGGTAAAGCATTACTGGGTATAATTTTAAAGAACCAAAAGATTGAAATTTAATTATTATATAAATGAGATAGCTGCTAATTTTGAAAATATTGATATTATGCAAGGGTACAAGCATAAGAAGCATAAAAGAGAGTGTAATCCACCGCTGGATATGTCCAAAAAAAAAAAAAAACATTTCTCATAAAAAAAAAGAAAAAGAAAAAGAAAAATCACTGAATAAAAAATTATTAAGCTATTTGATATTGCCAAGAGATTTGGAGTCTAGGAGAAAAGGGATTCAAGAGTATCCTATTGTACCTATTTCAAAAAAAAAAAATAATAATAATAATAATAAATAAATAGTTATGTGATTGTGATATCAACAAATAGCGTGTAACAAGATCGTTGTTAGCTTTTTAATCACCTTTCATCCGTGTTTGAGCACACTCCAAAATGAGAGAAATTATTAGGTTCATTAGAGGACTGTTGACGTGGTCTTCTCTGACCTCCCAATCAATAAAATGTTGTTATTTATGCAAATGTGACATCATTTGATAATTTTTATTTTTTTATTCCCTGTACTGATTATGAAGCTCACGCATATATTTGTATAGATGGTATTATTTCATTGGTCAGAGAGGACTACATCAGTAGTCCTCTGTGTAAATAACAATTTCTCCCAAAATGGACCCTCGCTCCCTGTTGTTATTAATGGTGTTATGTTTTCAATACCAAAATTCCACACTCGTGATTGACTAGTGCAAGCCAATCAATCTTACTATTTTAGTCATCCATCCTAACGTTGGTTCAAGCCATTTCATAGTGGCCAAGCAAATTTAGTATCCATTTGGATAACGCTTATTTTGCTGAAAACTGAAAATAATAAAAAAAAATAATAAAAAAGTTACTGATCATACTACGGCTACTGTTCATTAGCCTAAATGCACTGTTCATGTTCCATGAACAGTACAATAGGTAGGCGTTGGTTTAAAAATAAAATAAAAAGGCCAACGCAGAGGGAGAGACGCGTAAACCAAACGCTCACTACATGAACAGTGCAATAGGTAGGCGTTGGTTTAAAAATAAAATAAAAAAGCAGACGCAGAGAGAGAAACACGCAAACCAAACGCTCACTTTATGTTGTCCATCTTAACTTTGCACCAAGGCTTACGGCACAGAAGACTTCCAAACTTCCAACTATTTCTTATTCGATAGACCTCACTTGTAATAGCTTCCAACAGTACGTTGGTCCCACTTTTTTTGGTTTTTGGTATTTGGTTTCCTGCCAAGTTTGAATTGATTGTGTGAACGTGAAAGGCAGGGACAAATTTCGCCGCTGCATAACTCTCATTATAGATTAAACTCTTTTTTCAAATGATAATATGGTAAATTTATTAGTCTTTCTTCTTGAAACAAAGTAAATCTTATGTAAGTTTCAAAAAAAAAAAAAAAAAGTAAATCTTATGTAAAATTTTATCAACTTAATTTTTGAAAATTTTCATTTTATACAATAAATTCTATAAACAATAATTACATTCGAAAAATAATTAATTTACTCCTTTTTATATAACTTTGTCAATAGATTGCTTTCCTCTATTGTGAAAGTTCTTTCATAACTTGTAATTTTGGCAATAAATCCAAACCATGAAAAGTTTCCTCTATTTTTCTCTTTTGTATTTAGTTTATTCCTAGTAATAAATTTCTAAAGAGATCTTTTTTTGAGATTTAATTGATGTAGTGGAATCCAGAAAAAAGCACACACGACGCTCTCTTAGTAAACCCCAAATCCGCGAGGGATCCCTTTAATCCACAAAGTGATAAACTTGTAATCCACAAGAGAAAACAATAGAGAAAAACTCTAAAGGCTACAAAACATATAAATACTAAAAAGACAAAACCCTAGGACAATTAGGAAAACATCCAAAACCCTAATTCACCCTACCACGAGATTAGGTGGCAAAATGCCAAATTTTACCAAAAATGAAAAATTAAATTAAAGGTAAAATTATAAACTACAAACTTTAAGGGTTGTCACTTGCAGTTTTTTATGTAACTTGTAGTTTTGAATCCACAAAGTTCTTTTATGTAATTTGTAGTTTTGAAAATAAATCCAAAACATGAAAAATTTCCCACTATTTTTCTGAAATTTTTTTGTTTAAATTTTTCAAGAGATTTTTTCAGATTTATTAATTATTTTTAAATTATCAATTGTCATAAAAGTTTAAACTATAAAAAATTGTGAATTTAATCATTTAACCATAATTTTAATTCTTCTAAAAAAAATATAATTCTAAAAATTATTTTGTTTTCCTCTTTTTTTTTCCTTAATTTTTCTATCAATATTCATATGTTTTTATAATTTAAAAAAAAATATATATATATACACAGTATAAATAAAAAAATGTACAGTATAAATTATAATATGAAAATAGTAGAAAAAATTATAATAAAAGAATTTTCTAAAAAATATATATAATAAAAGAAACACTATCTACAATAACAAATTTTGACAAAGGGAGAGATTATTAGAGTCACGTGTTTTGGTATTGTTAAACCATGCCAAATTATGCGTCTTTTATTGAGTTTTGATGTGTCTTAAAATTATAATTGAAGATCAAGTACTTGAAGACACAAAGTTTGCTTAAAGAAAGCTCAAGAAAAACACATTTTCAGCATATACCTCAATAGCAGCCTGATACTTCCTCAATAGAAGCTAGAAACCTACTGCCTCCTCGAACCAGAACCTATTGCTATCTTACAACATAGGTCTAAACAGCTCAAAAACAGACTTATTACTGATGTCTTAGTCCAGTGGCAAGGTCAAGGTCCTGCCTGGAAGTCGCTCTATAACTTGCAGTATCAATTTCCTTACCTTGTGGGTGTTTTGATTGGGGAGTACTGATAGGTATTGGTTAGTGAGGTATGTCAGTTACTGATTGGAGGGAATAAGGGTTAGTTGCTAAATTGGAGCGAAAAGTAGTTAGATGAGCTGTCAGGAAGTTAGTTAGTGTAGGTATTGATTGTATCATATTGTAATGCATATATTGGGGAGCTACAAAGAGTGTAACATCATCCAGAAAGTAACAAGACAATTCCATTCTTGCTCTCTATCTTTTCTTCTTCTTCTTCGTCTCAATTCTAGATAAAACCTGTGGGTTCCTACTTCCTATCATGTCCTGCTTCTTGCATCCTGCATTAATACAGAAAGAGTGGAAGGGAGTATAGTTGAATTTGAGGGATGAGGCAACAGATTTGGGTGTGGCAAAATAGATGGCTTTTATTTGGTGTTGTGGGAGCTATTCTTTGATTCGTATTTTTTTCCAAACATAGAAATAAGTATGGCAACTGACAGGGACAGAGCTACAGCGGGACCATGGCCACTTAGCTTTTCAAAAATCCCTTTTACTGTGTAGGCCTATTTTAGAATTTGGCCCAATAAAGCTGATGGCGTCCCCTGATATTGTCCTTCGCCTCCTTAAACCAAACCCAAAAAAAAGGCCCAATAACAACAATCCATTAACAAAAATTAAACGAACAGTATATGTAAGACCAAACATTTACTAAAACCCATCATATTCATTTAGTCAAAATATTTTTTTGGTCAAAATATTTTTGCAAAAATTCAAAGCAAAAAAACCTAAATTGGAACTGATCCGGTCACTTTATTTTTTTTGAGGAGAATGAATAAAGTAACTAAAGTGTAGAATATAACATTTAAATAAAGTTCGATGCAGCTGTATTTTCAGACTTGAAATGCTTTGGTTTTGGGGCAATTATTCGAAATGCTGTTGGTGAGGTAATGGCTGGCATGTCTGTTAAGGGACCCTATGTGAATAATAGTGAAGAAGCTGAAGTCTTGGCATGCAGAAAGGCGATAGAATTCTCTGTTGAAGCTGGTTTTTCAGAGTTAGTGATTGAGGGTGACAATGCCAACGTGATGAGGGCAATCTCGATTCTTTTAGCTAATAAATCTCTGTTGGGACACATATATGAGGACATTCGTAGTTATCTTCATAGGCTGCACTCGGCTTCCATTAGTTGTAGGGGGGGGGGGGGTGTGGGCGGGCAATATGTTAGCACATTTGTTGGCTCAATATGCTAGGTGTAGGGATATTAGGCCCGGAAGTCCATTATACATTTGGCCATTGGGCCTATGGCCCAAGCCGAGGATCAGGACTAGTCCGAGGAGAAAGACTCTCCGTCATTAGAGACCGTGTTAACGAATAAAAGAGTTGGTTCTAGCCGTAAAAGCTCAGCGAGACAAGCCGAGGGTAAGTGTCTCCTCGGAAGAGAATCTCCTAGAAAGTTCTGTTGGTATGAATAGACATTGTGGAGACATTAGACTGAGAGAAGGCTTCAGATATCTTAGGAAGAAAACTGTCACCACCGCATTTAATGTTTTGCAGCTATTTTCCTGGTTGCATTAATATGGAGAAGACTCCTGAACAGTACAAAGTTGGCTACCCCAAGGCATACACAACCAAATACGGGTGTCTGATGGGACAAGCACTCAAGTGGTAATGCAGGTGATCAATAAGTGTAAGATCAAGATGCTTTAGAAGGAACTATATAAGGAGAGAGGTCCTTCATAAAAGGGGGATCGAAAATCCTAAGAAAAAAGACTAAGCATTCAAGAATCAAACTTGTAACCGAATTTGAGGATAATAAACAAGAATAGTTCACCTCGGATCCTGCCGAGGACTATTTTTTCTTCAATATAATTCTATTTCTTTTCATTCTCTTACTTGAATCCATTCCAATATCTGTTTGATAAACAATAGCTCAGTTTTTCAACCCATTATCTATAAATTTATTGTTTTGAGCTTCTTGGGTTTAAGTCCTTCCACGTAATGAGTTTACTACCCAAATTAGGTCCCCACACTAGGAATATCTCTGAGGAAATTTATTGGTTGGAGGACTCACCACCACCTGTTGTGGCTGCTTTGTATCAGGATTCTTTAAATCTTAACAAATGAATGGATTTTTTGTTTTCAAAAAAAATAAAGTTGGGTAATTACTACGTAATTGCTAATGGTTGGTTGAGCATTTTATTGATTGACTTTATCTAATGGTCGGTGACTTGCTGAATATTTAATGAAGTTAGTTGAGCATTTGTTTTTTGGATATCATCTTTATATTAAAAAGACAAAGAACATTACTAGACATAAATAATTAATTTAGTAATAATAATTAATCTTAACAATAATCTTAAACTTAAGTAGAACTGACTTTGAATTTTTTATTTTCTTGTATTATTTTTTACCTAGCAAAGTAATTAATTTGAGCAACAATAAATGCATTGTAATCTATTAAGAAACAATTATATTGTGTGTGTGTGTGTGTGTGTGTTTTTTTTTTTTTTTGGTGTGTGTGTGTGTGTTTATAGTTTGTTAATACTAAATGAATGTTATTTGTTCTTATAGTTCAACTAGCTGATACTCCTAGTGTGTCAAAATCTAATATTCGAATCTCCCCTCTCTTATCATAAATATAAAATTACCAACAAAAAAGAAAAAGTTATTTTTGATTGGGTATATATGTTGAAATGTTTTGACTAGAGATGCCATGAACTTGGGATGTGCGTGGTCTTTAGGTTGGACATATATTGTTGAATGTTGATGTGGGTGTCATCAGCAAGTTGGAAACCATTAATAATCGTCTGTATTGAGGGAGGAACTCTTTTTTTTTTTTTTTTCTTTAATGTATTTTTTTTAAATTATTTTCTATCTTCTTATGTTTTATTTATTTGGCTTTAGATAAAAATAATGATTTTTTTGTAGGTGGATTAAAAGTGAATTTGTGTCCAAGCATGATGGGAAGAGTATATTGACATCAATGTCATACTTGAGAATGTAAATTGCAAATTTCTTTAGTTATGAGACCAATTTAGAAGTCATCCCCAACTTGTAAGGTGTAAATGTACTTTATACTTTATAGCTTACTGTCATGTAACTTGTAACTTGTGCAATGCACAAAATTTGTTAAATGTTATTAACATTATTTTCCTAAAGAGAGAGAGAAAAAAATATAAATAGAGTACGTCGAATTAAAGTAATTTAGTTCATTTTTTTTTTTTTTTTGTGTAATAATATTTGAGTTGTGTTTTGGGTTTTCGGAGACTATTTATTTTTCTATTAGCAATAGTAATGTGTAATAATTTAAAATGGGGTAGAGATTTAGTGTTTTGGAGACCTTTGGCACTTGAAAGAGGTAAGAGATGGATAAATATTAGGTATTTGTATTTGATGGGAAGATGGACAACCTTTGTAGATAAGCATGAAGAAGGTTAAAAAAAAAAATCCCTTTAGAGATCAACGGGCACGAGAGAGAGAGAGAGAGAGAGAGAGAATTTGTTTCTAGGGATTGTAGATCAAAACTATGGATAATCTATTTGAATTTTGAACCCAATAACTCACTTCATTAAAAACATAAATAAATTGCCATGTAGTGCAAAATTGAGAATCTAATTGAATTTTCTCAACTTGACAACTTTGGCTTTATATCATTATATGTAGATTTACAGCCACATCATAAGTCTAGGCAATGTCCATAGACAAAAAAAATTTCATTTTTTTTTACAATATTAATGTGACAAATTGATATTTAATCATTTGAAACATGAGATAGTTATTAATTTTGTAAGTATAAAGAATATACAAGATATAATGTAATGACGTAATCCACATTTGGATATGGCATAAAATAAGAAAAAGCATCCAACAAAACATTTTTTTTTTAGCAACAAAACTTTTTTTTTTTTTTTAATTGTGTAACATTAACAAATAGTGTGTTGTTAATCCTTGCTTGCATTTTACTTCTTGTTATTAATGGTACTACATTTTCAATACCAAAATTCCACAGTCGTTTCTCTCTCCCTTGTATATGTATGTGTTTGTTTCTCAAAAAAAGAATTTCACACTCGTGATTAACCAATGCAAGGGCTTCTTCTTAGTCTTCCTAAGATTGCTTCAAATCTTCAAGCTATTTCTAGTCTTTGTCAGCGTAACCTACGGTGGCTAAGCAAAGAAAAATGACGAGACTGTGAAGACCTGTCCATCTCAATGTTGCACCAAGTCTTTGCCCACAGAACACTTCAACTATTTTACAACATTTTTACAAACTGCTAATGTGGCCAACCTTTTATTAGTTTTCATCTAGGCTCACAATTAATATCACTTTTTCATTTACCAATAATCATTAACCACATCAGCGGTTTGTAAATTTTTTTGTAAAATAGTTTGTATCTCTAGCATTATTCTAAAAAATTTTCTTCAATTTTTTTTTAAATATTTTGTTTATTCCTAGCATAGTTGTCAATATCAATACGTATTGTACGATTCATATCGTATTGTGTACAAAAAATTTCGTATTGTAAATACGTATTGTAGAATTGTACATATTGTACTATACATCAACAAGTGGGTTAAAATGATTTTTTTTTTTTTTAGGGTTAAAATTTTTTCCAGACATAGAAATAAGTATGGCAACTGACAGGGACAGAGCTTCAGTGGGACCATGGCCGCTTGAGCATCTCCAATAGATGCTCTATATCTATTTTTTGGAGCAAAAACACCCCTGTTCACACTCCAACAATTCTCCATCTCCATTTTTTAGATTAGATTTGCTATAGTGCTTCTCTACGAATAGAGAACACTGTAGCTTTTACTATTTATACTTTAATTTTTTTTCTATTATAATAATTAGGTATTGAGTAAAAAAAATATTAGAAGATGTGTACTTGTTAAAAAAAGAATAAATAATTAATAAAGAATGAATGAAAAAATAATATTTAAATAAGATGGAGAAAAGGATAGAGAACTGATTGGAAAATGTATTTGAAAAAAAAAAGTAGATAAAAGTTAAATATCATTGTTCATTGTCTAAACAGTATAAAAATTTGGATAATTTTCTGGAGATGCTCTTAGCTTTTCAAAAATCTCTTTTACTGTGTAGGCCTATTTTAGAATTTGGCCCAATAAAGTTGATGGCCTCCACTGATATTATTCTTAGCCGCCTTAAACCAAACCCCAAAAAAAAAGGCCCAATAACAACAATCCATTAACAAAAATTAAAACAGTATATGTAAGACCAACCGTTTACCAAAATTTTTTCTAAAAATTCAAAAAAAAAAAAAAAAAAAAAAAAAAAAAAAAAAAAAAACCTAAATTGGAACTGATCCGGTCACTTTATTTTTTTTGAGGAGAATGAATAAAGTAACTAAAGTGTAGAATATAACATTTAAATAAAGTTGGATAATTACTAATTGCTAATGCTTGGTAGAGCATTTTATTGATTGCCTTTATCTAATGGTCGGTGACTTGCTGAATATTTAATGAAGTTAGTTGAGCATTTGTTTTTTGGATATCATCTTTATATTAAAAAGACAAAGAACATTATTAGACATAAACAATTAATTTAGTAATAATAATTAATCTTAACAATAATCTTAATCTTAAGTACAATTGACTTTGAATTTTTTATTTTCTTGTATTATTTTTTACCTAGTGAAGTAATTAATTTGAGCAACAATAAATGCAATTTAATCTATTAAGAAATAATTATTTTGTGTTTTTTTTTTTTTGTGTGTTTATAGTTTGTTAATACTAAATGAATACTATTTGTTAAGAGTTTTATAGTTCAACTAGCTGATACTCGAGAAATTATAATATCCACATGGTGAATAAGAGATGTGGTCCACCATTCCACTAAAAAATTTTCACTTGTTTAAAATTGTTAGTTAAAAAAAATGTTTAAATAGAAATTAATTATTGATTGAGTAATTTTAAACAAATGGAAGTTTTTTAGTGGAAGTACTCTATAATTTCTCCTGATACTCCTAGTGTGTCAAAATTTAAGATTCAAATCTCCCCTCTCTTATCATAAGTATCAAATTACAAAAAAAGAAAAAAAAAAAAGAGAAGTTATTTTTGATTGGGTATATATGTTGAACTATTTTGACTAGAGATGCCATGAACTTGGGATGTGCGTGCTCTTTAGGTTGGATATATATTGTTGAATGTTGATGTGGGTGTCATCAGCAAGTTGGAAACCATTAATAATCGTCTGCATTGAGGGAGGAACTCTCTCTTTTCTTTTTTTTTCTTTAATGTATTTTTTTTAATTATTTTCTATCTTCTTATGTTTTATTTATTTATTTTTGGATAAAAATAATGTTTTTTTGTAGGTGGATTAAAAGTGAATTTGTGTCCAAGCATGATGGAAAGAGTATATTGACATCAATGTCATACTTGAGAATCTAAATTGCAAATTTCTTTAGTTATGAGCCCAATTTAGAAGTCACCCCCAACTTAGAAGGTGTAAATGTGCTTTATACTTTATAGCTTACTGGCATGTAACTCGTGCAATGCACGAAATTTGCTAAATGTTATTAATATAATTTTCCTAAAGAGAGAGAGAAAAATAAATAAATAAATAGAGTGCGCTGAATTAAAGTAGTTTAATTTTTTTTTTTTTGGTAAAAAAGTTTTGTGTCGTGTTTTAGGTTTTTGGAGACTATTTCTTATTCTATTAGCAATAGTAATTTCTTATAATTTAAAATGGAGTAGAGATGGAGAAATATTAGGTATTTTTATTTGATGGGATGATGGACAACCTTTTTAGATAAGCATGAAGAAGGTTTTAAAAAAAAATCCATTTAGAGATCAACGGGCACAAGAGAGAGAGAGAGAGAGAGAGAGAGAGAGAGAGAGAGAGAGAGAGAGAGAGAGAGAGAGAGAGAGAGAATTTGTTTCTAGGGATTGTAGATCAAAACTATGGATAATCTATTTGAATTTTGAACCCAATAACTCACTTGATTAAAAAAAAATTATCACGTGGCACAAAATTGATAATCTAATTGAATTTTCTCAGCTTTGGCTTTATATGTAGATTTAAAACCCCATCATAAGTCTAGGCAATGTCCATAGCCATAAAAAATTTCTTTTTTTTTTTCCCAATATTAATGTGACAAATTGATATTTAATCATTTAAAAAATGAGATAGTTATTAATTTTTGAAAATCTCTGATATTTCGTAAGCATAAAGAATATAAAAGATATAATGTAATTACGTAATCCACAGTTGGATATGGCATAAAACAAGAAAAAAGCATCCAACAAAACATTTTTTAAACTGTAACATTAACAAATAGTGTGTAACATAATCCTTGCTTGCATTTTACTCATTGTTATTAATGGTGCTACATTTTCAATACCAGAATTCAACACTCGTGATTGACCAGTGCAAGGACTTCTTCTTAGTCTTCCTAACATTGCTTCAACTTCAAGTGATCTTCAAGCTATTTATAGTCTTTGTCGGCGTAACTTACGGCGGCTAAGCAAAGAAAAATGACGAGACCGCGAAGACCTGTCCATCTCGATGTTGCACCAAGTCTTTGCCCACAGAACACTTCAACTGTTTCTGATTCAACAGAATTGCAATAGCTTCCAACTATAAGTAGGTCCAGGTGCAGTTGAAATTGGTGGATTCATCAATGGATATGATAGGAAAACAAATAGCTCACGTATATAGGTCTACTTTTTTGTTTTTTTTTTTGGATTCTTGCCAAGTTAGAATTTATTATACGAATGTGTAATAATGCAGGGACAAATTTCGTCCAGTCATGCATATACACTCATTATAGATTAAACTTTTTTTTCTAATTAATAATATAGTTAATTTATTAGTCTTTTCTGTGACATAGTAATTCTATAGCACCTGTATTAAGTTTGTTTGAGTTTATGCTCCAATTACTATGAAATTGTAGAAACCATGCACAATATGAACTCGGTATTTTCTAAATCTTGGCATCAAGAGCATCTAAATATGTTAATGAAATCACCTACAAATCAATTCTATCTCTTCATCCTCCCTCATCTTGGTAAACTTTTTTTTTAATCTATTTTTCTTTCCAAGTAGATGGGATTCTTTATTAGAGTTCAGTTGGAGAGCTTTCATTTGAAATCTGTAACTGTCCAATATGATCAAACGATCATGATAAAAATACCATGAAAAGAAAAGTCAAGTTTTTGGTAGAAAAATGATACTTTTTTATGGGGGGTAAAATGAATTCATATTAGTGTTCAATGATTGAATAATCACAAAAATCTCTATATAACACAAAGGATAAGAATTTAGTGTTCATTTGGTACAACTTATTTTTCAGCTTTTTCAAAATGGGATTGTTTGACAAAGTTTTACTTAAAAGAAAAAAGTGATATTTAAAAATGCTGTATTTTGAAAAGATGTGATTTGATAACACATTATGAAATAGACAAATAGTCCCCAAATTATTGTTGGACCTTTTTTTTTTTACAGTAGTTTTTTCTTTATTTATTTATTGTTAGACATTTCTTTATTAAATTGGGTAAAAGTAGTACAGTTTTACTCAGAAAAATCAAATTAAAAAAAATATATATGATCTTAAATTTGAACAATCAACCCCAAATTATGAAATTAATTACAATATCTTAGAAATTTCAATTTCGAACCACCAATTCCTTAACCTATGAAATCAAATATAATATCTCCTTTTTTCTCACACAAAAAAAGGAAAAAAAAAAAAAACCTATAATATCTCCTAATCCTAAATTTTAAATTTGAGTAATCGATCCCTTAAACCTAAACTATGAGATTAATTACAATATCTCCTAAGCTTTAAATTTGCAAAATAATTAAAGCTAAAATTGGCGACTATAATTTCTTCTCTCCCCTTAATTTTCTCGGTTAACCTATACTTTAAGAATTCGTCAAAAAATTCTCTGAAATCCACAACCATAAAAAGCACAAAATCATCAAAGATCTCAAGAGATTAAGCAAATTAATATCACGTTCGGTTGCGTAGAAAACAAAAGAGGAAAAATAAAAATCGAAAAACGAAAATTAAACTCAGATTTTTCATTTCCTTTTCGTTTTTAATTTTCCGAGCGACCAAACAGGGGAAAAGCTGTAATAGTAAAGGAGATTGAGATCGAAGATGCTTACTACTAAGGATTCATGATTGAGTTGTCGTTGTTGGTGGAGGATCTACGAAGAGCTTAGTCAGTCTACACCGGTCTGACAGAGAACGCTAGACCGGGTTATGGCGAAGAAGAACAATTGGAATGAAACTATGAAATGGGGAAAAGGGAAGAATAGATCAAAGGGAAGAAACTAAGAGGATCGATGAGAGAGAGAGAGAGAGAGAGAGAGAGAGAGAGAGAGCTTACCGATTGATGAGGGAGGCTAAGAGGCGTGAGGTTGGTGGGTATTGGGTTGAGAGCACGATGGCGAGAGGTTGAGAGCACGGCGGCGAGTTTGGAATTGGGAGCTAGGTTGAGAGTGTTTTTCAATTTTGGGTTTTTTTCAACTATATATGGATTTATGGTTTTATTTATTTATAGCAAAGCTAGAGCTGCATTTAATTAAACGTAGCTCCAACAAGTCTGGAGCTGCGTTTAATCAAACGCAGCTCCATAAAGGTTCAAGCTACGTTTATTGAACGCAGCTCTGGGATATATTGAAAACCAAAAAAAAAAAAAAAAAAGGATTTCCTCGGATGGGTCTATAGCCATGTTTCTAAAAACACAGCTTAAGGCCTTTCCTGCAACTCAAATTACCCCCTGTAGCTGTGTTTTTAAAAAACGCAGCCTCTGAGCGCGTTTTTTTGTAGTGGTGGCACAAAATTGATAATCTAATTGAATTTTCTCAGCTTTGGCTTTATATGTATGTTGGGGACATATTTTTATGTAATTGACATATCCTTTGACAAAACGCACTTTACTTGTATTTGGGTAAATCTAAGTAGGTTCAAGATGATCATCACAAATGGTTAAATTGAAGACATGAAGATTACTCAAGAACTGCTCAAGAAAAGTGCAATCTGCAAGTCTCGATACCTCCTCGACAGAAGCTCGATCTGTCGAGATTCATTAAAGCTCGATAGATCTCTCGATCGATCGAGATTCCCTTGCATGCATTTCATTTTTTTTGTCCATAGCATCTTGTTATTCTTTTTCTTGTAGGTTTATGGTTCCTTATTATCCTCGTTTCCCTCTTTGTCAGTTTTCTGTCTATCTCCTGTCATGTCTTTTGGCTTTTTATGCCCTTTAACAATCATGTCAAAAAGGGAGAGAAATTTGAGAATTGAATGTCATTTCTCAGGGGGAGTAATAGACTTAGGGGGAGAACTTCATGTTAAAGGGAAGAATGTTTTTGTTGTAACTAACAAAGGGGGAGAGTTAGTTTGATACACATTAATATTGACATATATTTTGTGTTGTGTATCTTTTGGTTTTGTAATCATTTACATACATCATGTGTTGTTTCTATATTTGATGATGATGTATGTGTTTCACTCTTTATCTCACATGTGTTATTTCTTTTCTCTCTTTATACACATGTTTCCTGTTTATTTAACTTGTCATTATTTTCCACATGGTACCTTGATGTGCAAATTCATTAATTCTCGACACCTGCTCGATAGCTACCTCGACACCTGCTATCTATCGAGAATTACAAAATCAATTTTTTTGATTTGATTTCCTTGGGATCCGTGAATATGCTTTTGGGCCTTCTTTTCTTCTAACCCTAAACATATAAAAGGATTGTTTTAAGAGTCGTCAAATTGTACACAAGTTGCAAAAGCATTGAGCAATCTCTGTTCAAGCAAATTGTGATCAAAAGACGAAGTTCTTGACCTAGTTCATCTTCTTTGAAGAAGTTGCTGTGTATTTGCACCATAGGGTTTTGTAACCAAGCATCTTCCTGATCTTCATCGTATAGGATGAACTGAAGAACTTTGCAGCCAACCTCTCCTTCTTAGTTGGTGTTTGAAGTCGCGTACTGGGATCCACGCATTGGTTAGTCATGTACTTGGGAGCCGTGCATCAAAGGGGGAACTGTCACTACAGATCAAGTCCAATTGGGTATTAGGGTAAGGGTTCAACTATAGGTTGATAAGGTACTTAGGATTCCTTCACTTGTAACTGCTTGATTTGATAATAGTGGAGTTTCGGGAGTGGTGACCTGAAAATCACCCGGTGGGGTTTTTGCCGTTAGGGTTTTCCCCATTCGTAAACAAATCACTGTGTCTTTTTATTTCCGCTGCATATTTAGTTTTTGGTAATTTGTTTGTGCTTCCACGCAATTGCATGATTAATTGATTAATTAATAACTTGGCTAATTAATTAATTGGTATAATCACAAGAGGTCATTCAGATTGTGACCTATCAAGTGGTATCAGAGTAGGCACACTCTGATTAGGTTTAATCTTTGCTTGTTGATCCATTGACCCCTGTTTGTCATGGATAGAGGACAGTCATTAATCATACCTCTTTTATTTGATGGCACTAACTATGTATACTGGAAAGTACGCATGAGAGCTTTCTTGCAGTCTTTAGATGAGAAGGTGTGGCAAGCTGTAGAGATTGGCTAGACTAAGCCAAAAGAAGAATCGGCCGATTGGGATGATGCTAAGATCAAGGCGGCCAACTTCAACAGCAGAGCGCTAAATGCCTTATTTAGCGCAGTCACCAATGAGGAGTTCAAGAAGATATCCTCAACTGAAACTGCTAAGGAGGCTTGGACCATCCTCCAGACAACCTATGAAGGAACAAAGGCTGTCAAAGATTCAAAGTTTCAGAGGCTCACTACAAGTTTTGAAGAAATTAAGATGGAGGAGGATGAGTCGTTTGATGATTTCTATGCCAAACTCAAGGACATAGTGAACTCAGCTTTCAATCTTGGGGAAACCATCCCTGAACCCAAGATTGTAAGGAAGGTGCTCAGATATCTACCTGAGAGATTCCATGCCAAGATTACGGCGATAGAGGAATCAAAGGACATTGACAAGATTCCTTTGACTGAGCTGGTTGGAAACTTGCAAACCTATGAGATAGGGTTATCTAGGATTGGCAAGTCAAGTAAAGGCAAAAGCATGGCCTTGAAGGCAAAGAGCAGTGATACAGATGAGTCTTCCGATGATGAAGATTCCAAAATGAAGTCCTACATTACCCGGCAGTTCAAGAAGTTTATGAAGAATGCCAATGTAAAGAGCTTCGACAAGGACCGCAAGCAGTCCTGTTCTTCTCAGTTTAAAAGCCAAGACAAAGGGAAGAAGGATGCTAAGGAGGGTGGTCAGTACACTATTCCTACAGGACCAAAGTGTTTTGGATGTCATGGGTTTGGACACATGAAACATGAGTGTCCTACATATCTCAAGAGCATTGGGAAAAGCAAGGCACTTGCTGCAACCCTAAGTGACACTGAGCCTGAAGATGATTCTGACAATAAGGATGACGGAATCTTAAATGCCTTCACTACCACAGTCAATCCTACTGAAGGGATTATTGAAGAAGTGGATGAAGAAGAAGGACTGGTGGAGTCCAAATTGGAGAAAATGGGTGATCAAGATGATATCCATTCAGCCTATGAGAAGCATGAGAAATTATATAGGCTGGCCACCAAGAAGTTTAGTGATGTGGAACTTGATCATGAAGAGTTGTCCACAAAGTTTGATGAGGCGAATCAAACTATTGAAGTATTGAGATTTGAGAACAACTTTTTGGCTGAGAAGACCAAGAAGCTTGTAGCGGAGCTGTTTCAAGTCAAAGCTCAACTGGAGAGGACTTCAAGTGCAAAGCTTGATGAGATGCTTAGCAATCAGAAATCTGTTTCGGATCGAACTGGCTTGGGGTATGGTCTTTCTTTCTCTAATACTGCTTCTACTAGCAATACTGTTTTTGTTTCTCCTGCTAATAACATTGAAATTGAGAATACTGAGGTTAAAACTGAATTAGCTAATGAGAACCTAGACAAGAGTAAATCTATCTTAGGAGCACCCCTAAAGCAAGATAAGAAAGATGCTAAAAATCCTAGGGCTAAGAAGGCTAACTCTCAAAAGCCTAAACAAAAAAAGCAGCATCTCTGTCATCATTGTGGAGCTACCGGTCATACTCGACCAAATTGCTATAAGTGGTTAGCCACTTAACAGAGCAATGACATGATAGCATCTGGAAGCCAAAATCAGCTTCAATCCTCTCTTGCTCCACTTGGAGATATTCTAAAAGCCCTCATGTTCCTTTCGAACTTGAACGGTCTCAATTCTTCCCCCTTACTGCTAGTTCAAGGGTTCAATCAAAGGAAATGTTTTTCCAAGGTGTGGAAGAAAAAGGACTCTAAGTGATTTCATCACTTTTTTTTCCCTTCTTGTTTTTCTTGTTTGTTGCATTGCTTGTGTGTTTTTGCATTTTTGCTGAGTCAGTCTAGTTTTTGCTTTGCTTTGATTACATGTTTTTGTTTGTTCATTTTCAGTTTTGTTTATTTTGTTTTTGATATAAAAATAAAAATAAAAAATTGAAAAATAGAAAAAATCCAAAAACAGTGTGTGTTTTGTGTACTTTGGTATTTGTGTGCCTTGGATAGCTAATGAAACAAAGTTTTCTAAACTTTGTATCTCTTGTAGCTTAGTTGAGTATCTCTATGCACAACTAAGCAAGTGAGCTTTGTGGCTCTTGTTTGTGATGAGTAAGATTAAGTTATCTCTTAAACTTAACACTCATATCACTCTTTTTGACGGGTAGGACTAGAAAATCCTAAGAGAAAGGAATAAATGACTATCTCACCACTGTTGCCCGCCAATCATAGTATAACACCTGTATGCTTCGACATAGCAAAAGTGCAGTGTCATAGACACCTATATGGTTTGGCATAGCAAAAGTCCAATGTCAAAGATATCCGTATGCTTCGGCATAGCAAAAGTGCAATGTCTATGCTTAACATGTTGGGTATTTCTTTTCTTTCTTTTTATGCCCATGCATGATATGCTTAAAAGAAAATATGCAAAGAAAATATAAAGCTAAAAGATTAAAATGCTTTAAATATGATTGCAAGCGTGTTTTCTAGGAGATGTGGGAGTCATAGGATATACTTCAAAGGTGATAGTCCCCATCAAATAGTTATGATTGTGTGTGAGTTAAAGTTATTTTCTCATATCTCAGATCGTCATAATATGTATACACATATGCAATCTTGCGATATTTTTCACACACAACACGCAATATTCTTTGCTACTTTTGACACATATGCAGGTACAATGTGATTTGGCCATCACAAGCGTTTACATGTGCTAATGTATGCTCACTAAACTGTCTTAACTTGTTTTTGAAAAATAAAATTGGTTAGACTTGTTTAGTGTGTGTGTGTTTGAGGATCCATGTGCTATATTTCTTGTTGAGAGATGATTTTGAGAGCTTTATATGTTGAGTGGATCATTGATTGAGATGCTTGTTGGATTGCATTCATGTTTGTGTTTTTCACTGATTGCTCGACACCTCCTCGACACCTGGTCATCTGTCGAGCTTCTCAAGCATTTTCTAATCGCAATCTCGACACCTGTCTCGACACTTGGTGGATCGATCGAGAAATCTTCTGTCTTCTTGATACCTTCTCGATACCTTGTCGATCGATCGAGCTTCTTATCTCTGAAATTGGTCTTGTACCTCGACACCTCTCGACACTTGAAGCTATCGAAGTCAAAATTCTCGACACCTTACTCGACAGCTTCCTCGATACCTCTCGACACTTCAGCTGTCGAGAATTACTGAGGTGCCTATAAAATGGCCTGTCACGATTTTTCACTCATTTCCTCAATCTCTCTCGATCTGTCCAACGGCTTTTCACCTCCCAACCAAGTTTCTCTCACTCAAATCTTCAAATCCTCTTCATTTTCGATCTTCCCTTGATTTCTCTCACTTGGTAAGTTCATTTTCCCTTCCTTTTTCATGCATTGCATGTTTTGAAACCTAGGTTTTGGGATTTTTGGAAATTTTTGGAGTTTTTCAAAATTGATGAGTTTTTCTTGAAATTTTGGGTTGGGTTTTCAATTAAATGTTTTCAAAATGTCATACATTGCATTCCATGTGCATTAGAATGATATTTACATGCATTTAGATGTGTGCTCTATGTTTCTGTGCTGATAGGATTGGATTGGGCTGAGCCCATGATGCCTTTTGATTTGCATGTCACATGCTCATGCATTCCCATGCATACGTGCTTTTTGTTCAATATATTTGATCTATTTGAACTGTGTTGGGACTTTTCTGATTGTCTCCCTCTCTATCTCTTTCTCATTCTTTTACGTTAGTAGTGTCTATGGCACCCAAACGTAAATCCACTCTTGCTCGGAACCCTCTACGTTCTGAAGCTTCCTCTTCTTCTGACTCTGCTCCTCTTAACCTTCGGTTCCATGATGGAGATGCCCACAAGGCATTTTCGGAGAACTTTTCTCGACGAGGTGTTCATTCAAAACGCCAAGTCATTCTGGCAGACTTCGCCGACACTGACCTTCCCTCTGTCATTCACAGTAGGGGATGGGAATCACTGTGTGACATCCCGGTCACTTGCCCTCTCGTGCTGATACAGGAGTTTTACTCCAACATGCACGGGATTGATCGTTCAGTACCTCTCTTTTTCACTTGCGTTCGAGGTACGCGCATTCCTGTCACACCGCAGCTAGTTGCGGATGTGCTTAGGGTACCTAGGATAGATTTTCCTGATTACCCTTCCTGTGAGCGTCTGAGGACTGTGTCCAAAGATGAGCTCATCTCTGCTTTTTGTCAGCGCCCAGCTGATTGGGGAGAGCATCAGTACACATCATATAGGCATTTTGCTAAAGGTCCTAGATTTCTTAACATGGTGATGACTTTTGTACTCCATCCACTCTTTCACTACAACTCTATCACAGAGCCTCGTACTCGATTTTTGCTATCACTTCTAGAGCATCTTACTATAGATTTTCCTTCTCATTTCGTCCTTTCTATCATAGATGTCCATCTAGATTCGGCATCCAGTGATAAGCTCATCTTTCCTTCCGCTATCACGAGGATCTTACGCCACTTTTCTATCCCTTTTCCAGTGTCCGACCACTTCACTCACATCTATGCCATAGATGCCACTATCGTAAAACGTAGTGAGGCTTAGTTTAGGTTGTGACAGACGGATTCCACTCATCCCTCCCGTTCAGCTCCGTCCAGATCAGCTCCATCCAGATCCGCTCCATCTACATCTGCTCCTTCTTCCTCTATGGGCGATGTATCTTTAGGAGACATTATGGTGCAGCTGCAACGCATGGACACTCGCCTTGATACACTCTCTGCTGAGTTGTATCAGGTGAATGTTCGTGTTGGTTGTATTACACGACGGCAGGCGACCATGGGTGGTTTTGCTCCAGAGGCTACTCCTTCACCACCTCCTCTAGCGGCTTCTGACTCTAAGGATGATGATGATGATGCTGATACTTCGGATGATAATGATGGAGATGTTAGCTCTACTGATGAGATGTCTACATGACACTCTACCCTTTGTCACTCGTGACAAAAAGGGGAAGTAGTTTTGGGTTATGAGAGTAGTCATCTTAGGGGGAGAGTTAGTATAGGACATTTTGAAAGGGGGAGTGTTGATATTTTTGAGGGATGTAGTGAGGTTTTGATATATCTTTTCTTTTCTATTCCTTATAGATACATTGATCTTGTATATGAGATCTTTTGACCAATTTTAAATACATTGTACTTATTTTCTATATATGTGGATATATGTTTCTTTCACCTCTCTCTTCATGTATTGTTTCTTCTCTATCTTTATACACATGTTCTTTATACTTGTATGCAATCTATTTATTTCTGTTTCACATAAGATGCCTTGATGAGTTTTGTTTAAAGTGTTTCAGAAATATAGGTTGTCAAAGTCTACTTGCCATAAACTCTCTTCTTGCAAAGTTTTTCAAGAGTTTGTGTTAGGATAGATTTTATTGTATTCAACAAGTAAATATGAGTTGAGTGATTTATGACTTCTCTCATATGTTCATTTGTTTGTTGTGGTTTTGTCACGGATTGCCAAATGGGGAGATTGTTTGGACATATGTGTGTTCACTTGTTAAGAACATATGTCACTTCTTTATGTAAATTGGCTAATCCTTTTGACAAAACGCACTTTACTTGTAATTAGGTAGTTCTAGATGTTTTTAATACTTCAAGAAACAAGGTTTCAAGATCAAGTGTTGAAGTCATCAAGTCTGTCCAAGAAAAAACAAGCTGAAGTGCAAATTCATTAATTCTTGACACCTGCTTGATAGCTACCTCGACAACTGCTATCTGTCGAGAATTACAAAATCAGTTTTTCTGATTTGATTTCCTTGGGATCCGTGAATATGCTTTTGGGGTTTCTTTTCTTCTAACCCTAAACATATAAAAGGATTGTCTTACAAATTGTACACAAGTTGCAAAAGTATTGAGCAATCTCTGTTCAAGCAAATTATGATCAAAAGACGAAATTCTTGATCTAGTTCATCTTCTTTGAATAAATTGCTGTGTATTTGCACCATAGGGTTTTGTAACCAAGCATCTTCCTGATCTTCATCGTATAGGATGAATTGAAGAACTTTGCAGCCAATCTCTCCTTCTTAGTTGGTGTTTGAAGTCGCGTACTGGGATCCACGCATTGGTTAGTCACGTACTTGGGAGCCGTGCATCAAAGGGGGAATTGTCACTACAGATCAAGTCCAATTGGGTATTAGGGTAAGGGTTCAACTGTAGGTTGGTAAGGTACTTGGGATTCCTTTACTTGTAACCACTTGATTTGATAATAGTGGAGTTTCGGGAGTGGTGACTTGAAAATCATCCGATGGGGTTTTTGTCGTTAAGGTTTTCCCTATTTGTAAACAAATCACCGTGTCTTTTTATTTCCGCTGCATATTTAGTTTTTGGTGATTTGTTTGTGCTTCCACGCAATTGCATGATTAATTGATTAATTAATAACTTGGCTAATTAATTAATTGGTATAATCACAAGGAGTCATTCAGATTGTGGCCTATCAATGTAGATTTAAAACCCCATCATAAGTCTAGGCAATGTCCATAGCCATAAAAATTTTCATTTTTTTTTCACAATATTAATATGACAAATTGATATTTAATCATTTGAAACATGAGATAGTTATTAATTTTTGAAAATCTCTAATATTTCATAAGTATAAAGAATATAAAAAATATAATATAATTACGTAATCCACAGTTGGATATAGCATAAAACAAGAAAAAAGCATCCAACAAAACATTTTTTAAACTGTGTAACATTAATAATTAAATAGTGTTTAACATAATCCTTGCTTGCATTTTACTCCTTGTTATTAATGGTGCTACATTTTCAATACCAAAATTCAACACTCGTGATTGACCAGTGCAAGGACTTCTTCTTAGTCTTCCTAACATTGCTTCAACTTCAAGTGATCTTCAAGTTGTTAATAGTCTTTGTCGGCGTAACTTACGGCGGCTGAGCAAAGAAAAATGACGAGACCGCGAAGACCTGTCCATCTCGATGTTGCACCAAGTCTTTGCCCACAGAACACTTCAACTGTTTCTGATTCAACAGAATTGCAATAGCTTCCAACTATAAGTAGGTCCAGGTGCAGTTGAAATTGGTGGATTCATCAATGGATATGATAGGAAAACAAATAGCTCACGTATATAGGTCTACTTTTTTGTTTTTTTGGATTCTTGCCAAGTTAGAATTTATTATATGAATGTGTAATAATGCAGGGACAAATTTCGTCCAGTCATGCATATACACTAATTATAGATTAAACTTTTTTTCCAATTAATAATATAGTTAATTTATTAGTCTTTTCTGTGACATGGTAATTCTTATATAAAATTTTATCAATTTTAATTTTAAAAAATTTATTTTTCTATAGCACCTGTAATAGGTACTATACATCAATGAAATTCTATAAGCAATATATACCTTTTGAAAATAATTATTCTACTCTTTTTTCAATAGAGTGTTTTTCTCTATTTGTAAAAGTTCTTTGGTAACTTGTAATTTTGACAATAAGTCTAAACCATAAAAAAATTTCTCCAATTTATTATTATTATTATTATTTTTATATTTTGTTTATTCCTAGCATAGTTGTTAGTATCGATACGTATTGTACGATTCATATCGTATCGTATACACAAAGTTTTGTATCGTATCGTGTACAGTACAAAAAATATGCTCATTTTAGTTCAGAGAAAAAATAACAGTAAAAATTTAAATAATTTAATTTGTATGGAAAGCTAATAAAAGCAAAATTCAATTTTGAATCTAATTAAATTTTCTCTAAGTATTGGTTATATATATATAGGTTTTTTATGGTTTATTTATATTGAACTCCTCGTTTTCTATATTGAATTAACTCACTTGGTACAAAGATTAAAAAATTTACATTAGATGAGACATATGACATAAAAGTAAACTCTAATTGAATTCCAATTTTTAGACTTAATTAATAATTAACTTGGCACATTTAAAAAGTTAAATTAGATGAGACACATGGCGCAAAATTAGACTCTAATTGAATTTTAATTTGAAATCTAATTGGATTTTCTCTTTGCTTTACCTTTTAATATATATATATATAGATATATATAATTATTTCTTGGGAGTGCTTGACCAACTGAGCAACTATAAAATTTATCTAACATTTAAAAAAAAAAAAAGGAAATTAAGTTTTAAAAAAACTTAATTGACTTTGAATTTTTTATTTTCTTGTATTATTTTTTACCTAGCAAAGTAATTAATTTGAGCAACAATAAATGCATTGTAATCTATTAAGAAACAATTATTTTGTGGTGTTGTTGTTGTTGTTTTTTGTGTGTGTGTGTGTGTGTTTATAGTTTGTTAATACTAAATGAATGTTATTTGTTAAGAGTCTTATAATTCAAAAAAGAAAAAGTTATTTTTGATTCGGTATATATGTTGAAATGTTTTGGCTAGAGATGCAATGAACTTGGGGTGTACGTGGTCTTTAGGTTGGATATATATTGTTGAATGTTGATGTGGGTGTCATCAGGAAGTTGGAAACCATTAATAATCGTCTATATTGAGGGAAGAACTCTTTTTTTTTTTTTTTAATGTATTTTTTTTAATTATTTTCTATCTTCTTATGTTTTATTTATTTATTTTTGGATAAAAATAATGTTTTTTTGTAGGTGGATTAAAAGTGAAATTGTGTCCAAGCATGATGGAAAGAGTATATTGACATCAATGTCATACTTAAGAATGTAAATTACAAATTTCTTTAGTTATGAGACCAATTTAGAAGTCATCCCCAACTTAGAAGGTGTAAATGTACTTTATACTTTATAGCTTACTAGCATGTAACTTGTAACTTGTGCAATGCACAAAATTTGTTAAATGTTATTAATATTATATATTTTCCTAAAGTGGGGGAAAAAATATAAATAGAGTGCATCGAATTAAAGTAGTTTAGTTTTTTTTTTGGTAATAATATTTGAGTCATGTTTTGGGTTTTCGGAGACTATTTCTTTTTCTATTAGCAATAGTAATGTGTAATAATTTAAAATGGAGTAGAGATTTAGTGTTTTGGAGACCTTTGGCACTTGAAAGAGGTAAGAGATGGAGAAATATTAGGTATTTGTATTTGATGGGAAGATGGACAACCTTTGTAGATAAGCATGAAGAAGGTTTTTTTTAAAAAAAAAATCCCTTTAGAGATCAACGGGCATGAGAGAGAGAGAGAGAGAGAGAGAGAGAGAGAATTTGTTTCTGGGGATTGTAGATCAAAACTATAGATAGTCTATTTGAATTTTGAACCCAATAACTCACTTGATTAAAAAAAATTAAATTGCCAAGTAGTGCAAAATTGAGAATCTAATTGAATTTTCTCAACTTCCATGGTGGGTGGGCAATGACCCCCCCTAATTTTTTTTTAAAAATAATATAATTATATACCTATATATCTAGGTACTAATTTTAGCAATTTTGTTCAATAAAATTACATTTTGTCCCTCCTATTGATCATTATAAGAGAAATGTTGTAGTTACAAATTTTTTTACAATATTTTTACAAACTATTAAAGTAGCAAATACTTACTGTTTTGCATCTAGATCTACCACTTACATCACTTTTTTACTTACTAATTTGATATAAAAGTGTGCTAGGAAATGAGTATACGAGGACTGGACCACTGACCATTGACCAATGACGATTGACCATTACATGCTAAGTTCGTTCCCTTCCAATCTTCAACTACATATGTGTGCTTTTCCTTGAGCGCTAAGCAGCGAATCAAACCCTTTGTTTTGTTTCCACAAACTAATAGTCTAATACCCACCCAATCGTACCAAGCTTGACCTTGCATGGGGCTTTCTCGGTTGAGTTCAGCTCCACCATCCTTTTGTATGCGTGCCTTTATTTTTTCCTGGTGGTGTGGCTTTTTAGTAATCTCTGTAGTTGGCGGGAATAATGAGACGGACCGATTGGCGTTGCTTGAGTTCAAAGCCAAGATCATTAATGACCCTCTCCAGGTTATGAGCTCTTGGAATGACAGCTTCCACTTTTGTCGATGGCGAGGTGTCACCTGTGGTCGGCGACATCAGAGGGTCCCCATGTTGGACCTACAATCTTCAAAACTGGTAGGCTCTGTATCACCACATGTTGGAAATTTAAGTTTTTTGAGAATTCTTACCCTCCAAAACAACAGTTTTCATGATGAAATCCCTCTAGAAATTGGTCGTTTACGCAGATTGCAGTTCTTACTATTGTCCAATAACACTTTTAGTGGCAAAATTCCAAGCAATATATCCAATTGCTTTAGCCTTGAAGACCTTCGTGTCCGTGGCAACCTTTTGACGGGAGAAATCCCTGCAATGCTTGGCACCTTGTCAAAGCTTCGAGTTTTTTATCTGAGCACCAATAATCTGATAGGAAGAATCCCACCTTCTTTTGGAAACTTATCGTTTCTAGAACTGTTTGTTTCAACATATAATAACTTGCATGGGATTATCCCAGATTCTTTGGGCCAGTTGACCAAGCTTGAACTACTTGGTCTGGGTGCAAATAAGTTGTCTGGAAAAATTCCTCGCTCAATCTTCAATATTTCTTCAATAAACATCTTCGATATAGCAGAAAACCAAATCCAGGGGCATCTTCCATCAGATATAGGTATCACTCTTCCAAATATCAAACTATTATACATTAGCTTCAACCAATTTACTGGATCTATCCCAGTTTCAATTTCTAATGCCTCAAATCTACATACACTTGCATTGAATGATAATAAACTAAGGGGAAAAGTTCCTTCTTTGGAGAAGCTAAATAGATTTTCAAGATTTACCATTGCTGCTAACAATCTTGGAAATGGAGGGGCAAATGACTTGAATTTTCTCTGTTCATTGACAAATACCACCTATTTGACCGTATTGGCTTTAAATATCAATAAATTTGGGGGAGAGTTGCCCAAATGCATTGGCAATTTGTCAACTAGCCTCGCTAGGTTGCTTCTAGAAACTAATAATATATACGGAAAGATTCCTACCGAAATAGGAAATTTGATCAACATAGAGAGACTTGATATGTGGCAGAACAAATTATCAGGTAATATTCCCTCTGAAATTGGGAAGTTTCAGAAGCTACAATTTTTGGCGCTAAGTGAAAAGAATTTATCTGGGAACATTCCATTTTCTTTTGGAAATTTAACCATCTTGACGAACTTGTTTTTATACGAGAATAATCTTCAAGGCAACATCCCTCTAAGTCTAGCCAAGTGCCAAAATTTGGTTCATTTGCATCTTGCTAATAACAATCTCAATGGTTCGATATCCTCACAAGTCATTGGTCTCTCATTCTCACCAATTAGTCTAGATTTGTCTGCCAACAAATTTACCGGTGTCCTTCCCATGGAATTAGGAAATTTCAAAAATTTAGAATATTTGGATATTTCTGAAAACATGTTGTTTGGTAAAATTCCAGAAAGTCTGGGTAGTTGCATAAAGTTGGAATTTCTAGCCATGAGAAGAAACCATTTTCAAGGGATTATTCCATCATCTTTGGCATCATTAAGAGGCCTTAGATCTCTAGATCTTTCTAACAATAATTTGTCTGGAGAGATTCCAAAAATTTTGGGGAACTTTGTCTTCTTGCAATTTTTGAATCTATCTTACAACCATTTTGAGGGTGAGGTACCAATAGACGGAATTTTCAAGAACACAAGTGCAACTTCAATTAGAGGAAATGATAAGCTTTGTGGGGGCATGCCTAAGTTTCAACTTCCTAAATGCAAATATGAAAAATCCAAAAAGAGAAAGTTGACCCTTACCTTGAAATTAATGATCTCTATATTTTCTGGGCTTATTGGAGTATCTTTGGTTTTGTCACTTCTACTTTTTTTTTGTTTGAGAAAGAAAAGAAAAGAAAATATCTCAAGTGACTTAGGAAATTTTCTTTTGAATCTCTCTTACCAAAGTCTCCTAAAGGCGACCAATGGGTTCTCTTCTACCAATTTAATTGGTGTGGGTAGCTTTGGGTCTGTGTATAAAGGAATTCTTGATGAAGGTAGACATACAGTTGCTATTAAGGTTTTTAACCTTTTGCATCGTGAAGCTTCCAAAAGTTTCAAAATAGAATGTGAGGCTTTACGAAATATTAGACATCGAAATCTTGTAAAGGTCCTCACATCATGTTCTAGTATTGACTATCAAGGCCATGATTTTAAGGCTTTGGTAATGGAGTTCATGGGAAATGGAAACCTAGATGAATGGCTGCATCCAAATCCAAGAATAAATGAGACTCTTGAGGAACCAAGAAATTTGAGTCTTCTTCAAAGGTTGAATATTGCCATTGATGTTGCTAATGCATTGGATTATCTTCATCATCATTGCCAAACACCAATCGTTCATTGTGATCTCAAGCCTAGCAATGTCCTTATTGATGATGAAATGATTGGACACGTAGGTGACTTTGGCTTGGCAAGATTCCTTTTTAATGCTATCCAAGATTCTTCTATTAACCAATCAAGCTCTATTGGAGTAAGAGGAACAGTTGGTTATACTCCTCCAGGTAAATATCATTATCTTTTTTTTAATTTTAATTGTTTTCCTCTTTTTTTAGTTTTTTACTATATTTTAAAGCTTGAGAAAACAATTTCAAAAAGGAAGGATGTGTTGTATCTAGAAGATAGAATCTTATATAACAAAAATTTTCACTTACTTATTTTAATTCTTATTACATACCATTGTAAAAGCTCCTTTAATACCACAAGGTTATATATGTTTCCCATTTTTCATTTGATACAAAACTGTGTACATATTACATATTTGTTATGTGTATTTCAGAGTATGGAGTGGGAAACGAGGTGTCAATATATGGTGATATATATAGTTATGGCATATTATTGTTAGAGATGTTCACGGGAAAAAAGCCAACTGATAACATTTTTCAAGATAGCTTAAACCTTCATGAATTTGTTAAAGCAGCCCTGCCAGAACGAGTAATTGACATTATAGATCCTATCCTTCTTTGGGAAAGAGAAGGAGAGAATAAAGTGAATGACATTACTTGCAATGAGAGCCAAAATGGAAGTCCGAAGAGACTAGAATGCTTGATTTTTATACTTGAAATTGGAGTTGCTTGTTCCATTGAATTTCCAAGAGAAAGGATGAACATGGGTGCTGTTATAATTGAGCTACATTCAATTCGAAAAAAATTTCTTGGAACTAATATACACAGACAAAGGTTTCAAGCTACAGGTAAATTTTTTTTTGTCTTGGTAAATGTTATAATTTAATAGCATATCCTCTAATCACTGCATGATCTAATTTGCACTCCAAATGTTTTAAGGGAAGAAAGGGACATTCATATAGCAATTAGTAGTGAAATGCCTTTATGTTAGTATTTTTTTATTTATTTATTCAAGCAAAGCTGAAAACATTGATGCCACTTGAAATTTTATAAACTCTTTGTGCTATACTTAGTATGAGAATAAGCCCAATTACCTTTCTATGATACCTTTATTTTTTAGAAGAACCTTTCTATACCTAAACACATAATATGCCATTGAAATTTATTTTCTATTCGGTGAATTTTGTCGTTGAAGACAAGAAATTGGCTCTACATCTTATTACTCTACATGTAGAGGTCTCTATCGAGGACATAAGATTTAATGACTTCCAATTGTACTAAATTATACAGACATTTGACGCATAGTCGGATCTATATAGAGGCCCCCAAAATGTTTTATGATTTTTTATTATACATGGTAGAAAAAAAAATACTTTTATTTTTTTTTTCCAATATTCTTGTTTCTATAAGTATATATATATATATATATATATACTAAAAAAAAAGGGGTAAGCTACATATTTAGTTTCTATCATTTAAAACAATCCCAAGCCACATATATGGTTTAATTTTGATGCTACATAAACACCACATTCAGATTAAAATAACATGGAGTGTAATTAAAAAATAGTCCGAGTTGGAGGGATATAAGTGCATTTTACTTATTTATCATAACCACTTAAATATCATACCAAAAAATAATTTTGTTAGAATAACAAAATACATTGTAAATTTTTTTGTAAAGTAATTAATCATAGTTCAATAAGTTTATATAAAATAAACTTTATTTTGACAATAAATATCATATGGTTTTGTGATATTTACTCTTTTATTCCAGACTCCAGAGTAATAGAATTCAATTCATAATTAATATATAAGATTAAAGTTAACCATGACCCCTCAAAGTAAATTTTCTGACTTCACAACTGATTTGAGGAAGTCTAAATAAATCTAAGTAAATTGATACCAATTCAACAAATATTGAGCTAGTTGAGATTTTTCATTCCACAAATGGACATTCTTGCATCATGAATTTTCTTACTAGTAAAAACAAAATTGAACGTTTAATTTACAAGTTAAGTTACTGATAATGAATATTTGAATTATTTTTTACTTTAGGGAAAACTTCATCTGGCATACTGTAATTTTTTAAAATCCTAAACTTGTTAATTATGATATGTTGAAATTCTCTTCCCCCATCATAGGTGAACAAGGATGATGACTTCTTATCAAGGTTGTCCACAAGGTTTTCCAGTTTATGATATACAGCATTGCAGCAACTTATCTATCCTGTATCGATCCCATAGCAGTCATTTTGTTTTTTGTTTTTTTTCCCTTCGATATCAAGCTTGTAAAATTTTCTTCAATAATTAACTTTGAGTAATATGTATCAAGCTTGTTTATGATATACTGCTTTAATGTACTATTGAATAATATTTATTGCAAAAGCTATTCACAATAAGGATCCTATAGAATTTACATGCTCAATAAATTTTAGTGACCGGTAGGTTGACATATATATATATATATATATATAATTGGCATATTTTATGACAAAACGCACTTTACTTGTTTATTATCTGTTATTATCTTTCACATGGTGCGCATAACATGTTTGTTAAGTGCTTTCAAGAAAGACAGGTATGGAGCTAATCAAAACAATCAATCCTAGTTTGTGCTATGATTTCTCAGGACTGGTAGTTTTTAGATAGGTTAGTTTATTTCAATAAGGGTTCATTCATTGTATTCGGGTTATTAATGTATTGGACTTACTTCTGTACTTGAGGTTTTGTCATAGATTGACAAAGGGATGACTGTTAGGGTCATGTGTTTTGGTATTGTCAAACCATGTCAAATTATGTGTTTTTTATTGAGTTTTGATGTATCTTAAAGTTGCAATTGAAGACCAAGTTAAAGACACAAATTTTGCTCAAGAAAGGCTCAAGAAAAACACATTTTCAACATGTACCTCAATAGCAGCTCGATACTTCCTCGATAGAAGCTAGAAACTTACTGCCTCCTCGACACAAGCTCAATCAATCGAGCGTCGCGAATCAGCAAAAATCAACAACGCAAAAAAGCCCATAACTTATTCGTTTGAAGTCTAAATTGAGATCCGTTTGAACTAGTATTATAAGGACATTATAAGCCATCTATGAGAAGGCTTTTTAGAGAGTGAAACACTCCGTTTATGCTGCTAGGATTTTGTAACTAAGTTTCTCTCTTTCACCAAACCAAAGAATTTCAAAGTAGATTTGAAGATTATATTGGTGAAGAAGCTAAAGTTATAGCAACCACCACAGACTTGCTACTGTGAAGAAAACCTTCAAGAGGTTCTTGAAGTCAATTGGAGGTTTCAATTGTGATTGTGGGTGGAGCATTCATATATTGGAGAGTTAAGAAGTTTTGAAGTGGTGAAGATTTCTGCTGTAAGTTCATCTACTAAGATTGTAGAGTCTATGGACAAAGGTTTTGTACTAGATCTGAAACTTCTCTTTATTATAGTGAATTGCTTTTTGGGAAGGTTTCCCTCCAGGTTTTTTACTGTGAAACTACTTTGTTTCATTGGTTTTCCTGGGTCATCATATCTTGTCTTATTTACTATTTAGCTATGCATGATTTTGACTTGATATTGATGTTTGTTTATTTGAACAAGGTTTATTCACAATAGATCTAATTAACAACTTAGGTTTAAAATTTGTTAATTCTATCAACCAGGGTCTAAATTTCCCAACATAGATGATATATGAAGTTTTACTTTTTTTTTTTTTTTAGAAACAAGAAGTACCCTATAGAATTAAATTATTATGCAACTCCCTCTCTATTATGGTCATGGCAAATAGGTGTGGATTGGGCTTTAGTTTGACTTGAACAAGTTTGGGTCATAAATAGGTCATCCTAAATAGGTTACGGATGGATCAAGTCCATTCGGTTAAGGGTTGATCCATATATTTTCACTTGCAAATAATAGTAATAATAATAAATTATTAAAGTGCGTGTGTTTCTAAAAAAAAATTATCTCTATATATATATATATATATATTTATATATATTTAAAATCAAAGCTAGAGAAAATATAATTTAAATTCTAAATTGGATAGCTAATTTTGCACCATGTTTCTTATCTAAAATTTTAAATTTTTGTACATGCATTAACACCTATCATGGAAGTTAAGAAAGCCACAATAATCACGTTCATTCACCTAAGCAAAAACATTTAACCTGCACACTACAAAATCTCTACCAATTCTGCACAAATTAATTACAGTACTATTAAAAAGAAAATTTTATCTGTAGTACTATGCATTTCTAAATTTCAAAGTGATTTACTAAACCAAAAGTTTTTACTACGTATTGATTGTAAAAGTGCCAAGTATGTTATAGAAAAAGATGTTAAAACATTGCTTCAAAACATATTTTTGCCAAATGGCAAATTAATTTAAGTGTTTTTTTTTATTTTGATATTGAATATATTAGAGGTTCTCAAAACTCTATCCCAGATTTTCTCACTCATGAATTTACAGTGCCATAATGGCAAGCTGAAGATCAAAAGATAAACAACCTACTACAAATGTTGGTAAAAAGTTGGTTAAGCATGAACCTGCTTCACCAGTTGAAGTTGCTAGTTGCTTTACTATCCTTGGTACCGTTCCTAAACCCAATTATTCAACTGTTCTTGCATCCTCATATGATATGCGGTTGCCACTGCTACTTATTCCATTCAAACTACTCTTCCAAGAAATCCCAATGCTTCTAGTTATGTCAAAAAACAATATTGCCAAAACTTGTTTTCTATTGAACCCAACAGGGCTATGATTGCAAATCCCCAAAAATTTGCTAACTCTGAACTTTCATTGGATTCCTGAAAATACCAGTAAAGACCTAAAGTATTACTCTACTATTTCATGAAAAGTCAATTTTCATCAAACCCATAACTTATAAGTTTGATGTATCCAAAATTATTTATTATAGTGTTTTCATTCTTAACATAACTAATAAGATGACTATTTAGTCATCTTAACATTGGTTCAAGCCATTTCTATTTTCTAGTCTTTGGCCATTGAAAACTTTAGCTGTTTTCTGATTCATAAGACTTCACTTGCAATATTTTCCAACAATATAAGTTGGTCTAGGCGCATTTGAAAATGGTGGATTCAACAGATTGTGGAAAAAAAATTTCTCACTTAGGTTTCCCCCACCCTCCCTTTTTTTTTTTTTTGGGTTTCCTGCCAAACTTTGAATTGATTATGTGAACGTGTGATTTGGGGGGACAAATTTCATATACACACTCAATATAGATTAAACTATTTTAAGTTTGATGCTTAAATTTAACCATAGAAGAGAATTAATAAATGGTAAAACAGAAAGTTGTAGGAAAAATTCATAAAGAATACGACAAAAACACAGACATAAAGAATAAGCTAAGGGTCTTATAACTCAACTAAAACTTTTAGGTTTTTTTCAACAAAGACTTTTTGGATTTTATTCCACATTCCTAACTAACAAATTATTTTTAAAAATTAAATAAAAAGAAGGTATAAATAGAAATCAAACTGGATAATGACAATGGTTTGACACTTGAGCTTGTAATTGTACGCCAAAATGAAGTGTTTGTATTCAAATTTTGTTAGTATTTTTTTTTTTTCAGTTGGTAATATTGTTAATTTATTAGTCTTTTTTGTGACATAATAAATCATATGTAAGATTTTATCAATTTTATTTTGAAAATTTTATTTCTATTTAAGCAACTCTAACATACTAACATGTACTATATTATCAATAAAATATATTTTATAAGCCATAAATATATTTGGAAAAGAATTAATTTATGAAATGTTTTCCTCTATTTGTAAAATCTCTTTTATAACTTGTAGTTTTGACAATAAATGATAACCAAATATATATATATATATATATATATATATATTAATCTAATATTTTTGTTATATTTTGTTTGTTGTTAGTAACAAATGAGAAATAAAGAATTTGGGTTGGGTCGAGAGATTCGGTCCTGGTTTGGGGTCCCCAAAACGGTGTTGATTAGCAGTTTACATGATAGCTTTGTTGTTTGCTAGAGATTTGAGTCTTCAGAGAATTATTTTTGGAAAGAAATTCTTGTTACTATGCAGGAATTACCCACAGACACGACTGCAGTAGTTGAAGCCATTCAGCTAGTTGTTACTGACCCCATGAATGATTATCTCTGCCGGCCTTTCCAAGCTGATGAAATTCACCGAGCCTTGAAGCAGATGCATCCAAAAAAATCACCAGGTCCAGATGGCATGCCCCCACTATTCTATCAGCATTTTTGGTCTCTTTCAGGTGAATGTGTCACCAATGCCGTACTGGCTTTTTTAAATTCTGGTGTTATTCCTCCAAAATTTAACGAGACTCACATTGTGCTCATACCAAAAGTGAAGAACCCTACAAAGGTAACTCAATATAGACCCATCAGCTTGAGTAATGTCATTTCTAGACTAGCTTCAAAAGTTCTAGCAAATAGACTAAAGAGCCTTCTTCCAGATATCATTAGTGAAAATCAAAGTGCATTCATGTCTTCTCACTTAATTACTGATAATGTGTTAATTGCTTTTGAAACTATGCACTACTTGAACAACAAACAACATGGACAACAAGGGGAAATGGCTCTAAAACTTGATATGAGCAAGGCTTTTGATAGAGTAGAATGGGGGTGCTTAAAGGATATCATGCTGAAAATAGGATTCTCTGCCAAATGGGTGGACACTATGATGCTTTGTGTTACTTCTGTCACATATTCGATCAGAATTAATGGGAAACCTAGAGGCCACATCACCCCTATAAGGGGCTTGAGGCAAGGTGACCCCATATCTCCTTTTCTTTTCTTGTTTTGTGCAGAAGGATTATCAGCCCTCCTCCGTCAAGCCACAAGCAGAGGCGAATTACATGGGGTGGCTACCTGTCCACAAGGCCCCCGCATATCACATCTTTTTTTTGCAGATGATAGCATCATTTTCTGGCAAGCCACAAATGATGATTGCAATAGCCTGGAACAGATTTTGGACACTTATGAACGTGCTTCTGGCCAACAACTCAATAGAGAGAAAACCTCCTTATTCTTTAGCCATAACACTCCACAGGAGATGCGGGAATCCATCCAACACCGCTTTGGTGCAGAAGTCATTCGACAGCATGAAACTTACTTGGGACTGCCCTCTTTGATTGGTAGGTCCAAGAAGAACACCTTTCGTGCTTTAAAAGAAAGGCTAGCCAATAAACTCTCTGGGTGGAAGGAGAAGCTGCTCTCCCAAGCAGGAAAAGAAATTCTCATTAAAGCCGTGGCTCAAGGCATCCCTACTTATACCATGAGTGTCTTCAAATTACCAGATACTCTATGTGATGAGTTAACTAGCATGGTTCGTAACTTCTGGTGGGGCCAATCTGGTGGTAGACAAAAGATGGCCTGGTTGAGTTGGGAAAAAATGTGTACGCCCAAAAAAGATGGTGGACTTGGCTTTCGAGATCTTAAAACTTTCAACTTGGCACTTCTGTCAAAGCAAGGCTGGCGTTTACAAACCAACACTCATTCTCTGGTACACCGTGTTCTCAAAGCCCGTTATTTCCCAAACTGTGATTTTCTCCATGCAGAGCTTGGGCGGCAACCCTCCTATGCGTGGAGAAGCATCATGGCAGCGAAACACATCATCCATGCAGGTCACCGATGGCCGGTGGGCGATGGCACTACTGTGTGAATTTGGAAAGATAGATGGATCCCAAAACCATCTACTTTCTCCCCTATCTCACAGCCAAATACGCTACCTCTAGAGTCCACTGTTTCTGAGCTTATTGATGAAGACACTGGTGAATGGAATGCTACCTTGATCAAACAGGTTTTTCTTCTTGATGAAGCCAGAACCATCCTAAGCATGCCAAGAAGCCATCGACGAGCCAACGATCGCATTATTTGGGCTTACACACCTAAAGGCAACTTCACGGTGAATAGTGCCTACAAGGTGGCCTGGGCAATATCACCATCTGTTGCCATGGGGGAGGTTTCAAATAATGATGCAAAGAGACAATTCTAGCGAACAATCTGGAACCTTGCTATACCAAATAAACTGAAGACCTTTACCTGGAGAGCATGCCGAGACATTCTTCCCACGAAGAATAATCTCTGCCGCCGAGGAGTCCTTGATAATGCCACGTGTGAAGCTTGTGGATTAACTGCTGAAACAAGTGGACACCTGTTCTGGGATTGCATTAAGGCACGTGAAGTATGGATAGCAACAGGGATAGCTTTTGACACAAACGGAGTACATCACGGTGAATTTGTTGATTTTCTCTGGTACCTTCTATTTGTGCAGCACATGGAATTGAAGATTATAGAACTTATCATCACCGTCACCTGGTGCATGTGGTACAATCGCAACAAGACACGGCTTGGGTCCCCACGACAAACCAGCCAAGAGATGATCTATAAGGCTCGCTCCATGCTTGAAGATTTCCAGCTCGCCCACCTTGCACGCCCACGCTTCAAGGACCAAACGGATGCCCGCTGGGTTCCTCCATCCTTCCCGTGGTACAAAGTCAACACGGATGCCGCAGTTTTCTCGAACCTTCAAACTGTTGGTATTGGTGTTATCATTCGTGATCACGAGGGATCAGTGATTGCCGCGTTGAGTCAACACCTGCGTTTGCCTTTGGGTCCGTTAGAGGCCAAGGCTAAAGCAATGGACGTGGCAACTGCTTTTGCATGGGACATGGGCATTAGGGACGTGGTTTTTGAGACAGACTCAAAAGTGGTGTCTAGCGCTCTCTGTGGCAACACTACGCCTCAAGTCTCTATCACAGACATCATTCAAGGCATAATTCAGAGACTCCAAGACTTTAGACAATCTCAGATACAACATGTGAAAAGGAACGCAAACAAGGCAGCACATTTTTTAGCACAAAATGCTAAGGGAAATGATACTTTTGTAACTTGGATAGAGGAATGTCCACCTTTTTTGGAATCTATTGTATTTCAGGATGCTATGTACTTATCCTCACCTTAGTAATAAAATTTTCTCAGTATTCCCTATCAAAAAAAAAAAATATATTACACCCAAAAAAAGTTTTTGAGAATAAGAATATATGTTGTAACGATTTTAGTGAAGCAGTATATCATAGTACAATAAGGTTATTTTTAAAATAAATTTTGTTTTGACAATAAATCTTGTATGCTTTTGATTCTCAAAAAAAAAAAAAAATCTTGTATGCTTTTGTGATACTTATTCTTTTTAGACCATTGTAATTGAATTGAATTCATAATAAATAATATATAATATTAAGGTTAACCAGGGCCCCTTGAAGAAAATTTTATAACTCCACCACTAATTTGATGGCTACAAAGTTAAAGTTATTGAATCTGTTTGGCTAGTTACATATGTAAAATTCTACATAAAATATAAGTAAATTGATACCAATTCAAAAATATTGAATGAGTTGAGACATCATAAATTTTCTGACTAGTAAAAACGTAATAGAACGTATAATTTACAAATTAAATTATTGATAATGAATGTTTTGAATGCATTTTACATTAGGAAAACATCATTTAGTATACAGTAATTTTTTGAAAATCCTAAACTTATTATTCTCATTGAAAGTTTCTTCCTTCATTATAGGTACACGAGGATGATGACTTATTATCAAGGTTGTCCACATGATTTTCGAAGTTTATGATATACAGCATTAGAGCAAATAATCAGTTTTGTAGCTTCCCTATAGTAGACTTTTTTTTTCCCTTCTGTATCAAGCTTGTAAAATTTTACTTATCGAATAACTTTGAGTTTTAGTGTACTATTGAATAAGATTTCATAGTGAAATCTATTCACAATAAAGATCCTATAAAAATTAACCACACAAGGGTGTGGCCTAGCGGTAGGAGCCACAGTTCCATCAAGCTTACGGGTACAGGTATTGTGATTCAAGTAGTGGCACTTATATTCCCCTTGCTTATTCAGTTTGGGGGTGAGGTGTCCGGGTAGCCCTATGATGGCTTGCTAAGTGGTACCCATTGACTGGTTACAATTTACAACAACCAGTGGGGCGTGGGGTCAGTGAATTCACACCGGAAACTCTCTTTTTTGGCCTTAAAAAAAAGATCCTATAAAAATTACATGCTCAATAAATTTTATGTTTGGATTGGCAGAAGGAAAAAGAAAAGAAAGGAAGATATTTCTATTGTTTGGTTTCAAGGGTGGGAAGAAAATGTGAGAGAATTGAAGAAAAGGTTTCTCTTGGGCCCATAAAACCTTGTCTTCCCAAATTGGGCGGAAGAGCAAGGAAAACCGAATAAGGCAAATTGTTGGCTGACCAATTTCAAAATAATTTGGGATAAATTTGCAAATATACCCTTAAGTGGCTTCAAACCAAAAAGTTAAAACATGTCAAATATATATAAAGGTATAAATGTAAAAACAAACATATTTCCTTTTCCTTCTCTTAATAAACCAAACAAAGAAAAGATTTCTATATTTTTCTTTCTCTTTTCTTTCCTTATTGTATCTAAACACACCTAGGGAAAATGATTTTCTTTTACCTTTCTCTTCCCTCACCCCAGCTATAACTAAACAGAGCCTTAGAGTAGATATATGAAGGTTATATTTTTGCTTGGAACCAAGAAGTGTCCTGAGTCAAATTGGGTTCAAGCCAGAAACAAGTTGTTATTAAAATAATCCATTTACGCAAGATTAAAGAGAAGTTAAGCAAAGTAGACACAAAAATTTTATATAGTTCAACAATATGCCTAAATCCACGAGTAGCAGCAAGAGAAATTAAGTTCAACTGTAAAATAAGGAGACAACAGTAGCACACATGCTCTCTCACAAGACTGGAACCCCAAATACACCATTGACTCTCTTTGGTAAAAAATAGAGAACACTCGTATTTGCTCTAATATTGCAACACCCTTTCTCTTAATATGCAGCTCACTCAATATGGGAGAACGTACCTACGTGTATTTATACACTAACATACATGCTAGGCAATAGGTTGCATACAAGTTAGTTCAATCAGGTTACATGTTGATTTGTATATTTTACAAGCAAATAATAATAACTAGTCGTTAACCCTACTATGCACAAGAATCTATTTATTTATGAGGTAGACTAAAATAATTTTATAAAATCAAAAATTGATTAAGAAACTACACCATTGTATGATTTGCTCTTGTATGACTTCAATTTGTGTTACAGTTTGATGAAGAAGCCATTGCTTGAACGTGCAATGGTTTACAAAAAATTTGTTAGATAATTTCAGATTTTGCAAAATAATAACTTAAAAATTCAGATATTAAAACTTTTGAAAGACCAAAAAATATTAAAGAATCAAATGATTCACTGCTTAGAAATTATTAAAACAAAACAAAATATATGTGACTAAATAATAGAGAAATATAAAAGAAAGATGAGTTACATTCAAAAGAATAATTTCAATTATTGCAAGCTTTTTTATCTTGTAAAAAACTGCTAAAGAGAGTTTGGTGGTTCATGTACGAAAATTATTTTTAAAAAAATACATGAAAAACCATAATATATATATATATATATATATATATATATTTAACAAAGTATAGGAGAAGAAAATAATATAAGAAGAGTTCATACCTCTACTTAGCTTTAAAAAACAATATTGGGGTTTGCATTACTTTTATATTGTTTATGATTAACCTCGCGAATTTTGAGATAAATTATTAATATTTGAATTTGAGTTTAAGTTGAATTTGTTAGAGAAATAGAATTTCACTCATTGTTAAGTTTGGATTAAACAAAAATAATTTTGTTTTAAAAAAATGATAAGTTTGAGTTTAAGTTGGACTTGTTAGAAAAATAGAGTCTCACTCTTTGTTAAGTTTGAACTAAACAAAAATAATTTTTTTAAAATAAAATGATAATTTTATTTAAATATTGTGCTGACGTGAAAAATTGTGAAAGCTTCAGAAGTTTGGTTTTAAATCAAGTTTGAAGAATTTTATCTGCTATAAAATTTAAAATTGTAAAGTAGTTAGATTTCTAATCAATGTGAATTATAAGAGAAGGAGAATTATTGATAATGGTAGAATGAAAATTTTGATAAGAAGAATAAATAAACTAAAAAAAAAATTGTGACAGTTCAACATAAATAAAAAAGGAAACCGTCTATTTGGGAAAAGATTGTGACACTTTCTACCTAATAGCTATTGATTTTAGCATAGAAAAAGACGACGTGAAGGAAAAAAAATTGATTCCTTTTGTATCTATCCAAAAAGTGGATAAAGCAGTGGAGGAAAATGTTGTATATATATAAGAACTTTCCAGCAGATTCATCAAATTTTTGTACTATTTGAAGAATGAACAATGACTTTTACTTTTATTTACCCACTTTTTCAAATACACTTTCCAACAGATTCTTTATCCCATTCTCTATCTTATTTAAATATTATTTTTTTATTTATTATTTATTATTTTTTTAACAACTACACATCTTCTAACATTTTTTTATTCAACACCAAATTATTATAATAGAAAAAAATGATTTGAAGAATTAACAGTAGCCCATCAAACTTGATGGGCTACTACTGTTCATTAGCAAAAAAATTTTCTAAATATAGAGAAGCTACTGGAACAAGAACAGTACACAAATTCTTCAAATTTTAGCTAATATAGCTTGGTACACAACAAGTTAGAGATGCTTTAAAGTGTCATTTTACTGTACCCTCATAAAAAAAAAAAAAGAGTACGATAACTATTAATTCAATATTGTTTTGATCTTGCATGCAATTTTAAAGGATACTAGTTACCGGTTAAACAGGTTATATATATAAACCAAACAAAAAAAAAAAAAACAAAACAAAACAAAAGAGAAAATAACGAATCAACATTCATCGACGCTTTTCTCTAGCTCTGTCTCGTCTTCTTCCTACTCTGTCTCACGTTCTAGCTCTGTCTCATCTTCTTCCTGTGTCTCACGTTTGCCTCTCTAGTTTCTTCTCTTCCAATACAACCACAAGAACCAGACAGCTGCTAAACAAAACCATACCCACAGTAGAAGAACCAGACAGCAGTGCACCCACAAATTTCAATCCAACTCGGCGGCGCACCCACATCCAATCCAATTCGGCAGCACTTCTTCTCTACCATTCTAGATCGGCGGCGCCACTCGCAATCTTCAAGTTCTCTCTTTACATATGATTAACGCTGATATGGGTTTATATTTTAATTTATTTAGGTTTTTATATTTAGGTTTTTTTCTATAGAAACAAGGCCATCATGTCTAGAGTTGGGTAAAATTATATTTAGGTTATTGACTAATTGGGTATTTCATTTCATTGACTAATTATGTATGTATGCATGTTTTGTACACTTCAATGATGTAAAAAGATTTTCAGGTTGTGGCTGTGTTAAATTCTATCAATTATCTATAAACCCTTTTTGATGTTTCTGTGGTTTGATTATGATGAACGTATTGATATGTGATGTGTAGTATCAACATATGCATCGAATTTCGCGTTGAAATGATATGGTTTGACCGTGTTTTGGTAATTTGTAATTATTGTGTGATATCTGTGCAGGTTATGATTAGAAATTTCATTATAAAAGAATTGAGATCGGCTTGGAAGCCGAAGATGATTAGAATGAAAGCTAATGTTCAGGGCTGTCCTGTGATCTGAATTGGGTTTAATTGCTAATGGATTTCCTTAAACAGAATGGTTATTGTCATATTAAGTCCCCAAATCTGTCCAGGGACATATTTTAGTCGGTCACCTTTCAGGAATTCTAGTAATTAGAGAGAAACCATTTTTTGGGTAGAGAATCTTGGGGTAATTAGCGTAGATATAGTTTTTGGTAAGTATACTCCACATAAATATAGTAGTCCATTGATTCAATTCTTATAAAATTCAGGATTTGTGGCTTTCTAGGTGAGACAAATGAATTTCTCAAACGGCTGGACCTGTGGTCAATTAGCATAAGAGCAGCTTGAGAATACTGAAATGTTTTGAATTGGGTTGATTGGATTGAATTGTAATTTTATGCGAGTATTGTTTGGCATGTACTTTACTAGGTTGAATTTATTGTGGGTTGATTTTTTTTTTGTTTAGTACCTAAAAGAAAAAACCCCTTTTTTAATTAATATTATTTAATTAAATAGCACAAAAAAGGTGGTGAAACCCCTAAAGGAACAAAAAAGAAGTAAAATACCAAAAAAACTATCAAAAGTTCAATGAATCCAAGAAGTCTAAGCAGTTCCCAGTAGAGAAAATATTGCAAGTCGAAGGCAACACGGACATAAGCCTTGTTGGCCTTGTTTCAATAATAATTTGATTTTTGTGAATCCTACAATTTGTGTTGTGTTAGTGAATGCTCCTTCTTAGGGATTTTATATTTAAGTTGTTTTTATGTATGTAAGTTATTTGGAACCTCTATTTTTTTTTTTTTTTTTTTGATAAGTTCTTTGGAATCTCTTTGATGTGGGATTAATAGTTTCTTGAGTTACATGAGTGTTAGGTTATCCCTGGTTATGGGACAAAAGTAAAAAGTTTTGATTCTTGGAACAGGTGTTCTGGGCACCCAAGTTTGAGGTTTTCTGGGTTTGGGCTTTTGTTTTATGGTATGCTTTGAACTCAGCCAATAGGATTCGTATTAATATGCCGGTCATGTTTGTATTAATATTGGGTCAAGTTAATTTAGTGCGTTTTAATGTCAGGTTTAGGATTGGTATGAAATTTGCTTTCACTAATCCAGTTTGGTGGCAGCACGTATTTTCAAATTTTGTCTCTCAAAGAATTTCAAAGTCTGAGCAATTAGTGTAGGAGTGTAACTATTGTGTGAATCTTTCACTAGTCCAGTTTGCACATTGTGTGAATCTTTAAAATTATTAATGTTGAACTGAGTTCATACTTCGAGTATGATTGCGGCATGTATGTTATTAAATACATGCATACAAAAATTATCAAAGAGTATCTAACCTTTTTGGTAATAAATTTATTAGAAGTATATTTTACAGTTTTTGCATAATTTGCTTAAGCTGCTTCTTCATCAATAGTGTCTACTTTTTGTAGGAGAACTGTTCGAAAAGTTTTCGAAACAAGTTGGCATCAAATCTAGTGCTTTCAAAGGAAGATGAACAACGTTCCAAAATAATAGAAAATTCTAGAAAAATTCCACTACAAGATTATGTTGTCACTCAAATGACATTGATTTGTATAAATTGATGACTGAGATATTGTTTATGATTTAGTGAATTGTTTTTATTTTTAATGAATGAGAGATTGAATGTTTATCTTTAGCATTAAAAGAATTGTCTTTTTTTTTTTTTTTTAAGGGAGACTGATTTTCTATTGGTAAAAAATAAAATTAGTATTTGACAAATTATTATATGAGAAGCTTTGGATATGCATGCTGTGAACCAGAAAAAACAGCTGAAAAAATTATTATATGAGAAGCTTTGGATGTGCAAGCTTTGTTGTGGTACTTTATTTGCATGGAATTTGTGTTGGAGGAGGCTGAATATAAACTGTATACATTGAGAATCAGAGAATATATAAATAAGTAAATCTCCTTCGTAAGGGTTATTTTCTTTTCAACTTATAAAAAAATTGAGAACCGATAATATTGATAAGGGGGAAATGTGTAATTTTATGAAACAAAATTTCCAAAATTGGTACCTATGTATATGATAATATATTTTTTTTAAAAAAATTGGGGGGGCCATTGCCCCCCAAAGTCCAAGTCTCCCTTAACAATACAAAAGCCAAACAACAATAGTTAAAACCCATATGGAAAAATAAAGAGTAAGGATGAGACGTACTGAGATTTAGAGACAGGAAATGGTGGAGAGAGAGAGAGAGAGAGAGAGAGAGAACACTGTGGCCGAAATCTGGAGAATGCATAATTTCTAGGTTAATGAAGGCATTTTGGTAATATTTGAGGCATTGGGGTACTTTAGTAATTTTTTATATTTTTAGGACTATTTTTTGAAGTCCTTAATTTCCAGGTATTTTTGTTAATTTTCAAGTTTATAACTATTTTGGGAAGATTCATTGTTAATATTTTAATTATTACCAAGATTATTATGAATCAACAAAAGTACAGTCATATGTGATGTTGGTACTACCTAATGTGACTAAAAATAATAGAACTATTTTTTTTTTTTTAAGAAGAAAATAATAGAACTATTGAATATAACAAAAGTATGATCATATGTGATTTGGTATTGGCCAATGTGACATTAGAACCATCAAATGTAAGAAAAAAAATAATGGTATCACCAAATGTAACAGAAGTATAATCAGATGTGATGTTGGTATTACTCAATGTGATGATTCAACTGTCAAATACGAGAAAAAAATTAGAGCACCACTGAATATGACAAAAGTACGGTCATTTTTTTAGGTTCTAAGCGTCTTTAAGTAATTTTTTAGGTTATGGGCTCATTTCCGGTCATTTTTTAGGTTTTAGTGTCATTAAGTTATTTTAAAGGGTTTCGAAGGTATTTTGGTCATTTTCAAGTGTTATGGGGTATTTTTGGTCACTGTTTTAGGTTTTTTGGTTATTTCGATCATTTTTTATGTTTTAGGGTAATTTCAGACATTTTTTTAGGTTTTAGGGTCATTCAGTCATTTTTTAGGTTCTAAAGGTATTTTGATCATTTTTTAGGTTTTAAGAGTATTTTGGTAATTGTTGAGAGTTTTAGAGGTATTTCGGTCATTTTCAAGTTTAACGAGGTATTTTGGTCATTTTATAAGTTTCAAGGGTATTTCAAAATTTTTTAAGGTCTTAGGATCATTTCGGTAATTTTTAAGGTTCTATGGGTATTTCGGTAATTTTATAGGTTTAAGGTGCATTATGGTCATTTTTTAGTTTCAAAGGCATTATTGTCACTTTTTAAGTTACAAGGTCATTTTAGTCATTTTTTAGGTCTCATGGTCATTTAGGTCTTATGTTTTAGTATCTAAGGGTATTTCGATTATTTTTTAAGTTTAGAGGGTATTTCAGTCATTTTTTTAGATTTTAGGGTCATTTCGGTCATTTTTTAGGTTTTAAGGATATCCTAATAATTTTTTAGAGTATCAAGGTTATTTTGGTAATTTTCAATTGTTAGAATGCATTTTGGTAATTTTAGTATATTTAAGGGTATTTCGGAATTTTAGAGACTATAGGAGTATTTTTGCTATATATATTTGTCGATTATTAGATAATTCAGTGGGGTTGGATTGGGTTGGTTACGCCCATATGTAATGTTGGTATGACTTAATGTAATGATGAAATTGTCAAATGTGAGTAAAAAAAAAAAAAAAAAACCATTGAATGTGACAAAAGTACGATCATATGTAATATTGGTATTGCCCAATGTGACGATGGATCTGTCAAATATGATAAAACAAATTAGGGTACCACTGAATGTGACAAAAGTACAGTCAGAAGTGATATTGATATTGCATAGTATGATAATGGAACTGTGAAATGTGAGAAAAAAAATAGGGTACCACTAAATGTGAAAAAAAGTACAGATAAATGTGATGTTGGTACTGCCTAATGTGATAATGGAACCATCAAATGTGAAGAAAAAAAAAAAAAAAAGGACCGCCAAATGTGACAAAAGAATAGTCAAATGTGATGTTGGAACTACACAATGTAAGGATGAAACTGTCAAATGTGAGAAAAAAAAATAAAGGAACCACCAAATGTAACAAAGTACAGTCATATATGATGTTGGAACTGCACAATGTGAGAATGAAAGGATCAAATGTGAGAGGAAAAAAAAAGAACCACCGAATGTGAAAGAAGAAATGTCACATGTGATGTTGGAACTGCAGAATGTGAGGATGGAACCATCAAATGTGAGAAATAAAATAAGAGAACTACCAAATATGAGAAAAGAACTATCACATGTGATGTTGAAACTGCATAATATGAGGATGGAACCGTCAAATGTGAAAAAAAAAAAAAAAAAAAAAAGTAAAGGAACCACTGAATGTGACAAAAGAACTGTCACATGTGATGTTGAAACTGAACAATGTGATAATGGAACCGTTAAATATGAGAAAAAAGGAACCATTAAATGTGACAAAAGTACAGTCACATGTGATGTTGGAACTATACAATGTGAGGATAAAACCGTCAAATGTAAGAAAAAAAAAAAAAGGAATCACTGAATGTACAGTGTTTCTTTTCTTGATTTTCGATCCCCATCCCTTCAGGGGTCTCTTACATTATATATCTTCCTCTTAATGATCTTGGCCCTCCATTTGTTGATTATCCATGACTACTTGAGTGCTTGTCTCATCGAACACCCTATCTAGCTCTCCATGAGTTGGGATAGCCAAAGCAACACTATTTAGGGGTTTTCTCCACATAAATGCAGCCAAAAAGTTAGCTACAGAACATTTAATGCTGTGGCAGTAGTTTTTCCCTAGATATTTCTAAGCTTTCATCCTTTTTATGTGTTCACAATACACGTCTTTGTCAGTAGAACATCCTGGAATGTCACCTTGAATAATAGGACATGTATTTGATCTGTGTTTCTCATCCGAGGAGGTGAGCCTCCTCGGACTACCCTCTCACCTCCTCGAACTACCCTTCCCATTCTCTTCATCTGCATCTTACTTATGAGATTTTGAACCTAACATTCTCACTACTGTTTATCGGTTCTTGGACCAGTCAACCTCCTCCGACAAATCCCAAGGCCCAATATACAATTCTAAGCCCTTATCTCTACAATAGATAATATGATCATATTGTTTTTGTCTTCCTTCCAACACAAATTAAAAAAAAAAAAAAATACTTAAAAGTAAAAGTTATATAATATATAAATTCTTAATTTCATACAAATATACAATCTAAAGTCATTAATGATTTCATCACCATATAAAAATAAATAAATTAAAAAAAAAAAAAAAAAAGATGTCGTGGACCACATCAAATTGTTAACCTCCTCTAGTGCACATGTTGTATGTAAAATAATAATAAAGTTAAATTGTTTAGAAGGGTTGCTAAATAAAAAAAGCTTTAAGAATAAAACATAACATATAAGGTAAAAAAAAAAAATGTAAATATTGTACATGAATTATACCTCAATCTACTCAACCCTAATAGTAGATCAGTAGTGGAAATATTCATAGTTGAGAATTGCATCTCAAGTTGGTACATTATTTTGTCAGTATTTTTATTTACAATACAAAATTTTAATATAACTTAAATATATGAAGGTGAGTTAATAAAGAATAAATTTTTATAACAATATCTATTCTATTAATGAATTAAAATTCTTTTAAATCCATATATATAACGTCAAGTGCACAATAAATCTTCCATATTCTCAAGCAGGGGTGGAACTACTCATTGTTTAGAACATGTTAATGTTAAAACAAGAGCGTAAGTTGTTTTTCACCTTAGTTAGACACCTAATGGGAAATTGATTTCAAAAGGCTAAAAAACACAAAGAGCAATTGGAAAAGAGATTAGTAATTTTTGAATGTTAGAATTATGGTTAAGTGATTAAATTTATTATTTCCTAACAGCTTAATTAGGCTATTAGGACAATTAACCATTTACCATAATATTAGAGTAGAAAGTTTTGAATTCGATTCTCATTTCCATTCAACCTCTCATTTAAAATATTTAAAAATCTCACATGTTAGGCCTCACTTATTAGTGTAGACTGTAGAGTTTGGTCTCACATGTGAAAGAAAATGTTAAAATTATGGTTGAGTGACTAAATTCCTGAATTTCTATAAGATTAAGTTTTTGGAATAATTGATAATTTACCATTGGAAAGTATATTCAAACTGGGAAAAAGAAATGCCCTTCAAACTTTCTTTCACTTCTATCTCTTCCCCTGTCAAAAGATAAAATTTCTCGAGTGTTTTTGTGCAAATGGTCTACACTTCACTCTGAAATTGATTGGGAAGCATTCAGATACGGAGTGAAGGGTTTTGTAGTTGGATTTGAGAGATGAGACGGCCGATTTGGGTGTGGCGAAATGGATGGCTTTTATTTGTTAACGTGGGAGCTATTCTTTGATTCTGGTTTTGGCCAAACAAAGTGTAAAGTTGTATTTACAACTATGTATTTTGTTGGCTTTTATTCCATGCCAAATTTGATTGTAATTATGTTCAATCGTTTATACCCTGTATTGTTTGTGGAATTTGATGTAAGGGTTGTATGATAGAGAGAGAGTGTGTGAAGACTCAAGCATTTGGAGGCTGAAGGATTCTCGCGGGTATGTCGCGACTTAGCTTCCTGTGAAGTGAGGCATGTGCCATGCACATGCTGGAATGCAAAGAGTCAGGCCAGGTGGAGACAGCTGTGTCTCGCGAGTATCTTGCGGGTAAGGCCTTCCCGCGAGACACCCGCGAGACAATCTGTTCTGTCAGCCTGTACTGACTGACTCACACTTTTTACTCTTATCCTATATATACTCTCATTACCCACAAATGTTGAGGAATGTTTCAGAGAGAAAACCCTAGCCAAACACATTGGGAATTAAAGATTGTCATCCCCACCTTTCTCTATACACTTGATTGTGGTATCTCCTCAACCCTTCCCTCTCCATTTCCATACCATTGAGAGGTTGATAGCCCAAACATTTACCTCACCCTTTGAGTGTGTTGAGTGACGTTTTGGTGCTGCTGGGAAGCATTGGAAGAAGCCTGGAATGGCAGATGCAACATGGAGCTTGTTGCGGGATCTAGGGTGCTAGACAAGACACGGTTCCAAGAAGCCTTGTTGGAGTAGGAGCTTGGAGGGCTTAGGTACATCGGGTAGATTAGGCTTAGAAGGTCTCTTGCTAACTCATGTATCCCAACTAATTGTCAAGTGGATCGATTTCCGCTTGGAGGGCGGCGGAGAGGTTTTTCACCGAGTTCTTCGGTTTCCTCTTCGAAAACATGTCTTGGTGTTTTCTGTGTTTGCATCTCTCTTCCCTACTCTTTTATATTCCATTATACTGTTGTGTTGCTTAGTTTATGGATTAGAGTAGCTTTGTGTTCATTCGCTCACACTTACACTATTCCGCACTTAGTATTAAGTTAGTGTAAAATCTATCGAGCCGTAATTTTAATTGGGGGTCTAAACAGCTCTTGTGTTTTCAACACATTTTTGAGCTTTCAATTGGTATCAGAGCGGGTACACTTGCTATGGTTTAAATACCTGAGTGTGATCCTTGACCCTATTTGAGATGGATCGGTCTCAATCGCTCAATATTCCACCATTTTTTGATGGAAACAATTATGCCTTCTGGAAAGTCAGAATAAGAGCATTTCTATGTTCTATGGATGATACCGTGTGGGATGTGGTTGAGATAGGTTGGACTAAGCCAGAGGATCCTAAGTCCACTTGGGATAAGGCAGCTCTCGCAGCCGCAAATGCTAATAGTAGAGCTTTAAATGCTATTTTCTATGGTGTGTCTCCTGATGAATTCCACAGGATCTCTCATATGACGATAGCCAAGGAAGCTTGGAAGATTTTGGAGACAACATATGAGGGTACGAAGAAAGTTAAGAACACAAAGTTTCAGATGCTTACCACCAAATTTGAAGAGCTCAAGATGGGGGATGATGAACCATTTGATTCATTCTATGGGAAGCTCAATGAAATTGTAATTACTAAACTCAATCTTGGGGAGAAGATTGAAGAGACTAAGGTGGTGAGAAAAATTTTAAGGTCCTTAAAGGAGAGCTTTCAAGCAAAAGTCACAGCTATAGAGGAAAGTAAGGATTTGGATGAAATTAAGATCCAAAAGCTTATTGGATCACTCCAAACGTATGAGCTTGGACTGCCTTCCCACAGGACGAGTAAATTGCTTGCTCTTAAAACCATCACCGAAAGAATGGATGATCCTTCCGAAGAAGATGGAGTGGAGAAGGAAGTAGTATACCTTGCGAAAAACTTCCGAAATTTTTTGAAAATGAAGAACAGTGGAAAACCATTCAACAGAGGAAAATTTTCATCTTCAAGAGGTGATAGGAAAGAGTTTACGAGGAAAGAAGGGAGGGATTCTCAACCTCCTTCAGACATTGTGTGTTATGAGTGCAATGGCCATGGACATCTAAAGAAGGAGTGTCCAAATTTTCTGAGGGGAAAAGGCAAGGCTTATGCCACTACGCTCAGTGATTCAGACTCTTCTGATTCTAACTCGGAAGAAATCTGTGATGGAGAGGGAAACTACTCCGCCTTCATGACCATTGCTCATGTGGAGTCATCGGATGATTTGGGTGCACTTGTGAAGGAGCTTGGTGAGCATTCTGATTCAGAGTCTATTGGGATTTTGGAAGAATCAGATGCTGAAGAGGAAGAAAATATAGCAAATCTTCAAGAAAATTAGTCCTTACTACTTGAGAAGTCGAGAGAGTATTCTAGAGTAGCCAAGGCAGCCGTAAGGAAAATGAAGAAAGCTGAGGAAGATTACAGAAGTCTCTTGATCAGATATAAAGAGGCTAAGTGTGAGATTGAGACACTAAATGGCGAGCTGTCTGAAGTCTATACGAAGGTGAGGTTTCTTGAGCAAGAGGTTGTGCAAGCTCATGTTAAGATAGAGAGAGTCTCCTCTCAGAAGCTAGTAGATGTTATATCATCTCAAAAACCTTCTTCAGACAAGTCCGGGTTGGGATACACCGGAGGATGCTGCTCATCAGCCAAAGTCACCAAAGAAGTAAAGTTTGTGAAGGCAAACGAGAGGGTTGTAGAAGAACCCATTCTTGAGATTATTGAGGATGTTAAGAAGAAGAATGTGGCTGAGCAACGAATGGTGAATAAGCCCCGAAATCAATCTGTGGTTAAACATGAAACTAGAGGAAGATCTCTCCCAAGATCACAACGAGGTCCTGGAACGGATTATGTGTGTCATTATTGCGGACTGCAAGGACATACCAGACCTAATTGTCAAAAGCTGAGATCAGACAACAATGCAAGCGCACCTTGGTCATGAGGAAGGAGAAATGACATGAGATCTTGGGGTGGTGAGCAACCAAGAAGTCAAAATCGTGATCCCGGTATGACGGATGTGATGAAAATGATCGGTGTCTTCACCACTTGCTTGGAGAGTTTCACCAGAAGGTTTGAAAGTCCAAACTCTCGTTCCCAATCCGTCAAGGATATCACCCCAAATGCACGTGATGTGTGGGTGAAGAGGGGTACTCATGCATAAGCATTATAACATGTCCATGCATAAATTCTTTCAATGTTTAGGGACATTTGCTGTTGCATCATTTCATGCATTTTTTTTCCCGGTTGGTTTGTACCAGCTGTTTTTGTTGATCTTACTTGTCTTGTTCTGTTTTAGGTGTGTTAAAAAAAATTCAAAAACCCATAAAAATTGAAAAATCTCAAAAGTTTGATCACTTGTTTTGTGTATGACTCATGTGAGTTTGGCCTAGTACCTTCGTACTAATGGCATAGTGCATTTACAATCTTTGCTTGTTTTGTATGCACTCTTTTCTATGTGAAAGAAATCTTGAACACTATGTGTGACTGTTGTAAATAGATCTTCAAGCTTGTCATGAATGATTAGTCAATAGTCTTGTTGGTCTTGATACTTACATAGACTTGTGTCTATATCTCTTCCCACTTTATTTTTATGTTTTTGCTAAAAGAGCTCACCAAATGTACATCTCCAAATGAAAAGAGATATTGAGCTGCAAAAGCCTGTCGCACACACTAGTATTCGACTAGGGAAAAGGGAAAGCGACTCTTCTTAATGTGTTTTATATGGTGCTCAAAAAGCCAAAGGCTAATCATTAATGTTGAAATATCATAAATTTCAAGCACCATTCTCAAAATGAGATGCTCTTGTCCAATCAAAATAAATTGGACTAATTGTTATGCTTTAAGCAGAAGCCAAATGAAAAGCTTTTAAGTTTTGTATTCAATGTGTGGGAGGTCATATATACTCATTTCTATAATGGAGATAGTCCACTGGATTTCGTATCAGTTGTGTATGACTCGATTGAATTGATCATTGAAGCTTTGCTCTGGTCTATAGACTATTCCACATTAGATACTCACACACAACACACAAGACTTTGATTCAATCAATGCCTATCTCATTTATGTGATTGTACATGTTCAAATGTGATGTGTATGCTCAAGAATTGGTTGATCAAACCCAAAAATATTTTTGAGTGTTTTATTTGTTTTTGGAAGTGATTTTATACCTTCGTGTCTTTTGTTTTTGTTCAAAATGCATTTTTGTGTTTTTCTTCAAAAATTGGTTTTGGGGCTGTTTCGCAAGAAGCTCGCAGCTTAGAGCTTCTCGCAAAAAGGGCTTGAGGGAAATAATTTTTCATCCTGTCACACAGAAACTATCGCGACTGTCTCGCGACCAACAGCTTCTCGCGAAATGCTGTTTGACCAAAAATTGGATTTTCTCAAAATTCATACAGAAACTCTCGCGACTGTCTCGCGACCAACAGCTTCTCGCGAAATGCTGTTTGACCAAAAATTGGATTTTCTCAAAATTCATACAGAAACTCTCGCGACTGTCTCGCTACTGTTTCGTGACTTAAAGCTTCTCGCGACAGCTTTTGTGCTTCAGTGACCATTTTCGCGGTTGTCTTGCTACTGTTTTGCTACTCTCTAACCCACGAAAAACGCGTGTTTTCAGTTTTATATTGCTGATGTGACAGTTTTTCAAATCACAAACACTTCCCTCGCATAAACTCCTTCGAACCCTTTTCAACCCAAATCACTATTTCATTCAATCCCCTTCAATCCAAGCATCTTTCTGCATTTTCTTCTTCAAGGTATGTTTTATAAACAATTCTTTTTAAGTTTTTGCTTAGATTATGCTAAGTTTTGTGTTAGGTTTTTGATATTTGGGGATTTTCGAAAATTTGGGTTGGTTTTCAAAATTGGGTGATTTTTTGTCAAATTTTTTATTAGGCTGTGTCCCATTTGTTGTTTCTGCATCTGTGTCGGCCCCTTTGTGGCATTTTATCATGTATTGAGGGTAGATTTTCCCATGTTCATGCATTATTCATGTTATATTTGCATTTGTGCATGCTAGGTGTTTGTCAAAATGTCCGAGTGACATTTTTGTGCCAAATTGGAATAAAGTGATTTCAATCTATGGACTTTATCTTGTTTGACCTTACTTTACTTGGTTTGGTCATTGATCTCGTATTTCATACACTTTGCTCATGTTGCATACTCTTGGCACACAACTAGGCTCACTTAGGCACCCCTCATGCATCCCGTGCCGCACACACACATCAGCACATGCACACATATACCCACACATGCACAGTTACTTAGTTTTATGCATTGTGCCTATGCTTTTATAGGTTTGTTTCTTTAAGCATGTTGTTAAGTGTCAACAATGCTCTGTTTTTCAGTTAGTTTAACTCTGATTTGGAACTAACTTGAATCTTATCAAGTTTTGGGTTATGGTTTGTGTTTGTGCACTTGTTCCATGTCTGCTTTGTGAAATTGTGCAGATGTCTCCCACCAAGCATGTAGCTAAGAAGAAACCATCCTCAAAGCGTGCACGCACTGATTCTGATCACTTCAAATCCACGGAAGCAGATATGAAGTACAATGACTGCTATAAGGACAGGACGATCATCATGGAAAGAGTAGTTCAAATAGAAACTCTTGAGGACACTTTCATCCCTGAAGTGTTCAAATATAGAACTTGGACCAGCTGCTAAACCCGACTGGAGTGGTTTATTCAGAGATTATCAGGGAGTTCTTCTCTAATGCCACTGTCAACGGAGACTGTATTGAGTGCTGGGTAAGACACAAGGAGTTTGTGATCACAAGAGAGATCATCCAAGACTTTTTGGAAACTCGTCCTCCATCTCAGCCAATCACAGTTGCATATGAGGACAGATTGGGTTCTACTGCTGAGATGATTACATTCCTTGGTGGTGAACCGAAGAAATCATCCATGAACACCATCAAGTTCTCTCCGGAAATGAGGACCCTAAGCTATGTGATAATTCATAATCTGTATCCGGTCACCAATCTCACCACTTTATCTGCTCCGAGAACAAGATTCCTGTATGATCTCTTTACTCATAAGGAGATTGACATTTGTGGCCATATCATGCATGTCCTAAAGAAGAGCATCACAAAGCAAAATTCACGGACTGTGATGCCGTTCCCCTCCTTGATCATGGGATTGATTGCCAAGGCAAAGCTCAAGCTACCCAATGGCCTCACAGTTGTTCAGAGGGACTACCCCATTGGTGGTCATACACTGACTAGGAGCACTACACACATCAAGGGCTCCAAGACTGGTGTGCATACCATCCCACAGCCTCGTGTTGAGCAAGATGAGGGTGGAGATATAGAGGAGGAGATTGATAGGTTCACCTCGACTCTAGAGCCATCTGCACAGCCATTATCTTTTGCTCCACCACAAGGCTTGAGCAAACTTGATCTATTGCTGGCTAAAATGGATCAAATGTCTACAGTGCTGGATTCTTATGTACAGCACACCGCGGACTAGTTTGCATACCTTCAAGGACAGATCACCTCGCTTTCTTCCCAAATGCAAGACTTATCTATGGAGCAAGGCTCGGATTCAGAGTCAGATCAATTCTAGCTCTTTGGCCATTTCGGTCAAAAAGGGGGAGAAATATTTGAGGGGGAGCTGGAGAAGAGCTTGCACAGCGTTAGGGGGAGCATAGTTTAGAAACTTAGTAACATTGGTTATTGGTTTTTCAGACGGTTTTATTTAGTTTCTTTTAGTCTTTATAATTGGTTTACTGCTTATGCTTTAAACAATCTTTGATACTTTGTTTTTATTTCAGTATAATTTCAGTAGTTCTTTTATGATATTCTATATGCTTTGTAGCATATCTTGCATGTACCCATGTTGCTTTTGTAATTTTTAAGGGTTTGTTTTATTGCATATTTTGTAGGCTTTTATGGTTTGTGCCATGCATATGTAGTACTTTGTTTATGCAGCCTTTATGCATATGTACTTGAAGTTTAATGTCATACTTTCTACTTCAGTACAACACTCTTGTGCCCTAGTAGGATTGTTCCTAGATGCAAATACTTCGTGTATTTCGCATTGGTTGAGTGTTGGATTTGCAAATGATACTCTTCAAATGAGCTTATCATCTTGCATATCCGGATGTTCGTTCCTTGTGTGAATCAACACAGTGATCGCTTTTGTATAGTAATTGCTTGTTTGATCTTGCCATGAACTAGTGTTTCTATTTCATTTTTGCTTGATCATGCTATTATTGCTCCATATGCTTTTCAAGTTTTTTGCCTACAATGATGTTATTGTGTTGTTGTGTTTCAGGAGATACATGTTCATATGTTTCAAGAGCGTATCAGAATCTAGAATTAGGTGTGAGTGAGTTTTGCCTTTGTTTCCAAACTCACGTTTAAGTCTAGAGTTTGTTTTAGGGTTTTGTCACGGAATAGCCAAAGGGGGAGATTGTAAAGTTGTATTTACAACTATGTATTTTGTTGGCTTTTATTCCATGCCAAATTTGATTGTAATTATGTTCAATCATTTATACCCTGTATTGTTTGTGGGATTTGTTGTAAGGGTTGTGTGATAGAGAGAGAGTGTGTGAAGACTCAAGCATTTGGAGGCTGAAGGATTCTCGTGGGTATGTCGCGACTTAGCTTCCCGCGAAGTGAGGCATGTGCCATGCACATGCTGGAATGCGAAGAGTCAGGCCAGGTGGAGACAGCTGTGTCTCGTGAGTATCTCGCGAGTAAGGCCTTCCCGCGAGACACCCGCGAGACAATCTGTTCTGCCAGCTTGTACTGACTGACTCACACTTTTTGCTTCTATCCTATATATACCATCATTACCTACAAATGTTGAGGAATGCTTCAGAGAGAAAACCCTAGCCAAACACATTGGGAATTAGAGATTGTCATCCCCACCTTTCTCTATACACTTGCTTGTGGTATCTCCTCAACCCTTCCCTTTCCATTTCTATACCATTGAGAGGTTGATAGCCCAAACACTTACCTTACCATTTGAGTGTGTTGAGTGACATTTTGGTGCTGCTGGGAAGTATTGGAAGAAGCCTGGAATGGCAGATGCAACATGGAGCTTGTTGCGGGATTCGGGGTGCTAGACAAGACACAGTTCCGAGAAGCCTTGTTGGAGTAGGAGCTTAGAGGGCTTAGGTACATCAGGTAGATTAGGCTTGGAGGGTCTCTTGCTAACTCATGTATCCCAACTGATTGTCTAGTGGATCGATTTCCACTTGGAGGGCGGCGGAGAGGTTTTTCACCGAGTTCTTCAGTTTCCTCTTCGAAAACAAGTATCGGTGTTTTCTGTGTTTGCATATCTCTTCCCTACTCTTTTATATTCCATTATACTGTTGTGTTGCTTAGTTTATTGATTAGAGTAGCTTTGTGTTCATTCGCTCATATTTACACTATTTCGCACTTAGTATTAAGTTAGTGTAAAATCTATCGAGCCGTAATTTTAATTGGGGGTCTAAACAGCTCTTGTGTTTTCAACACATTTTCGAGTTTTCACAAAGAAATAGCTACTAAGTATGGGAACAGGTATTTGATTTTTGTAGCTCGGGCAGTGTCAATTGGTTGCATGATCGAGGATTTGTGGACAATGAGTGAGATCTTTGGGTTGGAGATTAGGGATGACAATGGAGCAGGATGGGGCCAAAGGAAAGGGTCTTCATCCCCGCCCCACATAGTTTTGTCTTGCCTCCCCGCGCTGCCCCATAAGATGGAGAAAATTTTCTTACCCTATCCCCACCCCTTGGGACCCTGTGAAGCCCCGCCCCATCCCGTAAAACTCTACATGTCAATTTCCTCCACAACTATTATATATTTTTCTAATAAAACCTATTTCATTAATAAAAATATACTTCAAATTACAACTAAATTTATCATATCAAATCAAACTAATTTTTAGCAAAAATTGAATAATATTATCCAAATGTTTAACAAGGCAATATCACAACATATATCAAAATAATCCAAAAAGTCTATATCTTTTATCAATGTGGGGCGAGTCTAGAAAATCTAAACTCATCATTGCCCCACCCTGTAATGCGAGGTTAAAATTTCGCCACATCCTCAGCCCACCACCTTTCCGAGGTGGAGAAAACCCGCGCAGGGCGAAATTGCCATCTCTATTGGAGATAGTGGGTTTGAGTCGTTTGACAAGGTTGATGTGAGTGTCGTGGGGAGGGTGAAATTTATTTATACTCGTCGGTATTAACTATTAAGGGAGGAACTCTTATCTTTTTATTCATATATACTTGTCAATATTAACTATTAAGGGAGGAAATCTTTTTTTTTTTTTAAATACTTTTTGTAATTTTCTCTCTTTATATTTCTAAATTTCTATTTTGGGAAAAAAATGGCGTTGTTTGTAGGTGGGTAAAAAACTTAAAAGTGAATTTGTGGGCTGCATGTGGGTGTAAAGTTTATTTTGGGTGAATTAAAAGCAAATTTGTAATGAAGCATGACAGAAAAATAGAATATTGTTAGTCAATAAGTTCGGTAGTGGTGTGAACCGTTGTAAGCACACGGAAAAATTAATTCATCGTCCCCATGCTAGCCCATAATAATGGTATGCGTACGATATGGCGCCCACATTCCTAGTGATAGAAAGGTTAAACCATGATTGGCACGTTATTCGCCTCCCTCAGCAGCTTAAGATTTACTAGTGTCACTCATGAAGTTGGGAAGTTATGGCTCACTGCGGTCCCCCTGCACCCTAACAGGGCCTCAGACCTAAGGAAGTTAATTTTGTACCGTACCGGCCGGTACCACCGAAATTTGCCGTATTGGTGCTTAAGCCGGTACAGAAATGCTCTTGTTTCGTTTCATTTTAAATACCGGCTGTACCGGAGCCGTTTCGGACATATCGGGATAAATACCGAATTTCGGCTAGAAAATAGATACCAAACGAAACAAAAAAACTCAGAAAATCTCCCAAATTTCAAGATCCACCTCCTCACTCTTACCTCGGTTTTTCCTCCTCTTCTTCGTATTTTTCTCTGCTACGCATTTCTTCTTCTTTTCCTTTGTTTCGCCGGCCTCTGTTTCTACAGCCCCTTCATCTTCTTCATTTATTTCTTCTTTTCCTTTATTTCGCCAGCCTCTATTTCTACAGCCCCTTCATCTTCACGTGTGTTTGTCTCTCTTTTTAGTTTTGGGACACTCACTTGAAAGTAGAAAAGAAGTCAGTAAAGAAGCAAGTGACAAGGCTTTAAAGTAAAACGTGTGGAGGTGAAAAAAAATAAATAAAATAAACTTGTAATGAAAGACTAATGGGCTACAACGGTAAGCAAGATGTGTGGAGGTGAAAAAAAGAATGAAAAAAAAAAAGAAAAAGAAAAAAAAGAAATCCTAATGAGTTAGGACTTCCAGACTCTAGTAGTTGACTGGGTCAAGGTGGCTGGGTCCCGATTAAAAAAAAATATTAATATTTGTTTTAGTAACTTATTATAATTTTTAAAATAAAATTTTTAGCTATGGCTCTGCTATTGAAACATGCATTTTTGTGTTTTAGTGAAACTAAAATAGCTATATAACTATTTAACTTTACTGCTGCTAATGCTCTTACTCCACTAAAAAATATAAAAAAGTTGTCAAAGTGATATATTGAGTTATTAGAAATATAACTTTTTATATTGTATAAAATAGTAAAAAATAACGGTAAATCCGAAACGGTACACCGGTATTGACCGGTATCCGAAATATATCGTACCATTAGCTAAATCGATACAGCTTTCGGTACGGTATTAACTTCCTTGCTCAGGCCTAGTGGGTAAGGTACTACTATAATTACGCCTAAATAGGATTGCCACATTGATCGCCCCTCTACCTTTTTTTTTTTCATAAAGAAAAAAAAGAAAGGTTAAGCCATGATTTGTTTTTTGAAACAACAAGTGTGACAACTAGCTTTAATAGAAAGGGTGTAAGCTTGATTTGTATTGTATTGCTTGATATCATTTACGTGTAAATGTAAAGACAGACTGCTTGTAAAAATGGTTATACTTGAACACTTGTAACCTTGCCAATGATGGTTCCAGGAATTTTTTTTAAGAGAGTCAATAGTGTTGTAATTTTTGGGTGCTAAAAGTGGTGTAATTTTTTGCTAATGAAAAAGAAATGTGCAGGGAAAAACAATTTCTTTCCGCAACCAACGGCAAAGTAAGCCAGAGTTTAGAGAGGGGGTTTATTTATTTATTTATTTTTAAAAACAAAGCAACAATTTTCAGAGTAAAGCTATTGGCATAACACTTTCATAACAAAATCTAGGTGGCAAGTTATTAAAGATATGTAAAAAAGTGATGTAATTTGTGGGTCGAAATAAAAACCAATTAAAACTTGCCACTTAACCTTTATCGTAAAATTATTATGAAAATACTATTGTGAAAGTAGCATTAAGATGATCATATTCAAGCTTATTTCAACTAGGATTAAACAAAATTTAGAGTTAGGATGCTCAAAATTTTATTGGGTAAAATATCATTTTCGTCCCTAAACTATCACAAAAGTTCGTTTTTCATCCCTAAACTTTCAAAAGTTCGTTTTTCATCCCTAAACTATCACAAAAGTTTGTTTTTCGTCCCTAAACTTTCAAAAGTTCTATTTTCGTCCTTAAACTTTTCCAAATGTATTGATTTTCGTCCCTCCCACATCAGCACTCCTTCAAAGCCACGTCAGCACTTCGTCATACGGAGGGACGAAAATCAATACGTTTGGAAAAGTTTAGGGACGAAAATAGAACTTTTGAAAGTTTAGGGACAAAAAATGAACTTTTGTGATAGTTTAGGGACGAAAAACGAACTTTTGAAAGTTTAGGAACGAAAAACGAACTTTTGTGATAGTTTAGGAACGAAAATGATATTTTACCCAATTTTATTTTAGGGGTAAAAAAAAAATTATATATATATAATTTTTGTTTTTTGGCCAGGTCAGGGGGTTCTAGCTAAAACAGCAGGCAATAAGTAGGAATTAGATGGCTAGATAACTGTAATAAATAGTAGCAATTTGGGTTGGTAACACTTGAAGAAGGCAATACGGACTTGTTGCGCTCAAAAGCAAATCCTGCATTCAGCAAATTTATCAAATCACGCCTATCTTAATAGGATATAAATCCAGAATTTGTAACCTGCAAATACCAGAATTATTTTCCGTTGTTAAATTTGCAATATCTTCGAACGAAGGAATTATTAAATTCCATTCCCCAAATTTCGATTCCAAATTTTCTAGCCAAACACATGATTATTATTCGCGCTTTCCTTCTTAGATTTGATTCTAGTTTCTTTTGTAGGTTTAAAACTTAAAAGTGCATCAATAACTGCCAATATTGAGTTTTGAGCTTGAATCTCTAATTAAAGCCCAGTGTAACTTGACTAATTTTCCAATAACTTATACATGACCATACAAAAAAAAAAAAAAAAAGAGAAATGCTAAATTAATACAAATTTTAACTCAGAGAGCTTAAATATATATGAATGATTGAATTATTTTTTCGTGATTAATGACATGTTAATTTAAAAAACATATATCATAAAATTTGTAATAAATATCCAAAATATCACTCCAAAAAAAAATTCCTCAATTTTGTTAAAAAGAAAACCCCCACATTTTACTCAACTAACCCCAAAAAACTCCAACATAAGCTAATGTAAAATTATGAAAAAGTTCTATATTTGCTACAATAACCTTGTAAATATACACAGTTACTGTAATTATGTATTTCATTATTTAATATTTTTTTCTTTCACCTCTTGGTCTAATCAAACAGTGGCAGGACTAAGATTTCAGTTTAAGAGGGACAAGATTAAAAATAAAGCTAATCTGAAAAATATTAGTCAATATTAATAATAAAAAATAAATAATAATTGTAAACTAATGTCACTGCCAAACAAAATCTCTTTTTTTTTTTTTTTTTTTTTTTTGAGAAATAATAATTATAATATGCTGCTAACTCTGCAGCTCGAACCCTTTCCCCCTAGACCCCAAAGCACTTTGTGCATGAGAAGGTGTCAATTTAGTTACAAGGCATTTGACCACTGCCAAACAAAATCTAATATAAATGTAAATTGTAATATTTTGTCAATCTAAAAGTGTTAAGAGGACAAAATAGTATATAAGTTTTTTTTTTAGATGAATAAATAGTATATAAGTTTACTTTCCTTGATTGCTTTCAAAAAATATAAAATTGACCATTTTTTATTTATTCTTATAACTATTTAAAATTTGAGTTTATAACAAAAATCTAAAGTTTGGAGCCATAAAAAAAACAAGAGATTGAAGAGAAATAAAAAAAAATAGTGATGGTTTTAGTGTCTCACAAGAGCATTAAGTATTTCATTATTATTTTTATTTTATTTTTTGTAAAATATGGGACCCATTAATTAAAATGGCATGAGACATAAAAAAATTGAAATAATTCTAGAGTCACAAACAAAAATTTACAAAATATTTTCATTTGTAGGAGCTTTTTGCTCCCTTTTGTGCCATGCTAGCTTCATTCCTTTTTTATATTTCCAGTAATTATACGCTCAATTTTAGTTGTTTTTATTTAGAATTGAAGAGTTTTGCTTTGTAATTATTTATGTTAGGAGGGGCATATCTTCTCAAGACATAGGTTAAGCATACAAGGAAACTTTTCTGGAGCAGTCAGGGGAGGCAGTTGCTCCCTCTCGCCCTCTGGCTCCGCTACTGTTATCAGATTCTCTCTCTTTATATGAAGATAAAAATAAAAGATAATTATTTAAATAAAATAGAATGTATAATAAATAATTTGATATAAGAGTTTTAAATTGATTATGTAAATGACAAAAAATAAATTATTATGTTAAAATAAATAGCAGTAACCTTCCAAACGGCAGGTGACCCAGAAAGGATTGCAATTAAGGAAACCGCAGTGTTGTCCCCATTCTTTGTAAATATGCCAACCTTGTTTTGTCCTGATGGTACGGTGGAATTGAATATCAGCAATAATTAACCGATGTGCCAGCAAGCAAGGAAGCACTTATTGTATAAAAGAAGTAATGGAATTTTCACAATTGAGAAAAAGAAATGGGACTTTTAACTGGCGTAAATTCCATTCAATTCAAAAGAAAAAGAATTTAAGACTTTTTTTTTTTTTCCTGAATGTGGTAAGTTCCAATATAATAATAATAATAAAAAATTTACCAGTCTAGCTAGTGAGCTTTTACTCATTTCCAAATTCAAATTGTTCGAGTTCAATTGGAATATAAAATGTGATGACAAATTTATTTTCTGTTAATGCAAACAATTTTTTTTTTTTTTTTGTATGTTTTAATTCTAACACATCTATTATTTTACATTTTTTTCACATTACTTTTTATGTGCTAAAATATGAATATTTACTGTAGCTATCAACATGTGTATGAAATAGTAAATATAAATAAGTGTAAAAAGAATTATTTAGTATTGTCAATTGTGTGAGTGTGTGTGAAGGGTGGGTCCATGGGAGTCTGGGAGATTTTGCCATTGTGGCCATGGTCCTGCCTGTGTTTCACGTGAAAATGCAAACATGGCCCTCACTCTGTCAACACTTTTTTTTTTTTTTTTTTGAGAATCTCACTCTGTCAACCTAATATCACAGTTCTCTGGTGCATAATATTAAGCAGTCCATATTAATACATTCATATATTTTACAAACCTGTAATTAAATTTTTTTGGTTTTTGAAGACTACAGTTGACTTATAAACCTTTCCATATGGAGCATGGTTGTTGGCATATACATGTGATTTTCTGCTAATATACAGCTTTAAAATTTTTTTTTAAAGTATTCATCAACAAGTATAAATTACACAATTTAATAAAAAGAAAAATTTATATATTGATAACAACAACAACAATAAAAAAAACACATAAATACATAAAGTTTACAACATAAAGCTTGTAGAGTTCAGTTGTGATTGTTGTTAATATTGCTGAACAGGGATGGATGGTAATAGCTGGGAAGAGTAAGTGAGTTCCTTATTTCCTTTTAGCCTTTAGGTTTGATTTAGTTTTAGTTTAAATTGTTTAATGACTTGTGAATTCACGAGGCACTGAGGCAGAGAGGATTTTTTTTTTTTTTTAAATATTTGTTGAATTAAAAACGTAATCGTGTTGGTATTGGAGTAGTGATAGTCTTAGTTTAAGATGAGATTGATCTTGTACTGGGTTTTTCTATTAGCATTTGGTTTGGGCATTGTTAGTGGTTTTATTATAATTTTTTTTTCCAGATTTTCGTTCAAGTTTTTTTTTTTTTTTTTTTTTTTTTGGATTTTTTCCATGGTTTTATAAACAAGTACGGTGAAAAAACCGAAAAAGGGACTGGATACTGGTTTTTTAGTAGGACCAAGATTCAACCGATGGTCGAACCAATGATGTCATTAATAATATAATTAATAAAATTTTAAATTATATAAATAAAAATATAATAAGTTTATTACTAATAATATGATAGCAAAATGTAAAAACATAATATTTAGTGACACTTTTCGTGTAAATTTAATCAAATTTCCTTAGAATGGACAATCATATGTTTAATTATAATCATAAAAATAAAAAGTTTATTTTATATATATATATATATATAATGAATTAATTGATGTTATACAAAAATTAAGTTACTTTTTAAGTTTATTCACTTAATTAACTAAAACTCCTATGTTTTTCTAATCAAAATTATCGGATAAAGAAAAGTATTGGAACAACGAAAAGAGCTAAATTTATGTGACTTTAACCAATTAGTTGTATAATATATATTATAATATTTTTGAGAAAAAATAGTCGTACAATGACAGTGTGTCAGGTAAAGCAAAAATTAAAAGTAAAACCATAGTATAGGCTTAAAAGAATATAAAAACATGTGATTCTTTTTGCTTGAAAGACCCTAATATATTGTTAAATTGCTCAAATTATGGACTAAAATTTAATTTTATTGGCATAAAAAATTTCAGAAGGTTCCCAAAATTATTTTTAAAAATAGATAAATATAAAATTAAATTATTGTGTGTGTATATATATATATATATATATATATTTTTTTTTTTTTCCAGGTCAGGTGGTCCTAGGACCACCCTTGCCATAAGGTGGCCTGCACCTGTCTGCCATTCAAGGTCAAACGCTAAAAAAAATTTTCTGGAGAGAACAGAACAATATCATTGACTTAATAACCACATATATAATATTATAGTGAGAAGTTAGCAACAGTGATATACAGAGTTGAGCCTTTCTTAAACCAAAAATGGAAATGGAGAGGGAAAGGGAAGGTCAATTGTGGGAGGTAGAAGTGAAGATAGAAAAAGAGGCCGAGACAGCAGAAGCCGAAGCCGAAGCTGAAGCTGAGGGGGGCTTGGTAGAAAGGTGGCGTTTCCAACGTTTCAGCACCACTGACGCCAGTAATGGTACTGGGCATGGTGTGTTCACGGAGCAATCAGTTGGAGATGAGGCTATCCTTATTGAAAGAGGTAAGGAAAAAGACCCAATGGAATACTATTTTTATCTAACATATACCAATATACCATGCATATATAGATACAGTTTTTTTTTTAATCTTAATTCTTCTAAAAGCACACAAGGACATAGGGCTTTTGAATTTTTTTTTTTTTTTTTTTTCCTTCCTCTTCTCTCATTATCTCTTTTATTTTATTTTACCTCAAACTAGAATAGAAATTTTTTTAAAAATAAAGAAAGCTGAAGTTCAAAAAATCTATACCAACATGGCATGAGAACTTATGTGGCAATGCCATACATATCAGGTTTTTACAGTTCAAGTACTTTGCACATACTTATAATATATGGCTTTATATGTTGTATGTGCAAAAAATTATTGTCTAAATTTCTACATATCTATTTTTGAATCAAAATCAATTATATAAATAAGTTTATAAACACAACTATCAAATTCTTGTAACTATCAAAATTATTAAAAATAAAAACAGGTTTCACTAACTTATAGTCCCGCTTCTAAAATTAAAAAAAAAAAAAAAAACACTTATAGTCCTACATTATTATGGAGTAGAAGAATTAATGAGTTTATAAGTGTTTAAATTATCTTGAAGGTTAAAATATTCTTTTTAAAGGTTGTTTTGGACATTCTATCCAATTTTCTTTTTAAAAGAAAAAAAGTCATAATCAATGTTGAATTGTCTTATATTTCATTATGTCTCAAGTTTAGTACCAATTTTTACAATTATGATTTTTGGACTATGAAATATACATATTATATAACTCAATAGTAGATACTGAAATGTTCCCAAAAAAAAATCATAAATTCATATCATGTCATTATATTTTTCATATGACATAATGTTATATATTTTAACGTACACATGTTGACAAACCTTCACAAACATACAAAAATTAATTTCTTAAAATCTTGTGAATGAAATATTTGTGTCAACTGTCAATAACGTTTTTATATTTTCATGTGAGGTGATGATCAATTTCTACATTGTAAGTTTTACACTTTAACATAGTTTTCTATAATTTTACATATTTGTATACATACATAAAATAAAATTAATTTGTGATTTTTACCCCCAAAATCGTTAGACTATGAAATGTCAAAATGGGCTATTAAATAAGTTACTAAACTTAAATTCTTTACATCAACATACATAAGTTTGTCACTTTTGAAAAACAAATTGGCTTTAGCTTTTGGTGCCTCTACGTGGCCCCTAGTTGCTTTGTTTTACATGGTATGAGAAAAATGTGTGCATTATATTATCTGTACGGTGTTCTATTATTTTGTCTCCGCGTGCTAAATGTGACTATGACTATGAGGAATCGTGTTATCTGACACGGGTGGTGTAAAACCTCTAATGCCTTATCATTTTGTTAGGTACAATATCTGTACAACATTTTTAAACTCACCAACATTTCTTATTTCCTCCATTTTACTAGCAATTTTCTTGACTGGCTGGTCTATATTTTTTTTGTTTTTCAGAAAGATATTTTTTTGTATGTTAAATAAATATAAAGAAGTTGTTTTGGTTAGTTCAACTAATAAAGTTCATTATCGTCAAATAATAAAGTTGAATTTGAATCTTGCCTATGTTAAAAAAAAAAAAAATTATATATATCTTTACTTGAAAATAAAGAATATTCATTATAGAATTAAAATCGTAAGCAAAAAAGTATACATGCAACTATGCAAGTTCAAACTCTTAAGAAAGTGCAGGGTTTGCCAAGTTCTTTAAGACTTTTTCTCCTCTTTCGGGATGTGCATATTTAAAAATATTTAGTATTTTTTTTTTAAAAAGTGCAGGGTTTTATGTCTCTTGGATCAACAAGCACATCATGTATAGAAACTCTTAGGAATGATGAACATTAGTTAGGTCTTTCACTCTTTTCACGCGAAAAAGGTTTCTATACTTGATGTGCTAGTTGATCAAAGAGATAAAATCCTGCACTTTCAACCTAAATATAATTTTATAATTATTCACTTCTAAAATATGTACTTTTCTATAAAGATAAATATTCATTTGTCAAGAACTTTAAAGCCGCATTAATTTTTATATTTTTAACAAAGTTATTCAGAATTTAAATTCATTTTTTACCCATAAATTTTTAACAAAGATATTTTCAATATTCATTCTGGTTTGCCAATTGGAACAAAAATTTTATATATAACTCGTAAACTTATCCAACCCAAACTCACAAAAAGTCCACGATCATACAATAAAAGCTCATGAAAAGAGGCCGCAGGATTACCTTTTTTTTTTCTTTTCTTTTTTTAATTTATTTATAATCACCCACAAAGTTATCTTATTCTATATGTTTTTTTTTTAATTTTTATTTATTTATCTTTCTCTCTCTTCATTCATTCCTCTCTAACCGTTTCCCTCTCCCCAATTCTTTTATATTTTCATTATTTATTGCTATCTCCTCTCTCCTTTGAGTCTTATCTCTACTCTATCCTATCCTATTCCTAATATTCTCACAATCCCAAATCCCATCCCAGCCGTCTACTCAAAAAAAAAAAATCTCTTTATTTCTTCTATTTCTTTAGGACTTTAGTTCTCTCTGATAGTAGTCTGCTACTCTCTCTCTGTTATGCTCAGCTCCAAGAATGCTTCTACTTGTGCAAATATCTCTTCGAAAAATGCTTGACCGAATCTCTATTACTTTCATGCCGTGTCAATTCCGTTGAGTTTTCAAACTCATACCAGCCAAATCTGGGATTTCGTCAAAATTCACATGAAACAACCCAAAATGGCAGAAACAGACCAAAATGGTCCGAAATTTTCTCCGAGGTGGAACAATGGGGTTTCTCATTCGAGTTTATATATTGGTACGAAAAATTCTGCTCGTTTTGGGTGAAACAAAACAAAATTCATAACATTGGTCTCATCAATTAAATGCAGTGTGATTCCACTATAGGTCTCGGGTATGGCTTATCAACCTCACGCCATATGACGGTGATGAATAATACTATATGTACCACACAGACCTTATTGGGACTATCACTATAACCACACCTCACGTGGTTACATTTACTATTCTAGTAAAAAGTTCCACGTTACTTAATAAAATTTCCATAGTTATTATTAAGTACTCATTCCTCTCGTAGGATAATGGATCCCACTTATTAACACTACAATGAAATCCATTATTTATATAAGAGAATAGCGTATCTAATAATTTTTCAAATTCAAAGAAAAAAAAGAATAACAAAATATATTTTAAACATTGTACCTTAAATTTATCCCTGTTCTTTAATCCAGAATTGATCATTAATATTCTGTCTGTTATTGTTAGGTACGAGAGAAATTAATGTTGGAGTTGAAGATATTATTAGCACACCTGTTGTTAATCCTAATCCTCCAGCTTCCAAGGACTCAGTTCAGGAGCAAGATGCAAATGCAAATACTTCTATCAACATTGAGACAACTGAACATGGAAGTGAATTGAGAGCCACCGAACTGTATTTTGAAGCACTATACAATAAGCCGGGCAAACATGCTTTCTACTGCCCAAACTGTAAAGCTTGCATCGACAAGGTCCTTCTTCAGAGTACAGAAGATGAATTGATTACTCGCATAAGAGAAAGAGACGACTATGAACTGAGGTGCCCATCATGCTTCGAATTTCTCAAACCTATAGGTACCTTTTCAGACATTCTGGACTTCTTGTACAAACTTTATTGACATGTTTTTTCATGCTAGCTGTATTATTTGATAATGATATGACAATACAACAGCCATTGTCGTTTGTATCCATGGGTAATTTTTACATGCTTCTAAAATAATGCTCTCTTCTCTCACATGAGGGGTGGGTCTCATGATGGGACTCACATGTGGGACTCACTCCTCATGGGAGAGGAAGGAGTTTTGCTCCCCAAGCACCTGAATTTTTTTCTGTATTCGTTCATGTCATGATGGTGATTTATAATGTAGATGAAATAAGTGTAAGACAAAGTGGACCACTCATCCAAAAAAAAAAAAAAGACAATGTGGACCAACAATATATTGAAGATAAATACAGTGCATTAAATGAATTAAACCGTACAAAAATAGTCCTAGCTTAGTTTCATAAAAATTATATATGTTTATTTAGTGAACGAATCAAAGTAAAGTTTAAATGTATGCTCGATTATTAATTAAAGAAATTGAGTTATTAACTACATTTGTCTCACTTTAACAGGAGACTGGATATTTCGGAAACCGGTAACTTCTGAACCAGGTAATACATATTCTCAAATGTTTTAACTGTTTGGTAATACATTGCTTTCATTATTTTAGTCAATTTCTATTCTTATAAAGTTCCAGCCTCGGGATTATAAAACTGATGAGTTGATAACTCATTACAAAATACAGTTGATAGAAAAATTATTTTCCAATGAGATGGAAAATTTTTTTTTCCCCCCAAAAGAAGTTGAAAACCACTTTGCTTTTAAGTGGAGGAAAATGTTTTCAACACGGACTCCGGCTTTCCACATCACCATCAATAGTGGGTCTGTTTGTATTGAACTTATTGTTGCTGAAACTGAAAACTGAAAATACTGTAGCAAAATAATTTTTAAATGTGTAAATAGTATCGTGGAACTCATTTTTAATGAAAAAGTTGATAAAAAGTAGAGTTTGTGGGACCCGTGAATAGTGCACCAGTGCATTGTTCACAGAAAACCGGGTCAACAGTTGCGGCTGAAAAAAAAAATGGAGAAAACACGGACGCAGCACTTAAACGTGCTATCCAAACGCCCTTAGTATCTCCATTACTACAATCACCATTGCTACCACTACACTACATTTAACTCTGACACGCCACCGCCGCTGCCACCACCACCACCATCACTTTTGTCACTATCATGTCTGCATAAAATATTAATTGTTTTTCATGTGAGTCAATCTAATAAAAAAAAATTAGGTCATTTTTAGAGTCTTAATCAAATATTAAAAAATCAAATAAAAACAAACAAACAAATCATTTTATTAGAAGACCTTATGAAAGCATTATTTACCATAACAAGTCAAGCATAAAATGGTGGTACTTGGTTTTGAAATCAAATAAAAAGTAGTGATATCTACTGACCAACTTTAGATTAAATGGCACCTTCTTCCACAATTAGAATAGGATATAGGGTAAAGTGTCTTTAAGACCTGTAAGGTATAAAATGCACATGTGACTTTCCAATCAAAATAAACAAAACATAATTGATCTATGAACTCATATTTTGTATATAGTTTTAAAAATCACATAAGTTGAAATGCAATTACTTTACAAACAAGATAGTTATTAATCTTTGATAGTTTTAATATTTTATATGCATATCGGGTATAAGGATACTATGGGCTACTTTTTTGTACTCCCAGGGAAACTATTTGCGTACTCCCTAAGAAACATTTTGCAGTCCCACATCGAAGAGAACTCCCCCCACTTTCTGCCTTATAAGCGTGAAGTCAAAGGAGTAGTGTACAATCAGTTATCCCGCAGATACAATATAAAAATATCAAAAGTTATTGAGTGATGTAAAATTGATAAAAATCAGACTAGTAAATTTTATATATACCACTATTTGCCTCTTATCTCAACCTCTTAGTCTAGTCTTTATCAATCTTATTATTACATTTAAACGTCACGATTCTAGTAAATTGATACAGTATATCTCATTATGATTTGTTCTATTCATTAATAATGGTTTTTGACACATTATTATGCAGGAATTCACGAGGTTCCATCTAATGCAGCAAAGCCAACTGATTCTAGTAAATTGCTAAATCCCTACATGTTTTGTTCTCATCATTAGCAATTATTTTTAGATGGTTTCTTTAACAAATTATTATGCAGGAATTCAAGAGCTTCCATCCAATGTAGCAAAGCCAACTGAATCTAGTAAATTGCTATATCCCCTCCTGTTTTGTTCTCATCATTAGCAATGGCTTTCACATGGTTTATTTGATATACTATTATGCCGAAATTTACGAGATTTTATCCAATAAAGCAAAGCCCACTGATTCTAGTAAAATGCTATATACCATCATGTTTTGATCTCATCATTAGCAATAGTTTTTATATGGTTTCTTTGATACATTATTATCCAGAAATTTATAAGATTTCATCCAATAAAGCAAAGCCAATTGATTCTAGTAAAATATTATATCCCATCATGTCATCCTATTTTGTTCTCATCATTAGCAATGGTTTTCATTTGGTCTCTTTGACACATTATTATGTAGGAATTTATGATATTCCATCTGATAAAGCAAAGCCAACTAATTCTAGTAAATTTTTATATCCTATCATGTTTTGTTCCCATCATTAAATGTGGTTCTTAGATGGTTTCTTCAACACATAATTATGCAGGAAGTTATGAGATTCCATCCAATGAAACAAAACCAACTGATGCTAGTAAGTTGTTATATCCTATATCTCATCACATTTTGTTCTCATAATTAGATTTGGTTTCAGATGGTTTATTTGACCCATATTTATGCAGGAATTTACGAGATTCCATCCAATGAAGCAAAACCAACTAATTTAAGTAAATTGCTAAATCTCATCATTTTTTTCACATTATTATTAGTAATGATTTTCAAATGGTTTCTTTAACACAATACTAACTAGGAAGTTACTATTGTATATATAGATATATACATGAATAGGTTATAATAATAATATTTGAGTTTGGAAAAAGTTTCATAAAGTTGATAAAGAGAAAATTCAAGTTCTGGAATTTTCTAAGTGAAAATTTGAAATTTAGTATTTTCGATTGATCGAAACTTTTGCTCAATCATTTGAAATGGTAAGAAAATCTATCCTGGAGTCTCTGCCTATTTCGATCAATGCTTGATTCTTGTTTGATTAATCAAAAAGAGCATTCGATCAATCGAAAGGAATTCTCAACCAATCGAAACTTGTAAAACTAAACTTTTTTGGTGATTGTTCTAAAAGTTTGAAGAGGTTTCAAGCACTGTGAATAGTTTTATGAAACATTTTTACTCTCCATACATGTCTTTTGATGAAATATAACCCTATGAATATAAATAGAGGCTTATGTTCACTTAAAAAAATAACACAAGAAATCGTATGGTTATTTTCCAAAATTGCTATATGTAAAACCCAACAACTTGGTTATATGATAGGGACAAGTTTGCGATAACCCTTTAGCAACAAGAGTGTGCGGGCAAATATTGTCTAAAGATAACAATTTTGTATGTCCAAGTCATCTATTTTTGTTTGTCTTTTGTGTTATCCTTATTCTTCCTTTATTACTTTGTGTATTATTCCCAACAGTTACGAGATTCCATCTGATGTAACAAAGCCAACTGATTCTAGTAAATTGCTATGTTTCATCATGTTTTGTTCTCATCAATAGCAATGGTTTTTGGATAGTTTCTTTGACACATTACTATGCAGGAATTTACGAGATTCCACCAGATGAAGCAAAACCAACTGATTCTAGTAAATTGCTATATCTCATCATATTTTGTTCTCATCATTTGCAATGGTTTTCGAATAGTTTCTTAACTTTCTTTGACACATTATTATGCAGGAATTTACAAGATTCCACCTGATGAAGCAAAACCAACTGATTCTAGTAAATTGCTATATCTCATCATGTTTTTTCCCCCACATTATTAGTAGCAATGATATTCAGATGGTTTCTCTAACACATTATTATCCAGGAAGTTACTAGGTTCTATCTAATGGAGTAAAGCTAACTGATTCTAGTAAATTGCTATATCTCATTATGTTTTGTTCTCATCAATTGCAATGGCTTTTGGAAGGTTTCTTTGACACATTATTATGCAGGAATTTACAAGATTCCACTCGATGAAGCAAAACCAACTAGTTCTAGTAAATCACTATATCTCATCATGTTTTGTTCTCATCATTAGCATTAGTTTTTAAATGGTTTCTTAACCTTCTTAACACATTATTATGCAGGAATTTACGAGATTCCACCCGATGAAGCAAAACCAACTGATTCTAGTAAATCGCTATATCTCATTACGTTTTGTTATTATTAGCAATGTTTTTCAGATAATGTCTTTGACACATTATTGTGCAGAAATTTCTGAGATTCCATTTGATGAAGCAAAGCCAACTGAAGGGGAGCAGGTAATTGTAGTTGATCCATCACCACTGCCAGCAACAACTCCATCACAAGAAGGTGTTGTAAAGTACGAAATCCTAAAAAGTTTAGTATATGGTGGTTTAATTGAATTAATCACAAGCTTAGGTGTTGTGACCTCTGCAGCTAGTGCTGATGCTACTACATGTAAGTATTTAGCATCTCTCTCTCTCTCTCTCTCTCTCTCTCTGAAATAGCTCAGTATATATATTAAACAATTGCAACTACTTTCTCTCTGATTTTAGGACTTTTCTAAGCTAATGATTTGGTATATATTTGATTATATTTACTTGAGTTATTGTTAACTTGAATCTCATATATAATATTCAAATAGTGTGAATTAGTAAATTTATAAGGGAAATTCTTAGTTTCTTTTATAAGAAAAAAATTTCTTACATTTTAGACTAAACAAATGTGTACACACATTTGTTTAGTCTAAAATGTAAGCTTTACATTGACAGTACAATGTAAACCTATAATTACCCAATTTATAATTCATTGCGAGTATGGTAAAGTTACTACTTCCAACCATGGGGATTAATGAATTTATTTCTAGTTGCATATAAGTACATCATAGCTATCTAATCAAATTTGAGCCTAAAGCTAATCTTGAGTTCTTGGTTAAGTGAGTCGTGTGATTAGTGTTAGTGATTGACAGACCACCTACAAAATGTAGTACTTAATAAACATGGATTTAACACTTTCCATTGAAAAATTGTACGCATGTACATTTTAAACTAGAATACATGATGGTTTACTTTTAAATCAACTGTACAGATTTATTCTTATGGTTGCTTTTATTTGCATAGCTTACTCCCAGTTTTTAACCTATAGATTTGTGTGTCTGTGCCATTGAATCATATACCCAAACTATCATTATTATGATATGAAGATTATTGGTAGCTTTTTTATATAATACATGGTACGGCTGGTATATCATTTTTGGTCACCAAATCGTTTTTAGCTGGTTATTAATCAATTCTTGATTGCAGTGAACATTGTAGCTTTGGCATTGGCAAACCTGATAACTGGAGTTTTTCTCATTGGTCACCATGTGAGTTTTTTTACTTCTTTATTTTTTGTCAAAACCTCTCTTTTTACCCTTTTTTTTTTTTTAACTTCATTTAAAGTCTCACAAATGCATCAATTCATACCCAATCATCATTTCATTATTTTTATTTTATGAACTTGCTTCTCCAAGAACTCATGCCATGAAATCCCATTGAACTCTGTATCAGATAGCTATATTCTATGAAGCATATTTTGCAAATCCAACCTGTAGGAACAAAAAAAAAAGGGAGACAGATAGCAGATCAATGTATCTCTTTATATATATATATATATATATATATAATGTATAATGTATAATTTAGTTAAAGAAAGGTATATGATGTCACTAGGCCACGACTTTCAAATCACTTTACATTGATATAAATAGTCTGAAGATAAAATCAGAATAGCATTGCTGGACTGCTGAACATCATACTAGGAATCCTTAAAATCTTCTTCTTTCAAGCCAGTACACTTAACCACTGCTATACCAGTCAAGATTCATCAGGAAATAGGCATTGTATCATAATATAGCTGCTTTGTTGCAGTCTTCCACTCCATCCAACTAGAACCCGTCCACCCTCTATGGAATTACAAATAGCAGAGGGACTAAGTTATGCTCCCTAAATGCAATCAATTACTTATTAAATCAATCAAGTGACTATTTAAGATAAACTCTCATCAAAATTAATTACCAATTTCAATTCTAAATTCATTATGTGAAAATATCTATTATAATTAATTGTCAGATGGATCTAATCTAAATTCATCAGGTTGCAACATTTTGCTTTGCCATGCCATATATTGGTTATGTATTAGCCTAAACACAACAGTTGCAGTAATGTCTTTGACAATACATGCAGATATTTCCAAATCTTGAAGTAAATTGTACTAGAGATAATTCAATAAATTATCAAATTAAAAATCCTTAATTAGATTTTTTTTTTTAAAGGTTGTTCAGAATGACTTAAATTTAGACGATAATTTAAAATATGTTTTGTGATATGGAACTTGTTTCTGTTCAAATAGCTTTAAAATTACTGTTCTTGAACTAATAGTATAAACTTACAGCTTCAAGAATTGAAGAATGATCAATCTACAGTGGTCTTGAACGAAACAGATGAACAAGTGGATCGGTATCAAGAATTACTGGGTCAGAAAAGGAATTTTGTTCTTCATGCCGCAGTCGCCATATTATCATTCCTTGTTTTTGGTTTGGTGCCTCCTGTGGTCTATGGCTTCTCATTTTATCAGAGTGACAACAGAAACTTAAGCTCGCAGTAGTTGCAGCAGCTTCCCTTTTTTGCATCACAGTACTTGCCATAGTGAAAGCTTATACCCAAAAGCCATCCAAGTGGAGCATCTATATAACAACTATACTTTACTACCTTTTTATTGGGATCGGGGCCTCCGGCATTTCTTATTTGGCAGGTTACCTAGTCAGGAAACTCATTGAGAAACTAGGTTGGTTTGAGTCAAGTGTAGCTACCATTCAACCCATGAGTTTTGAGAAACTTGCGTGGGAATCCTACTAATATCATGGGTTTTGAACGTGAAGCTTGACTCTGTTATTGATGTTGCAGGGTTGCATTCATTGTCATTAGCAGTTTACTTTTTGTTTTTCCACCTTTTTTATGTTTTTTTTGAAGTTGTAGTCCTGTATTATTATCATCAGTGCTGTTAAGTATGATCTGACTCCTGAGCAACTGATGCCTATTGATGTCTTTGGATATGAAACATCGGCATTTCAGTGGTTTTGACTAATATTTTTAAAGCCATAAATTTACTTTCTGAAGATCAAATTGTAACCGGGCACAATTAGGGGGATCAAGTAAGCAAGTTAATTGTTTCTTTAAATCTATCTGTTCATTAATGTGCTTGCTCCTATTGTTTAGTTAAATTCTATATTTGGCCATCAGCCTTTGACTTTTGTTTCAAATTGTCCACTTTAAAATGTTTTAATATATCTGTACTACTTATTTATTGGACGGAAAATACTAACATAACAAATGGAATTGATAAAAGCTAATCACTTTGATGACATAGAGCATATGATGTGGCATAAATTTTGTTTGCCACATCAACATTTTCTATCTATCGAATGACAATATGAATCCTTTTGAAATAAATTTAAAAGTACAGGGATTAGTGAGTTATTTTATAGTATAAGAACAAGTTTGAAACAATTAATCACCAAATATGCAATTCAACCTTTTTGTTTTTATCATTTATTACTTCCTCCCATTTATCCTGTTCCAAGTAATATTCAGAAGAGAAATCGACAAAACTTCCTGGACAGGGAAATTAGATCAACAAAAGTCTAGGAATCATGTTCTTTTTAGAGCTTAGTTGTTTTCCTACCGCTGTGGTTGACTTGGTCTCTTCCAAGTCTTCCCGTCGGCTGTGAAATAGCTTGTTCCTTCTTTTGAAGGATTGTCTTTCCCCTGAGATAACTTTGTTGTCTGCAGGGCTAGTGGGTTCACCATTTCAGGGGTTTTGGGAAACAGTTTATTTTTTTATTTTTTTCTCTCAAGTATAGTTTCTACTTTCTTCCCTTTCTCTCCGTTCTTATCTGAGCCCAGTTGTTATGGAAGACCTTTCAAAGCAATGGACCAAATTTTCGTTGTTGGACAGAGAGGGAGACAAAATCACGTTGGGAAAAAATCAAGGATCTAATGACCATATCATTGCAGCAAAGTTCTTAACCCGAAGAGCTTTGAACGTTGATGCTATTGCAAGGACCTTCAAACCGCTGTGGAGAGCGATTAAGGGTTTCACAATAAAAAATATGGGCAACCATGTTCTGTTGTTTGTCTTCGAAAATCAGGAAGATGTACACCGGGTTTTGATCAGTGAGCCTTGGACTTTTGATAAACACTTGGTGGTTATCCAGAAGTATGAGAAAAATACCCCATTACAAGATGTTAGATTTAACAAAACGTCTCTTTGGGTACAGGTCTACGATATTCCAATAAGATACATGTCTAAGGAAGTGGCAGAGGATATATGTAGTTCTATGGGAGAGGTTAGCCTCTCGGAAGCTCACCTAATAGAGGAAGGAGGCTGTTTTGTGCGTGTTAGGGTCAGAGTGGATGTAACACAACCATTGTGTCGGGGAAGAATAGTTAACCTGGAAGAAGGTGGTCGAGTCTGGGTTTCTTTCAAATACGAAAGGTTACCCATTATATGTTACTGGTGTGGGCACCTTGATCATGATGAGAGAGATTGTCCTTTTGTGGATTGAAAGCAAGGGTTCTCTTAAGCCTCAGGATAAACAATTTGGACCTTTTATGCGTGCTTCACAGACGGTCAACACTAGGAAATCTGTGTTGCATGTATCGGGTTTCTTTGAAGATAGAGGGGGTCATCAACCTAGTGGGGAGAAGCCAAAGGCGAGCTCAGGTGTTCAAACGGAGACTTCACAGTCACCAGAAAACACTGGTCCTCCTCCCTCTGGTGAACAAGCTGATATGGAAACCTCGTTATTGGGGATGAATGTAATAAATGCTGTTGTGCCTTTGGATGCCTGGAGATTGCAGACTGATGTGGAGTTGACGACAGATTCTCAGGGTAAAGCTGTTTCCTCCTCACCATCAGCTGTCGTGCACCAACCCAATGAAAGCGACATCAGCACTAGTGGAGGTGGTTCCTCGATGGGTGTCGCGGAACTCTTTCCTAAGACCTTAAACCCTGTACTTCTCCCAAAAAGCATGGGCACATACGATGAGGGAGATCCTTTTCTAGCAAAACTCCAAGAAATTGACTGTGATTTACAAAAGTATGATCTTGTCCCATGCGAGAAAATGGGGTGCTTAGAGGATCAACCGGGTTCACAGATATCCAAATTTGAGGGCTGTCAGATCAGAGGGGTGGATTGGGTGGGATGTGCATCAGACAATAAAAAGAGCGTGAAATCAGATATAAGCAAAGTTCCGGTTAGACCGGGTAGGAAAGGAGAAGCTGGAGTTGGGCCTGGCCTAATGAAGGAAATAAAGAAAGGCCAGTGGACTAGAATAACAAATAGGCCCAATTCTGATTTAATGGAGGAAGCACCATATGGGATTGACGGCCCAAAACACAAAGCAGGGGAATCACAAGCCCGTGAGGATTCGAATACAGAGAAGGAAAAAAAAAACAGAGGAGGAAACTAAAAAATAGAGTACGTTGTCTACTACACAACTGGGATCGGCAGAGGTTGCGGAGCAACTCCGCCGAGAGTTATGAGTCTCCTTTATTGGAACTGTCACGGGCTTGGGAACCGGCAAACAGTTCAGGAGCTTGGCGATTTAGTCCGGGCACAAGATCCTACGGTGGTTTTTTTAGTCGAAACATGGCTGGATGATATTAGGCTAACTGGATTACGTGATTCGCTTCGTTTTGGTCATCATCATGGGATTTCTCGATTAACTTATGGTGGTGGCTTGGTGTTGTTTTGGAAGAAGGACTTTGATTTGCAAGTCATGTCTTCCTCTCATAATCATATTGATGTTTTGATTAATAGAGGAAAGGAAAATGTTTGGCGCTTTACTGGTTTTTATGGAGCACCAGAAACCCAGCTTCATATGGAATCATGGGATTTGTTACGAGATTTAAACAATCGTTTCTCTGTACCATGGTTGTGTGGAGGTGACTTTAACGAACTTTTGAAGTCTCATGAAAAGTCGGGAGGCCGGTTAAGACCTTATGGACAAATGCTGAAATTCCATGAAGCCTTAGACGAGTGTGGTTTGTTTGATCTTGGTTTTGTGGGAAGTAAGTTCACTTGGTACAAAACTCATCCGGGTGGTGGCGTGGTTTGGGAAAGGTTGGACAGGGCAGTGTGTACAGCTGATTGGTTTAATTTGTTTCCTACAACTAAGGTTAAAACTTTGGTTTGTGCTTCATCAAACCATAGTCCTATCTTGGTCCTACCCGATGGGGTTAATTTAAAGCCTCAATGCCCCTGGCGTTTTGAAAATATATGGCTTGAAGAGCAAGGCTGCCATGACACAGTGAAGAATGCTTGGAAAGCCATCTCCTCAGACCCACCTATGCCCAGAGTCATGTTGAACGTCAATACTTGTAAAACCCATCTACGTGATTGGAGTAAGAAATCATTTGGTAACGTTGTAAATACTTTGGCAGAGAAAAAAAAAAAGAATCTAAAAATAGCGGAAGAGGCTGCAACGAAAGGAGGGAGTGTGGAGTTTTTTCTTCAATTAAAAATTGAGGTGGCCGAGTTGCTTAGAGTGGAAGAAAAAATGTGGCAGCAGCGTAGTCATGTGAATTGGATGATTTCTGGGGATAAAAATTCTAGCTATTTCCATAACCGTGCTTCACAGCGATTCAGGAGAAACAGCATTACTGAACTCAGAGACTCTTAGGGTAGAATGGCTTCGGGTGATGAAGAGGTTTCAGTGATGATTGTTGAGTATTATAACCATTTGTTTACTACCTCAAATCCGCACGACATTGGGGAAGTAGTTCAAAATACAAAACAGGTGGTGTCCGATGACATGAATAACTGTTTAACCAGAAATTTCTCTAAGGATGAGGTGGAGATAGCCTTGAAGCAAATGGCCCCTTTAAAAGCTCTGGGCCCTGATGGAATACCGCCAATCTTTTTTCAACATTATTGGGAGAGTATTGGGGATGATGTAGTCAAAGTTGTGGTTTCATGCCTAAATTCAAATTCAATAGAGCTAGGTTTGAATCATACTTTTATTACTCTAATTCCTAAGGTGAAGAGTCCCAAATTTGTTACTGAATTTCGACCTATTGCTCTTTGTAATATTCTATATAAGCTTGTCTCAAAAGTGTTGGCTAACAGGTTGAAGAAAGTTTTACCCCATATTATTTCTGAATCTCAAAGCGCCTTCCAATCGGATAAAGCTATTTTCGATAATATCTTGGTGGCCTTTGAGACTTTACACCACATGAAAAGGAAAAGAACAGGGAAAATGGGTCATATGGCTTTAAAACTGGACATGAGTAAAGCATATGATCGGTTGGAATGGGTGTTCCTTCAAAGGATCATGGAGAAGATGGGCTTTGATTCGAAGTGGATAGGTTGGATTATGGAGTGTATAAAATCCGTGTCCTATTCGATTTTAGTCAATGGTGAACCAAAAGGTCATATTGTTCAAACTCGAGGTATTCATCAGGGTGATCCTCTTTCCCCTTATCTTTTTTTGATATGTTCTGAAGGTCTAAATGGGTTAATTGAGCATGTAGTGAAAAATAAGCATATTAAGGGGATTTCTCTGTGCAGAAATGGCCCAAAGATCTCTCACCTCTTTTTTGCGGATGATAGTCTACTGTTTTGGCAAGCAAGGGTGGGGGACATGGAAAAAATTCAGGAGATATTGGGAAAATATGAATGTGCTTCTGGTCAAAAAATTAATTCAGATAAAACTACCCTTTTTTTCAGCAACAATGCCTCAAATGCTACAAAGGAAGAAATAAAAAATTTGCTTGGGGTGGCCAAAATTAAGGAGTATGAAAGGTATTTGGGTTTACCGACGGTGGTTGGGAGGAAAAAAAAGGCGAGCTTAAACTTCATAAAAGATAGAGTGTGGGGTAAACTCCAAGGGTGGAAAGAGAAATTATTGTCGCAAGCGGGAAAAGAAGTTCTTTTGAAGGCGGTGGTTCAAGCCATCCCTACATTTGCAATGAGTTGTTTTCGATTGCCAATTGGTCTTTGCCAAGACATTGAGATGCTCATTCGAAAATTTAGGTGGGGACAAAGGGGTGATAGGAGAAAAATTCATTGGACAAAATGGGAGGTCTTATGTCAACCAAAGAGTGAGGGAGGATTGGGTTTCAAAGATCTTTGCAAATTCAATAAAGCCATGTTGGCTAAACAAGTGTGGAGGTTGATTCATGATAAGGAGTCTCTATTTTACAGAGTTTTTAAGGCGAAGTATTTTCCAAAATGCTCAATTTTTGAAGCTAAAACTTCTACGAGATCTTTTGCATGGAAGAGTATATTGTGGTCTAGAGAGCTAATTGAAAATGGATCCTTTTGGAGAATTGGCAGTGGTGAATTTGTTCGGATTTATAGAGATGCTTGGTTACCAAGTCCTGAAGGTTGAATCAGCTCTCCGATTTTGCATCTAGCACTGGAGTCTACAGTAGATTCTTTGATTAATTCTGCAATAGGTTGGTGGAATACCAACCTCATTGATTTATGTTTTTATCCACCTAAAGCAAGTCTTATCAAATCTCTACCCCTGTGTTCTACCCCACAACCCAACACTTTAGTTTGGAGAACAGAAAAATCGGGCTGCTATTCTGTGAAGTCAGGCTATAAACTCCTCTGCAAGCTTCATAACCTTGACTTAAACCGGCCACAAGTATCGGACTCACATAGAGGTTTCTAGAAGAACATATGGAAGTTGAAGGTTCCCGGTAAGGTCAAACACTTTCTCTGGAAGGCTTGCACTAATTCGCTACCCATTAAAGAAAATCTTCTGAAGCGAAAAATTCTCCTTGAATCGGGTTGTTCTCGCTGCTCTGGCGATTCGGAATCTGTAGTGCACGCTTTATGGAGTTGTAGTTGCATCAAAGGAGTTTGGGATTCGGATTTCAGTTGGGTGGAAAGAAGCTCAACGGCTTCTGATTCTTTCTCGGACGTATTGCAAAAAATCCGCATCAAACCAGCTTTGTTACCATTATTTGCAGTTACGGCTTGGTCAATCTAGTATCAAAGAAATAAATCTCGCCTCCAAGAAAATCCCCTACCCCTTCGCAATATCGCTGGTTTTGCTAAGAACTACCTCTGCGAATTTAGGGGGTTGGATAGTCACCAGGCCCACAGACGTTGGGCTTCTCCTCTCAGATGGTTACCTCCTAGTGTAGGCTCCGTGAAGACTAACTATGATGGTGCAATGTTTGGAGAGTCAGATATGGCGGGAATCGGCATGGTAATCCGTAATGGTAAGGGTCAGGTGTTAGCTGCCTTATCCGAGCAGATAGTGAAACCTCCATCGGTGGAAATCCTTGAGCTCCTCGTTGCCCGAGGCGTTGTAAGTTTTACTGCTGAATCAGGTTATGATCAGTTTGTTTGCGAGGGCGATTCTGAATCTGTGGTCAACTCATTAAGGGGTTTCGGTATGGAGAATTCTCGAGGCGGGCATCTCATCAAGGATATTGTATCCCTAGCAAACTCTTTTCTGAGTATTTCTTTCGCTCACGTACGTCGGCAAGGCAATGCAGTTGCTCATGCTTTAGCCCAGCGAGCGAGACAAGATTTTTTTTCCCAAATCTGGTTGGAGTGTGTTCCAACAGATATTATGTCTTTTGTTTTGGATGATTTTCCTTTTCTTGATTAATATATCAGCAAGTATCCATTTCTCAACCAAAAAAAAAAAAAAAAGATCAACAAAAGTCTCTTCCATATTAATAATATAAGAGCAAGTGAAAGGTGCAAGGTAAACAACCAAACACAGTATCTGCAGTTTCATATGCTAGAGATCCAGGGGCTATCGTAATATCAACCTAAGAAATAGTCGTAAGAAACGAGGCTGTGCATTTTGTACATAACACAAAAGGTACCAAGCCCAGTTCAAATTCAAACAAAACAAAGCAATAGACCCAAGGGTTACGTAAAGCATGTTGGCATGTTGCAATGTGCAACCATCAAGTGACAATTGCGAACATGTGACAACTATATTCTATCACAAATAGCCATGGAACTAAACATTGCTAAGCAAGCCAAGGGTTTTTGAATGGTCAATGGCAAAAGCACAATAGAACAGAATCGCTTAGCTATATGAAATACCCATTTGAGCACATCTCGTGAGTTGCTAAGTACTATGGAATACTCTGAAAGCGTCTCATTGCTACTTGTAACAATAATAACACCTACAATGTACACAAAATTGCTGGATATTCCAGGCAATAAGCACAAAATCTATTAAAAAAAAAAAAAAGTAGATGGTACTCAAAGAAAATTAGCCAAACCTCAACAATACACATTGCCACCCACTATTACTTTCACCAAACACGGGCACAAACAAGTAAACAATTCTCCTGCCTATATACAGTACAAAAACACAGCGAAGCTATTAATATTTGAAGCCTCCAGATTCTCTCTAGCCCCTACTGATGTTAATTTGATCAACTGGTAGTGCAGAAACTAATATTAACATTGACTTAACAATCATTTCCTTTACATTTTTTTCAGCAACCAGACTGAGGCAAGCGCAAGGAAAAAAAAAAAGGAAACAAACAAAATGAGAATTGAAACAAAGCCAATGCAGAATGAAATCAAGCAAACAAAAAAGCTAATTATTATTAAACTTTGTCTCCACAATTCTAACTATCACAGTCACTGTTTGATTGCGAAGACAAGAAAAGAAACAGAGAAAAAATTAGCATTGGTGATAGTATGAACTCCAAGGTTGAATTATTAGAACAGGGCCAAGGACACATGTTCTTAGCAGAAGGAAACCCTGAGCCTAGCAGAAAACAAAATCAAGGAGATTGGGTGTAGCTCTTGTAGGACAGGCATATTGCCTAGCCCTACTTGTTCCCAATCATCTCCTCAATTCATCCTTGTAGTACCTACCAACTCCCTGAGTTATCCAATACACCAGTTCCAAGTTAGTTTGTAAACATGTAGTATAACCCATGCACAACTTACTTTGAAAGGATTGTTCAAGCAGGGTTTGTTAAGATTTCTGAAGCATCCAGATACATATATCACCAACCTGGAACTTAATGTCTATAAAAGAAAAACGACAACAACAACAACAACAATAACAAAAATGTAACAGTAACTAGAAACATGGCTGAGTTTTCTTATTCACCATGAATAGGTTTCTGCACAGTCACAGCTCCTCTGCTTTTCTAGTGATGTTCCTTTGGACAATGCCTGATCTATTGTAAATTACACAACTCTGGCTCTGTCCCACTTGCTGAAACTTTCCCTCTCTAGGACTTGTATAGTTTCGACCCTCGGCAGTTTCTGCAGAATACAGTCTCCCCCTCACTGATATACCCATGCTGCTTCTCTGAAACTTCTAATGAAGATGAACCAGACTGGAGGGCACTTGAACGCACGGTACTCGACTTCTAGAAAATCGATTACAATTTAAATTTTATTTACACGGCACTCGATATTTATACAGCCGAGTACCATGTAAATTTTTTTTTTTTGCCGGTACTTGATTTCTATAAGGTAAAGTATCCTTAGCATATTATTCAATTTTTTTTACACGATACTTTATTTCTGGAAAATCAAGTACTGTATAAATTTAATTCTCTAAAAAAAAAAAAAAGTACTGTATAAATTTTATTTATTTGTTTATTTATGGTTTTTTTTTTCCCAAATTTAATAAAGATAAGTACATTGACATATTTTTCTGATATAATGTCAATAAAAATGGAAGATTTATATTTTTTTATTTGCCAACAAATTTAATTAATGATGTTGTATCATTACCATAAATGAAAAACAATAATAATAAAAACTATATAGAATAGGATTATTTGCTATATACATATATTGTATATTTCTTATAGTAATTAACACACTAATTCAAGTTTTATGTATAATATCAACACTATCATCCAAAATTAGTATCAAAATTAACAAATTAGTAAGCTAATTGGGAGTGTGGTGCAAACTCACAAATTAGTAACTTAATGAAATGAACATATCATTAGTTATATTTGAACAAATTCACTTTTTACATACCTCTTCCTCCTAATCAAGCGACATCCCATGTAGAGAAAAAATAAGCATAGGTGATAGTACGAACTCCAAGGTTGAATTATTAGAACAAGGTCAAGGACACACGTTCTTAGCAGAAGGAAACCCTGAGCCTAGCAGAAAACAAAATCAAGAAGATTCACTTCAATTCAATGCTTCCAACTATCAATCCTCAAATGTAATTCAGCCAACGTCACCAATTCATATTGAGAATTTTTCTCGAACTCAAGGATGGAAACAATTACAACCTTAGTTTTAGCATTAATTAAACTTATACAATGATGATGGAAAAACTGAAAGAGAAATAATATCTAAAGTTAATTTTCACATTTACTTACCGTCATCAAGAAAAACCAGGCTCAGTATCAAAAAAATAATAATAAAAAAAAAAATGTAAAACCAATCTCTCCACTGAATTAGCTATGTTAGCCAACCAATCAGCAATTGCAAGAATGTTCTGATTTAGACTCTCTGGATAACTTGAAACCACCCCAATGTCATTCTTAATTAGAAGTTCACCCTTGTCAGTGTAGCCATAAAATTTATGAACCCAATCTATTGATACAATACATTTCTTAGTCCAAGACTCAGCCACACCATAATCTTCCATCACCCTTTCTAACCTTCTTGGAAAAAACTTTATTTGCATGTTTACCTGCAGCTGTAATAAACCGCTGTTGGCTGTGTTGTGCCCACACATGATGCTTATATAATGTTGATGCAAATATATATATATATATATATATTAATTGCTAACATATTTTTTCTGAACTGGATGTGTTTTACATATTCTTCTATCTTCTTCTCAAAAAAATTTATTAAAAAAATCCGAGACCTCCTAAATACATGTTTTTGTAACTTGGGAGGGAAAAAAATTATATTTTTAAAAAAAATCCTTAATTTTATGTATGTTAATTTGAAAAGATTTTGATTTTGATTTTGATAGTTATGTCATTTATTTTAAATATATACTTATAATGAACTTAAAAATGTTTATAAATAAATAAAGTATACCTAAAGGTATATATATCTGATTAATTAATTAATTAATGATCTGTATCCCAACTTTTCAAGAATTTTTATGTGATGACATGTAATCATGTATGATCCACTTCTCAAATCTCATGTATTTCATGAATGACTTTGGCTTATTTATCGTAATAGAGGTCTCACACTCACCCTTTATAGGTGAATGACTTTGACTACCATAGTGATGTTTAATTTTGAAATCAAGTGAATTCCAATAATAAACTTTAGCTTAAATTGCAGCTTTTCCTTCTGTAAGAACAACAGAATACAGGGTAAGCCAAGAGCCTGGCTTTAGGATGTGTATTTTTTATATTTAAAAATTAATTTAAAAAAAAATTAAAATCTATTTTTCTTGCTTTTTCAGATGTACTATTACTAATCAAATTTTTGTATTCAAGTCATGCTAACATTTTTTTTTTTCAATTAATAATATGGCTAATCCACTTAATATTTTTACGATGTAGTTGATTTTTTAAATAGGCTTTTTTTGTTTTTAATTTTGAAAAGCCTCTTTTTGTAGATGCAACTATAATAGGATATGTTACCCAAAATATACAAATTAAATAACCTACTTAGAATAAAAAGGACCGGCTCTATCTTGTTATTAGCAAGGTAAAAAATGACTGGTACAAATGGGAAAAAATGTTAATACTAATTAGATTATTATTTTTAAAAAATAATTAAATTATAAAAAAATTGTAATTAAATAACAAAAGTGGATTGATATACCAAGTCAACCCACCCACTGTGATAATAGGTACAGAGAATGTGTAAACCAATTACGTTGGTGGAGAATGTGATAAGTTTCATAATGTTGAATCAATAGATTTGATCTGACAATTTAGGATGAATGTACCTACCAATGTTTTATTCTAAAATGTGTATAAACTAAAATGACAAATTTAGTGAGAAAAAAAAAGCTCTACATATGAGGTAAGTAATTGTAATAGGGGGATTGCAGGTATACCAAATCCATCCAAGGTTAGAATATTAGTGGTAGTAGAAAGAAGATGATCTCTAATATTAACTACTAAGTAAGGAAAATCTACTAGTATTAATGGTCTTTGGCTGATATTCAATTGACCTATAACAAGCACCCAAATTACCCCATGAGCATAACCAATTGCAAACAAATTATTTTGTCATTTCACAAATACATAAAACTAATTGCATGTTTACAATGTTGCATCAACTGAAGTTCAAGATAATTTTCACAAATATAAGACTAGAATAGCAACAAACAACCTAGTGCCAATACAAGAAAATAAATATTATCATGTAAAAGAATAACTTGCAACGAAAATACCTAGTCCTTAATCATTACTTAATATGTTGATATGATTACATGCAGTACAAAGTAAAACAATAAGTATACTCCAATATAGAGATAGCTTTATCTAATGGAGGAGGGAGGGAGTCATGAAGCAACCAAAAGAGTCAAACTAATTATACTATTTGTTTCACTGTTGTCCCTGTGTTATATAAAAATAACTAAATTTACTCCCCAGGGGCGGGTCCAAAATGATGTGATGTGATAATAGGTACAAATGTGTAAATGTGTGAGGAGACATTAAAAAAAAAAATGCTTTTGTGTTTTGGACACCGCGGGGGCCTTTTTAATTAATAGAAAATGTATTTTATTAACCAATAGATTGGTGAATGGTGAAGCAACCTTAATTGAAATGCTAAGAAAAATAAATATAACATATTATATTAGTTAATAGATGGTGCTTCTTTTATTTGGAAGCCTTAGGTAATATGGTTAAGCCAGCCCTGAGCCTTGCATGTTAATTGACACTTCTAAATATTTCCAATGGAGACATCTATAATTTAAAGTTGCATTACTTATGTGATGACACATATCATATTTGAAGCTGCATTTTTAAATAAAACAATACCACATGGGGATTTGTGTTACACTTAAAAATCCCAAGTGGTTTTTTTTTTCTTTTTAATTCAAGAGGTTAAGTGTTCTATGATTAACAATTTACATATATAAAAAATTCCAAGGGGTTGGTGTTACATTCAAAACCTTAACGGGGGTTCGTGTTTTTAGAGGAAACCATTAAGAGGTTTTATTACTCTCAACACCCTTCTAGTTGGGAATGAGACAATTCTGCCCTAAAATAACAACCATTACATTGACTTCCCTTGAATTGCTTTAAACAAGTTTTTAGAAATCTATAATATAAAAAAAATAAAAAATAAAAATAAAAACTAGAAGGGAGGTAAGTGTAATAATAGAAAACCTCGGAGAAGGTGAATGCAGTTTTCCTTGATAAATGTCGTAAACTGATAATGCTTCTTTTTCAATTATAATTCAATTTCAGTCAATCTTTGCCTCTTATGAAAACCACTCATACTATGATTTTTTCTTCCAAAAAATCTAGAATACATCAGACTGGTTTTATTGTTAAACTAAAATATGCAATGATTCTAGTAAATTGTTATATCTCATTATATTTTGTTCTCATGGAACCAAAAGATCCAATAACAAATCCACCTCCACCACCATCGCCACCGTCACCTGGTGCTATAAAGCGTGAAATCCTAAAAAGTGTTGTATTCGGTGGTTTAAATGAGTCAATCACAAGTTTAGGTGTTGTGACATCTGCAGCCAGTGCTGATGCTGCTACAAGTAAGTGCTTGACAACATAATTTTTACTTTGTTTTTCTCTTCTTTTGTAGTAGTAATATGTGTGTGTGTGTGTGTGGGCAATATCTTGATTCCACCAATGGGGCTCTCAGCTTAGCTTGGTGTGCCCTCTCTAACCCGTAATCTCAGACCCTCTCCTTGACTCCTTCAGTTCCTAAGTGTTTCCCTCTATCTTTGCTTTCTCTCTCCCTTTCCCTTAGTTTCTTCCCTCCCCTTTTCAACCAACCTCTAACTCTCTGCCTCTTCCACCTTTTATAGCACCTAGTTAGTGGGTTGATCATCATTATTTTCCTATTACACACATCCTCCCACGTCCACGTAAATCCCCATGGATCCTCACGATTTCAGAGGATTTCCTCGTAACTTGTTCCAAACGCCATCTAATGTTCGGCAGCAAATTCCCTAAGGGAATTATCTAGCATTCGATCACCGACCTAGACCAACCTTGTTTTCTTGTCGGGCCACTCGGTCGGTACCTACGCCGGGCCAGACATGACCCTAGTCAAAGAGGCGCTGTCAACTATTGTGTCCCGATCTAGGAATGCCTCCTAGTGGGATGGTTCTTGCCCAATGATCTTGGGCTTCGGTCATGCGAGCTGTTCTAGGTCATTCAGGCCCAAACCCCTGCAGATGGGCTATTCAGGTCCCTTTAGGCCAATACCCCCACAATATATATATATATATATATATATATATTTTTTAAATCCTCAATATGAAACAATTGCAACTACTTTTTGTGTAATATGATTTGGCATAAAGTTGATTAAATCTGTCATATTTAGCCATGTGACTATCATTTTAGCTAATGTCTTTTTTTTAACATAGTTGGCCATCATTTTTAATTTAAAATTTAATTGAACTATGTCTTGGCTTAAATAAAAGTAAGATTAAATTTCCAACCGTTAAAATATTCACATGTAAGTAGAGTAATTGGTTAAGCAGTGAACTTTCACATTAGATACTAATGAGAAGAAATAGTGGGTAATATAACATAGTTAAGCTCATACTCAATGGGTTTACGCCTTTTGAGTTAAACGTGTCTCTATATATTATATTGACTATTCAACTAAAGTCTTCTCAATGTGTTTCTCTCCCCAACACCAACTTCCAACTAAATGGCTGCATTGACCAATGTAATAAAAACAATTAAATTTAATATAATTATATATTTGGATTTAATAAGCGAATTTTTTTTTTGCTGTTGAGAAATTTAATTGGAGAAGTTAAAGGTACAGAACCTAAAGAACTACTTAAGTTGGACAAAACTTAAGTGCAGTACCTTAGGTATTGTTCCTTAAATTCTCCTCTTAAGATTTAGTCGTGTGCATGACTTCTTAATTAAAAAATACACTTCCATCCCATGAGAAAAAATCCACATAGCAGAATTTTAAAAGGGGAACTTAAAAAACAATACTTAAGTATTGTACCTAAGTCTTGCCCACTTAAGTTTTATTCTTCTCTTCTATATTTTCAAATGTACTTGGATTAGCCTATTTATTTCACTAAAAAAAAAAACAAACAACAACAACAACAACAACAAAACAAGAAGATTAACCTATTTACTTAATATAGTATTTTTATTCATTATTATTAAAAAAAAAAAAAAACCATATAGGTGCATATATCATCTACATACCCCATATTTGGGCCTCACACTAATCTTAACTTCCCGTTTTGTGATTGAATCATCTACCCCAACCTATCATTCCTTTCAGCCATGAAGACTAAACCTGATTGGTGGACTTTTTGTCATTGGTCATAATGTGAGTTTTTTATTTGTATATAACTTTTTTGACAAAACTTACTCTTTGATACACAGAACAGGCTTTAAACCTCTTAAACTCACACTTATTTTCCAATATGAGATTAACCCACTGATTTTTTTCTTTTGAGAATACTAAGTATTTTCAACACACACACACGGGGAGAGGAGAGAAGATTTTTTTAAAGAAATTTATATTGGTGTATATCCTAAAAGGCCTAACTCTTAGATACACATCATGTGTGAAATTGTGGATGTTGTATATACGGAGTGTACATTAACAAGTGTGAGAGAACAATTACTGTGTTTGTAACTAACTTATGCAATTAAAAAATCCTCAATTATATTTTTTGTAAATATTGTACAACATGTCTTAGATTTAGCCGATAATTTGAAGTATGTTATGTGGTATGAAACTTGTTTCTGTAAGTATAGTTTTTGATCCTATTGATCTTGAACTAATTTTATAAAATTACAGCTTAAGGAATTGAGGAAGGATCAATCTAAAGTGACCTTGCAATCGAATGGAACAGAAGAACAAGTGGAACGATACCAAGAAGTGTTGGGGCAGAAAAGCAATTTCATTGTGCATGCCTCAGTTGCCATATTATCATTCCTTGTTTTTGGCTTAGTGCCTCCTGGGGTCTGTGGCTTCTCATTTTATGAGAGTGACAATAGGGAACTTAAGCTCGCAGCAGTTGCAGCAGCTTCTCTTTTATGCATCACACTACTTGCCATTGTGAAGACTTACATCCAAAAGCCAACCGAGTGGTACAACTATATCACAAGTATACTGTACTACTTGGCGATTGGGCTCGGGGTCTCTGGCATTTCTTTCTTAGCAGGTTACTTGGTTAAAGAACTCATTGAGAAGCTAGGTTGGTTTGAGTCAAGTGTAGCTGCCACTCTATCCCTTCCTGAGATGAGGTTAGTGAAAACTGCTCGGGGATCCCACTAATATCCTGGGATCCAAACCTGAAGTTTTTGTCTTTGTTATTTACACTGCATGGCTGAAAACATTGTTAATGAATAAAATTTCTCTATATTCTATTTTATATTTCACCAATCACAGTCTATCACATTTATTTTAAATTTTGTTTACTTATAAATAACCAAAGGTTTTTTTTTTTTTTTTTTTTTTTTTTTTTTTTTGAGAAGATAAATAACCAGGAGTTTAAAATGATGAAAGAAAAATTATAGACATGAAATTTTGCAGTAGTTATAGGAACTGGAACACTGAGGGACAAAAAATTTGTATTTTATTTCTTTTAATAAAAATTTTGAAGCCAAAATAAATATATTATTATTATTATTATCATAGTATTGTGAAGTATGATGCAAAGGCCTAAGCCACCATTGTGTCGTATTGATGGCATTGACTATTGCAGTGGATTTTGCATAATATTCCAATGCTACAAGTTTACTTTTTAAGCATCAATTTTAGAGGGATTGAATGAGTGAGCTCATTGTTTCTTTCGATCCATAAGTTCATTAATGTGCTTTGCTCCTTTCAGTTTTTTCCTTTTTCATTTATTATATCCGCCTGTTTATCTCGTTCCGAAGCAAAACTCACTAGTGAAATCAACAAAAAACTGTACGGTTAAAAGAGATCAACTATAATTAAAGACTCCCTAGTTCCTAGCATATTATGTGCTGGTACTCTGGTTTGATTACTTATGAGTGGAGAAAAGAGGAACCTCGGAATACTAAACAGATCAATTAGAGCTCCCATTCCAACCCTGAAATAATTATGAAATTCTATGCTTGAAAGCTTTCTTTTGCCCAGTTCAATTCCTCCTGTTTTCATGACAAGAGAACCAAGGCTAGATTGTGAAGGAAACCAGAGAAGAACAATAACAAATAATAAGGAAAAAAAAATAAAGAACATGTTAATAAGCACTTAACCATGCAAAACAGATTATCTTCACAAAAGAAATAAAAATTTGGATATGTGCATTTTAATCTCTGCAAAGGCCATTGTTAAGTCATAAGGGATTGCAAACAAAAAAAAAGTCATAAGGGAGACCATAAAACTAAATTCTTTTAATTTTACCAAGTGGAATACCTAAAACACCAGCCATCAACAAAATATGCGGGGAGAAAATCCTTTTAGAAGCCCGTGGTGCCGTGTAGCTCTTGTAGGACAGGCATATTGCCTAGCCCGCTACTTGATCCCAATCATCTCCTCAATTCATCCTTGTAGTACCAGTTCCAAGTTAGTTTGTAAACATGCAGTATACCCCATGCACAACTTACTTTGAGAGAACTGTTCAAGCAGGGTTCGTTAAGATTTCTGAAGCATCCAGATACGTACATATATCACCAACCTGGAACTTAATGTCTATAAAAGCAAAACAACAACAACAACAACAACAACAAAAATGTAAGAGTAACTAGTAACATGGCTGAGTTGTCATATTCACCTTGAATAGGTTTCTGCACATAGTCACAACAAATTAGTTACAGTATATACCAAAGTGCAAAATCAAATGGGCATTAATTAAAACACTGTAAAAACACTATAATTTTGTTGTTGACCTCTTTGTGGTACACGCTTTTCAAGAATCAATTAAAACATCCATCTCGGGGAAGAATGAACAGCACTTGGCCGGGGTTACAATTGGGGATGCAGTTGGGCTGAAATAGTCATTGCCCTTTTGAGAAGCTGCCACTTGTAAATACATCTTCCTTCCACGGATAAAGCTTCTCTGCTTTTCTAGTAATGTTCCCCGAGCTACTGAGTTACTTTGGGCAATACCTGATCTATTGTAAATTACACAACTCTGGCTCTGTCCCACTATTGTAAATTACACAATTTGCTGAAACTTGAGATTCACAATTTGACTCCTTGTAACTATTCTAAATCCCCTAGTGTATGTCTCACAGTTAAAGAAAATTTCATTATTTTATTTGCTCTCATGCACACTAATTATTTATCTTAAAGATGGCAACATTTTGCTCTCTCTCTCTCTCTCTCCTCTTTATTTTTATTCTCCACACACAACTCTCTCTCTTGGCTGTCTTCTTTCTCTATGCAGCTCTCTCTTTGCTACTCTCTCTTTTCTCGTGCAATGAATCTTGTTGCTACTATCACACCCTTTTTTAGAGCATTTGTATCTAGGGATGCAAAAATGTGTTTATTATACATCTTCAAAACCTACTTTATCTATTTTACCATCTGATTTTACAATTCACCCAGTGATGTAGGACAAAATCTATAATTTAATTATTGTAATTTATTAGTTTTGGTATTTAATTTGTAATTTTCATTATTTTAGGTTTAGGGTAATTATTTCCTTGTTTTTAGGTACTTTTAATGCTTTTTAGGTCAAATTTGGTTTCTGTTATAGTTAGGTATCAATTAGGAGTTATTTTAGAATATATTTTCTTGTCTGTCAAGTTTTATGAAGCCCTTTAATAGGCCCCTATGTCTATACACGTTTTTTGACAATTATTCAATCAATAAAATTCAAACTTTTGTCTTTCTATTCTCTGGTGGATTCTCGACCCTTTCTCCTTGTGGATTTAAGAACCCTCATGGATTTAAGGAACCCTCGTGGATTCGAGATTATTTTCTGAAGCAAACGTATTTTGTTTTTTGTTTTGTAGAAGTAGACATGTTCTGCTTCTTAACGTTTCCACATCCCGCATCAGTTGCTATCAGAGCCTTGACTTATCCTAGTTTAGTGGCTGACGTATGAGACGGTAGCAATTTTAGTGACAAAAAACTTAGCAAGTATTACGTGACATATAGCTAGCACTCAAAAATATCTTTGCTAGGATGCTGTAGTTGGAGCATGGAAACAATAGGGATAACTGTCGTGGAGACATAACTCACAGACAACTTATTGGTAAGTAAATTTCATATAGGCCTTATAAGAAAATTGCAAGTTTTAAAGGTTATTTTTATAAAGAAGATTTTCTTGATTGGTTACTTGATCTAGAGGATTTATTTGACTTTGAAAATATTTATTACGAGAGAAAAGTTGGACTTGTTTTATATAAACTTAGTGAGTATGCCTTACATTGGTGGGAACAAGTACAATTTGATAGAATCCGATAAGGCAAAGACAAAATTCGTTCATGGCCAAGGATGAAAAAGATGCTTGCTATCAAATTTTATCCTTTAGATTGTGAAGAAATCTTGTCGTATACAATACAAGATTATTATTAGCCAAGAAGTTCATATTTGAATTATTTTGAAGAGCCAAATATTCCACTGCTAAAGGAAGAATTACATGTTGAAGAAAATATTGTTCTTAAAGAATATGGAGAAGTTAAAGAAGAAAATATAGAGATTTTTAAGGAAATTAATGAAGGCATTGTTATAGAAGAAGAACCTGAAATTAAGATTGTGGAGGAGATTAATGAAGACCCTATTATAGAGAAAGATCTTGAGGTTGAGATAGTAGAGACCATTAAAGAAGAAATTATAGATGAAGTTGTCAACGGTCTCGATGAAATCAAGTTAGATGATTGCAACATTCAAACTCCTTGATGTCGCGGAAGCCTGAAGAAGAGCACACACGATGCTCTCTTGATGAGACAGAAACTAAACTGTTAGTTCCTGAGTAGTAAACCTCGAATCCACGAGGGGTTTCCCTGAATTTACAAGGAGATAAAACTGGAATCCACCAGAAAAGAAAATTGACAAAATGTCTGTGTTTATTGATAATAGTCTGCTTTGCCTCTGACGGCTACAAAACATATAAATACTGAGCAAAAACGTTTAAAACCCTAATTCACACTAATTAAGCGATTAGGTGACAAAATTACCGAATTTTACCAAAAATGGCAAAATTGAGTTAAACGTAGAATCATAAACTACTGACCTTAAGGGTCGTCCCAAAACAGACGGGACCTTATTCTGACTTTTAAACTAAAAGTTATTAAAGAAAAACAAATATTACTATAAATAGCAAAAACATTGTTACCTCTGATGGCCCCTACTGGCACCCCCCTTTGATCTTGCGTTGTGACTTCCTGCGTCCCTGCTGCTCCAAGAAGGCATGTGCTGTCTGTTCTACATCAGTCCCCCCCACTTGAAAAGAGCTCGACCCCGAGTTCCCACTATCCGGTTCATCAGGAGGATGATAATCATATAAGTCAGCAACATTGAAGGTAGAAGAAATGCTCATATCTGGAGGAAGAGCAACCACATAAGCATTGTTGTTGATCTTCTTAGTAATCTAAAATGGCCCGTACTTCTTGTCCTTCAATTTGTTGTAGGTACCAACAGGAAATCTCTCCTTCCTAAGATACACCAGCACTAAATCCCTAACATTGAAGATCTTCTCACGTCTCTTCTTATCAGCAGCCTCCTTGTACTTAGCATTTGTAGCTTCCAGTTTCTGCCTCACCTCCTCTTGCATGGCCTGAATACGGTCAGCCATATTCTCTGCTGCTTGATTCACTCCTGGAAGCTCAGGTAAAGATACCAAGTCCAAAGCGTGTTTTGGGGGCACGCAGTAGACGATGGCAAATGGAGATTTACCAGTGCTTTTATTGACTGAGCTATTGTATGCAAACTCTGCTTGGGACAACGCAAGATCCCATTGCTTGGGCTTCTCACCTGAGATACACCGAATCAGATTCCCCAAAGTACGATTAACCACTTCTGTCTGACCATCAGTCTGTGGATGACTAGTGCTGCTGTAATTCAAGGAAGTGTCAAAACGCTTCCACAAAGTTCGCCAGAAGTGACTAATGAACTTGGTATCCCGGTCAGAGGTGATGGACTTTGGCACTCCATGCAAACGCACAACTTCTTTAAAGAACAGATTGGCCACTCGAGTAGCATCTGAAGTCTTCTTACATGCTATGAAATGGGACATCTTGGAGTACCTGTCAACCACAACAAAAACAGAATCCATACCTCGCTGGGTTCGAGGAAGACCCAGTATAAAGTCCATAGACAGATCTTCCCATGGTGCTTGAGGAACTGGCAAAGGCATATATAAACCAGTATTCTGAGATTGTCCCTTAGCAGTTTGGCAGATTGGACACTTCCTCACATGATTGCCAACATCCCTCTTGAGTTGTAGCCAATAATACCTCTCTTCCACCAGTGCTATAGTCTTATCTCTGCCCATATGTCCACCCAAACCTCCACCATGCAGCTCCCTAATAATCTGCTCCCTCAATGAACTTTTAGGGATGCATAATTGGTTCCCCCGAAAAAGGAAACCATCCTGGATGTACATACTATTGATAGCAGTATGAGTTTGTTGACACTTACCCCAAATATCACCAAAATCCTCATCATTCTCGTACAGCTCCTTGAGGCAATCAAACCCTACAACTTCAGTACGTAGGGTGGTCAACAACGATGCTCGCCTGCTGAGTGCATCAGCCACCTTATTGGTGACACCAAACTTGTGCTTTAGAGTGAAATGAAAGCGCTGTATATAAGCTACCCACCGAGCATGCATCCTGTTAATGCTAACTTGACTGTTGATGTGCTTTAATGCCTGATGATCCGTGTATAATACAAACTCCCTTTGAATCAGGTAGTGCTCCCAATGCTTAAGAGTCCGTACTACAGTAAAGAACTCCAGTTCATTGGCTGACCATTTATTTCGAGCTTCACAAACTTTCTCACTGAAGAATGCTACTGGTCTGTTGTCTTGTGAAAGAACAGCGTCTATCCTGACCACAGATGCATCACACTCCACCTGAAACACCTTATCAAAGTTAGGCAATGCCAAAACCGGGGCTGTGCTCAACTTTTCCTTGATTAAGGCAAAGCTTTGTTCTGCCTCTTTTCCCCATGAGAACTTCCCTTTCTTCAGACACTCAGTGATAGGGACTACTATGCTACTGAAATCTCAAACGAACCGCCGATAGAAGGTTGCTAGCCCATGGAAGCTTCGCACATCACTCACTGTCATTGGTGTTGGCCACTCTCTGATTGCACGGACCTTATCCTCATTAACATGAATCCCATCCGCACTGACCACATACCCTAAGAACAGCAACTTATCAGTCAAGAAGCTGCACTTCTTCAAGTTGATATACAACTCATTGGCCTGCAACACCGCTAATACTTCTCGCACATGATTATAGTGGGCTGCTTCTGTCTTATTGTAAATCAAAATATCGTCAAAATAAACTACCACAAACTTTCCAATAAATGGTTTCAGTACCTGATTCATAAGTCTCATGAAAGTGTTGGGGGCATTAGACAATCCGAAAGGCATTACCATCCACTCATACAACTCCTCCTTTGTCTTAAAAGCTGTCTTCCACTCATCTCCAGGTCGGATCCGAATCTGGTGATACCCACTCTTGAGATCCAGCTTAGTGCAACACTTGGACCCACTCAGCATATCAAACATGTCATCTAGTCATGGAATAGGAAATCGATACCTGACTGTGATCTTGTTGATGGCTCGACTATCCACACACATACGCCAGCTCCCATCCTTCTTTGGTGTTAACAATGCTGGTACTGCACATGGACTCATACTCTCCCTGATTTGCCCCTTGCTCAAAAGCTCATCCACCTACCCCTGTAGAATTTGACCCTCTTAAGGATTCATCCTGTAATGTGGCAGATTTGGTATACTAGCTCCAGGAGTTAAATCAATGCAATGCTGGATGTCACGCATCGGTGGTAAACCTGCAGGCAGCTCTTCTAGAAAAAGCTCTTCAAACTCCTTGATCAATGGCTGAATCGCCTCAGGTATCTCAGCAACCTTCTTTGGCTCATCATCTGTCACTACTACAGCGTATACTTGTTTCAACTCCTTACAATCCCTGTCAAACTCATCTTCATTGTTCACTATAAGGAGTGCTGGCTTCCCCTCCACTTTAGAAGATTTGGGTCTACTGCCTTCCTTAATAGGACCAAGGACAATTTTTCTGCCATTCTTGAAAAATACATACACATTATCCTTACACTTACGAGTAACATCTACATCATACTGCCAAGGTCTACCCAATATTAAATGACATGGATCCATTTCAACAACATCACAAACTACTTCATCTACATAATATTTACCCATAGAAACTACTAGAATCCACCAGAAAAGAAAATTGACAAAATGTCTGTGTTTATTGATAATAGTCTGCTTTGCCTCTGACGGTTACAAAACATATAAATACTGAGCAAAAACGTTTAAAACCCTAATTCACACTAATTAAGCGATTAGGTGATAAAATTACCGAATTTTACCAAAAATGGCAAAATTGAGTTAAACGTAGAATCATAAACTACTGACCTTAAGGGTTGTCCCAAAACAGACGGGACCTTATTCTGACTTTTAAACTAAAAATTATTAAGGAAAAACAAATATTACTATAAATAGCAAAAACATTGTTTTCGGGGCCTTAACGAAAGAATTTGCCTAAAATTTGGCGACATTCATGAATGATTCTTGATCAGAACGCCGTTTCCCTTCAATCTGCCAAATTTCATGCAATTCTGACAATGTTACCTCTGATGGCCCCTACTGGCACCCTCCTTTGATCTTGCGTTGTGACTTCCTGCGTCCCTGCTGTTCCAAGAAGGCATGTGCTGTTTGTTCTACATCACTCCTATTATTTTATTGGGAGACACCGAAACAAAGTTTATTGATTTTATTGGGGTGGAAAGATTTGATTTGATCATTGACTTTTATTTGGTGAATATTGTCAATTACATGAAGATCAAGGGAGAAGAAGTTCAAGTTTCCTAATTAATGACTTTCAAGTTTGGCAAGAAGACAAAGGAGCTGAAGTATTCAAAGTATTTGTTCTCTTGACATGGGAGATTTCAGATTTCAAAGATGAACTCGAGGACGAGTTTGTTACAAGTGGAGGGGTCTGATGTAGGATAGAATCTACAATTTAATTATTGTAATTTATTAGTTTTGGTATTTAATTTGTAATTTTCATTATTTTAGGTTTAGGGTTATTATTTCCTTGTTTTTAGGTGCTTTTAATGCTTTTTAGGTCAAATTTGGTTCCTGTTATGGTTAGGTATCAATTTGAAGTTATTTTAGAATATATTTTCTTGTCTGTCAAGTTTTACAGAGCCCTTTTATAGGCCCCTAAGTTTATACACGTTTTTTGACAATTATTCAATTAATAAAATTCAGACTTTTGTCTTTCTATTCTCTGGTAGATTCCAGACCCTTCCTCCTTATAGATTCAAGGACCCTCGTGGATTCAAGGAACCCTCGTGGATTCAAGGTTATTTTCTGAAGCAAACGTGTTTTGTTTCTTATTTTCTAGAAGTAAATATGTTTTGCTTCTTAACGCTTCCGCATCTCGCATCACCCATCATCCCAGTTTCTGTTTTTACATACAACTCTGTTGGACCATAAGCTGTGCCAATCCACCTCAAAATCAATTGGTGATGAGGAAGACACACTCAAATCTTTTATGGCATTCAACATCATGCCTCATTGACCTATTTTTAGAGTGGTTGTAGGGAGTCAAAATGTGGTCCCCTCAACAATTCCTCTCTCACAAAGACACTCCCGTGACTCGAACCCAAGACCTTGGCTCTAATACCATTTGTCGGACCGTGAACTGTGTCATTCTATCTCAAAACCAATTAGTGATGAGAAAGACACACTCAAATCTTTTATGAAATTTGATATCATGCCTCGCATGCCTATTTTTAGAGTGGTTGTAAGGAATTAAATTGTGATCCCCAACAAACTCATTAAAATAATATTAACTATACCAACAAATAATATAAACAAACCAATTCTCTCTCTTTCTCTCTCATCTCTTTATTCCCTATTTTCCTCTCTTCCTCTCTCATTCAATTAAAATATGTGTTTTTATTTTTACAACCCATGAATAGTAGGGTTGTATATATACAACCTTACTATTTACAGAGGCTAAAAAAAGTACATACTCATAGACGGGTAATGTTTTATTTCAGTGTCTTGATTGTTAAAATAGCAATTTAAGATTTTTTTCGACCCCAATGCTAATGTAATTATGCGGCACACACATGCTTTTCATATGTAAAAAGTCTTAGCCGCGTATCAATCCTAGGAAATTCCTAACACTATTTTAATTAGATTTCTTGTCACGCACGTGGCTACTTGTTGGCCACCTTTGGACAAGGACGTTAAGAGCATTCTCATCAGGTGTGCCAAATGCCAAATATTTGGCATTTGGCACACCAAACACCAAAAAACGCTTCTCATGAGGTGTTCTATATCCTATAAAATTTGACACACGTGAACAGTACCGTTCCATTTTTGGAACGGTATGGATAGATATGCTATAATAAAAAAATGTTTTTTATTCCGTTTCTCTCTCTTCATTCATGACTCTTTCTTCTCTCTCTTTCTTTTCCTTCTTTCTTTCTCCACCTCAGTTCTTCTTCTCAGTTCTCACCTCTCTTCCTTTTTTTTTTCCTTCTTCTTTCTTTCTCCAGAACCTCCACCTCTCCATTTTTCTTTCTTTTTTTCCCCTGTCACTCTCCCTCTTTGTTTTTTTTTTCCCTCTGCCTAGGCCATTTCCGTTGAGATCAGCCGTCGCCATTGAGATCGGCCTCGCCGTGGAGTTCGGCCTCGCCGTCGCCGTGAAGTTCAGCCTCACTGATGAGGTTGTCACCATGGAGATCTTTGATTCTGATCTCACTTTTTTTTCCCCCCCTTCAGTTGTGGATTCCATGTGATTGTGATTATGGGTGAGTTGGTTCTTTTTCAAGCTCTTTTTTTTGGGATAGTTTTGTGTTGATTTTGGGGATTTTTTTAAAAGTATTATTGGGTGGTAGTGGCGGCTGGTGGATTTTTATTGGTGGTGGCGGGTTGTACCTGTGGGTGGTGGTGGCAGGCTGTGCTTGGTTATGGTGGTGGCGGTCTGTGCTGTGTACGGTGGGGTTTTGTTGAAGGTTTTGAGTTTTTTTTTTTCCTCTTTTGTTGAGGTTTTTGTATTTGGAATTTGTTGGGAGGACCAGTGATTGTTGTTGTAGTTTGTGGTGGTGGTTGTAGCGATGGTTCTTGGTTCTTGGTTGGTGGTGATTGTCATGGGGCTGTGTCTGTATATTGTTGGGTTTTGAGGAAATATATTATTTTAATGTGTTGAATATATTATTTTAATGTTTAGAAGGGAAGAATAGAACATCTGATAAATAGTCAATTGTAAAATTATGTGCTAAAATGATAAAGTACGTATTTGGTGTGTTAAAATGACATTTTTTATGAGAGAACTGATGAGAATGCTCTAAGAAGCTCCAACTTTATGGGCTGGATCTATTTGGTGTCATGCACCCAACAATATCTAGTAACTCCTCCCTCCTAACTGAAAATTATGATGCTTGGAGGAAAGACGGTTTGTCAATTTCTTTTGCTTAATTGAATTGTTTTAGCAAAAAAAAAAACAAAATTCAGATTTGTTAAGTCATGATATTATTAAAAAAAAATTCTGAATTTTGACATTACATTTTTTATGTGAATCATATCTTAACAAACATCATTTCTAAGACGGCAATGACGATGCCATTTACTCCAGTTTCTATTTATTTATATTTCTATTACCAAAAAAAAAAAAATTCCAGATCTGAGAAGTGAGAACTAGTGGGTGAGTTGATGGCAATGGAGGTAGAGGCGGTGTAATGGAGGATAGAATTGTATGGTCGGACCAAAAAGAGAATCAGTGAATTTGAGTAGTTGAACCAAGAATCAGTTGGTGGAGGTGAGGAGCCAACGATACCGGAGGTTAAGCCAGCGATGAGAGTCGCCAACGATGAGCGTCACAAACAAACCTAAGAGTGGTTTGGTGGCTCAGTGGCTCTGGTTTGTGGGGACGAAGAACTTGAGACTGAGAAGGGAGAGCGAAAACAAAGAGGGAGAGAGAGCATGAAAGGGATTGAGGAATTGAAAGTATCAGGGTGAGAGCGAGAGAAGTAAAATTTTTTACCAAAAATTTTTTACACAAATTTGCCTAGGTTGATTTAGTTGACTAAATATACTTTACTTTTGATTAAATATTTTACTACAAAAAACTATTTTTCTAAAAATATTTTACGTCGAAACAAACAAAGCGTAAGTTTCTCTCTTCAATGTCAAATTTCTGTTATAATTTAGGTTGAACTCCTTTGTAGAGTTTAGCTTTGACTTCTTTTACCATCTTTGACTATTAGGCTTCGAGTTTAGTTTGGAGAAAAACTCTTCAAACTTTTCATATATTTTTTTATTGTATGTATGTGGATTTTGAAAATCTAACAATTAGATTATATATTTTTATTATATCCTTAATATTTGCAAAATTTCAAGAAAATCAAAGATTAATTTCAATTTTATCAATCAAATGTTTAAATTTCAAATTTTTATAGCCTAAAATTTCGCATAAAAAACAAATTTATTGATTGAATAGTAAAAAAATTCAATTTGAAAAAAATTTAACATGTGAGTTATGAACATAATAAACATGCAATCCAACGGTTAGATTTTTAAAATTCACTTTTAATCAAAAAATATATGAGGAATTTGAAAGATTCATCTCCAAGCCTTTTCCTTTCATTATTTATTTATATATTTATTATTATATAAAATTTTAAAGTATGGAGGACCCAAGCTTCACCATAGCCAACTCATCTCATAAACTATATTACTACTAAGTTTATTTAATAATTAATACTAAAATATAATGTATTTGCTTTCCAAAAAAAAAAAACTTCAGTCACAAACTCACCGTTAGCTTATTCTTTAAAGACCCTCCCTTAAAAGTTACCATAGTTTTTTAGTAGAGTTATGGTGCGCATCTATGTTAGAATCTCATTTTCTCTCCCTTATATGTGTGTGTTTGTTTCTCAAATAATAATAATAATAATAAAAAGTTTATTCTTTAAAGGGCCAAAGGGGATTTGGAATATAAGAACAATCAATGACAATTACCAGAAATTATTTATTTACGTGCAAGGACTACTTTGCTCATGCTAATTAAAGCCATAAATGTAACAACATTTAGATAACAAATTCATAACTTATATAAATAATCCGATGGCAATTAGACAACTTTATCGAAATATAAATAACATTCGAGGATTACATTGGGTCGTACCCGTACCTCAATTATGCCCTTAGAAACAAAAGCTTTATTTTACACCTATAAAGTAAAAATAAACCTTGACGCACACATTTCCAATTGCATTCAGGTCCAAGCTTGGCTTTATTTTCATTTTCCCATCAATTCTTCTTCCATGAACGAATCAGCACAGAGACATGCAGCCTCGACCGTATTGCAGATATAGATAGTGCGTAAATAACAGAAAACAGAATCATAAGGATTAAAGCACTGGTATATAAAAATTTAACCGGAAATATGAGTGCCATCGAAACAATATAGCAGAGAGAGAGGGAGCCAAGGGCTATGCGGAGTATAAAATACCCGGATGGAATGACGAGAAGAACTATTGTGTATGAGAGCATAAATGTCAAAGTATTTGTTATCAGGAATACCCAAAAAAATAAATAACTACCGTCAATGGGTGTCCCTGCATAGTTTTCAAGATAAGGATCAGCTTTATTGAAACGTCTGTAAGGTGGTTTTGGAGGATTGGCCAGATTGCTTCCTGGATCGTAGTCTTCTTGCCAAAGTCCCCCTGGAGGGCCCAGTAGTCCTTGATAAGTCACTGTCATAAGCAACGTAGCAACCACCAAAAGCACATTGCGCCTGTCGTCCGATATTTTCGCCCATCTATCAACCTGGAGTAATCGTCTCTCCTCGAGAGATAAGACTATGGAATGTAGGTAACGTGCACATTTAGTAACTTCAGCACGCTGTAACATTTCACTGATCTCCCTGCTGCTGCTGCTGTACTCTACTTCTTGTCGTTTTTCCAAGATGTCCCCTGCTGTGTGATCCTTTAAATTCTTGGCATTTATATCAACACCAGAATCTAGTAACAGCCTCACAGCCTGCATAATGTAGTCTGATACACCGTCACTAATTTCATCAATGTGAATTATTCAAGTCTTGATATATAGTTGATACCATCCCTTTTGTTCATCCAAATGCATTAACTTTTTTACCATTAGTCTATACTCTGTAGCAGTAGATTATAAATAATAATAAAAAAGTCTGTAGGCAGTACACTATAAACAGAGCAAGAGTGAGAGAGAGCGAGAGAGGGAGAGTGCAAGAGATATGTATCGCCGTACTGGTGATGGTGGTCGCCGGCTTGGACTGGAGCCGGAGCCCAGAAGAGCACAGACTCACGGATTCACGGTTATTTTATTGGCGACGGAAAGGAGCAGGTCCACTACAAACACAGTAACTAGACAGATTTTTTTTTTTTTTTCCTGGTGAATTGGAATATATTAAAGGAGTAATTTAGGTTTTGTTACTTGTTAGTGTTTGGACAGCCAGGGGCCCAGGGTGAATTTGCACTAATTTAATTTTATTCTTTTGGTACCAACTTAGTTCTTTGGGTTTTCTGGACTGCTTAAAAATTTCAAGAGCTAAGGTAATCATACGATTTTTTTTTAGAAGACAATTAGGCTCTGTTTGGGTTGAATGTCACTCATCATTTATTACTCAAATCTTCTCACTCAAACTCTCAACTCTATTTTTATAACTTTAACTCAAATAAATTCTTAACTCTGCTTGGTGGGTCGTTTGGGTAGAATATCTTAATGGCTTTTTCAATTCAAACACTCACCTTTATTTCACTCACGATGTCCCACAAAAATCAATTGCAAAGCAATTGTACAATGGAATATGTGAAAGTTGAAGAGAAGAAATGAGGGTGTATCAGGTGAATCAATTAAAGCTGAAATTGGAATAGTGCACGTGACTGTTGGTGACAATAAGTTCTCTGCACTTTCTCTACATGGGATGGGACTTGACCTTCAGTTGGGACCCACTTAGCTTTAGTTAATGGAGAATGTTAACCAGCACCAATTGGTGCTGGTTAAGGACAGAAAAGACAAAATAAATTTGTCAGAAAAAGTAAAAAAATCTGAAATTATACCTACAAAACTGAAAAAGTAACAAAAATTAAAAAAAAAACAAAAATTGTGTCAGAAAAAATTGTGCTTAACGGGCACCGCACGGTGCCCGTTAACACAACCCTTAGTTAATTACAAATTTGCCACCATCACCCATATTTCAAGATCCGGAAACAACGAAATTGTGTTTCCAATTTCCACCGCTCTTACTCACTTTTTTGAGTTACGGGCGGTAGAAAGTGAGAAACTAAAATAAAGTCAAAAAAACACAAATAGTGTGGGTCTCATCAAAAGTGAGTGATGGATGATGAAAATTGAGTAATAAGTATGCAAGTGCTTTTAAAGCTACAAGTGTTTTTACCTACTCTAAGAAAAATTTTAAAAAGCTAGGGGGCCATGGCTCCACCTGGCTCCGCCAGTAGAAGAAGAGATATTTTTAAATTAAAAAAATATATATTATATTATAGTATTTTAAGGATTAACTATATTATCTTATATATTTCTATTCTTGTATAATATGTTTGAAATTATTTAAATTTTAAAATTATTTAAAAGAAGGTTACTGAAATTTCCTAATTATACAAAATGAACTTTTATTTTCCTTTCAGCTTTATAGTCCAAAGTCAGCTACTCGTACCAAAAATGCAACAAATGATAAATTATTTGTTAATACATATAGTGACATGGTCAAATTATTTTCTTTTGGGCAAATTACAAGTTACTCATATGTGGTTTGACCTGAATTTAAGTTGTTTATTTGTGGTTTAAAAATTGGCATATTGCCTCCACCTTATTACTTTTTCTGTTCGAACATTATTTTAAAAAAAAAAAAATCAAAGAAAAGAATATCAAAAATAGCATTTGTAAAAATTTTGAAACTTGGGCTCATGAACTTAAATAGAACAATATAAAGTATAAACTCTACAAGTTATGAGTTGTATACAATTAAGAGGTAAAACAAAAAAGAGACCAATAACAATATGCATACACAACAACTCTGTAGCTAGATCAAGCAAAATTAAAAACAAGACAAGAAATCAAGCTCCACAACCCACCGTGAGAAGATAAGAAATCACAGCTGCAAAATAAGAAAACAATCCAAGTTTTGAAAAGCCCCCAGTATTCAAAGGAAAACCACAAACCCATCTCTACCGTTACTCTATCACAAACTTCTTCAAAATTCAGACAAACCATTCCAAACTCTTTACAAGAAAATTAAAACCCCACAAAAAAATAATAAATAAATTAATAACAGAGAAATTGGAGAGAAAGCAAATGGACAAAGAAGAACCACCGTTTCTATTTCCATCACCACATCTCTCATCATCTTCATCTTATGTTTTAAGGAAAAAATAAATGAGGTGGGTTACGGAACTTTAATGGAACTTACCTTAAGTAGATAAAGTGTCAATTTTTAAACTATAAGTAGACAATTTAAATTCATGTCAAATTACAAGGAGAATTTGTACCAGCTGGGGGGTATTGTTAGTTATAGTTTGTATGTTGTATAATAAGAGTGCTGGTTTGTATGTTGTATAATAAGACGGGGCTGGTGCTTGGATGCAGTGCAGGCCGTGATGATGCAGTGCAGGCTGTGATGCAGTAGTGATGTAGGCTATGATGCAGTGCTGTGCAGGCTATGACGTGCAGGCGGTGATGCAGCAGTGAGTATACGTGCCTAAGTGTCCATATGTGAGATACATTAGAGTTGGTCAGGACTGTGCAAGTCAGTTAGAGTCAGTAAGAGACTGATGGGTATTTGACAGTTGTCTTAGTGTTGTATAAGAAACCAAGTAGTTGTATAGTGGACAACCAAGCGAAGTGTATAATTTGCCCTATTTCAGGATAACCAAATAACTCAAAAAGTTTTTTCATTTTGTTTTATTTTTAAATTTTCATTTAATCTCTTGATAAACCTTTATGTAGTTCATTTTCTTTCTATCTTTAATTTTCCTCATCTTTTAATTTTTGTTGGATTTCCCGTGAAGTTAGCTAACATTGATCTTTGAAGTTGAATGGGAACAAGAAAAGTCACATTAATTTTGTATCCATATTATATGATTTTTTTTTTTAACTTTATTTGCTACAAATGCTAATATGAGAGCAAGGTCTAAAAAAACATAAATCTTTGAAAGAATTGTAAAATGGAGAGGTTGATAGTTTTGAGATCTAACCAGAGTTCAACCGCAATAATGTCATAACTAATTTGATATTAACTAAATACAAAAAATAAAATAAATTTGTAAAAAATAGTAACCTTGATTAAAAAAATTATCTACTAATAAAAATGAATAATTTTCAAACATATATACTTGAGAAAAGAAAATAACAAGATAATATAGTTGATCCTTCAAGTACATGGCATAATTACATGGAAAACAAATATTTCACAATTTCTAAAAAAATTTTTATTTTATTTTGAGTGAAGACTAATTAGTGATTAAAATAAAATCATACAATGAAAAATTATATATGTTATGATAAAAAAATAAAATGAAACTTTATTTATTTTATTAATATTTTATAATTGGTATTATTTTTTTTTTCCAATGGAGAAAATCAAGATTCAAATCCATCATTCCTCATTGTAATTATTATTGTGTTAAAAAAACAAATGAACTTATATTTTATTAATTGAAACTCCTAATTCTTTTAAGAATAAATATTTTTGATTCCAAAACAAGCATCAAAATCTAACCCACGACTTTTTTGCCAAAATAATCTAGTGGTTTGGTTCTTAAAAAATAAATAACCTGTTGCCAAAATACTCAAATTAATCTATACCCTCAACTTTTTCTTTGGCAAAATTTTTTCATAACATTCAGGTGGCTAGTTTTAAATGGTAAACATCAAAATGATGTATGTATGTATCCATATATATATGAGAAACAAATTTCAATTCGTCAATTTTGAAATATGTTGTAAAAAATATTGTATAATTAGCACTGCTCTAAAATCTTTGACATGTATTTATGGTTTTGATCATTGGATACCGGATAGCAATGGCTAGGACACTTGCTTCATATCTTTCACAACACAAATTTCAGGTTAGTAAATAATTGAGAGAAGGAGAGTGCTTGCCTCGGGCTGATTTGTAGATACGGCAACGTGCAACACAGTGTTGCCTTCTTCATCCTTCCAGTTCAGTATTCTACTCTTCCATAACATGGTATTTTTAGACTTGTTTTGTTGGAGCCGTTTCAACAAGTGTTTAAAAGCCTCTAGCTTTTTGCATTTTACCGCAACATGTAAAGCAGTCTCATTTCTAATCGTCACATCTTCAATAGAATCAGGACAGACTTTAAGAAATTCGACCAATAGATCAAGGTGATCCTCTGTTGCAGTTGCTGCTGCATAATGCAAAGGAGTCATACCCTCCCTTCCTTTGACACGAACAAGGTCCCCATCAACCTTTAGAAGCCAACGCACCACCTGGGTTTTCCCATTCAGTAAAGCAACGTGAATGGGGCTAAGCCCATCTGGATTCAGCTTCCTGACAAATGAGGGCTTTAATCTTAGCATCTCCATGGCGAATGGGATATGTGTCTCCGTAGCAGATGCAACTTTGTGCAAAGGAGTTTCAACAAATGGTAGCTCATCAATGTGCTCCAAAAGTTTTACATCCTCCTTAATCAAGTTGTAAAAATCATTAATATCCCCCCCTAGAGCAGCCTGGTTCAACCTCTCAATTCTCGCAACCTGGTTCAACTTCTCAACTCTCTCATCCTCCATTTTATAGAGAAGGCTGATATAATAAGGCCTAGGGTTTCCTTGGTATGAAAGAAGATATTGAAAATTTAATGGTTATATATAACGGCTAGCAGGAGTGAACAAAACGATGGGAGTACTAATTATGTTCTTTGCTAGAGCTAGGGGTCTCTTTTTATAGAAGCTGCAAGACTGGAGATGAGGAGCAAATAATTATGTTCTTTGCAAGAGCTAGGGGTCTCTTTTTATAGAAGCTGTAAGACTGGAGATTGTGGCAAAGGATTGGACATTTGAAGTCAAGGTATGCCAAGCATTAAAAAATGACTTAGCATCTTCCTTGAAAGTTATGCTTGATAATGGCTTTTAATAAAATACAATTCATGGTAGTGAAAATATTAGCAATTTCTTTATTTTCTTATATTTTCATTTTTCAAGGAGGAGAAATTTGTTGTGGACAAAAGTCATCGTTTGGATACAACTTATTTTGCTGAAAACTGAAAACACTATACTAAAATAATTTTTAAATGTATAAATAGTGTCGTGAGACCCATAAATAATGCGTGAACAGTACATGAACAGTGCACTTTGTCTCCTACACAGTGAATCTATGTACATGAATAGTGTGATTACTGTTTATACGTGCTAAAAAAAAAAAGGCAAAAAACGCAAACGTGAGGAAAAAACATGAATCTAAACACTCACTTAGGATCCGTTTGGATACAGCTGAAAACTGAAAACTGAAACTGAAAACTGAAAAATACTGTAGCAAAATAATTTTTAAATGTGTGAATAGTACCGTAGGACCCATTTTTAATGAAAAAGTTGTTGAAAAGTGAAAATTGTGGGTCTATAAACAGTAAAAGTTGTGTGAAAAAGTCACATGTTGCGGCTACTGTTCAATGAACAGTAGCTGCAATAGTATTACTACAGTAACACTTTGTCTCTGAAAAGCTGGGGACGCGTGAAAAAAAAAAAAAAAAAAGATGAAAACGTAAACATGCAACGCCAACGCGCCAGCCAAACGCTCTCTTAGTCTCTTTATTGAGAAGTTTTGGAGAATTTGATTTAAAAAAATAAAATAAAATAAGCAGAAAACAGAAATTTTGGAGTTAGATTCTATGAGGCTCTTGAAAAATGAGAATGGAAGAGCTAAAGCTAAGCAAATGGCCTAACATAACCGGCATGAGGGAGAGCGTATCAAGTACAATAAAAAGCTATGGTAAAACTAAGTCAATGTTTCTACCAAAAAAGAAAAAACCAAGTATATATCATAGATTAAAAAATGACTAGATGGTATGCGTCAAGATTGAGGGCAAAAATTTGTCCTTTGAAAATTCTTCTATATTACATAAAACTAGGAATTCCTGGCCATCATGCTTCGAATTTCTCAAACCTATAGGTACCTTTTAACACATTCTGGACTTGCTGTACAAACTTTATTTACATATTTCATGCTAGCTAGCTGTAATATTTGATAACGATATGACACTATCTCATCCAAAAAATAATAATAATAATTGATGGACCCAGCACAACTCCCTCAGACAAAATCCTTGTCCAGAAGAGGGGCCAGTGGACGAATAAACCATCCCATAAATCTCGTTTTATCTGACACAAGTGGTGTAAAACCTCTAGTGCCCGGATTGCACGGGATCTCAATCCCTAATGCCTTATCATTTTGTTAGATAAAGTGAGCGTTTGGGTTGGGCGTCCGCGTCTCTCAGTCTGCGTTTTCAGAAATTTTTTTTTTTTTTTTCTTCCCTGCACATGAACAGTACAATCACATGGATGTATTGTGCAGGGAACAATTTTTACTGTAGCAGTACTGTAGCATCACTGTTCATGCATTTAAAAATATTAAAAATGAGTCTCACGGTACTATTTGCAAATTTTAAAATTATTTTGCTACAATGTTTTCAATTTTCAGTTTCAGCAACAATAAATTTAATCCAAACGGACATATCTATGCAACTTTTTAAAACTCGCCAACATTTCTTCTCTCCTCCATTTTACTAGCAATTTTCATGGCTGGTTGGTCCTTTTTTTTTTGGTATGTTTTTCTTTTTCTTTTTTGAGAAGGATATTTTTTTTATGTTAGGTAAATATAAAGAATTTCTTTCAGTTAATTCAACTAATAAAGATTATTATGTCTCTCAAAAAAATAAATAAATAAAGATTATTATCGTTAAATAATAAAGTTGAATTTGAATTTTGCCTATATTAACAAAAAAAAAAATACTATATATATCTTTACTAGAAATAAAATAATATTCATTATAGAATTAAAATCATAAGCAAAAAAGTATACATACAAGTTCAAACTATATATTAAGAAAGTGCAGGGTTTTACGTCTCTTGGATCAACTAGCACATCAAGTATAGAAACCTAAGAATGATGAACATTAGTTAGGTCTTTGACTCTTTTCACGTGAAAAAGGTTTCTATACTTGATGCGTCAGTAGATCCAAGAGATAAAATCCTGCACTTTCAACCTAAATATAATTTTATAATTATTCAGTTCTTAAATATGTTCTATAATTATCAAGAACTAATTTCTAGCTCTACTGACACATTAATATTTATATTTTCAACAAAAATATTCAAAATTTAAGTTCATTTTTTATCAATAGATTTTCAAGAAAGATATTATCAATGTTCATTCAGGTTTGCCAATTGGAACAAAAATTTCAATACCAAACAATATAAATAAATAAATAAATATATATATATATATATATAAGACTTTCATAAAACTTGTAAACTTATCCAAGCCAAACTCATTAAAAGTCCATGATCATACAATAAAAGCTCATTTAAAGAGCCCACAGGGTTATCTTTTTTTTTTTTAATTTTATTTAGGGCAAGGATTTGCTACGTACAAAATAAATTACAGCAACTCTTACAAAAATACACACGTATTAATGCCTCAAACAGACACGAGTCCAAGCTTATATTTAAAATATATTTTAAACATAGTACCTTAAAGCTCTCCCGGTATTTTAATCCAGAGTTGATCACTAGAGTTTTTCTCATTGGTCACAATGTGAGTTTTTTTACTTCTTTACTTTTTGTCAAAACCTCTCTTTTTGCCCTTTGTTTTTTTAACTTAATTTAAAGTCTCACAAATGCATCAATTCATACAGAATCATCATTTCATTATTTTTATTTTATGAACTTGCTTCTCCAAGAATTCATGCCATGAAATCCCATTGAACTCTGTATCAGATAGCTATATTCTATGAAGCATATTTTGCAAATCCAAACTGTAGGAACTAAAAAAAAATAAAAAATAAAAAAGGGGAGACAGATAGCAGATCAATGTATGCAATATCTCTTTATATACTATCAGTATTGCATAATGTATAAAGAGATATTGCATACATTGACTAGGCCAAAATTAATGTATAATGTATAATTTTTACCAAAAAATGTATAATGTATAATTAAAGAAAGGTATATGATGTCACTAGGCCACGACTTTCAAATCAATTTACATTGATATAAACAGTTTGAAGATAAAATCAGTATAGCATTGCTGGACTGCTGAACATAATACTAGGACTCCTTCAAAACTTCTTCTTTCAAGCCACTACACTTAACCACTGCTATACCAGTCAAGATTCATCAGTAAATAGACATTGTATCATAATGTAGCTGTTTTGTTTCAGTCTTCCATTCCATCCAACTAGAACCCCTCCACCCTCTATGGAATTACAAATAGCAGAGACTAAGCTATGCTCCCTAAGTGCAATCAATTACTCATTAAATCAATCAAGTGACTATTTAAGATAAAGTTTCATCAAAATTAATTACCAATTTCAATTCTAAATTCATTATGTGGGAATATCTATTTTGTCAGATGGATCTAATCTAAATTCATTAGGTTGCAACATATTGCTATGCCATGCCATATATTGGTTATGTATTAGCCTAAACACAATAGTTGCAGTAATGTCTCTGACAATACATGCAGATATTTCCAAAGCTTGAAGTAAATTGTACTAGAGATAATTCAATAAATTATCAAATTAAAAATCATTAATTAGATTTTTTTTATAAAGGTTGTTCAGAATTACTTAAATTTAGACGATAATTTAAACTATGTTTTGTGGTATGGAACTTGTTTCTGTTCAAATGTCATAGCATCATGATCCTTTCTTTTCTTGTTCTCAACGTACAAAAGTCTAGCAAAGGCAACCTCTTGAGTCTTGATTTCCAGTCCATATTATATTACATATATATAAAGAAAGCTATTGATTATATATATCAAACCACCACAATCTCCACCGAAAGATTCCGTTGTGGTAAACGACAAAGAAAAAGCTGATCAAGGACCACTAGCTACTGAGGAAATAGCTGGAGCGCAGTCCGAGGCTCGAGACACTTTGGAGGGGGGTCAGTTTGAGGAAGTCTATGGACCCTGGATGGTGGTTACACGAAAAAAGAAAGAAAACAGAGGGGCGATGAAAAGTAATGTAAGCAGGTTACCTGGTGTGGAAGACGACCAACAAAAGAAATTTGTGCCGTTGGTCAAGACTGGATTTGAAAGGGAAAGAGGTGGGCCGAGTATTAAGGGCTCAGAGGGAAAAAGAAAGGCCCAAGCTGAGATAAGATCGAGTCCGTCAAGCCCAACACGACCTTTAAGTCTTCATTCCTCTGCTTTGGGTGGGCCGGCATGCATGGGCTCAGTTCAAGTCTTTTCTGAAGGTACTAACCGAGATAACAGTGAAGTAATAAAAAAAAAGCCCAAATCTAATTCAGTTAAGGGCAAAAAAGAAGCTGCCCGTGCTAGGCATCTTCGTCATTCTCCTAGCTCTGCCGCCAATCGGAGAGACAACGTGCTCACTCCATCTGTTTGGTCTGCAAATATTTCAGCTCTCAATTCCGAGGTGAATGGAGATTTCATTTTCGGAGTTAACTCCATCAACAACGTGGGCGATCTTTGTGGAAGGGAGGATCAGGATCTTGGCTCATCCAACGTGCACATCGAGCTCAACAGTGGGGTTATTCCCTCTGACAGACAAAATTGAGGAATGAAGAGAGACACGCCGAGAGTGGGGATAGGATAAAAATTGGTTTTGTGCACTCTGCCAGTGAATCCGGAGGAAGGTTTGACAGAGAGAAGGATGATGGAACCCATCACGGAGTTCAATCTACTCTCAATTGCTGCCGAGAAGATGGTGGGAGTGCTGGAACAAGGACAGATGATGGAAGTGGTGCGACTGATCGGATGGATTTTGATGGAGGAGGCGATGTTTCTCCTTCCATTTGATGTATGTCCACCCCCCAATCTTTGTTTAATCATGAATATTATTGCTTGAAATTGTCGAGGCGCTTTGAAGCCCTCTTTTCGGAATCATGTTAGGGACTTGGTGCAGAACCATGATCCAGCTGTGATGATCATTATGGAGACCCGGATTGGGGGTGTTCGAGCCAGAGACATCACTGATAGACTTCCGTTTGACGAGGCAATTCATACAGAGACTATAGGTTTCGCGGGGGGTCTTTGGCTCCTTTGGAATTCGGATAGAGTTCAGGTGACTCAGCTGGCCATATCAGAACAAGAAATTCATGTTTTGGTGAAGGTTCCCCTTTCTAATTTTGAATTCATTTGCTCTGTTGTGTATGCTAGCCCTAGATTTCATGAAAGATGCATTTTGTGGAATAATTTAAAAAATGTTGCTAACCTACATGACATGCCTTGGATTATTGCTGGGGATTTTAATGAGGTTCTTACTGAAGGGGATAAGTTTGGGGGTAGAAGTGTTAGCTCAAACAGGTCTCTGATTTTTAAAGAAGTGCTTGACTACTGTAATATGATTGATATGGGGTTTGTGGGACCCCGGTTTACTTGGACAAATAAACGGAATGTCAATGCTCTTGTCCAAGAAAGAATTGACCGCTTCTTTGCCAATCCTAAGTGGTATGCTGCTTATCCGGATGCTAGAGTAACTCACCTTACTAGATGTGTGTCTGATCATTGCCCAGTTCTTCTAGAGTCAAACCCAAGTACTGGTGTGTTTCTCCCCAGACCGTTCAAGTTTCATAGTGTTTGGCTTTCAGATTTATCTTTCCCAGGAATTTTCATGGATGCGTGGGGTCAAGCCCGTCCGCTTTGGGAATCTATTGAAAATTTTTCCAAGAAAGCTACGGATTGGAACAGAAATCATTTTGGGAATATTTTCGGTAAAAAGAAGCGAGTTATGGCTCGCCTTAATGGCATCCAAAAAGCCATAACCAGCTACCCCTCGCATTCTCTGCTTGAGCTACAGAAGGATCTGCTCAAAGAGCTAAATGTTTTGTTAAACCAAGAGGAGGAGTTTTGGGTGCAAAAATCTAGAATTAATAGGCTGGTTGAGGGTGATCGAAATACTGCATTTCACCATTTGACTACCATGGTGAGGAGACGGCGCAATAAAATTTCATGCATTAAAAATGATTTGAGGGAGTGGATTCAAAGTGAAATTGGGACCATGAATTTTATTAGAGGGGGTTTTGAGAATTTATTCACAACTAGCTTGGAGTCCTCTCCTTTTCATCCCCCTCGGCCGTCTAAGTGGCAAGCTGTGTTGACTGAGGAAGAGAGATCCAAATTGAGTGCTGTGGTCACAGATGTGGAGATCAAGGAAGGTTTATGGGCTTTGAAGGCTTTCAAAGCGCCGGGTCCAGATGGTCTCCATGCAGGATTTTTTCAAAGATTCTGGCTTATTGTGGGAAATTCGGTGAAGGCAAAAGTGAAAAAAGCTTTCATGGAGTGTAAAATTCCGGATTACCTTAACCGCACCAATATTGTGTTGATCCCCAAGATAGCGGGTCCGGAGAGATTGGGAAATTACCGCCCAATTAGTTTATGCAACACAGTGTACAAGATGGTCACCAAGATTATTGTTGCTAGGATCCGACCTTACCTTGACAAACTTGTTTCCCCTCTTCAGTCAGCTTTTGTTCCAGGAAGGAGAAGTGTGGACAATGCCATTGTGGTCCAAGAACTCATCCATACTATTAGTAGTAAGAAAGTTAAGGTGGGGTACATGGCCATCAAAGTGGATTTGGAGAAGGCATATGACAAGGTTGAATGGAGTTTTATTCGGGAAGTGCTAATCAATGCTAACCTTCCCCAAAATTTGGTTAGCCTTATAATGAGTTGTGTGTCGTCGGTTTCTACTTCCATCATTTTAATGGAGGGAACATGGAGCCTATTCTCCCCTCTCGAGGAATTAGGCAAGGCGATCCGCTATCTCCCTATTTATTCATCCTTTGTATGGAAGCCCTTGGCCATCTTATTGAGGGGAAATGTGAGGAAAAGTTCTGGACCCCCGTCAAAAGTTCCATAAATGGGGCTGCTTTCTCGCATCTCTTCTTCGCGGATGATTTGGTGCTCTTTGCTAAGGCGGATCATGTCAATTGTTCGACTATTAGGGATGTGTAGGATGATTTTTATGCTAGATTTGGGCAGTCAATAAGTGCTAGCAAATCAAGGGTGTTTTTCTCCCCAAATGTTGATGTTGATACTAGAGAATCCTTATGTGATATATTAGGATTTCATTCCACCCCCAACCTTGGTAAGTACTTGGGATTTCCCATAAAGCATCATGGGACCAACAATGAAGATCTTAGCTTTGTGCTGGATAGGGTTAAGAATAAATTGGCTGGTTGGAAAGCCAACCTTCTTTCATTGGCTGGTAGGGCTGTTTTGATTCAAGCATCTACTTCTACCATCCCAGTGTACGTTATGCAGTGCACGGCTCTTCCGAAGAAGTTGCTTAACAATATTGATAGGGTTAATCGAAATTTCTTGTGGGGGTCGACGGAAGATGCCAAAAAAACTCATTGGGTGGGATGGCATAAAGTGACCAAATCTAAGGAGGAAGGGGGTCTAGGAATTCAATTAGCTAAGGGAAGGAACCAAGCTTTGTTGGCCAAGCTAAATTGGAGATTCCATGTGGAAAAGGATGCTTTGTGGGTTAAAGTTCTTAACAAAAAATATTGTTCTAGCCGTAGGCTTAGGGCCAAGAATGGTGATAGACTTCCTTGTTCTAGGGCTTGGAAGGCTATGAAAATAGGGAGTGAAGTATTCAAGAAGGGGAGTAGGTGGATTCCGGGGAGAAATAGCACTTTGAGTGTTTGGCATGACAATTGGGTCCCCAATGGGTCTTTAAGATCAACTATTCATGGCCCTTTCACTGTTGTAGATGAATCTCTTCGGGTTAAGGATGTTTTTGGCCCGTAAGGATGGGATTGGTCTAGGATTTCATTTGTGTTACCAAGGCAGGTTCTTATGGATATTAACTCCATTCCATTTTCTTTTCGAGCTAACCAAGAAGAAGATAGGTTGTTTTGGGTAGGTGCGAAGAAAGGGGATTTTGATTTGAAATATGCTTACTAAGGGATTTTGATTTGAAATATGCTTACTTTATAGCCACAGGTAGTGTGGTGGAAGGGAGTTCTTTTTCTGGTAGTTGGGTGTGGAAGCTAGACACCTTGCCTAGAATAAAGACATTTATCTAGCAGTGTTTGCATAACAGTATCGGAGTGGGAGAGTGCCTTGTTAGAAGGTGTTTAAAGGAGTCGGCTACTTGCCCTTTGTGCCAAAGGGAACCTGAATCCATTCTACATAGATTGAGGGATTGTGAGGTAGCTAAACTTACTTGGGGGCAGTTGGGAATCCACGAACACAACAACTTCTATGAGGGTAATCTGAGTTCTTGGCTTGAGAAAAACTGCAAGTTTAATGGGAATAGAGTGAGCAGCCATCCCCCTTGGAGTATTGTCTTTCCCTTTGCTGTTTGGCTTATGTGGAAGCACAGAAATGGTGTGGTTTTTAAGAACCAACATGTTCAGTCTTCTGTCCATAAGGATGCTTTGTTTCTGGCAGTAGAGTTTCAGCATTGTGGGCTGTCTCCGAAAGTTGCAGGTAGCAGAAAGGTGGTTCGTGTCAGATGGGAGAAGCCTCAAGCTGGTTGGTACTGCCTTAATACTGATGGTGTTGCATCAGCTAGTATGGGCAGAGCTGGTTGTGGTGGATTGGTCAGGAACGAGCAAGGAGAGTGGCTCGGGGGTTTCTCTAGGAGGCTTGGGTGTTTGAATAGTTTTGTTGCAGAGTTGTGGGGCCTTAGAGATGGTCTTATGCTTTGTAAAACTATGCAGCTGAATGCAGTTAACATTCAAATTGATGCTATGGCTGTTGTTCAGCTCCTCACCAGGTCTACAAACAATAATCTTTCTGTTTTGCCTCTCATTGATGATTGCAGGAAGTTAATCTCCCAAATCCCCCATGTCCGGATCATGCATTGTTATCGTGAAGCTAATTCGTGTGCTGACCGTTTGGCTAGTATAGGGACTGCTCAAGAGAGTTCTTTTTTGTTGTATCAAGATCCGCCTGTGGATCTGTTGGAGCTGTTAAGCTCGGATAGAGATGGCTTGTTTGTTAACAGGACCATCTCTAATCCTTCTCTCCCTGCTTAGTTTGTTTGTTTAATGTAGTTTCCCTTTTACCAATGACTATTTAATTGATATCAAACCCTTTTGATTTTTTGGCTAAAGACAAGTTATAGGTCCGACTATATATATATATATATATATGGAAAGAAATAAAAATTGACATACACATATTTTTATTTTTGAATTACAAAGCTGTGGACTTTTCAAAAACAATTTTTTATTGTCCTAAACACTTACCATCTATTGCTTCTTACTACTCACAAAAATATTCTATCTTTTGCTAAATTTTTTGGGAAAAAGAAAGTATTATAGAGAGCTTATATCCTACGAGCAGTATAGACTCGCAAGGATAATCAGCAAAGGTGGCTGGGCTGTTGTATCCTAGGAGCAACGTGCAGAAACTATTTGTCTAACTACATCAGATATTCCGTAGACAGCACAATTTGTCTCAAGACAGTGACTTGGTTCACGCCTCATCTCTACCACTTCTTTTGATAAAATCAAATTGTGTAATTTCCAAAAAAATTTCATGTATTATCTCTCTTTTATTTCCAACACAACTATACTTTACTACTTTTTATTGGGATGGGCGCCTCCTGCATTTCTGACTTGGCAGGTTACCTAGTCAGGAAACTCATTGAGAAACTAGGTTGGTTTGAGTCAAGTGTAGCTACCACTCAGCCCATGAGTTTTTAGAAACTTGCGCGGGAATCCTACTAATATCATGGGTTTTAAACATGAAGCTTGACTCTGTTATTGATGTTGCAGGGTTGCATTCATTGTCATTAGCAGTTACCTTTTTTTTTTCCACCTTTGTTATGTTTTTTTTGAAGTTGTATTCCTATATTATTATCATCAGTGCTGTTAAGCATGATCTGACTCCTGAGCAACTGATTCCTATCGATGTCTTTGGATATGAAACATCGGCATTTCAGTGGTGTTGACTAATATTTTAAAGCCATAAATTTACTTTCTGAAGATCAAATTGTAACTGGGCACAATTAAGGGGATCAAGTAAGCAAGTTATTGTTTAGTTAAATATATGTGTTCATTAATGTGCTTGCTCCTTTTGTTTAGTTAAATTGTATATTTGGCCATCAGCCTTTGACTTTTGTTTCAAATTCTCCTTAAACTTTAAAATGTTTCAAATATATCTGTACTATTTACTTATTGGATGGAAAATACTAACATAAACAAATGGAATTGATAAAAGCTAAGTCACTTTGATGACATAGAGCTTATGACGTGACATAAATTCCGTTTGCCACATCAATATTTTTTATCCATCGAATGATAATATGAATTATTTTAAATAAATTTAAAAAGAATAAAGTTTCTCTCCAAACTAGTTTGGAAAAAAAAACTCTACAAACTTCTCATATATCTCTATATTGAGTGTGAATTTTAAAAATTTAACCGTTAGATTGCATATTCTTATTATATTTTTCATGTTTACAAAATTTCAAAAAGATCAAAGATTGTGTATAAAATTTCAAACAAATGTTAAAATTTCAAATTTTTGTGATCTAAAATTATGTATAAAAAATAAATTTATTGATCGAATAGTGAATAATATCCAATTTGAATCAAATTTGATATGCATATTAAAAACATAAGAAATATGAAATTCAATGGTTAAATTTTCAAAATTTACAAATATATATATATATATATATATGAGAAGTTTGAAGAGTTTTTTTCCAAACTAAAAAACTACTTAAGTTTTATTCTTCTCTTCTATATTTTCATATGCACTTGAATTAGGCTACTTATTTCACTTCAAAAAAAAAAAAAAAAGATTAACCTATTTAATTAATAAAATATTTTTATTCATTATTATTAAAACTTTAAATAAACAAAACAAAAAAGAAAAACCATATAGGTGTATATATCATCTGCATGCCCCATATTTGGGCCTCATACTAATCTTAACTTCTTGTTTTGTGATTGAATCATCTACCCCAATCTATCATTCCTTTCAGCCATGAATACTACTGGCAGTTAACTTTTTCTATTTTACATATGTTGGTTTTAGTTATTAACTATTTCCTCAATGCAGTGAACATTATAGCCTTGGCATTGGCATACCCGATTGGTGGACTTTTCGTCATTGGTCATAATGTGAGGTATGAAACTTGTTTCTATAAGTCTAGCTTTTAACCCTATTGATCTTGAACTAAAATTATAAAATTACAGCTTAAGGAATTGAGGAAGGATGAATCTAAAGTGAACTTGAAATCGAATGGAACCGAAGAACAAGAGGATCGATACCAAGAAGTGTTGGGGCAGAAAAGCAATTTCATTGTGCATGCCTCAGTTGCCAATGGCAACTTGCCATATTATCATTCCTTGTTTTAGGCTTAGTGCCTCCTGTGGTCTATGGCTTCTCATTTTATGAGAGTGACAATAGGGAACTTAAGCCCACAACAGTTGCAGCAGCTTCTCTTTTATGCATCACACTACTTGCCATTGTGAAGACTTACATCCAAAAGCCAACCGAGTGGTACAACTATATATCACAAGTATATTGTACTACTTGGCGATTGGACTCGGGGTCTCTGGCATTTCCTTCTTAGAAGGTTACTTGGTTAAAAAACTCATTGAGAAGCTAGGTTGGTTTGAGTCAAGTGTAGCTGCCACTCTATCTCTTCCTGAGATGAGTTTAGTGTAAACTGCTTGGGGATCCTACTAATAACATGGAATCCAAACCTTAAGTTTTTGTCTTTGTTATTGACGCTGCATGGCAGAAAACATTGTTAAGGAATAAAATTTCTCTATCTTTTATTTTATATTTCACCAATCATAGCCTATCACATTTATTTTAAATTTTGTTTACTTATAAATAACCAAAGTTTTTTTTTTTTAAAGAAGATAAATAACCAAAGTTTAAAATGAAGAAAGAAAAATTATACATGAAATTTTGCAGTTGTTATAGGAAATGGAACACTGAGGGACAAAAAATTTGTATTCATAGTGAGTTAGCTTTTATTTTTAGAGGGATTGAGTGAGTGAGCTCACTGTTTCCTTGGATCCATAAGTTCATTAACGTGCCTTGCTCCTTTCAGTTTTTTCTTTTCTCATTTATTATATATCCGCCTATTTATCTCGTTCCAAAGCAAAACTCACTAGTGAAATCAACAAAAACTGTACGGTTAAAAGAGATCAACTATAGTCTAACTCTAAACTCCCATGGAGACTTTTCTCAAAACCTTTTAGCCCAAAATTAAAGACTCCCTAGTTCCTAGCATAATATGCGCTGGTACTCTGGTTTGATAATAAATAAGTGGAGAAAAGAGGAACCCCGGAATTACTAAACAGAACAATTAGAGCTTACATTCCAACCCTGAAACAATTATGAAATTCTATTCTTGAAAGCTTCCTTTTGCCCGGTTCCTCCTGTTTTCATGACAAGAGAACCAAGGCTAGATTGTGAAGGAAACCAGAGAAGAACAATAACAAAAAATAAGAAGAAAATAAAGAGCATTTTAATAAGCACTTAACCAGGCAAAACAGATTATCTTCACAAGAGAAATAAAAATTTGGATATGTGCATTTTAATCTCTGCAAAGGCCATTGTTAAGTCATAAGGGAGACCATAAAACTAAATTCTTTTAATTTTACCAAGTGGAATACCTAAAACACCAGCCATCAACAAAATATTTGCGGAGACAATCCTTTTAGAAGCCCGTGGTGCCCTGTAGCTCTTGTAGGACAGGCATATTGCCTAGCACTACTTGTTCCCAATCATCTCCTCAATTCATCCTTGTAGTACCTACCAACTCCCTGAGTTATCAAATACACCAGTTCCAAGTTACTTTGTAAACATGTAGTAAACCCCATGCACAATTTACTTTAAGAGGATTGTTCAAGCAGGGTTTTTTAAGATTTCTGAAGCATCCAGAAAAAGGTAAGAGTAACTGGTAACATGGCTGAGTTTTCTTATTCATCATGAATAGGTTTCTGCACAGTCACAACAAATTTGTTACAGTATATACCAAAGTGCAAAATCAAAATTTTGTTAAAACACTGTAAAAACACTATAATTTTGTTGTTGACCTCTTTGTGGTATCACGCTTTTCAAGAATCAATTAAAACGTCCATCTCGGGGAAGAATGAACAGCACTTGGCCGGGGTTACAGTTGGGGATACAGTTGGGCTGAAATAGTCATTGCTCCTTTGAGAAGCTGCCACTTGTGAATACATCTTCCTTCCATGGATAAAGCTTCTCTGCTTTTCTAGTGATGTTCCCCGAGCTACTGAGTTCCTTTGGACAATGCCTGATCTATTATATTGTAAATTACACAACTCTGGCTCTGTCCCACTTGCTGAAACTTTCCCTCTCTAGGACTCGTATAGTTTCGACTCTCGGCAGTTTCTACAGAATACATAAGTCTCCCCCTCACTACTATACCCATGCTGCATCTCTGAAACTTCAAATGGAGATGAACTAGACTGGACCTCACTTTGCACCCCATTTACACAAGCTGTTGATGCAATCTCAGGATCTGCACCAGCACTAGTGACACCTTTATGCTTGATTTTTTGGTCTTCTCTCAGTGGGTTCTGTGGAGGAAATTCCTTGACACAATTATCATCGGAGTCAAGGGGCAGTCGCTTGGCTTGAAAGTGGAAGTGATGAAACCAATTTTTGAAGAGCTAACGGTAACTTCCAGGCGATGTCATTTGGTGTTAATGAAAACGGCGCCGTCTGGTTAAGTGAGGCGTGTTTATGTTTTAGTCAGAACGGTGTCGTTTAGCTACAGTTACACTGACTTTGGTATTGAGCGACACGACACCGTATTGTCTTCCACTGCTCTGTTTTCATCTTAGCCTCTTCTTCAACATCAAGCTTCGAGGCTCTTCATTCTAGAACTGATCCAGATATTTTCTATTAGATATTTTTGTAACAACCAGCTGAGATTTTGATAGAGTTTGTTAGAAGTGGAATTCAATTAAAGTTTTTCAATATAGCTTTCTCTCTTCTTTCATTTCCATCTTGTTCTTTCTTTTCTCTCTCTCTCTCTCTGAGCTTCAAAGCTTTCTCACATGTTATCAGAGCCTTCTTCCATGGCTTCTACTGATTTACTACTGCCTCCACATCCAGCACCACTTCACCATCTTTAGCCCATACTCCTCAACTACAATCTCCATTATTTAAAAGTTCAGAATGCTAAAGAAGTTCAGAAGGAGACCAAACCCAAAACGATCTGTAGCATAGTGTCAAGATATAAAACTACTTGTAGTTTATGATGTTCAGTTAGTAACAGAATTAGTTAGACTAGTGTGCTCACTTTTTCTTAGCAATCAGTACCAGAAGTGATCCTATCACTTATGAACAACTCTCAATCATGTTGCAGAGTGAAGAACAGGCTATGGTAGAGAATTCAGAGGCAATACCTCATTCTCTTGCTATGTTTGCATCAAATACTAAGAATAATGGAGGGAACTCTCAAACACATGGCTCCAATGGAAGAGGGAGAGGTATAAATGGATATGATAGTGAAGAGGTGGAGGAAGGTATAGTAATAACAATGGTGGTCTTTCACAGAATTACTCTCCTCACCAGAACTACTATCCTCATCAGAATCAATCCAACTCTCAGTTCGGTAATCAATCCTATAGGACTGATAGTAATCGTCCCATATGTCAGATTTGTGGTAAATCTGGACATTAAGTACTGGATTGTTACCATAGAATGGATTTTGCCTATCAAGGTAAAAATCCCCCAACTAAACTTGCAGCTATGGCCACAGCTTCTAATGCTGCCATCACCAGCAACCAAGATCCATGGTCAGCTGACTCTGGTACTTCAGATCATCTCACAGCTAGTCTGAGCAATCTAACCACTTAGTCACAATACAAGGGTTGGCCAATCCCTCCCTATCAGCCATATAGGTAACTCTTCTATTCACACCAAATATCATAGATTCTTACTCAAATATGTTTTACATGTCCTTGAAATTGCTATGAATCTCTTATCTATCCGTAAGTTCTGTTTCCATAACAATTTTTCTTGTCATTTTGAAGCCAATGAACTCAAAATTCAAGATATTTCCAAGGGAAGACTCCTCTACAAGGGCTTAAGTGAAAATGGTGTCCATCCTATCTACTCAAAGCTTCTTCCAAAGCATTCATCTCTCACACATACCTCTTCTGCAAAAGCAACTTCATCTCCTTCACATTCTGCATTCAGTGTCAGTAGACCAAATAAATGGCAGTTGTGACATTTTAGACTAGGTCATCTTAGTGATAAGGTTCTTCATCCAGCCTTATCTTTTCTTGGATCTTTTGATGTACTCAATAAAACCAATGATGTTGTAACACGCTATAGACACTGTCTCAGTCGCAAGATGCATCAACTTCCTTTTAATAAATCTACTTCTATTTCTACTATGCCTCTTGAACTCATTCATAGTGATGTATGGGGTCCAGCCCCTGTAACTTATGTGAATGACTTTAAATACTACCTTGTTCTTGTTGATGATTTCTCTAAGTTTAAATGGGTTTACCTTTTCAAGTTCAAATCTGATGTTTTTAACATTTGTAAGTACTTCAAAGCCACAGTTGAAAATCAACTCGATCTAAAAATCAAAACCTTTAGATCAGATGGTGGAGGTGATTTCTCATCCAAAGCCTTCATTGATTTTTGATCTTCCAATGGTACTATTCATCGGTTTTCTTATCCTCACACTCCCCAACAGAATGGGGTTGCAGAGAGAAAACACAAACACCTTATTGAGTGCTCTCTCACAATGCAATCTCATTCCGCCTTACCAATTTCTTATTGGTCTTATGCAGTAGCCACTGCTACTCATATCATTAATAGACTCCCCACTTTGTTACATCAAAAATCACCTTGGGAGCTTCTATTCAACACCTTTATTAAGACCCTATAACAGTCATAGTCTTCAACCTCACACTAAGCCTTGCATATTTCTTGGTTATCTAGCTTATTCCAAAGGTTATATCTGTCTTGAACCTACTACCCTTCGTATATACATCTCAAGGCATGTTTTATTCAATGATCAAGAGTTTTTATCTCCTGAATCATCTTAATTTACCAGTGGTCCATCAGCATCTGCATCAACATCACATTTTTCCACTTTTCCTGCTTGGTTGTCCTATCTTTTGCATACATCTCCATCTTCTGCATATCCTTCACAGCCTTCCCAAGGCCATCAGCTATCTTCCCCAGGTGCCTCACCTTCTACACTTCCATCTACTGCACTCAATTCTCCCCCTATCATACCTATTGTACTTTCTCAACTTCCAATGCCTACACTAACACCATCTACTGTCCTACATGAATCACATTCAGTTTCTATTTCTCATTCTTCTCCACCTGATACAAACCCTTCCTCAGCTCTACACCTTCTAACTCCAATTCCTCAATCAATCCTATTGACCCTCCACCTACACTAAACTCTCATCCTATGATTACCAGATCCAAACATGAAATTTACAAGCCAAAGTGATGTAGGACACAATTTACTATTTAATTATTGTAATTTATTACTTTTGGTATTTTTATGTAAAAAAACGTTATTTTAGGTTTAGGTGATTTATTTTCTCGTTTTTTAGGTGCATTTAATGCTTTTTAGGTCAAATTTGATTCCTGTTATAGTTAGGTATCAATTAGGAGTTATTTTAGATTATATTTTCTTGTCTGTCAAGTTTTAATGAGCCCTTAAATAGGCGCCTAAGCCTGTAAACGTTTTTCATAGACTATTATCAATAAACACAAACGTTTTGTCAAATTTTCTTCTGGTGGATTCCAGTTTTATCTCCTCGTGGATTCAAGGAAACCCCTCGTGGATTCGAGGTTTACTACCAAAAACTAACAATTTAGTTTCTATTCCATCAAGAGAGCATTATGTGTGCTTTTCTTCAGGCTTCCGCGACATCAGTTGGTACCAAAGCCTTGACTTACCCTAGTCTGATGGCTAACTAACGAGATGGTGACCACCACAACAATGATGGCAGTGACGACGTCAACAAACCAGACCTCACTAGGGCTGAGTTCCTTAATTTTCATGATGAGAATCACCAATTTGGTGAAAAGAGTTAGCAAATTATAGGTGAAATCAAGTAAAAGATTGCTACTCTTCTTGCTAGGAATTCATCTCACAATGACAATGACCAATATATTCAAAGACGCACTCCCAACTACAAGAAAATTCCATTATTTGATGGAGATATGTGTAAGATGGATTTTATTGACTGGCTTCTTGATTTGGAAGGGTATTTTAATTTTTAGAAGATTTGTGATGAAGAAAAAGTGCGGCTTGCATCTAATAAATTGGACAATGAAGCAGAGGAATGATGGGAAGACATTCAAATCGATAGAAAGCAACGAGGTAAGCATCCAATATGCTCTTGGCAAAGAATGAAGAAGGTATTAATTGATTTATGGTTTCCTAATGACTATTATGATATACTAGATTATACAAGTGTTGATTATAAATCTGTATATTCATATGAAAAGCAATATGTTCAAAACATGAAAGGTCAACCACAAAACCAAAATTATCACAGTCAAGCCCATGTGTCAAGTAAAGAAAAGAGTTTGAGGGTTGAGAAGAAGCAACCTATTTCCAAAGAAAAATTTGAAGGGGTTAAAAAAAGATCAAGACTTGCAACAAGTTATTGAATTGAAGATTGAAGATAACACTTGTCAAAGATTTGATGAAGAGGTCAAAAAAACGAAGGTTGAGTTGGTTGTGGATGATGACAAGAATGAAGATATGGCCATTATTGAGAACATTGTGGAAGATTCAATTGAGGTCAAATATGAGGATGAGTCCATAACTCACAATCCTCAGGTCTCAGTTGATTTGTTGAAGATGACTACACAATAAGTTGATTTTCTTGGAGCAGAAAATTTTAATTTTACTATCAACCCTTTGTTAATTGATGTTGCAAATAAATTGAAAGTAGATGAGAAGAAATTTTGTGCTACATTTTATGAAGGATTCAAGTTTCAAAGCCTAATCAAGTTATTAAAGCATTCGAAGTATTTGTTTATTTGGAGCGGAAGATTTCAGATTTCAAAGATGAACTCGAGGATGAGTTTGTTTCAAGTGGAGGGGTCTGATGTAGGACATTTACTATTTAATTATTGTAATTTATTATTTTTGGTATTTTTATGTAAAAAAACATTAGTTTAGGTTTAGGTGATTTATTTCCTTGTTTTTAGGTGCATTTAATGCTTTTTAGGTCAAATTTGATTCCTATTATGGTTAGGTATCAATTAGGAGTTATTTTAGATTATATTTTATTGTCTGTCAAGTTTTAAGGAGCCCTTAAATAGACCCCTAAGTCTATAAACGTTTTTCATAGACTATTATCAATAAACACAAACGTTTTGTCAAATTTTCTTCTGGTGGATTCCAGTTTTATCTCCTTGTGGATTCAGAGAAACCTCTTGTGGATTTGAGGTTTACTATCAGAAACTAATAGTTTAGTTTCTATTCCATCAAGAGAGCATCGTGTGTGCTTTTCTTCAGGCTTCTGCAACATCACTAAGGCCTTTGTCACTAAAACTGCTCCCCTTGACCATACTCTGACTAAGCCTCCCACTTATAGAGCGGTTGCTCAATACCCACAATGGTGTTCTGCAAAGGATGAAGAGTTTAATGCTTTACAAAGGCAAGGAACTTGGATTCTAGTTCCTCCTTCCCCATCTCAGAATATAGTTGGCTGCAAGTGGGTCTTTAAGTTGAAACATAACAGTGATGGGTATATTAGTAGATACATGGCTAGGTTGGTGGCTAAAGGGTTTCACCAGCAGTATGGGGTGGACTTTAATGAGACTTTTAGCCTTGTGATCAAACCACCTACAGTGAAAATCATTCTTTCTCTAGCTATTCAATTCAATTAGCCTCTCAAATAACTGGATGTTCAAAACTCCTTTCTTCATGGTGTACATAAGAATGAGGTATACATGGTACAGCCCCCTGGGTATGTTGATACACATCATCCTCAATATGTTTGCAAACTCTAGGAATCCCTCTATGGACTCAAACAAGCCCCAAGGGCCTAGTTTGAGAGGTTTTCTACTATTGCTGCACTTGGGTTTTCATGCCTCCTTGGCAGATTCTTCATTATTCATCTACAGACATGGCAAGATTCTAGCATATTTACTAGTCTATGTAAATGACATAGTCTTCACTGGCAACAATACTATCTTCCTTATATTCTAATCAACCAGCTTAGTCAAGCTTTGAACTCAAAGAAGTAGGCAATTTGCACTACTTCCTTGGTCTCCAAATTACCAAAACTTCCAAGGGCCTATTTCTCAATCAAACTAAGTATGCCCATGATTTACTTGCCAAACACAACATGCTTACCTCTAAGCCAGCTAAGACTTCCTGTGCTCCCCATTTAAGACTTGTTCCTAATAGCGACACTCCACTCTCTGATCCTCATCCTTATCAGGGCTTGGTAGGTTCTTTGCACTATCTTACATTTACACGCCTGACGTCAGCTTTGATGTTCATCAGGTGCGTCAATTTATGTCTTGCCCCACTGATGTGCATCTTGTTGCTACTAAGAGGATTCTGAGATACTCAATGGGACTTTAGATTTTGGGGTTTTTCTTCAGCCTGTTCCATTCCATCTCTCTACCTTTTCTAATTCTAATTGGACTAGAGATCCATATGATCGTCATTCCACAACTAGTTTTGTGATCTACTAGGGTTACAACCCAATTACCTAGAGTGCAAAGAAACAACTGACAGGCTCTCATTCCTCCACTCAATCGGAATATCAAGCTCTGGCTTCCACCGCTGTTGAATTATGTTGGCTTCGCCAACTTCTAAAAGATTTGGGCATCTTTCTAACCCACCACCTAAGCTTTCTTGTGACAACGTCTCGGCCTTGGCTATATTCTCTAATCTAGTCTTCCATGCCAGAACGAAACATATCAAGGTAGATTACCATTTTGTTCGTGAGCGTGTGCTTCGCTATGATCTCCAGCTTAAATACATTATCACTAATGATTAGCATATTTTTTTTCAAAATAAGCAAATCCATCAAACAATTTCATTAGTTAGCAAGGTTTTGAAACTATTTAGCAATCTAATAAATTGAGTCTAACAGACTCAATTTTGCTCTTTGAAATGCTGGAGTCTATTTCAATTGGAAATCAAGTGTATCACACTCGAGTTTCATACTCGAGAGTGAAACACTCGAGTTCCAGCCATTCCCACTCTTCCTAGCACTGAAACTCGACTCCTCTTAACTCGATTTCAAAGAGCAAAACCGAGTCCAAGGGACTCAATTTGTTAGATTGCTAAATAGTTTCAAAACCTTGCTAACTAATGAAATTGTTTGAAGGATTTGCTTATTTTGAAAAAAAAAATCCATGATCATCTTGCTGATGTGTTTACCAGGCAAAATTTGGTAAATAGTACATTTTTAGGAAAAAAATTCGGTGACTAGCACGCGTTTGAACTTATTTAGTTAGTTGGATTGTTTTTGAAACTCGAGTTTGCCAAACTCGAGTTCCACCTCAAAATCGACTTTCCTACACTCGAGGTCTGACCAATATAAGTCTAACATGGGATTAAATTTATTAAAAAAAATAAAAATAAATAAAAAAACCACTTGGAACTCGAGTTCCATGCAGTTAAAAAAAATAATCCAGATGGAACTCGAGTGTAGTAAACACGAGTTCCGTTATTTTTTTAAAATGGAACTTGAGTTCCATGTGTTTTTTTTTTTATTTTTAAAATCCACATTAGATGAACTATCCAAGAGTAAATCGAGTTTGGGAAACTCGATTTTGGGTTGAAACTCGAGTTCCAAAAATAGTCCAACTTACTAAATACTTTCAACTACATGCTATTTATCTAATATTTTTCTAAAAATATGCTGTTTAGAAATTTTGCCTGTTTACCAAGATTCTTCCTATAGCTCGTTTTCAGTATCTCCGTTCCAAAATCGTGTATAAAGAACAATGAACTAAAAGACTTAAAAGAATCAAATGGAAATCAAGAGAAAAAGAGAAGAAATTTCCTATTATTGCAGTCAAAACAGACCCAAGTTTCAAATCACAAAACTACAAAACAAATATCACCAGCTTTTAGAGAGGCTCACATGTTACTCAAATCTCAAATGTGAATCCACAATATATAGCCAAAATTTCTTACTAACAAAGATTTGGTTGAACATTGATAGAGTCTTTCCGCTCACTTTCTATGACTTAGGCAAAAATCACAATGGACACCAAAGTTAGTAATTTATGCCCCTTTTTGGAAACAAAAACCTAACAAAACCAATTGCATGCGCAAAGTATTAGGGAAAAAAAAAATTAAAACAAGCCAAAAATTTAATTACTCTTACGATTTGCAAGAGAGATCAATGAAAATTGAAGAAAAAGAGAACACATCACCAAATCACTAACGCAGCTAAGCTAGGAAAAAAAATTTCATCCCTGTAGACATATCACGATTGAATTAAGTATTGCAGGAGTCGCAAAACAAGAAATAGAAGATCTACAATGTGTCAAACGAATCCAACGATCCAACAAATATAAGGTACAAAATAAGATCAAAAGCCACCTTTTGATCTTATTTTTAAAAATTTTGTTATGTTTTTTTTTATGTTTGCTACGGAGAAAGTCATAGGTGGGTAACAGAGCCTTAACAGAGTAGACATCAAGTGGATAAAGTGTCAAATTTTAAATCACAGGTAAGCAACTTAAATTTTGACCAAACCACAGGTGGGTAAATTGTAATTTGCCCTTTTTGTAGACAAAAATTAGAAGGGGTAATTATATAATTTATAAGTTAATAAATAATCTAAAAAATATTAAAATAATAACTAAGCAACTATTAATGAATTTTTTGGGAAAATTTAATACATAATTTCATTCCAAATTTCAAATTACATGGAATGTTTAAAGGATTAGCACAAAAACTAACTCCAAATTGATAAATTTCAAATTACAATTTATACTACAAAATGCAAATGTATGACCATCTGAAAAATATGATGCTTGAAAACAAATCATTAGGAAATATGAACCTTGGAAATTTTGAAAAAGGTTAAAGACGTTTAGATGGGGAAATCAGTGGTGGCTTTATAAATTTTTTCTAAAATGACCATTAAAAGCATTAACATCAGCCTCTTTATACGCTCGCCCATATTAAATTTTTAATCTTACTGAGCACCTCCATACTTCATATATTTTTCCAGAAAGTCTGCTTCAAGTTTGATTTTCTTTGGGTTATAGACCTATAGTCCTCTTCTTTGTTTATTACCAATTATTCCATATTCTTAATGCTTCTCTAAATTTCCTTCCTTATTGAGACTTTTTCTTTGTACGTTGAAATTTAAATTTCTTGGCCCACAATTAAGCAAATTGGGTTGCTTATTATAATTTGGACGTGCCTATAAGTATCTCTGAGATAGTTTAGGCCCTTCCCCTCTGTCTTTTAAATATAACTAAAAAAGACACTCAGAAGTGAAGCTCTAATTGGGGGGCCACGATTTGCTTAAATGATTTTTCTTTTGGGAACTACCAAGAAAAAACACACAAAATTACAATCAGCCATTTTGTCAACTTAAGATTTCCCAACCTAAATATGTTTTTTAAATGGTGCGTCCAACTTACATATAGAATTGTTAAAACAATTCCAACTTTTTTAATCTCCGCTCTTTGACGACAACAGATTTTACCCATTGAGTTAATTGAAATCTAGATAAAATAATTCCAACCTATTATTCTCTTCTCAACCAAAAAAAAAAAAAAAAACTAAAAAATAGAATTTAATAATAAAAAAATAAAATATTTAAAAAATTAAAAATCCAACCTACTCTTAACTTAATCATTACCATAAGAAGAGAGCAGCACTAGAGAATAGAGTAAAAACAGTACAGTAAGGATAAATTGGAGGAGCCTTGATTGGGGTGGCTCAACATTTCTTGATTAATCAATTCAAATCCATCCCTTTTCATTAATAAATTGTTTACCAACCAAAACATTAATGGAGAATATGCTTAAAGATTTATCGCACATGTGAGAGATTATAAATTAGATCAAACAAAGAAGAAAATTGGGCCACTCCACTCCCACTCGCATTGATTACTAAAGCATATAATACAAGGTAAAGACATTATTGTAGAACTCTCATTAATGATCTCTAACAACTTCATAGGTGCTCAACGTGTTTAGAGATTCTTAAAATAATCAGAAATTAATGTTTCACACTCTCAAAAAAAAAAAAATTAATGTTTCAAGTTTTATAATACTCTATTATAAAACTCAACTCACCATGTTTAATTTTTAAAGATCAGAAATTAATGTTTCAAGTTTTAGCTCGACTGTAAATAGTGGAATAAAATATTTAGGGTTCGATCGCCACCTACACTCAAAAATAATTAGTGTCTTGATCTAATAATAAAAAGCACTCATAAGCACTCATCAAGAACGGATGTCATAAGTAAAATCTATTTCTAATAAAAAATAAAGCAATACTACAATTATAAACTTTTTTACAACTTTTTACAAACTGTTGAGATGACAAATTCTTACTGGTTCACAAATGAGCCCACCATTGACATTAATTTTTTTTACTTACTAATAATTTCTCATCACATCAGTAATTTGTAAAAACTTTGTAACTCTTGACATTTTTCCAAACTAATATTCTTATAAAAAAAAAGTTTTTTAATAATACATTATTGAATTTGTTAAAAACTTGCTAGTTTGACTTTTTTTTTCTTTTTCTTTTTTTTGAGAAGAACAAACTAACTTTTATTTTGGCTGAATAACAAACTAACTTATTTGGATCCACACGACATATCCATGTTAATATTTGCTCAATAATAATAATAAATTTCTAAGTGATAGTAGTTATCCTATTCTTATTAATTATGCCAACTGCCAACCTTATTATGTCACGATAATTCAGACATAGCAAAACATGTTAGAATTTTCTAACCCGACCCGACCAGAAAAATACCTAACCCGAACCCGATTTTTTTTATCCGAAACAAAAACGGGTTGACCCGTGATCCGACCTGTGTTTTTTGCGAGTCAACCCGACCCGACCAGAGACTCAACCCAAACCCGAACCATTTTTTAAAAACTTTTTTTTTTTGGTAAAAAAAAATAGTCAAATTAAGACAGTATTGGTTTAATTGTTTATTGTGAGCTTTAAGGAAACAATTGATACATTTACATAACCGCATGCAAATTAATTGAAAGATAAATTGTTGAGCATTCTGTAATGAGTAAAGATTTTTAGATATCAAATAATAAAGTACATGCCAAAATAATCTGGTTACAGTAGAGTTAAAAACATAGATTTAAAATTGTAGACATATGTAAGAAACATTCACAAGTGTGAAAATAGTGAAGCCAAAGTATCAAATTAGTATAAATTATGAATGCTTATACCTATTTTTTTAACAATTTATGTCCAAAATAAATGGCTTTTCAAAATAAATTATTATATTTCCTAGAGTGTGTGTTGCTTAACAATGATATGATATTCACAAAAGAGACCATATATAAATAAGTAAGCAATCAAAATTTAATGTATATCTCAATTGAAATAGAGTGCTAACCACAATTGATAATAGATTATAAAATTAACTTTCAAGATTGTAAATTTCTTATATGTTTTTATTCTTTATCAAATGAGTTATCCAATAAGTTATTTGTAATTTTGTTTTATATTTTGGAATGTTGATATTGTGTAGAAATAAAAATTGTGTATTTGTTTTACTTATCTTTGTGTTATTTTGTTTTAGATAGCAATGTTAGGATTTGAATAATTTTAAAATTATTGAATAAGTATTAATAAGTTTAACTGAGTTCATTTTTGATATAAGTGGTAAATTCAAAAATATGCATTTTATATCAAGTAATTTGTTGTATAACTTTCCAAATGGCAAATACATGTTGTTTTCTTAATTAAAAAATAAATAAAAATTCATGTGAAAAATACGAGTCAACCCAACCCGACCCGCAACCCAACTGACCTGAACCCTTTTTAACCCACCTAAAATGACCCGTTTTTGACCCGTGACCCGTTTGACCCGCAACCCGATTGACCCGACCCGACCCTCCCATTTTGCCATGTCGTCGATATGGAGGAATGGTAAATGCAACAAAAACTTACCCATGTAGGCATGTACCATTATGATCATGCTGTGCTTGTATAAAGAAAAAAAAAAGTTGGAAAATTCTATTTTCTAAATCAAGAGTATTTTTTATTTTTTATTTTTGGATAGAAGTGTAATGTCTTTTAATTATTTTCTAACACAACTTTACTTTTAGTTTTTTTTTGGGTCAAAGAGTGACAGGTTCCCAGGGATAAGAGATATATGGATTATTTTAGATTTATTATTGGAGATATACTACCTTAAGTCTTAAACAGAAGGCAGTGGCACATGGCCTAAATCTCACTTTGTCAGCCTAAGATCACCTTTCAACTTTCAACTTTCAATGCTTGCATAATTTTTTAAGGAGTCACATGAAAAACCCAAATAAAAAAAATAAAAAATAAATAAAAAAAAGACAAGATTAACCTATTTAATTAATAAAATATTTTATTCATTATTATTAAAATTTTAAATAAACAAAAAAAAGAAAAAAAAAAAGAAACCATATAGGTGCATATATCATCTACATACCCCATATTTGGGTCTCATACTAATCTTAACTTCTTGTTTTGGTATTGAATCATCTACCCCAACCTATCATTCCTTTCAGCCATGAATACTACTGGCAGTTAACTTTTTCTATTTTACATATGTTGGTTTTAGTTATTAACTATTTCCTCAATGCAGTGAACATTGTAGCCTTGGCATCGGCAAACCCGATTGGTGTACTTTTCGTCATTGGTCATAATGTGAGTTTTTTTATTTGTGTATAACTTTTTTGTCAAAACATCCATTTCAAGTCTCACAATTCATCAATTCATACAAGGTCCTTTCATTTTTGTCCCCAGAAACTTCTCCTTCAACTTGATCAATAAACAAGACAATTTCAGTAATGCCTCTGACGATACATTCAGATATTCTCCAAATCTTGACATAAATTGTCTATATGGTTTAGGGCTTTGATTCTTAGGCACTCCTTATTGTACATCATACATACACATCATTCATTTCACGTTTTAAATATAAACATCAATAATAATAAAAAATATGGACATCATGTGTGAAATTGTGGATATTGTATATACGGAATGTACATTAACAAGTGTAAAATAACAATTACTATGTTTTTTTAACTAAGTTATACAATTAAAAAATCCTTAATTAGATTTTTTGTAAATATTGTATAAAACTTGTTTAAAAACTATACTTATAGAAACAAGTTTCATACCACTTAACTAAGTTATACTTCAAATTCCTTAATTAGATTTTTTGAAGTATGTTAAGTGGTATGAAACTTGTTTCTATAAGTATAGTTTTTAACCCTATTGATCTTGAACTAAAATTATAAAATTACAGCTTAAGGAATTGAGGAAGGATGAATCTAAAGTGACCTTGAAATCGAATGGAACAGAAGAACAAGTGGATCGATACCAAGAAGTGTTAGGGCAGAAAAGCAATTTCACTGTGCATGCCTCAGTTGCCATATTATCATTCCTTGTTTTTGGCTTAGTGCCTCCTGTGGTCTATGGCTTCTCATTTTATGAGAGTGACAATAGGGAACTTAAGCTCGCAGCAGTTGCAGCAGCTTCTCTTTTATGCACCACCCTGCTTGTGTCACGCCTCGAACCCAAAAGGGTCCAAAGCATGAGAAAAACATCTCAAAGGTACTTGTAGATTTTGTTCCTTTTGGTAATTCAATCCAAATAAAATCATATCAAGTACTAACATCAAGAATTATCATAATAATTTCATTAAATATACTCCTAAAGTAAGTCAGAGCTCTATACAATAAATACAATGACCATTGGTCACAAAAGAATGGAGGTCTAAATAAATAATTACATATCATCAACTTGTCCCATTAGTGGAAATAAAGGCATAACCACTATTAAATACAAAAGAATTGGGTCAAGCCTACTCTAAGTTATACATCATCAATTATCTCCATCACAAAAGTCAGCCTCCATCAGCAGTTAGTCTGACTACTGCTAGCCACCAAAAAGCTATCTCAAAACGATAGTTGCCTACTCTGAAAAAATTTGTAAAATAATGGAATAAGACAAAGCCCAGTAAGTAGCATAATTAATAGGGGTGGGGAAAATGCAAGTTTCATGATAATGAACATTTTACAAACATGCTAAAATTTGGGAATTTCCATTTGAATTCTGCAAAATAAATTTCCTTAACATCATGACAAGAATGATATACATATTGTAACACCAAGCTTCCCAAAGTAACTATGAAACTACATATTATTCATTGTGAGCCACAAAATATCCAATACCATTTCAAATTCAGAAACCTCACCCAAGGCCACATGACAAGGTCGTCACACAAACGGGGTCATCACACAGACGAGATAATCACCAATATCATGGCACAATGACAAAACCACATCAAAAGCTCACAAGTTAAAGTATTTGAAATACACAGTTCACTTCCAAGTAGTTTCATAAAATATTTCAATAACCAAATAGCCACAATATTCTCAAAGTCCTCTAAACTATTTCTTGTCATAAATATTTTGCGAGAATTTTCCAAATAATACAAGCTAAGATAAAGCATCTTTAGAATTTGCAAATAATGCAATAAATTCATAAAATCCATTCCTAAGAATTTTATAAAAGATGCTTATCTTTTCTATGCTAACAAATCATATTTCCCCATTTGCAGTACCAAATATGATGCCCCTTTTCACAAATAATCACATACATTAAAGTTACAACACAAAGCTTTCTAGGTAAAAATAGTTTCCATGACAATTTCCCAAAATGTGTTTAACCCAAAAACAATGCTTTATGCAACATGGTTATTTCCAAAAAATCTCATTAAAAAGCTACTTACTTTGTAACCCGCAAAAAGCTTAGTTCCAAAACTCCAAATGAGATTAGTTAGAATCTAAACAATACCAAACAAACCTATCACGATACGCTTAAGGCTTGACATTTTATCTTGCTAAGAATTATAAATCGCTAGATAAGAAAGGTTAAGCCATGATTGCCTTGTTAGTCGCCTCTCTTAGCAATTCAAGGTTCACTAGTGTTCCTCATGAGATTAGGAAGTTATGGCTCACTGCGGTTCCCTTGCACCCCAACAGGACCTCGAAGCCAATAAGTAGGGAGCTACTATGATCACGTCCAAGTAGCTAGGATTGTCACGTTGGTCGCCCCCTATCCTTTTTTTTTTCCATAAAAAAAAAGAAAAGAAAAGTTAAGCCATGATTTGTTTTTTAAGACAACACGTGTGACAACTAGCTTTAATAGAAAGGGTGTAAGCTTGATTTGTATTGTATTGCTTGATATCATTCACGTGTAAATGTAACGACAGACAGCTTGTAAAAATGGTTATACTTGAACCCGGGCCCAGAGATAAAGGACCTGGGCCTGGGTTCGGCTTGAGAGTTGAGAGCCTTTCTGGGTTCTGTATTGTAGTCCTTGTTTATTGTGGTGCTTTGTTTTCAAAACCCAAATCCCACGCTGTGTTTGGCTAGTGCAAGCTATCCAAACCTGACTTCTTAGGGAGTGTTTGGTACACCTACTCAAATACATATTTTCAATTTTTAAATAATATTATACATATTTTTATATACTTTCTTCTTTTTGGTAATATTTTATATACTTTTTTCACTCACACATATTTATACACACATATTTCTAACAACTACATGTGATAGGAGGGTCCATTGATGGGCTTGAAATTAATTATCTCAATTCTCCAGCTCATTTTTTCAGTTTCAACGTCGACCATTACATTTTATGCATGAATGGCCTGTTTGTGATGGTACAAAATGTGTAGTAAGATCAATTTAATTGGCTCTGCTAGCCCGGAGATGCAGTGCGTTTACCATGGAAGAAAGAAAGGGCCACTGCATTTCAATTTGACTGAATTGTACAATGTCATATATACATCAGTGTATTCATTATTGTACCACAAATGTACAGGTTCTTTACTCAGTTATCAGAACTTGGGCAGCCATACATATCGACCAAGTGCACAGATATATTCATTCATTTAATATTTAAAATTTATCCACAATAAATTCATGTGAATTGGCTGTTTTCACTAAGATCATCCACAACAGTAGAACTATTTTTTTAGCTATTTGGCACTATAAAAATTTACTTTATCTATTTTACTTATTTATTTTACAAAACATATAACAACAATGGATTTATTTTAGCTTTCAACAAAATAAAATAATATAAACATCACAATAAAATAATACATTCCACTACCAAAAAAAAAACACCACAAACCGATCAATGGCGCAATCCACAACCAGGGTCGGAGTTATAGCAATGCTTGCCCTCCCAAAATTTAAAAAAAATACTTTTATATTATGTGTATGTACTAAAAACTTTAAATATTTAGCTACAAGTATAGAATTTGGCCCCCACCAAATATTTGAGTTAGTCAAATGATGCTCATAAAAACCAATAGAATTTGTCAATCAATCTAGTAATTATAGAAACAAGGTAGTTTTCGTTTTCACAAATTTTTTTTTTTTGCTTTTTTGTTTTTTGTTTTAATATCAAACTAGACAGCTTTTATATTCTCATTGGAACTTAAAAAATGATAAGTTCCCTTAAAAATTATCTTGTGAAGATACATATGCGAAAGTTGTTAATTTTATATACACTATATTTTATAAACTATGACCAACTATAGTATCAAAATATAATTGTTTATTATGTGTATGTGCGCAGGTATGTAATAATTTATCTTGACTCGTGACTTCTATATTAGTACCAAAATTTGGCCTCCTCAGACAAAAAATCCTAGCTCCGCCCTGATTGACCATTACATGCTAAGTTCGTTCCCTTCCAATCTTTAACTATATATATGTGTGCTTTTCCTTGAGCGCTAAGCAGCGAAATCAAACCCTTTGTTTTGTTTACACAAACTAATAGCCTAATACCCACCCAATCGTACCAAGCTTGACCTTGCATGGGGCTTTCTCAGTTGAGTTCAGCTCCACCATCCTTTTGTATGCGTGCCTTTATTTTTTTCTAGGGGTGTGGCTTTTTAGTCACCTATGTAGTTGGCGGGAATAATAATGAGAAAGACCGGTTGGTGTTGCTTGAGTTCAAAGCCAAGATCATTAATGACCCTCTCCAGGTTATGAGCTCTTGGAATGACAGCTTCCACTTTTGTCGATAGCGAGGTGTCACCTGTGGTCGGCGACATCAGAGGGTCACCGTGTTGGACCTACAATCTTCGAAACTGGTAGGCTCTGTATCACCACATGTTGGAAATTTAAGTTTTTTGAGAATTCTTACCCTCCAAACAACAGTTTTCATGATGAAAACCCTCTAGAAATTGGTCGTTTACGTAGATTGCAGTTCTTACTATTGTCCAATAACACTTTTGGTGGCAAAATTCCAAGCAATATATCCAATTGCACTCGCCTTGAATACCTTCGTGTCGGTGGCAACCTTTTGACGGGAGAAATCCCTGCAATGCTTGGCACCATGTCAAAGCTTCGAGTTTTTTATCTGAGCACCAATAATCTGATAGGAAGAATCCCACCTTCTTTTGGAAACTTATCATTTCTAGAACGGTTTTTTTCAACATATAATAACTTGCATGGGATTATCCCAGATTCTTTGGGACAGTTGACCAAGATTGAACTACTTGGTTTGGGTGCAAATAAGTTGTCTGGAAAAATTCCACGCTCAATCTTCAATATTTCTTCAATAAACATCTTCTATATAGCAAAAAACCAAATCCAGGGGCATCTTCAGTGGCGGCACCAGGGTTTTTTTCTAGGGAGGTCAGTATTAGCGAAGCTAAGAATTTATCGTGGGTGAGGAAGTAAAAAATAAAATAACTAATTTTTTTTTTCCTTACATACCACTTCCGTACAGTTTAGCATACAATATAACTATATTTTACAATAGCCTAAAAAATTATTCATAATTTAAAGTTTAGTAAGACAACAACTATTAAATACATAAACAAATAGAATTAAATAACTAATCATACATTCTTTTAAAACAACTAATCATACATTTAATAAAATACAAATGTAGAAGAAAAGTGTAGGAAAATTAATTTCATTCTGTTGTAAATGCCAAAGTAAGCCAAAGTCTGAGAGGCAGAGTTTTTTTTTTTTTTTTTTTTTTTGGTTTTTTTTAATGAATAAGTTAAATTTTGAATTTTCTTTTATTTCTTATAAAATTAAATATTTTAAGAGTGTTGCTATTGATACAACACTTTCACAAAAATTTTACAACAAAATCTAAATGGTAGGTAAAAAAAGTTATGTTAGTTGCAGGTCTAAATAAAAGCCAATTACAACTTACTACTTAATTTTCATTGTGAAATTATTATGAAAATAGTACTAAGATGATCATATTTAAGTTAATTTCAGTTGGATTTTAAGGGAAAAAAAAAATAGGGTCAAGGTGTTTAAAATTTTATTTTAGAAGGGTCAAAACCAAAAAAAATTAAAATTTTTTTAATATAAAATTGCTTTTGTTGGGGGCAGGTCAGGGGGTTCATTTGAACCCCCTGGGCTGTGTTTAACGCCGCCCCTTCTTCCATTAGACATAGGTATCACTCTTCCAAATATCAAACTATTATACATTGGCTTCAACCAATTTACTGGATCTATCCCAGTTTCAATTTCTAATGCTTCAAATCTATATACACTTGAATTGAATGATAATAAACTAAGGGGAGAAGTTCCTTCTTTGGAGAAGCTAAATAGATTTTCAAGATTTACCATTACCAGTAACAATCTTGGAAATGGAGGGGCAAATGACTTGAATTTTCTCTGTTCATTGACAAATACCACCTATTTGACCGTATTGTCTTTAAGTATCAATAAATTTGGGGGAGAGTTGCCCAAATGCATTGGCAATTTGTCAACTAGCCTCGCTTGGTTGCTTCTAGATTCTAATAAAATATACAGAAAGATTCCTACCGAAATAGGAAATTTGATCAACATAGAGAGACTTGATATGTGGCAGAACAAATTATTGAGTAATATTCCCTCTGAAATTGGAAAGTTTCAGACGCTACAATTTTTGGCACTAAATGAAAACAATTTATCTGGGAACATTCCATTTTCTTTTGAAAATTTAACCATCTTGACAAACTTGTTTTTATACGAGAATAATCTTCAAGGCAAAATCCCTCTTAGCATAGGCAAGTGCCAAAATTTGATCAATTTGTTTCTTTCTAATAACAATCTCAGTGGTTTGATATCCCCACAGGTCATTGGTCTTTCATTCTCACCAATTAGGCTACTTTTGTTTGCCAACCAATTTACTGGTGTCCTTCCCATGGAATTAGGGAATTTCAAAAATTTAGAATATTTGGATATTTCAGAAAACATGTTGTTTGGTAAAATTCCAGAAAATCTGGGTAGTTGCGTAAAGTTGGAACTGTAGCTATGAGAAGAAACCACTTTGAAGGGATTATTCCACCATCTTTGGCATCATTAAGAGGCCTTAGATCTCTAGATCATTCTAACAATAATTTGTCTGGAGAGATTTCAAAAATTCTGGAGAACTTTGTCCTTTTGCAATTTTTGAATCTATCTTACAACCATTTTGAAGGTGAGGTACCAATAGACACAGTTTTCAAGAACATCAGTGCAACTTTAATTAGAGGAAATGATAAGCTTTGTGGGGGCATACCTAAGTCTCAACTTCCTAAATGCAAATATGAAAAATCCAAAAAGAGAAAGTTGACCCTTACCTTGAAATTAATGATCTCTATATTTTCTGGGCTTATTGGAGTGTCTTTGGTTTTGTCACTTCTACTTCTTTTTTGTTTAAGAAAGAAAAGAAAAGAAAATACCTCAAGTGACTTAGGAAATTTTCTTTTGAATCTCTCTTACCAAAGTCTCCTAAAGGCGACCAATGGGTTCTCTCTTCTACCAATTTAATTGGTGTGGGTAGTTTTGGATCCGTGTATAAAGGAATTCTTGATGAAGGTAGACATACAGTTGCTATTAAGGTTTTTAACTTTTTGCATCGTGGAGCTTCCAAAAGTTTCGAAATAGAATGTGAGGCTTTACGAAATTTTAGACATCGAAATCTTGTAAAGGGCCTCACATCATGTTCTAGTATTGACTATCAAGGCCATGATTTTAAGGCTTTGGTAATGGAGTTCATGGGAAATGGAAACCTAGATGAATGGTTGCATCCAACTCCAAGAACAGATGAGACTCTTCAGGAACCAAGAATTTGAGTCTTCTTCAAAGGTTGAAATTGCCATTGTTGTTGCTAATGCATTGGATTATCTTCATCATTATTGCGAAACACCAATCGTTCATTGTGATCTCAAGCCCAGCAATGTCCTTATTGATGATGAAATGATTGGACAGGTAGGTGACTTTGGCTTGGCAAGATTCCTTTTTAATGCTATCCAAGATTCTTCTATTAACCAATCAAGCTCTATTGGAATAAGAGGAATAGTTGGTTATACTCCTCCAGGTAAATATCATTATCCTTTTTTAAATTTAATTTTTTCCTCTTTTTTTTAGTTTTTTACTATATTTTAAAGCTTGAAAAAACAATTTCAAAAAGGATGCGTTGTATCTAGAAGATAGAATCTTATATAACAAAAATTTGAATCTTATATAACGAAAATTTTCACTTACTTATTTTAATTCTTATTACATACCATTGTAAAAGCTCCTTTAATACCACTAGGTTATATATCTTTCCCATTTTTCATTTGATACAAAACTATGTACATATTGATACAAAACTATGTACATATTAAATGTGTATTTCAAAGTATGGAATGGGAAACGAGGTGTCAATATATGGTTATGTATATAGTTTTGACATATTATTGTTAGAGATGTTCATGGGAAAAAAGCCAACTGATAACATTTTTCAAAATAGCTTAAACCTTCATGATTTTGTTAAAGCAACCCTGCCGGAATGAGTAATTGACATTATAGATCCTATCCTTCTTTGGGAAAGAGAAGGAGAGAATATATTGAATGACATTACTTCCAAAGAGAGTTAAAATGGAAGTCCGAAGAGACTAGAATGCTTGATTTTTATACTTGAAATTGGAGTTGCTTGTTCTGTTGAATTTCCAAAAGAAAGGATGAACATGGGCGCTGTGATAATTGAGCTCCACTCATTCGGAAAAAATTTCTTGGAACTAATATACACAGACAAAGGTTTCAAGCTACAGGTAAATTTTGTTTGTCTTGGTAAATGTTATAATTTGGTAGCATATCCTCTAATCACTGCATGATCTAATTTGCACTCCAAATGTTTTAAGGGAAGAAAGGGACATTCATATAGCGATTAGTAGTCAAATGCCTTTATGTTAGTATTTTTTTATTCTAGCAAAGCTGAACAGATTGATGCCACTTGAAATTTTATAAACTCTTTGTGCTACACTTAGTATGAGAATAAGCCCAATTACCTTTCTATGATACCTTTTTTTTAGAAGAACCTTTCTATGATACCTAAACACATAATATGCCATTGAAATCGATTTTCTATTTGGTGAATTTTGTCGTTGAAGACAAGAAATTGGCTTTACATCTTATTACTCCAGATGTAGAGGTCTCTATCGAGGACATAAGATTTAATGACTTTCAATTGTACTAAATTATACATAGACATTTGAAGCATAGTCGGATCTATATAGAGGCCCCCAAAATGTTTTAAGGTTTTTATTATACATGGTAGAAAAAAATACTTCTATTTTTTTTCCCAATATTCTTGTTTGCATAAGTATATATATATATATATATCAACAATACTAAAAAAAAAAAATGGTAAACTACATATTTAGTCTCTATCCTTTAAAATAATCCCAAGCCACAAAAGGGGTAAGCTACATATTTAGTCTCTATCCTTTAAAATAATCCCAAGCCACATGGTTTTGATGCTATATAAACACCACATTCAGATTAAAATAATATGGAGTGTAATTAAAAAATAGTCCAAGTTGGAGGGATATAAGTGCATTTTACTTATTTATCATAACCACTTAAATATCATACCAAAAAATAATTTTGTTAGAATAACAAAATACATTGTAAAATTTTTTGTAAAGTAATTAATCATAGTTCAATAAGTTTATATAAAATAAACTTTATTTTGACAATAAATATCATATGGTTTTGTGATATTTACTCTTTTATTCCAGACTCCAGAGTAATAGAATTCAATTCATAATTAATATATAAGATTAAAGTTAACCATGACCCCTCAAAGTAAAATTTCTGACTTCACAACTGATTTGAGGAAGTCTAAATAAATCTAAGTAAATTGATATCAATTCAACAAATATTAAGCTAGTTGAGATTTTTCATTCCACAAATGGACATTCTTGCATCATGAATTTTCTTACTAGTAAAAACAAAATTGAACGTTTAACTTACAAGTTAAGTTATTGATAATGAATATTTGAATTATTTTTTACTTTAGGGAAAACTTCATCTGGCATACTGTAATTTTTTAAAATCCTAAACTTGTTAATTATAATATGTTGATATTCTCTTCCCCCATTATAGGTGAACAAGGATGATGACTTCTTATCAAGGTTGTCCACAAGGTTTTCCAGTTTATGATATACAGCATTGCAGCAACTTATCTATCCTGTATCGATCCCATAGCAGTCATGTTGTTTTTGTTTTTTTTCCCTTCGATATCAAGCTTGTAAAATTTTCTTCATTAATTAACTTTGAGTAATATGTATCAAGCTTGTTTATGATATACTGCTTTAATGTACTATTGAATAATATTTATTGCAAAAGCTATTCACAATAAGGATTCTATATAATTTACATGCTCAATAAATTTTAGAGATTGTTAGGTTGACATATATATATATATATATATATATATATATATAATTGGCATGTTTTATGACAAAATGCACTTTACTTGTTTATTATCTGTCATTGTCTTTTACATTGTGTGCATAACACGTTTATTAAGTGCTTTTAGGAAAAACAGGTATGGAGCCAATCAAAACAATCAATCCTAGTTCGTGTTATGATTTTTCAGGACTGGTAGTTTTTAGATAGGCTAGTTTATTTGAATAAGGGTTCATTCATTGTATTCGGGTTATTAATGTATGGGACTTACTTTTGTACTTGAGGTTTTGTCATAGATTGACAAAGGGGAGATTGTTAGGGTCATGTGTTTTGATATTGTTAAACCATGTTAAATTATGTGTCTTTTATTGAGGTTTGATGTGTCTTAAAGTTGTGATTGAAGACCAAGTTGAAGACACAAAATTTGCTCAAGAAAAACACATTTTCAGCATGTACCTCGATAGCAGCTCAATACTTCCTCGATAGAAGCTAGAAACTTATTGCCTCCTCGACACAAGCTCGATAGATTGAGCATCGCGGATCAACAAAAATCAACACACAAAAAAGTCCATAACTTATTCGTTTGAAACTCAAATTGAGATCCATTTGAACTAGTATTATAAGGACATTATAAGCCATCTATTAGAAGGCTTTTTAGAGAGAGAAACACTCTGATTATGCGGCTAGGATTTTGTATTGATAGGTATTGGTTAGTGAGGTATGTCAGTTAGTTAGTTACCGATTGGAGCCGGAGGGAATAAGGGTTAGTTGCTAAATTGGAAGGAAAAGCACTTAGATAAGCTGTTAGGAAGTTAGTGTAGGTATTGATTGTATCATATTGTAATGCATGTATTGGGGAGCTATAAAGATTGTAACATCATCCAGAAAGTAACAAGACAATTCCATTCTTGATCTCTCTTTTTTTTAGTTGTTGTTGTTGTTGTTGTTGATAGAACCTGTAGGTATCCTACATTAATATGGGAAGAGTGAAAGGGTTTATAGTTGAATTTGAGGGACGAGGCAACAGATTTAGGTGTGGCAAAATAGATGGATTTTATTTGGTATTGTGGGAGCTATTCTTTGATTCATATTTTTTCCAAACATAGTGTCCATATGACAAAGATTATTTTTGCCAATTTATTTTATTATTCAGCTTATTTTTGCTATTATTTATAGGTCCTACTGCACTTTTTGATACTATTTATGAGTCCCATTGAATTATATTAATAACTTTTACCTTTATTTACAGTATTTTCAATAAAAAAAATTTAGTTTTAGCAAAATAAAAAAATCTCAAACAAACTCATCTAATCTAATCTAATCTAATACTATATATAATAGCAGAAGCTTTTAAAGCGGGTTGTTAAAATGCAGACATATGTAAGTTAAAAAATGATAAATTACAATGTTTCACTGTGTTAGAAGATTGTTTGGAGCCTCTCGTATAAAATGGAACTAATTGCTTAAAAAAAAGAAAAAAGAAAAAAGAAAGATTGGTACACGGAGAAAGGAGAGAGAGATGAGGCGCGCCGAAGACCCTAACACACAGAGAGACCGAGAGCGAGAGATCCCAACAATGGTGACACTCAAACGCACGCCTACAGAAAGCCATCAACAACGTTACCATTAGATTGAGAGATACGGATATAAAGAGAGACAGTCCACAAGGTGCGCAGGAGTAGAGATTGAGGAAGAGAAAACTAAGTGCCATTAACACGTTACCATCAGATCGTCGGAACTACCATCGGTAAAGGTTTTCTTTTCTTTCTTTCTTAGATCTGGGTATGAGATTGGTTGGATTGAATTTATTTAGGTATTTGGATTACAGTAGGTTTTGATTTTTTTTTTTTTTTTTTTTTGGGTTTTCACTGTAAAGAAATTGGATTTTTTTTTTTTATAGATTACAGAACGTAGAGAGAGAGATTCGGTCTGTCATAGAGGGTGGAGAGAGACAAATCTGAGAAGACAAAACCGGTAGTTCCCCTTGCATAATTTTCTAGGGTTTTTCTTTTACCCCTTTTAAAAAAATAGATGGGTTGATCCTCTTTCTTTGGATGCTTTGGTTTCAAATTATCCCTCTGTCTTCTTTTATTTTTGGTAACATTAGGGATTTTGTCCTTATCTATTGTGGTTAAAAGTCAAAATTTACCTTGGATTATTTAAAATCTGAAATTATTAGACGAAAACGAAGTTTCCAGAAAAAGTTTATGCAAAAAGTGTTTACTGTTATGCGAAAATTAACTGTTTTGTTCGAAGTGTGGTATCGCGATTAAATTTGGGCATATTGTTTTATTGTTGTTGATCTTGCTTTATGGATGTATTTGGGATATCCTTGGTCTACGAAAGCCAAATCCTTTGCCAACATCTTTTACTGTTATCCTTGATGATACTATATCTTTCATTGCTAACATCTTTTTTCTAATCCTGCTAATAGAACAACTTAATTTTTTATACACAATTTGTTTGATAAAATGACTGATTTTTTGTTTTATTCAAGAATTCTTAATACATGGAGGTGGAAGGAAAATAAGGAGCATGGTCTTGCAGGTTATATAATGATATACTGTTTTATGGTAGACACTGTATATGTTTGTATTTTAACAGAGAGTTTATTACATTGTATTGTATTATGTTAGACACTGTTTAACTAAACAAAAAAGGATTCATTGAGAAAAACAGAGATCAATAGAGAGAGAGAGAGAGAGAGCAATTTGCGAGCAAGCACTACCGTTGCTCTCCGTACACCAAAAAAATGGCCTCCCTCCACTATTTAACTGCTACAGGTAAAGGTTTTTTTTTATTCGTTTTTATATTGCACCATAACTTGATTTTTATGTTTAGTCGTTTGGTTGGATAGGTTTGGATTTATGTATTTGAGTTAGATTTGGATTTGGCTACGGTATTTGGGTTAGAATATTGTTTTCTACTTAACATAATTTTTTTTTTTTTATTGATTTTGGTAATTTTTCGCAGGGAGTATTTTTGAATTCTTGCCTTTTGGAAATATGAATTCTAATATTTGATTTCTTTTATTGATTTTTTTTTTCTATAATGAGCATTTTTAAATTTGTGTCTTTGGTTTTTTGTTATATTCTGATTCGAGATCTTGGTTTCTCTATTTGTGTTTGCCTTTTGTTGGAGCCTTCGGACTTTGTGAAATTATAAGGGTGTGGACATAAAAACTATTAATGTTCCTTAAGTTTTTTTTTTTTTTTTTTCTTTTTTGATACCTCATTAGTTCTTTCTTTGTTTTAGAGTTATGATTGAATTTCAACCTATGATATCTACTATTTATGTGTTATTAGGCGACAAACTTTCTGTTTGTGTTATTAATATTTCATTCTACGCAGAGAGCAAAGAGTAGGGAGGTGATGAGACATGAGAAAATCAGAAGCGTTATCAACAAAGGATGCAATTTCAACATGATTGGTAGACCTGATGCTGTTGGATAACATTCTTTGTGGGATAACGTTTACTGTCTTCAACAGTCTGTCACTAACACAAGTTTTAAACTTTTAATTTTTCTTCGCCTTTCTTATATGACACACTTTGTACTTCTTTCTATTTGTTTATAGGACTTCTATTATTTCTTTTAATTGTTTCTTCAAACTTATCTAAACATATGGACATCCTCATAAATTCCTTAATGTATGCCTGTACCACTTTGCTGAGGTTTAAAATTCACAAAAATATAGAGGACAAGACAGGGGTATATTAATGCTTACATTATTTTTGTGAGACAGTTGAATTACCTTTGAATCTTTGATATGGGAACAATCTTTCACATTTTTACAATTCAAACCATATTATAATGTTCGCTTTAACTTCTTTGGAAGTCTCTCTTTCATCTTTTTCTTCTGTAATTTAAAAAACTTTCTTACCCTATCATTTTATTGAAATATAGATTTACTAAATTCTATGTCAAGTATGACACTTGGGAATTTTTGCAATAAAATTTGCTGGATCAAACTGACAGTTTAGGATGGCCGGATTTTCATTCTGTTTATCTCCTACTTTATATTAAATTTTGTCCATTGATGTATTTGGGTTTGAATTGGCCATATTTTGAATATTTTAGTCAACTTTTTCTTCAATTTTTTTTTTTTTAATAAAATTTTCCCCGGCATAGAATTTTTTTTAAAGTTTTTTGTCTGTAATATTCCACAATTGCTTTTCCTTAGCATCTGAATTTTTCAATATCTATATTTTGTAATTTTGTAAACAGAAGCTTTTCCTATTCGAATTAGCATTTGCCTTTTCCCTACTTAATAGGCTAGGGTTCTTCTTTGATTGTTTTGTAAATTGATGACTTTATTCTATTTCTTTGGATTCTTTTGTTTCAATTTATCATTTATGGCTTTTGTTTTGGTATCATTAGTGGATTTATCCCTGGAAATTTTGTGTTTAAAAGTCAATTTCTCTATTTGAATTGTAGTGTGTTATGATTTTATCTAAGTCATGGTTTTTAAAAATAAATTAAAATGTTTGGTTTTGATTTATGATTATTAAAAAAAAAAAAAAAAAAAGGTAGCCCACTGAATGTTAAAATTGTGTTATCTTTGTTTACTAAACATGGTTGTATTGTTTACACATTAATTTTTAGATTATTATGTGGAACTTGAAAATTATCTTTATTTAAAAAAAAATTGTAATATGGGAAAAATCTTCCACTTTTTTGCAAGATTACTACGTTTGCTTCAGCTTCTTCTGTAGTCTCTCTTTCATCCTTTTCCCTGTAAATTAAAAATCTCTATTACTCCATTTTGTTGAACCATAGATTTACAGCGTTTTTTGTCAAATACGACACTTGGGTATTTTGCAAGAAGTGTTGATTGGTTGAATTGACTGGTTAGGATGCCCTGATTTCTCCTATGTTTATTTCATATTTTGGATTAGATTTTGTACATTAATATATTTGGGTTTGACTTGGTTTTGCTTTGCAAATTTTAATCAGCTATTTTGTTTTAAGTTGATTCAATAATTTTTAGTTATAGCTTTACAGTGTTCTTTGCCATATAAGTAACTTGGGTGTTATGTAAGAAGAGTTGCTAGTTCAAACTGACAGGTTAGAGTGGCTTGACTTTCCCTGTATTTATCTCATATTTTAGATTAAATTTTGTTGATTGCTGTGTTTGGATTTGTATTGGTTTTGTTCTGCATATTTTTGTCATCTTTTTAAAAGTATTTGGATTCAATTAGTTTTTGTTTTGGACTGAACTAAACTAACTGTAAAACTGTTATGATTCCATTAGGTTTTTCCCATCATTTTCCAGTAGCAAAACATGATGTTATGAGAGACTTATAGATATATTAAAGCATTTGAAGGTCTGGATACCCTATGAAAAGTTGGAGGTTACTTTTAACTTTGTGCCTAGATATAATAAACCACTCAAATTTCTTATATAGGTGTACTCTTTTAAGAGATTTGAGCTTTTATAGGGCTTTGAACGTATGTTAATATTCATGTATTACTTAAGGGTTTTTTTTTTTTGGGGGTATGGAAACTTCCATCTGGATCTATCATTTCTTTATTGTTATATTTTTTTTAATTATGTTTTAATTACTTGAATTTTTTCCTTGAATTAGAAGCATATAAGTTTGTGAATGTATAAGAAAACTTACCTTGTTCTGTATAACCAAATTTGTAGTCCAACTTGCAATAGATTTTGATTGCAAGGAGAAATGGGTACACTTTTTGCAATTTCATATTCTGCCCTGCTGTTACACTTCCCCCATAAACTTTCAATAACGCAATGAATCTATGTAAAAAAAAAAAAAAAAAAAAAAACAATTGGTGTACTATTTACTATATATTATGATCAAACTTTGTGATTTATATGCATTTATGATTTTTTTTTTTTTTTTTTTTTTTAATTGTATAGCTTCTTATCAAGCTTCTAAGATACATTTACTTTGTGCAGTATATAAATGTTGGGTTGAACGGAATCTATAAAAGTCTATATTTATTTTTCACAAAAGGGACATGATAGGTGGAAAATAAGAAGGGAAACGATATTTGGAGAATAAAAAGAACAACTGAAATATGAAATGAGCATTGAGCATGTAACCACACAAAAAGCAATGTAGTGGCACATTGGAATTCAAAAGAAAAAAATGTTAGCTGATGCTGAATCAACATCTTCAAATGCACTTGGTTGGATTGTTTTAGATTTAGATATTTGAGTTAGATTTGATTTTAATTATGGTATTGGGTTTAAAATAAATTTTGTTTTGAGTACTTTGTATTGGGATTTGGGTTAAATTAGTTTTTGGTATCTACCTATGCTGTTTGTAATTAGATTTGTAAATGGAGATATTTGTTGGGTGTTTAGCATGTTGGAAAAGTGTATTTAAATATTATTAAAAAAATATTCTTTCTAATAAATATAAATAAAAAGGTTCCCACACTCTGTGCGGGTTAAAAAGCTTGTAGAAATAAGTATAGCAACTGACAGGGACAGAGCTACAGCGGGACCATGGCCCCTTAACTTTACAAAAATCCCTTTTACTGTGTAGGCCTATTTTAGAATTTGGCCCAATAAAGTTGATGGCCTCCCCTGATATTATCCTTCGCCTCCTTAAAACCAAACCCAAAAAAAGGCCCAATAACAACAATCCATTAACAAAAATTAAACGAACAGTGTATGTAAGACCAAACATTTACCAAAACCCATCATATTCATTTAGTCAAAATATTTTTCCAAAAAAAAAAAAAAAAAAAAAAAAAACCTAAATTGGAACTGATCCGGTCACTTTATTTTTTTTTGAGGAGAATGAATAAAGTAACTAAAGTGTAGAATATAATATTTAAATAAAGTTTTGAGATCAATATTTAAATAAAGTTGGATAATTACTAATTGCTTATGGTTGGTTGAGCATTTTATTGATTGCCTTTATCAATGGTTGGTGACTTGCTGAATATTTAATAAAGTTAGTTGAGCATTTGTTTTTTTGGGTATCATCTTTATATTAAAAAGACAGAACATTACTAGACATAAATAATTAATTTAGTAATAATAATTAATCTTAATAATAATCTTAATCTTAAGTACAATTGACTTTGAATTTTTTATTTTTTTTGTATTATTTTTTACCTAGAAAAGTTATTAATCTGAGCAACAATAAATGCATTGTAATCTTTTAAGAAACAATTATTTTGTATTTTGTTTTTGTGTTTATAGTTTGTTAATACTAAATGAATGTTATTTATTACTCCCTCCGTCCCATATTTCTTGTCCTTTATTCCATTTTGGGATGTCCCAAAATATTGTCCTGTTTCTAAAAATAAAAGTCATTAATTTATTAATGTTCCTATTATACCCCTATTTTATTTTCAAAACTACTACAGAGTATTTGAAAAGAAAATTTTTTGGTAAATTTATTTAAGGGTAGTTTTGGAAACTTATATATTTTTAAAAGACAGACAAGATAATAAATGATGTTCCCTTAAAAAATTTGACTTTTTAAACAGGACAAGAAATATGGGACGGATGGAGTAAGAGTTTTATAATTCAACTGGTTAATATTCCTGGTGTGTCAAAATCTAATATTCAAATCCCCCCTATCTTATTGTAAGTACCAAATTACAAAAAAGAAAAAAGAAAAAAAAAGAAGAAGTTATTTTTGATTGGGTATATATGTTGAAATGTTTTGACTAGAGATGCGATGAACTTCGGATGTGCGTGGTCTTTAGGTTGGATATATATTGTTGAATGTTGATGTGGGTGTGGGTGTTAGTAGGAAATTGGAAACCATTAATAATCGTCTGTATTGAGGGAGGAACTCTCTCTTTTCTTTTCTTTTTTTCTCTAATGCATTTTTTGTAATTATTTTCTATCTTTTTATGTTTTATTTATTTATTTATGGATAAAAATAATGTTTTTTTTTTGTTTTTTTTGGTAGGTGGATTAAAAGTGAATTTGTGTCCAAGCATGATGGAAAGAGTATATTGACATCAATGTCCTACTTGAGAATGTAAATTGCAAATTTCTGTAGTTATGAGACCAATTTAAAAGTCATCCCCAACTTAGAAGTAGCGGTATGCATGAGTCAGGTTGGGTTGGGTTAAGGGAATTTTTTGACCCAACCTTCCATGATGAGTTAAAAAAAATTCAACCCAACCCAATTGAACCCATTACATAAGTCCAACCCAACCCAACGTACATGGGTTGGGTTGGATCGGGTTGAATCCATGTGTTGGACAATTTTTTATTAATATTATTATTAAATTGTGCAAAAAAAAATATAAATATAAATATATTTAAAAAAAACTGAAATATTAATATTAATGTAACTCCTTAAAGGCAAATAACACTAATGACTAAACAATAATAGTAATTTACTAGGGTTTGTGTGAATTAATTGGCTTTTATATAGGTTAGGAAGAGTTGATTATTTAAAAAAAATTATTAATTATATAATATATTTTAAATATATGGGTGGGTTGGGTTAGGTTTGACAGGTTTGGAATTTTATGACCCGAACCCAACCCGACCTGCCATAAAAAATTTTGTAACCCACCAAGCCTTAAAAACCGACCCAACTTGACAGGTTGGGTTGGGTTAGGTCAGTTAGCGAGTTGTCAGGTTGAATGCACACCCCTACTTAGAAGGTGTAGATGTATTTTATACTTTATAGCTTATTAGCGTGTAACTCGTGCAATTATGAAAGTTGTTAAATGTTATTAATTTTATTTTCCTAAAGAGAGAAAAAAAATATAAATAAAGTGCGTCGAATTAAAGTATCTTAGTTTGATTTTTTTTTTTTTTGTGGTAATGTTCATATTTGGATTTTCAGGGGCTTTCTTATTCTATTAGCAATAGTAATGTGTTATAATTTAAAATGGAGTAGAGATTTAGTGTTTTGCAATAGCAGTGGCGAAGCCAAGATTTTAGTTTTTTTTTGGGGGGGGGGGGGGGTGGGGGGAAGGTTATGATTGAAAAAGAAATTAATCTAAAAAAAAAAAATAGTTTGTATCAATAAAAATAAATAAATAAATAATAAATAAAGATAATCAATTCATATTAAATAAAAATTAATTGAAGAGATTAATCAATGTATTTATCTACAATTCAAAAAATTAATCAATGTACTCAAAATAAACTGTGAGATTAACCCAATATTATAAAAGTGTCAAAACTATAACAATATATTTAAAATGTTTGTATAATGACTCAGTGGGGCATCGGCTATAAACCTGCTGCTTGAAGTTGAAGTGGTGAGAAATTTTAAACTTGGTTTAGTAGAAGATTATTTTAATTAAAAAGGGACTTAATTAAGAAATGAAGTGATATGAGAAAAAAAAAAATGTTTTGACTGGCTTAAAAAACACTCTGTTTTTGGACCAAGAAACAGAGCATTGCTCCTAACATGAAAGGCAATTTACCCCTCCCTTTAAAACAGTAGGTAGATGATAAATATATTGACCTTTTTAACATGTAGGTCAATTTAAAAGCCAAGTTACTAAACGAAAAAGGTTGATTGACTATTTTGTGAGTTTACTTGATCAAGTCCAATGATCGAAATAAATAGTTAAAATGCTTAACAGTAATAAATGTCAGGTACAACAAAACACAAGTTCATCTACAAATATAACTGGAAAGTAATTAATATAACCAACAAATATTTGGAAAATAACAAAATAACTAAAGGTATTTTTTGGGCGGGCCAATGGGGGCGACTGCCCCCCCAACAACAACCCCCCCCCCCCCCCCCCCTCCCTCGGCTCTGTTGCTGTGCAATAGTAATGTGTTATAATTTAAAATGGAGTAGAGATATAGTGTTTTGGAGACCTTTGGCACTTGAAAGAGGTAAGAGATGGATAAATATTAGGTATTTGTATTTGATGGGAAGATGGACAACCTTTGTAGATAAGCATTAAACCATAAAATAAATAACATTACCCCTTGCTATTATATATTTAAAATAAAAGACATCTAATTAAAAAAGTATTGGAAGTAAGTCAAACCCAGCATGAAAAAGGTTAAAAAAGAAAAAAAAAAAAAATCCTTTTAGAGATCAATGGGCACAAGAGAGAGAATTTGGGCCTGTTTGGTACGTCTGTTTAAACAACAATTTTCAATTTTTTTGGAAGTACGTGTGAATGAAAAATGTGTAAAAATGCGTGTAATGTTGTTTAAAAACTTTAAAACATGTGTTTAAACAAGTCTACCAAACAGCCCCAAATGTTTCTAGGGAATGTGGATCAAAATTATGGATAATCTCTTTGGATTTTGAACCCAATAACTCACTTGATTAAAAAAAAATAAAAAATTAAATGGCCATATAGCGCAAAATTGAGAATCTTATTGAATTTTTTTAGCTTTGGCTTTATAAAGTTTATATGTAGATTTACAACCACATCATAAGTCTAGGCAATGTCCATAGACATAAATTATTATTATTATTATTATTATTATTATTATTTTTTACAATATTAATGTGACAAATTGATATTTATTCATTTGTAACATGAGATAGTTATTAATTTTTGAAAATCTCTGATATTTCGTAAGAATAAAGAATATAAAAGATATAATGTAATTACATAATCCACAGTTGGATATGGCATAAAATAAGAAAAAAGCATCCAACAAAACATTTTTTAAAATGTGTAAACATTAACAAATAGTGTGTAACATAATCCTTGCTTGCATTTTACTCATTGTTATTAACGGTGCTACATTTTCAATACCAAAATTCCACACTCGTGATTGACTAGTGCAAGGACTTCTTCTTAGTCTTCCAAAGATTGCTTCGAATCTTCAAGCTATTTCTAGTCTTTGTCGGCGTAACTTACGGTGGCAAAGCAAAGAGAAATGACAAGATCGCGAAGACCTGTCCATCTCAATGTTGCACCAAGTCTTTGCCCACAGAACACTTCAACTGTTTCTGATTCAACAGAATTGCAATAGCTTCCAACAATAAGTAGGTCCAAGTGCAGTTGAAATTGGTGGATTCATCAGTGGATATGATAGGAAAACAAATAGCTCACGTATATAGGTCTACTTTTTTGTTTTTTTGATTTCTTGCCAAGTTAGAATTTATTATATGAATGTGTAATAATGCAGGACATCATGCATATACACTCATCACATTATCAACAATACCTTTATCAGAAAGAACAGCCTGTTAACTAAATTCATCTCCATCTTTCTACTCATTTTGTTCATCTTGTTCATTATCAAACTTATCAAGATTTTTATCAATTTTTAACAATAACAATGTTTAAGATTATTGTTATCACTTTTAATGCTTTTAAATTCATGTTTTAATTCACTTATCTCTTGTTTAGCAACATTAATTTCATGTTGAAGATCATTAATAGTTAAATCTTTGTATTTCTTTTTATTAAATCTTTCCAAAGTTTCTTCAAAACTTATCGTTGATTTTAGTTTTTTACTAATTTAATCTTTTATTAAGTTTTTCTTGAGCTTATCCAAATATTCTTTTTGTAATTCATGGTTTTCAATTTGACTTATCAATTTAATCAATAAACTTTCATTTTCTTCATTTTTGGTGAGAACATTAATAGATTAATAACATTACAACATGAATCTCTACAACCAATTTTAACATTGGGTGAATTAGAAGAATCATCAGCAGATTGGTAATAGGAATCAAACGAGGAAGAAAAATCATCTTTCAATGAATTAGACGAATTGTTTGATTCAAGGATTTTGAATAATTCTTCTTGATCTTTATCATCAATATTTAACATGTTAAACTTATTCTTTAACTTACCGGGTTTTTGTTTGCAATCTTTATTGTAGTGTCAAGGTTTACCACAATTAAAACATTTTCCTTTTCCTGATCTTTGTTTATCATATTTTTTAGAAACATTTTTCTTTTTAGCATAAAAATCATTTGGTTTAACAAAATTAGTTCTGTATTTTTTATATTTTTTATGGCTATAATTCTTGTGAACTTTATCATGTTTTTTTCATTTTTGTCTGGAAGGAGCAATAGGGGGCAAACCATATTGTTCACAAAAATTACCCATTTCATATTTAGCTTTTCTATTATTTTTTAATTGGTATTTTAACAGCTTTTCATCATTACACATATTAATACCAAGTTTTTTAATAGTGCTTAAAATATCACCATAAGTGAAGTTATCATAATCAATAGAATTATTTTTACTAATTAACTCTTGTTTTACCTTATGAGCAAAGATAGGAGGCAGACCATCAATAAACTTTTCTTTCCAATAAGACTTGTAACAATCTTTCTGAAGCATTACTTTGGAAATGAAAACATCTTGATACCATCTGTAATCAGACATAACAGGACATTCAAATTATTCAGATAATCAGAAATTCGAGATGAAACATTAGACGGAGTACCAACAAAATGTTTGAGAATAGTATAGACCAAGGTATTAACACCATCAGGGATACCTTGACCAATACTTTCATAAAAAATAGGGATACCTTCATCATTCTTTTTAACAGCATGTTTAATAAAGTCTTTGGAATCTTCTGTGAGATATGAATCCCACCATCCACGAAGAGTGCCAGAAAAACTAGTAGTAAGAAGGTCAACAATTTCAGGGTGGTCAAGATTATGGTTATTAATATAAGCAATTCCAACCATAGACATATGGCGCATTTTATTAATTATCTTTTGTTCAGACAAACCATCAATATTCCATTCATAAATTTTATCAGCAGAAACATAAAATTGGGTTTGAAAAGATCTTTCTTCAAATTGCATATCAGGAGAAGTAGGTTTGGAATACCAATTTTTTTGTAAAAGACACAAGTTTGGAATTTCCAACAAATCTTTTAATTTCTGGTAAATCATCGTCATAAACCTTTTTTTACAGAAACAGAAGATACTGTATCAGAATCTGTATTTTCTTCAGAAGCAATTTCTTTTTCATTTCTTGAAATAATCTGAGTAGCACTTGTAAAAGTACCCTCAGTTTTAACCTTTAAATCAGAAAGTATTTTCTCAACAATGTCAAGAGTTTTAGCTTAGGAGGTTTTAAATTTTAATTTGCCATCTTGACTAGGTAAATTAATCAAAGGTTTCTCAGTTTTTGAAACATGAGTTTTTTCAACAATTTTTTCTTCAATATAGTCAAGCTGTTGACAAATAATATGCAAAGATTCATTAGTAAATTTTTTTTGTTTAATAATACTAATAATAGGGGTTTGATAATCAGCAATTTTGAAAAAGGAGGCCTTAACATTAGTCTTTTGACAGGTTATCAAAACTATCTCAAGAGGTGGATGCCTAGACCTAACAATGGTTTTATCTTCTTTAGCAAAATTTGATTTCTTTATTACATTCAAATGATTTTTTGAAACTTCATCCTTTGGAACATAATAGTTTTCAAGGAAATCAAAAAACAAAATATGTTTTTTTAATTGATTCATTTTTTCTTTCCATTTCCTTTTAACACGATCTTTTTTAGACTGAGGAAAAGTACTTTGGTAATGTTTTCTTTTATCTCTGTTTTTTGTAGAAATAAATTCATTATACAGGGAAACCATATCCATTTCAAAGCTTTCATTCAAAATATTCAAAACTCTTAATAGACTTTGGAAAACAAGGTTTTCAATAGGAGGAAAATCATAATCAGATGGACAAACAAATCTAGTGTCCTCTTCTTCTTCATTAGCAGTTTTGCCATATGGAGAAGAAGTTTCAGGCTTAGTAGAATACAAAAAAAGTGCTAACTTGGGAGTTGCCACTTGAAACTCCTTTTAGCCTTAAATCATGGTTTTTCAAAATTCTTTTGCAAAAATTCATTGAGATCTTGATCTCTTTTTGAAATAATTTTAGATTCAGCAAAGGAATGTCTTCCTTTGTTGATCCTCAAGGGTTGATTGTTTTGAAAACTTATTTTAATAGTATCATCAAGATATTGTTGAATATTTGTGAGATCTAGCTCATCAAACACAGGTTTAGCAAGAGGGGATTCTTGTTCCAACAACCATTCAGTGGGGAGTTCAACATCTTGCCATTGAATCATACTTGGAACTCGGATTTTAGCATCAGAAGTTGAACATTTAATTAACATGGTTTTACTAGAAGGTTCTCTATTAATCTTAGCACCAAGGTTCAGTTTAGTACCCAAAAGTCTATAATAAATACAATAAATCAAAGCAAAAGGCTTACTGCCTTCTTCCATGTGATAACCAGATGAAGCAATATTCAAAGTTAAAGCTTTAACAATATTAGAATCATCCAAAGTAAGAGTAATGTTAGGATAACAGTTGAAATATACAGGACCATCATACAAAGAAACAATAATCATAACAATAATGCTATCTTTAAATTTCTTAAGTCTAGCATCTCTTAAACACATGAGAACAGAAGCATTTATACTAGTAAGTGGCTTAACAGAAACTTGAACCATACCAATATGCAAATTGTATGTTTTTAGACTCCTTAAAACACAACCAGATTAACCTAGTTAACAAGTCAAGTTATTACTTAGTCCAAATTCCAGATCTAGGTTATCACAATAAAAAAATCATATCATGTATAGCAGCGGAAAAAATAAATAACACAAAGATATGATGACTTAGGAAAACCAAACCGATAAAAAATCTGGGGAGGATTTAACCTAGATATCCTCAAGGTAAACTTGAATCCACTATAGAAAGAATCGAAGTTTTACAATAGAATTTAGACCACTAATATTCTATTGCTACCCACCAGTAGAAACTTACTGACACGACCACGTGCAAGCTCCGAGACCATGGACTTCTTCTTTCTTGGATTCTCTAGCAAGTACAAGCACACCTACTTGTGTATCTTTAAGTTCTCATGGCAGCAACTAAATGATCATCAAGTTCTTGAAGAAATCTTCTCTTGATAATCCTAAGCTTGTGTGAAGGAAAGCTCTTTACAGATCTCACAAGAAATTCATACAAACAGCAATATGAGCAACAAAGACCTTAGAGAGGTTTGGGTACAAAACCCTAGATACAAAAGAGGCACTCTCTTCTCTCTCTGAAAAGTCTCTTAAAAACATGCTTAAGGTTTCCTTTATATAATGGGAGAAGTAGATCTGAAACCCTAATCCTTAATAGGCTTGGGCTGAGTTGGAAATTTTGTAGAAAAAACATTTTGCTCAAGATTCGATTGATCGAGCCAAAGCTTTGATCGATTGAGCCAGCCGAAATGCACACTAACTTCTACATCAGCTCGATTCCAACTTTACATAAAAGAACCAACTTTGAGCAAGTCTAAATAATACTAAACAACTTGTTTTGATCATGGTTTGCTAACAATACACATTAGAGTTCTAAATACATGAAATCCTAAGTCTTTAGAACATAACACAAATAATTTAATTTTTTAACAATAAACTCTTTAATATTTCTTTTAGAAAACAAACAACATTTTTTATGAGTTTTAGAAATAGAAAATGTTTGTTTAATAGTTCTGGCTTTGTAAGTGGGATGAAAAGTAGTTTCAGCCCAACTAGTTTTGTAAATAGTTTTAGTATCAACTTTAGGAATGTTCCATTTCTGGAAATCAAGGAGCTCATGTTCTTCAACAGTGTGATCTTCTTCATTTACAATATTAGGAGGACAACTAGTCCTGGAGCTAACAGAGGAGTTGGATCTCCAAAACCTATCCATACTATCCTAGGTTTAACACTCAATTATCATGTTTTTCTTAACACCGTTGCATATTGTAACAGATACGCTAAGCAACCCTATACCTCTCATGCCTTACACGCCCTCTCTGGCTCAAACAAGCCTTATTGTTCTGTTCTGGGAATTCATTTTACGACTAGGGTGGCGCTAACAATGGTAAGAAGGGAACACAACAAATGAGTATCAAAGTTTTGGGTAGACACAGACAAAAAGATAGAGAACACAACAACACTATCACCAGCCAGAAAAAAGATGGCTCTGATGCCACAAAAGGGGAAGGAGACACAACACCTTCAAAGCCATCTCTTTTCTGGCTAGTGATAGTGTTGTTGTATTCTCTGTCTTTCTGTTTGTGTCTACTTGAAACTTTGATACTCCTTTGTTGTGTTCCCTTCTTATCATCGTTGGTGCCACCCTAGTCGTAAAGTGAATTCCCAAAACTAAACAGTAAGGCCCGTTTGAGTCAGGGAGGGTGTGTAGGGCATGAGAGGTATAGGGTTGCTAAACTATGTTGCTAATTTTTACAAGGATATGAGGAGACAATGTAAACCCCTTTTTGATCGGTTACAAAGTAATCCTCTTCCCTGGTCTGATGTTCGTACTTCCCTTGTTAAACAGATCAAGTCTCATGTTAAGACATTGCCTTGTCTTAGTATTCCTACTGTTGTTGCTTTCAAAATTGTTGAAACCAATGCCTCTGACATTGGTTATGGTGGTATTCTAAAACAAAGAGTTTCCCCAGAGTCATCTGAACAAATTGTCCGTTTCTATTTTGGAATCTAGAATAATGCACAGCTAAACTATAGTATTATTAAAAATGAAAATTTATTCATAGTACTGTGTATTCCAAAATTTCAAAGTGATTTATTAAACCAAAAGTTTTTGTTTTGAATTGATTGCAAAAGTGCTAAATATGTTATTGTGAAAGATGTTGAAAATATTGCTTCAAAACATATTTTTGCTAGATGGCAAGCTATTTTAAGCGTTTTTTTTTATTTTGATATTGAATATATTAAAGGAACTCAAAACGTTATCCTTGATTTCCTTACTCGTGAATTTCTGCAGTGTCACCATGGCAAGTAGGCGATCCAAAGACAAAAGCCTAGCCACTGATAAACCACTTGTTAAAAAAGAACTTGTTTCTTCCCTGGAAATTGTTAACCGATTCACCCCCTTAGGTACCATCCCTAAGCCCAAATATTCCTCCGTCTTAGCCTCTTCCTATGATCCTTATGCCTTAACAAGTGTTTCCCAACTTATTAAAACTGTTTATCCCAAATCTTCCAATGCTTCACAATATGTTAAAAAACAATATGTTCAAAACCTATTTTCTATTGAGTCTAATAGGGCTTCTATTACTGACCATTTTAGGCTTGCAACTAGCTATTTCCCCCCACAATTTCGTTGGATCCCTAAGCACTGTTAGAAGAATGTGCAATACTATTCTGACATCCTGCATCATGAGAACTCCATCACTATTAAAGCCATAAAAGACAAAGCTAACAATGATAAGATTATTTATCACAGTGTTTTCTTGAATCACATTATTTCTGAAGAAATGTGGGGTCCCAACCTTGCCTCCACAAGAATGATGCCAACTTCCCCTGTTCCATATTCATATCATGATTATCTCACTACCTGGTTCAGATTCATGCTTCACCAAAATTAAAATATGTCTCATTCATGGTTTGTTAATTTTCATAAGGATTTCAATTTTGATTTCCCCCTCTGGTTCATCCTGTGGTGGACCCAGTTTGGCTCAACTATTGAAATATTCCCAAAACCATTAATGAATTCTTTCACTTATTTCAAAAGTGTGTTCAAATTTGATTCCTATGTTGCTAATTTCCCACCTTTTCTCCATTTCATTAAAAAATACAAGGTTCCTTGGATCCTGAAATGACAATATGACAAGGAAGGCGATGTTCTCACTCGCTGCTGGTATGTTAAGTGGTGGGATAAGTTCCCTCACACACAATCAATTATTAACAATTTCACCAGAGAATTCTCATCCCCAAGTGCTTCTCCAGCGTTAAGAATCACTACCCCAGTGCAAAAAGTTGAACTGGCTGATGCACCTGCTTCCACATCTGCTAAAACTGTTAAACCTTTTGCTAAGCCTAGAAAGAAGGGTTCTCCTTTGGATGAAATTCGCAGGGACCCTGATGCTCTATATGCTCTCATCAAGATGATATCAAAAGAAAAAGAAGCTACTGACTCGAATGATGAATGATCCTCTGAAGCTTCTGTTACAAAAGACCCTTATTACCCCCACAATCAAGAGTGGTTTGGTCATGATGAAGAAGATGCTGATGATTTAGTGAAGGATTGATTGCTTAATTCACCATATTTGTCTGGCTTGTACAACGGCCAAAATGCTACAATGTTTACCCCTGGAGAAGTTCCACTATTGCATTACATTGCAAATGATGGTGTTTTGAAAAAGGGATTCCCCATGCTTTCAATCAATCCAACCCTACTTTCGGCAAAATTTGGACAAGGCTCTTGCTGCTGATAATTTGAGACAAAAAGTGAAAATTACTATTCACTTTTTACTATTCACAGTTATTATTCACTATTCACTTTTACTGTTCATGGTACTGTTCACTTTGAAATTTTTTTCCTATTTAAGGGGGGTTGTCCCTTAAGTTTGAGTCAGAAGTTGGAGTGGAGAAGTCTTAGTTAGAAGTTTTTCTAGAGCTAGCCTTCTCTCCTTTAGAATTTCCACTACTACACTACTTCCCATTTCCCTACAAAGCTTGTAACTAGGACAAGTTCAAGCCTTGTCACTATTAAATTGTTGAGATCTTATAACTACTGTAAGTACTGTGTTCTATTTTCAATGATAACTACTTTCAGTATTTTATTTCATATACTTGTTGCTACCGCCTTCTTGGATGGTTCTATACTTTAAACTGTTTTGATATATATTGCTTGGTTGGTTCTACCACCTTATTATTGTTCTAAATTACTTTGATTATATTTGCACTACCACCTTCTTGGCTGGTTTTACTTTGCTTACTCTTCTTTCAATATATTATTACAGTGCTTCCACCTTCAGTGCTATGTCCCTTCCCCCTTTGTGGTGTGTATATATATATATATATATATATATATATATATATATATTTATATATATACACAAGCCTAAAATATTAGCCCAACAACAAAAATTACCAATAGGTGATAGCAAAGCTAAAAAGAATTTGAGACTAATCAACCAATTTTACTAAAACCAAATAACTTAGCCATTCAAAAACCTTCAAACAAAATAATTTTATCCCTACCAACAAAAAACACGCTCTACACACATAAAAATAAAAATAAAAATAATAAAAGAAAACCTTTGTTGGCTAAGCAAAAAAGCCGAAAGCCAAAGCCACCGCATGTAGCTAACAATAAAATCGCCCCCCTTAACTTCAAGTCCTGGCTCCATTCTTGTCAACTTTGGCTTTATATTTAGATTTACAACCACATCATATGTCTAGGCAATGTCCATAGACATAAAGTTTTTTTTTTTTTTTACAATATTAATGTGACAAATTGATATTTAATCATTTGAAACATGAGATAGTTATTAATTTTGTTAGTATAAAGAATATACAAGATATAATGTAATGACATAATCCACATTTGGATATAGCATAAAATAAGAAAAAGCATCCAACAAAACATTTTTTTTTTTAGCAACAAATTATTTTTTTATTTTTTTTATTTTTTAAATTGTGTAACATTAACAAATTGTGCGGTTGTTAATCATTGCTTGCATTTTACTCCTTGACTTGTTATTAATGGTACTACATTTTTAATACCAAAATTCCACACTTGTTTCTCTCTCCCTTGTATATGTGTGCATTTGTTTCTCAAAAAAAGAATTTCACACCCATGATTGACCAGTGCAAGGACTTCTTCTTAGTCTTCCTAAGATGCGCGTAACTTACTATGGCAAAGCAAAGAGAAATGGCGAGATTGCGAAGACCTATCCATCTCGATGTTGCACCAAGTCTTTGCCCACTTAACACTTCAACTGTTTCTTTTTTTTTTTTTTTTTTCTCTGAGAAATATTTACAATATGCTGCTAATCTTGCAGCTCGAATCCTTTTCCCCCCCCAGACCCCCAAGCATTTTGTGCATGGGGAGGTGCCACTTTAGCTGCAAGGCCTTTGGCACTTCAACTGTTTCTGATTCAACAGAATTGTAATAGCTTCCAACAATAAGTAGGTCCAGGTGCAGTTGAAATTGGTGGATTCATCAATGGATATGATAGGAAAACAAATAGCTCACATATATAGGTCTACTTTTTTGTTTTTTTGTTTTTTTGTTTTTTTTTTGGTTTCTTGCCAAATTAGAATTTATTATATGAATGTGTAATAATGCAGGGACAAATTTCGTCCAGTCATGCATATACACTCATTATAGATTAAACATTTTTTTTTTTAGATTAATAATATAGTTAATTTATTAGTCTTTTCTGTGACATAGTAATTCTTATATAAAATTTTAGCAATTTTAATTTTAAAAAAAATCATTTTATATAGCATCTGCAATAGATACTATATAATCCTGCAGCTCGAATCCTTTCCCCTCCAGACCCCCAAGCATTTTGTGCATGGGAAGGTGCCACTTCAACTACAAGGCCTTTGGCACTTCAACTGTTTCTGATTCAACAGAATTGTAATAGCTTCCAACCATAAGTAGGTCCAGGTGTAGTTGAAATTGGTGGATTCATCAATGGATGTGATAGGAAAACAAATAGCTCACGTATATAGGTCTACTTTTTTGTTTTGTTTTTTTTTTTTTGGTTTCTTGCCAAGTTAGAATTTATTATATGAATGTGTAATAATGCAGGGACAAATTTCGTCCAGTCATGCATATACACTCATTATAGATTAAACATTTTTTTTTAGATTAATAATATAGTTAATTTATTAGTCTTTTCTGTGACATAGTAATTCTTATATAAAATTTTAGCAATTTTAATTTAAAAAAAAATTATTTTATATAGCATCTGTAATAGATACTATATATCAATGAAATTCTATAAGTAATATATACCTTTTGAAAAGAATTATTCTACTCTTTTTTCAATAGAGTGTTTTTCTCTATTTGTAAAAGTTCTTTGATAACTTGTAATTTTGACAAAAAGTCTAAACCATAAAAAATTTTCTTCAAATTTTTTTTTTGTTATATTTTGTTTATTCCTAGCATAGTTGTCAGTATCGATACATATTGTACGACTCATATCGTATCATACAAAAAGTTTCGTATCGTAAATACATATTATAGAATCGTACATATTGTACAATACACAGACAAATGTATTAAAATGATTTTTTTTAGGGTTACAATTTCTTCTTTTATTTGAGTCCAACATGTTGTTAACTTGTTTTTAATACAAAATTATTGGGCTACTTAATTGTACCCAATAAAATAACATGTCCATGATTTTTTTCTCACTCTTCTCTCTTTCTCCTCCAAAATTCTTATATAAGATTTTATCAATTTTAATTTTGAATTTTTTTTTTGGTATGTTAGAGTTGCTTAAATAGTACTATATTATCAATAAAATTCTATAAGCAATAAATATATTTGGAAAAGAATTAATCTACTCTTTTTTATTATTATTATAACTTCATCAATAAAATGTTTTCCTCTATTTGTAAAATCTCTTTTATAACTTGTAGTTTTGACGATAAATGAAAACCAAAAGAAATATAAATATATATATATATATATATTAATATAATATTTTTGCTATATTTTGTTTATTGTTAGTAATAAACGAGAAATAAAGAATTTGGGTTGGGTTGAGAGGGTTTGGGCTTTGGGGTCCAAAACGGTGTTGATTAGCAGTTTACATGATGGCTTTATTGTTTGTTAGAGATTTGAGTCTTCAGAGAATTATTTTTGGAAAGAAATTCTTGTTACCATGCAGGAATTACAAACACAGGGAGGAAGTTTATCATTTGTAGGTCATTTGCCTAAGGAACTGAAATTTCTAAATGTCTTGTCATTGAAAATTTACTTTCTGCTAAAAGTCTTGTAATCAATGCTGCTAATTTTAGCTGAGGATAGAGCTGTAAAGCAAGTCAAAGTCAGCCATGATGATGACTTGTTAGACAGGATCGCACAGGCAATTTCAGACACTGTAGTATTGTTCAGTTTGTAATGGTCCACCTCCAATTAATGCATCTGGTCAAGTTCGGGCCCAGAGATAAAGGACCTGGGCCTGGGTTCGGCTTGAGAGTTGAGAGCCTTTCTGGGCTCTGTACTGTAGTCCTTGTTTATTATGGTGCTTTGTTTTCGAAACCCAAATTCCACGCTGTGATTGGCTAGTGCAAGCTAACCAAACCTGACTTTTTAGGGGGTGTTTAGTAGCCTACTCAAACACACATTTTTAATTTTTAAACAATATTACACATATTTTTATATACTTTTTTACCTACATATATTTTCACACAAGTTTTCAAATAATAAAACACATGTTTTCAAATGCATGTACCAAACACCTTAGTCATCCTAACCTTGGTTCAAGCAATTTCTATTTTCTAGTTTTATTGGTTTTTGGTTTCTGCAAAGTTTGAATTGATTATGTGAACGTATGATGCGAGGATAAATTTTGCCCATTGCATACACACTTATTATAGATTCATTACCCCACACCTTTAGCATAACAATCATTCCATATGTATAAATTTTTGTGGGGTGGGAGAAGTAAGGGTTAAGGTTCAAGTCTTCACATGAGAGTTTCACATACATATACTTAAATTAGGTTAGAATAAGATTTGTATCTTAGATAATTAAAAAAAAAAAAAAACACTTGTTATAGATTAAATTGTTTTAAGTGTGATGCATAACTTCATCAATAGAGTGTTTCCCTACATTTGTAAAAGCTCTTTTATAACTCGTAGTTTTGACAATAAATGTAAACCATAAAAAATTTCCTCTAGTATTTTTGTTTCATTTTGTTTATTGCTAATTTGATAGTAACACCTCTGATAGATATTTTTTGAGATTTAGTGAGACGTTCCATAAATGAGCCTCTTAAAAAGGACTTACTGCTATTGATTTAATAATTATTTTTCTTCCTTTTTTTTTTTTTCTAAAATTTTCATATCCATATTCATATGTTTTGGTAGACTTTAACAAATAAAAAAAGAAAAGAAAAAGAAACACTATCTAAAATAAAAATTATAATATGACTATAATAAAATAAATTTTAAAGTGTGGAGTAACAAAACTTGATTTATTATATGCACTATTGCAAATTTACTTATTGATAAAATTACGCAATAATATCAACCCTCATGAGTATAGATAGATTCACTTAAAATCAAATTAATATTAGGTATGTTCACAAAAATTGTGTATGAAGTACAATTATATAAAAATAAATAAACTTATTTGCCTAGTTGAATGTGAATGTTGAGATTAAGATTACGGGTAAAATAGATAACGAGTGGATTTGAGAGAGAGAGAGAGAGAGACAGAGAGAGACAGAGAGAGAGACAGAGAGAGAGAGGAATGGCCAATGAGTTCCTTTTGTTTTTGGCTGGACATAGACCACTTCTTCCAATGATAAAACATTACTGGGTATGAGTTTCTATTTGGATTGCAAAAGTATGGTAAAACATTAGTAGGTGTTAGGTATATTTCAATTTGGATTGATATAAAAGTATGCTAGGAAATGAGTATACGAGGGAAAAATTATATTTTTCCCTCATTAACAATATCATTGATTCTTTTAAGAGTAATGCTACATTGACAAACTTTTTTACAATAGTTTTTACAAACTATTGAGTTAGTAAATTCTTACTGATTTGCATCTAGGCTTATCATTTACATCATTTTTTTTACTTATTAATAACCATTCACTACATCAATAATTTATAAAACAAACAGCCCAACAAAAATTACAAGTAGCAAATTTACTAGACATAAAGCCCAATTAACCAATTTTACATAAAACAAATAATCCGACCCTTTAAAAAATTTTAAACAACATAATTTTTTCCTTACTCTAAATATACTAAAGACATAAAAAATTATTATAAAAAAAAACAAAAAACAAAAACCAAAACGACCAAGCAATAACAGAGTTGAAGGCTGAAGCCGCCATGGTTAGAAGCAAAGCCACCCCTTAATCCTAAATCTTGGCTACTGTAATGTCATGTATTCTTTGCATTGTCTATACCATCCTTTGCTTGACAAGTGTCCAACAACTACATGTGATAGGAGGGTCCATTGATGGGCTTGAAATTAATTATCTCAATTCTCCAGCTCATTTTTTCAGTTTCAACATCGATCATTATTACATTTTATGCATGAATGGCCTGTTTGTGATGGTACAAAGTGTGTAGTAAGGTTAATTTAATTGGCTCTGCCAGCCCGGAGATGCAGTGCGTTTACCATGGAAGAAAGAAAGGGCCACTGCATTTCAAGTTGACTGATTGTACAATGTCATATATACATCAGTGTATTCATTATTGTACCACAAATGTACAGGTTCTTTACTCAGGCTGCGTTTGAATCGGGTGAAATGTATTTCCGGAAATGCTTTTCAGTATTTTCGGGTGTTTGGTTGCGCACGAAAATGCCATTTTCCGGAAATTAATTTCCGTTGACCACTGGTCAAGGCTGAAAATCATTTCAGCTTCCATTTTCACTTCAAATACAATTTTCCGGAAAAGAGAAACAGAGCACGAAGAGAGAGAGAGAGAGAGACCCAGACCCAGCTCGCCGGAGAGCCCAGCTTCACGATCGCCACGACCCAGACCCAGCTCGCCGGAGAGCCCAGATCGAAACGGAGAGCCCAGCTCGTCGGCGAACCCATCTTCACGATCGCCACGACCCACCGATGTTCGAACCGGAGCCGGCGACCCACGAACCCAAAGCCCAAACCGTTCGACCCAGACCTAGGCGTTCGATCCATCGCCGAGACCCAGAACCAGACCCATCTCAGTTTTGTTTTTTAAACTCGCCGGAATCAATTTGTTGCTGTTGTTGTTGTTGTTGTTGTGTTGCCGGAATCAAATTTTGTTGTTGTTGTTGTTGTTGCTGTGTTGTTGTTGTCGCTGTTGTTGTTGTGTTGCCGGAATCAATTTTTTTTGTTGTTGTTGTCGTTGCTGTGTTGTTGTTGTTGTTGCTGTTGTTGTTATTGTGTTGCCGGAATCAATTTTTTTTTTTTGGTTGTTGTTGTTGTTGTGTTGTTGTGGTGGCCGGAATCAATTTTTTGTTGTTGTTGTTGTTGTGGTGTTGTTATTGCGGAAAATAGCATTTTCCTAACGGAACCAAACACATGAAATTATTTTCCATAACAATTTTCATAATACAACCAAACACTTAAAAATATTTTCCTTTTCCGGAAAATAACATTTCCGGAAAATAGGTATTTTTCGAAAAATATTTTACGGGAACCAAACGGACCCTCAGTTATCAGAACTTGGACAACCATAAATATCGACCAAGTGCACAGATATATTCATTCATTTAATATTTAAAATTTATCCACAATAAATTCATGTGAATTGGCTGTTCTCACTGAGATCATCCACAACAGTAGAGCCATTTTTTAGTTATTTGGCACTACAAAAAGTTATTTTGTCTATTTTATCTACTTATTTTACAAAACATCTAGTAACAATAGATTTATTTTAGCTTTCAACATAATAAAATAATATAAACATCACGATAAAATAATACATTTCACTACAAAAAAAAAAGCCACAAACCAATCGATGGCACAATCCACAACTAGGGTCGGAGCTATAGCAATGCTTGGGGGGCCATGGCCCTCCCAAAATTTTAAAAAATAGTTTTATATTATGTGTATATACTAAAAACTTTAAATATTTAGCTACAAGAATAGAATTTGGCCCTTCCAGATGTTTGAGTTAGTCAAATGATGCTCATAAAAACCAATAGAATTTGTCAATTAATCTAGTAATTATAGAAACAAGGTAGTTTTTGTTTTCAAAATTTTTTTTTTTTTTTTAATTTTTTTTTTTACATTTTTAATATCAAACTAAACAGCTTTTGTATTCTCATTGGAGCTTAAAAGATGATAAATTCCCTTAAAACTTATCTTGTGAAGATAGATATGCAAATGTTGTTAATTTTATATACACTATATTTTATAAACTATGACCAACTCTAGTATCAAAATCTAATTGTTTATATGTGTATGTGTGCAGGTATGTGATGATTTATCTTGACTCATGACTTCTATATTATTACCAAAATTTGGCCTCTCCAAACAAAAAATCCTAGCTTCGCTCCTGATTGACCTTACATGCTAAGTTTGTTCCCTTCCCATCTTCAACTATACATGTGTGCTTTTCCTTGAGCGCTAAGCAGCGAAATCAAACCCTTTGTTTTGTTTCCACAAACTAGAAGTCTAATACCCACCCAATCGCACCAAGCTTGACCTTGCATGGGGCTTTCTCAATTGAGTTCAGCTCCACCATCCTTTTGTATGCGTGCCTTTATTTTTTTCTGGGGGTGTGGCTTTTTAGTCACCTCTGTAGTTGGCGGGAATAATGAGACAGACCGGTTGGCGTTGCTTGAGTTCAAAGCCAAGATCATTAATGACCCTCTCCAGGTTATGAGCTCTTGGAATGACAGCTTCCACTTTTGTCGATGGCGAGGTGTCACCTGTGGTCGACGACATCAGAGGGTCACCATGTTGGACCTACGATCTTCGAAACTGGTAGGCTCTGTATCACCACATGTTGGAAATTTAAGTTTTTTGAGAAATCTTACCCTCCAAAACAACAGTTTTCATGATGAAATCCCTATAGAAATTGGTCGTTTACGCAGATTGCAGTTCTTACTATTGTCCAATAACACTTTTAGTGGCAAAATTCCAAGCAGTATATCCAATTGCTCTAGCCTTGAAGAACTTCGAGTCGGTGGCAACCTTTTGACGAGAGAAATCCCTGCAATGCTTGGCACCATGTCAAAGCTTCGAGTTTTTTTTATGAGCACCAATAATCTGATAGGAAGAATCCCACCTTCTTTTGGAAACTTATCGTTTCTAGAACTGTTTGTTTCAACATATAATAACTTACATGGGATTATCCCAGATTCTTTGGGCCAGTTGACCAAGCTTGAACGACTTGGTCTGGGTGCAAATAAGTTGTCTGGAAAAATTCCTCGCTCAATCTTCAATATTTCTTCAATAAACATCTTCGATATAGCAGAAAACCAAATCCAGGGGCATCTTCCATCAGACATAGGTATCACTCTTCCAAATATCAAACTATTATACATTGGCTTCAACCAATTTACTGGATCTATCCCAGTTTCAATTTCTAATGCCTCAAATCTACATACACTTGCATTGAATGATAATAAACTATCGGGAAAAGTTCCTTCTTTGGAGAAGCTAAATAGATTTTCAAGATTTACCATTACCGGTAACAATCTTGGAAATGGAGGGGCAAATGACTTGAATTTTCTCTGTTCATTGACAAATACCACCTATTTGACCGTATTGTCTTTTAGTATCAATAAATTTGGGGGAGAGTTACCCAAATGCATTGGCAATTTGTCAACTAGCCTCGCTAGGTTGCTTCTAGAAACTAATAAAATATACGGAAAGATTCCTACCGAAATTGGAAATTTGATCAACATAGAGAGACTTGATATGTGGCAGAACAAATTATCAGGTAATATTCCCTCTGAAATTGGAAAGTTTCAGAAGCTACAATTTTTGGCACTAAATGAAAACAATTTATCTGGGAACATTCCATTTTCTTTTGGAAATTTAACCATCTTGACAAACTTGTTTTTATACGAGAATAATCTTCAAGGCAACATCCCTCTAAGTCTAGCCAAGTGCCAAAATTTGGTTCATTTGCATCTTGCTAATAACAATCTCAATGGTTTGATATCCTCACAAGTCATTGGTCTTTCATTCTCACCAATTAGTCTAGATTTGTCTACCAACAAATTTACTGGCGTCCTTCCCATGGAATTAGGAAATTTCAAAAATTTAGAATATTTGGATATTTCTGAAAACATGTTGTTTGGTAAAATTCCAGAAAGTCTAGGTAGTTGCATAAAGTTGGAATTTCTAGCCATGAGAAGAAACAACTTTCAAGGGATTATTCCACCATCTTTGGCATCATTAAGAGGCCTTAGATCTCTAGATCTTTCTAACAATAATTTGTCTGGAGAGATTCCAAAAATTTTGGGGAACTTTGTCTTCTTGCAATTTTTGAATCTATCTTACAACCATTTTGAGGGTGAGGTACCAATAGACGGAGTTTTCAAGAACACAAGTGCAACTTCAATTAGAGGAAATGATAAGCTTTGTGGGGGCATGCCTAAATATCAACTTCCTAAATGCAAATATGAAAAATCCAAAAAGAGAAAGTTGACCCTTACCTTGAAATTAATGATCTCTATATTTTCTGGGCTTATTGGAGTATCTTTGGTTTTGTCACTTCTACTTCTTTTTTGTTTAAGAAAGAAAAGAAAAGAAAATATCTCAAGTGACTTAGGAATTTTCTTTTGAATCTCTCTTACCAAAGTCTCCTCAAGGCGACCAATGGGTTCTTTTCTACCAATTTAATTGGTGTGGGTAGCTTTGGGTCTGTGTATAAAGGAATTCTTGATGAAGGTAGACATATAGTTGCTATTAAGGTTTTTAACCTTTTGCATCGTGAAGCTTCCAAAAGTTTCAAAATAGAATGTGAGGCTTTACGAAATATCAGACATCGAAATCTTGTAAAGGTCCTCACATCATGTTCTAGCATTGACTATCAAGGCCATGATTTTAAGGCTTTGGTAATGGAGTTCATGGGAAATGGAAACCTAGATGAATGGCTGCATCCAACTCCAAGAATAAATGAGACTCTTGAGGAACCAAGAAATTTGAGTCTTCTTCAAAGGTTGAATATTGCCATTGATGTTGCTAATGCATTGGATTATCTTCATCATCATTGCCAAACACCAATCGTTCATTGTGATCTCAAGCCTAGCAATGTCCTTATTGATGATGAAATGATTGGACACGTAGGTGACTTTGGCTTGGCAAGATTCGTTTTTAGTGCTATCCAAGATTCTTCTATTAACCAATCAAGCTCTATTGGAGTAAGAGGAACAGTTGGTTATACTCCTCCAGGTAAATATCATTATCTTTTTTTAATTTTAATTGTTTTCCTCTTTTTTTTTAGTTTTTTATTATATTTTAAAGCTTGAAAAAACAATTTCAAAAAGGAAGGATGTGTTGTATCTAGAAGATAGAATCTTATATAACAAAAATTTTCACTTATTTATTTTAATTCTTATTACATACCATTGTAAAAGCTCCTTTAATACTACTAGGTTATATATCTTTCCCATTTTTCATTTGATACAAAACTATGTACATATTACATATTTGTTATGTGTATTTCAGAGTATGGACTGGGAAACGAGGTGTCAATATATGGTGATATATATAGTTATGGCATATTATTGTTAGAGATGTTCACGGGAAAAAAGCCAACTGATAACATTTTTCAAGATAGCTTAAACCTTCATGAATTTGTTAAAGCAGCCCTGCCAGAACAAGTAATTGACATTATAGATCCTATCCTTCTTTGGGAAAGAGAAGGAGAGAATAGAGTGAATGACATTAGCAATGAGAGCCAAAATGGAAGTCCGAAGAGACTAGAATGCTTGATTTTTATACTTGAAATTGGAGTTGCTTGTTCCGTTGAATTTCCAAGAGAAAGGATGAATATGGGTGCTGTTATAATTGAGCTACATTCAATTCGAAAAAAATTTCTTGGAACTAATATACACAGACAAAGGTTTCAAGCTACAGGTAAATTTTGTTTGTCTTGGTAAATGTTATAATTTGATAGCATATCCTCTACTCACTGCATGATCTAATTTGCACTCCAAATGTTTTAAGGGAAGAAAGGGACATTCATATAGCAATTAGTAGTGAAATGCCTTTATGTTAGTTTTTGTTTTTTTTTTTTTTTTTTTTTTTTTTTTTTTTAAAAAAAAATTCTAGCAAAGCTGAAAAGATTGATGCCACATGCAATTAACTCTTTGTGCTATACTTCGTATGAGAATAAGCCCAATTACCTTTCTATGATACCTTTTTTTTTAGAAGAACCTTTCTATGATACCTAAACACATAATATGCCATTGAAATCTATTTTCCATTCGGTGAATTTTGTCGTTGAAGACAAGAAATTGGCTCTACATCTTATTACTCTACATGTAGAGGTCTCTATCGAGGACATAAGATTTAATGACTTCCAATTGTACTAAATTATACAGACATTTGACGCATAGTCGGATCTATATAGAGGCCCCCAAAATGTTTTATGATTTTTTATAATACATGGTAGAAAAAAAAATACTTTTATTTTTTTTTTCCCAATATTCTTGTTTCTATAAGTACATATATAAACAATACTAAAAAAAAGGGGTAAGCTACATGCTTAGTCTGTATCTTTTAAAATAATCCCAAGCCACATGGTTTTGATGCTATATAAACACCACATTCAGATTAAAATAATATGGAGTGTAATTAAAAAATAGTCCAAGTTGGAGGGATATAAGTGCATTTTACTTATTTATCATAACCACTTAAATATCATACCAAAAAGTAATTTTGTTAGAATAACAAAATACATAGTAAAATTTTTTGTAAAGTAATTAATCATAGTTCAATAAGTTTATATAAAATAAACTTTATTTTGACAATAAATATCATATGGTTTTGTGATATTTACTCTTTTATTCCAGACTCCGGAGTAATAGAATTCAATTCATAATTAATATATAAGATTAAAGTTAACCGTGACCCCTCAAAGTAAATTTTCTGACTTCACAACTGATTTGAGATTTTGAGGAAGTCTAAATAAATCTAAGTAAATTGATACCAATTCAACAAATATTGAGCTAGTTGAGATTTTTCATTCCACAAATGGACATTCTTGCATCATGAATTTTCTTACTAGTAAAAACAAAATTGAACGTTTAATTTTCAAGTTAAGTTATTGATAATGAATATTTGAATTATTTTTTACTTTAGGGAAAACTTCATCTGGCATACTGTAATTTTTTAAAATCCTAAACTTGTTAATTATAATATGTTGATATTCTCTTCCCCCATCATAGGTGAACAAGGATGATGACTTCTTATCAAGGTTGTCCACAAGGTTTTCCAGTTTATGATATACAGCATTGCAGCAACTTATCTATCCTGTATCGATCCCATAGCAGTCATGTTGTTTTTGTTTTTTTTCCCTTCGATATCAAGCTTGTAAAATTTTCTTCATTAATTAACTTTGAGTAATATGTATCAAGCTTGTTTATGATATACTGCTTTAATGTACTATTGAATAATATTTATTGCAAAAGCTATTCACAATAAGGATCCTATAGAATTTACATGCTCAATAAATTTTAGAGATTGTTAGGTTGACATATATATATATATATATATATATATATATATATAATTGGCATATTTTATGACAAAATGCACTTTACTTGTTTATTATCTGTCATTGTCTTTCACATTGTGCGCATAACACGTTTATTAAGTGCTTTCAGGAAAAACAGGTATGGAGCCAATCAAAACAATCAATCCTAGTTCGTGCTATGATTTCTCAGGACTGGTAGCTTTTAGATAGGCTAGTTTATTTGAATAAGGGTTCATTCATTGTATTCGGGTTATTAATGTATGGGACTTACTTTTGTACTTGAGGTTTTGTCATAAATTGACAAAGGGGAGATTGTTAGGGTCATGTGTTTTGATATTGTCAAACTATGTCAAACTATGTGTCTTTTATTGAGTTTTGATGTGTCTTAAAGTTGTAATTGAAGACCAAGTTGAAGACACAAAGTTTGCTCAAGAAAAGCTCAAGAAAACACATTTTCAGCACATTTTCAGCACGTACCTCAATAGCAACTCGATACTTCCTTGATAGAGGCTAGAGACTTACTGCCTCCTCGACACAAGCTCGATCGATTGAGCATCGCGGATCAACAAAAATCAACAACGCAAAAAAGTCCACAACTTATTCGTTTGAAACTCAAATTGAGATCCATTTGAACTAGTATTATAAAGACATTATAAGCCATCTATTAGAAGGCATTTTAGAGAGAGAAACACTCCAATTATGCAGCTAGGATTTTGTAACTAAGTTTCTCTCTTTCACCAAACCAAAGAGTTTCAAAGTAGATTTGAAGATTATATTGGTGAAGAAGTTAAAGTTATAGTAACCACCACAGACTTGCTACTGTGAAGAAAACCTTCAAGAGGTTCTTGAAGTTAGTTGGAGGTTTCAATTGTGATTGTGGGTGGAGCATTCATATTGGAGAGTTAAGAAGTTCTGAAGCGGTGAAGGTTTCTGCTGTAAGTTCATCTACTGAGATTGTAGAGTCTAGGGATAAAAGTTTTATACTAGATCTGAAACTTCTCTTTATTATAGTGGATTGCTTTTTGGGAAGGTTTCCCCCCAGGTTTTTTACTATGAAACTAGTTTGTTTCATTGGTTTTCCTGGGTCATCATATCTTGTCTTATTTACTATTTAGTTGTGCATGGTTTTGACTTGATATTGATGTTTGTTTATTTGAACAAGGTTTATTCACAATAGATCTAATTAACAACTTAGGTTTAAAACTTGTTAATTCTATCAACCAGAGTCTAAATTTCCCAACAGAGATAATATATGAAGTTTTATTTTTATTTTTTTTTAGAAAGAAGAAGTACCCTATAGAATTAAATTATTATGCAACCCCCTCTCTATTATGGTCATCGCAAATAGGTGTGGATTGGGCTTTAGTTTGACTTGTACAAGTTTGGGCCATAAATAGGTCATCCTAAATAGGTTACGGATGGATTAGGTCCATTCGGTTAAGGGTTGATCCATATTTTTTTTTTCACTTGCAAATAATAGTAATAATAATAAATTATTAAAGTGTGTGTGTTTGAAATATATATATATATATATATATATATATATTTAAAATCAAAGCTAGAGAAAATATAATTTAAATTCTAAATTGGATAGCTAATTTTGCGCCATGTGTCTTATCTAAAATTTTAAATTTTTGTGCATGCATTAACACCTATCACGGAAGTTAAGAAAACCACAATAATCACATTCATTCACCTAAGCAAAAACATTTAACCTACACACTGCAAAATCCCTGCCAATTCTGCACAAATTAATTACAATACTATTAAAAAAAAAATTTTATCTGTAGTACTATGCATTTCTAAATTTCAAAGTGATTTACTAAACCAAAAGTTTTTACTACGTATTGATTGTAAAAGTGCTATGTATGTTATAGAAAAAGATATTAAAAACGTTGCTTCAAAACATATTTTTACCAAATGGCAAATTAATTTAAGTGTTTATATATATATATATATATATTGAATATATTAAAGGTTCTCAAAACTCTATCCTTGGTTTTCTCACTCGTGAATTTACAGTGCCATAATGGCAAGCCGAAGATCAAAAGATAAACAACCTGCTACAAATGTTGGTAAACAGTTGGTTAAACATGAACCTGCTTCACCAATTGAAGTTTCTAGTTGCTTTACTATCCTTGGTACCATTCCTAAACCCAATTATTCAACTGTTCTTCATATGATTCATATGCGGTTGCCGCTGCTACTCATCCCATTCAAACTACTCTTCCAAGAAATCCCAATGCTTCCAGTTATGTCAAAAAACAATATTGCCAAAACTTGTTTTCTATTGAACCCAACAGGGCTATGATTGCAAATCCCCAAAAATTTGCTAAAGATTATTTTCCTCTAAACTTTCATTGGATTCTTGAAAATACCAGTTAAGACCTAAAGTATTACTCTACTGCAAGGGAGTCAATACCGTACTGGAGGCTGTACCGGTTTGGCCAGCGGTACGATATATTTCGAATACTGGTCAATACCGGTGTGCCGTTTCGGGTTTACCGCTATTTTTTATATTTATAAATAATATATATATATATATATGTGTGTGTGTGTGTGTGTGTGTGTGTGTGTGTGTGTGTGTGTGTGTGTATTATAATAAATATAAAAGTTTAGCATAAAACATTTCCTCAATTCAGAACTAATTATTCATGGTTTTAGACTTTAATATCAATTAAAAGAAAAAAAAAAACACAATATAAAAAATAGAAAGCTTAAAAGTTACCATTGCATACTAAGAAAACAAATAATGCTAATAAGTTAATGCAAATAAGTTATCATTCTGCTCTAACAAAAATTCAAAAATTATAAAACTTAAAAAAAAAAAATAATAAATAAATAAACTTTTTTCTATACCGGCCGGTACGCTCGGTACTAGCCGGTATTGCCCGAAATTGGCCGGTACGGCTGGTATTTTTTTGGGTACGAAACATGAGGGTTATATGTATCGGTTTGCTTGCCGGTACGGTACGGAATTGACTCCCTTGCTCTACTGTTTCATGAAAAGTCAATTTTCATCAAACCCATAACTTATAAGTTTGATGTATCCAAAATTATTTATTATAGTGTTTTCATTCTTAACATAACTAATAAGATGACTATTTAGTCATCTTAACATTGGTTCAAGCCATTTCTATTTTCTAGTGTTTGGCCACTGAAAACTTTAGCTATTTTCTGATTCATAAGACTTCACTTGCAATATTTTCCAACAATATAAGTTGGTCCAGGCGCATTTGAAAATGGTGGATTCAATAGATTGTGGGAAAAAAAATTTCTCACTTAGAGTGCGCGCGACCCACCACCCACCCCCCCCCCCCCCCCCCCCTTTTTTTTTTGGTTTCCTACCAAGCTTTGAATTGATTATGTGAACGTGTGATTTGGGGGGACAAATTTCGTATACACACTCAATATAGATTAAACTGTTTTAAGCTTGATGCATAAATTTAACCATAGAAGAGAATTAATAAATGGTAAAACAGAAAGTTGCAGGAAAAATTCATAAAGAATACAACAAAAACACAGACATAAAGAATAAGCTAAGAGTCTTGTAACCCAACTAAAACTTTTGGGTTTTTCTCAACAAAGACTTTTTGAATTTTAATCCACATTCCTAACTAACAAATTATTTTCAAAAATTAAATAAAAAGAAGGTATAAATAGAAATCAAACTGTATAATGACAATGCTTTGACAATTGAGCTTGTAATTGTACGCCAAAATGAAGTGTTTGTATTCAAATTTTGTTAGCATTTTTTTTTTCCAGTTGGTAATATTGTTAATTTATTAGTCTTTTTTGTGACATAATAAATCATAGGTAAGATTTTATCAATTTAATTTTGAAAATTTTCTTTCTATTTAAGCAACTCTAAGATACTAACATGTACTATATTATCAATAAAATTCTATAAGCAATAAATATACTTGGAAAAGAATTAATTTATGAAATGTTTTCCTCTATTTGTAAAATCTCTTTTATAACTTGTAGTTTTGACAATAAACGAAAACCAAATGTATATATATATATATATATATATATTAATCTAATATTTTTGTTATATTTTGTTTATTGTTAGTAACAAATGAGAAATAAAGAATTTGGGTTGGGTCGAGAGATGGGTCCTGGTTTGGGGTCTCCAAAACGGTGTTGATTAGCCGTTTACATGATAACTTTGTTGTTTGCTAGAGATTTGAGTCTTCAGAGAATTATTTTTGGAAAGAAATTCTTGTTACTATGCAGGAATTACAAACACGGGGAGGAATTTTCTCATTTCTGGGTCATTTGACAGAGGAACTGAAATGTCTAAATGTCTTGTTATTGAAAATCTACATTTGGCTAAAAGTCTTGTAATCAATGCTGCTAATTTTAGAGCATTCGCATCAGCTCTGGTATAAATGTGTAAAATACACATTTTGATCACTTTTACACATTTTGAACCAAAAAACACTCCACATCAATCCTTTTAAAATCATGTAAACTTGTGGAAATTTATCAACGAGTTACAGTACCCGTGTAAATTTACACGGGCACTGTAGCTCGTGTATTTAATTTTTTAATAATTTTTTCTCCCTCCTCTCTAACTGACTCTCATCTCCTACCTCTCTTCCCCAACATCCAGCACGCCAGAATCAACTGAAAATGAACCCAAACAAACCCACACACAAACACACCCACACACATACAAACCCAAATGGCTGGAATCAATTGAAAATTAACCCAAACAAACCCACACACAAACACACCCACACACAAACAAACCCAAACAGACAGAGATATCGGTGCTTATCGGAACGATCTGGGTTGCCGGAGCTCGTGGGTCGGCCGGTGAAGCGTGGAGCATGGATCGGCCGGTGAAGAAAGGATCTGGATCACCGAAGCTCGTAGGTATGGGTCTTGCCTGATCAGAGCTAGGGAGATCGGTGCTTGTGGATCGGAGCTAGGAAGATTGGAGCTGTGGATTGGTGCTTGTGATCGGAGCTGTGGATCGGAGCCTGATCGGAGCTAGGGAGATCGGTGCTTGTGGATCGGAGTTAGGGAGATCGAAGCTTGTGATCGGAGCTGTGGATCGGATAGAGCTTGTGATCGGAGATGGGTATAGAGAGATAGACTGAGAGGGAGACCGAGAGGGATAGACCGAGAGAGAGAGATGGGTATAGAGAAATAGAATTAGAAAAAATGGAAAGAGAGAAAGAGAGAGAGAGAGAGACAAAGCGAGTATAAAAGGGTAGTTGAGAAATAATAAAATAATTGAAAAAAATTGATTATTTAAATAAAAGAGGGGATAGAATAGATGAACTGATGTGGGTGTATTATAAAAATGAATGTGTAAAATAGAAAAATTAGGTTTTTATGTGTAAAATAGACACAAATTTTACATGAGCTGATGCGAATGTTCTTAGCTGAAGGAAAAAAGCTGTAACCTGTAAGGCAAGTCATAGTCAGCCATGATGATGACTTGGTTAGACAATTATTTCAGACACTGTAGTATTGTTCAGTTTGGTCTACCTCCAATTAATGCATCTGGTCAAATTCAGGCCCAGAGATAAAGGACTTGGCCTGGGTGCGGCTTGAGAATTGAGAGCGTTTTTGGGTTCTGTTACTTTTGTATTGTAGTCCTTGTTTAGGCGTAAATGCACTTTTAATTTCTACATTTTGATTTTTTTTTTTTGTCTCTACATTTTAATTTTACCACTTTAAAGCTCTAAACCAATTAGAGCGTGTCATATCAGTCTTTGCCGTCAGTCAACTAATAGAAAAAGCTGACGTAGCTGACGGCACTATTAAAATAATAATAAAAAAACCTAAAATACAATTTAATTAAAATTATTTCTTAAATAACAAAAATCGCTATCTTTTTAACTCTTATTCTTTTTTTTTTCTTTAACGTGTTAGTTATCAAATTTTTTTTAAAAACCCTAACCAACTTTATCTATCTCTAATTCTCTCTTTCTCCCTCTCCCTTTCTCTCTTCGGCCTCCATGGACGGAACCTCTCTCTGATCTCAAAATTCTCGCCATTATAGCTCCATGGCCGGAGCTCACAAGGTCGGCCTTCTTCTCCACCACGCATCGCCGATCTGACCTAAGCTTTCTCTAGTCTAAAAATCTCATCTCTGCTCAAAACCTTACACCCAATCTCAACCATTGGCGGTTGATTTTCGAGGTTTTGATTATGGAGACCATGGGGTCTTGGTGCGGGGAAAATAATGGGAAAATTTTGGAGTCTTGCTGGTGGGTGTTGTGAAAAATGGATTGATGGTTGGTGGCTGTGGTGTTGTGAACTCCAAGTGGTGGTGGTGGTTGTGGATTGGTTTGGTTTCGTTGGTTGTGGTGGGTTTGTTGCTGGTGTGGGTCGATTGGTTTGTTTGTTTTTGGTCTTCCTTTGGTCGGTTGGGTCTGTTGATGATTTTGGCTTAGGTTGATGATAGTGGGTTTTCTCTAAGATTGGTGGTTATGGTGTTGTGAACCCCAGGCAGTGATAGTTGTTGATTGGTTTGGATTTGTTGGTTGTGGTGAGTTTGATGATTTTTTTGGGTTGGAGGTTTGATGATTTTTCTGGGTTGGTTTTTTAATGTGGGTTTGATGATTTTTTCATGTCGGAGGTTTCAGTGGAGGATAGGGATTTTGTATGAATTTTTGCATGTTTATTTGACAAGAAAATACAAGAAAAGAAAAGAAAATCCTAGATTATTTTAATTTTCTGGGCAACCTGAAGATCATGAAGAACATGTTACACATTGTTCTTTCGAAAATAATGAATTTTTTTTTATTTAGTTAAAATTAATAAATTAATTTTTTTTTTTAAATTTAGATGTTGATATGACATTTTTTAATGCCAAAATAAATTTTATTATTATTATTTTAATAGTGTCGTTAGCCACGCCAGCTTTTTCTGTAAGTTAGCTAACGGCAATGATTGATATGACACGCGCTAATTGGTATAGAGATTAAAAGTGGTAAAATTAAAATGTAAGGACCAAAATGAAAAAAAGTCAAAATGTAAGGACTAAAAGTGCATTTACGCCCCTTATTTATTATGATGCTTTGTTTTCAAAACCAAAATTCCACACTGTGATTGGCTAGTGCAAGCTAACCAAACCTAACTTTTAGTCATCCTAACATTGGTTCAAGCAATTTCTGTTTTCTAGTCTTATTGGTTTTTGGTTTCTTCTAAGTTTGAATGGATTATGTGAACGCGTGATGCAGGGATAAATTTTGCCCATTGCATACACACTTATTATAGATTAATTATCGCGCACCTTTAACATGATAATCATTTTACATGTATAAATTTTTTTTAGGTGGGGGAGTAAGGGTAAGGGTTCAAGTTTTCACAAGAGGGCTTCACAAGCATACACTTAGATTAGACTAGAGTAAAATTTCTATATCAGATAAAAAAATAAAAACAAAAACTTATTATTGATTAAATTGTTTTAAGTGTGATGCATAACTTCATCAATAGAGTGTTTTCCTACATTTGTAAAAGCTCTTTTTTTTAAGAGTGTAAAAGCTCTTTTATAACTTGTAGTTTTGACAATAAATGTAAACCATAAAAAATTTCCTCTAATATTTTTATTCTATTTTGTTTATTACTAATATACACAGACAAAGGTTTCAAGCTACAGGTAAATTTTGTTTGTCTTGGTAAATGTTATAATTTGGTAGCGTATCCTCTAATCACTGCATGATCTAATTTGCACTCCAAATGTTTTAAGGGAAGAAAGGGACATTCATACAGCGATTAGTAGTCAAATGCCTTTATGTTAGTATTTTTTTTATTCTAGCAAAGCTGAAAAGATTGCTGCCACTTGAAATTTTATAAACTCTTTGTGCTAAACTTTTTTTTTTTTTTTTTTTTTTTTTTTGAGAAAGTCTTTGTGCTATACTTAGTATGAGAATAAGCCCAATTACCTTTCTATGATACCCTTTTTTTTAGAAGAACCTTTCTGTGATACCTAAATACATAATATGCAGTTGAAATCTATTTTCTATTTGGTGAATTTTGTCGTTGAAGACAAGAAATTGGCTCTATTGAGGACATAAGATTTAATGACTTTCAATTGTACTAAATTATACATAGACATTTGAAGCATAGTCGGATCTATATAGAGGCCCCCAAAATGTTTTAAGATTTTTTATTATACATGGTAGAAAAAAATAGCCAATATTCTTGTTTGTATAAGTATATGTAGGGACTGAATTTGAGCACTTCTACTGTTGAAAGAGTGGACTCAAGCCCGGTTGGCCCATTACAATGAATTTGTAGAGAGCGGGTTCAAGAACTAGGCCCTAGCGAGGGATGCAACAGCCAGGCTTGGTGGCGTGTGGATTGAATGACATGAACGTGGGTTAAAATACGCAATGGTGCTCCTCGGCTCTTCTCTTAGGAGCTTGCGGTTCTTATTACTTCCTTCGTGATTGGTTACAATGGTTTCTGAGAGAATCCCGGTTGCTACCGTATTCTTTTTCCTTCTTTCTCCTCTAGAGGGATTCTTTACATTATATATCCCCCCTCAACTGATCATAGCCCTACATTTGTTGATCATCTAGGCCGCTATTCAAGTGCTTGTCCCATCAGTCGCCTTTCCATCCTTCTTGTGGGTTGCGACGACCAAGGCAGCGCAGTTTAGGGGTCATCTCCTCATTAATGCGACCAGAACGTTAGTTGTGGGCATTTAATGTGGAGGTGACAGTTCGTCCTAGACTCGCTCCTCCATTATGCTTCCATGGCCGACACATTGCACTTGCCCTTTCTCTTTGGATGCTTAGGAAGGCTGTTCCTGGTGGCCGATTACTTCTTCTCCCAACGGTCTCGACTGGCCGAGGTCGACATCGTCATCGGCAATGTTTCCTGGCAGCTTGGGCTACCTGTGTTTCTTCTCGAACATTCCTTGATCCTCAGTATGGGCCTTGGGCAGGATATAAGATGGGCCGGGGTTGTCAGGTTATCAGGCCCCACAATAGCCCCTTGAAATCCTGCTGTCCGGCTCCTTGGACGGGGAGGAGGATTTTGATGTCCCCGGGCCCTTGTTATGACCTATCACGTCTTGTTTTTCCGTCAGCGCCAGAGCCCCTTCGTCTGCCCAAGGCACGTTTCTGGCGCCTCGGTACGCAGAGTGCGCCCTCATTAAATTCTGGCGGCTCTATGCTCCCCACGTTCAACGGTGTGATGCTAATCCAATGGCTGGGCTTTTCCTAGCTTTATGGGCGGGGAAACTCGCACGGTTTACTTTTAGTTGGGGATATAAATACCCACTCAGATTGATTGGCCTTTCCACCTTGGCACTCAAGAGCTTTCGTGCACTTTCACTGCATTCGGTCAAATCTCCAACTACACCCATATCTTTTCCAGCACAAAAAGGCCTATCTGAGGATCTTTTTCTTATTTCTGCAAAAGTCTTCTTCTCTCTGGCTCAAAACTCCTTCTTTGACTTCTTTCTTTCCCTAGCCCTTTCCTGAGCCTTTTAGTCGTCATTAGGGATGGGTAGATTTAAGAAATTAGTTGAGTTTGAAGAGGCGATGGAGAAATTCATCGCCGATTATAGGATACCCAGCAATGTGGGCTTGAGGTACTGTGCGTAAGGGGAATGGCGCACCCGAAGGAAGGAGAGGGAGGTCGTCATTCCCATGATCACCTTTCTTGAAGACGGTATAAGGGTCCCAATAGGGTCGGTAATGAGGGGCTACCTTAGGTACTTTAGACTGGCCTACCCACTCAGTGCGCCATCAACGTGTTCAAGATCCTGGGCTGTGTGGACGCTCTAAATGAGAAGATGGGTTTAAGTTTGACCCATCATGATGTAAATTCTTGCTATAACCTTCAACAGCTAAAGGGTAAGTCCTATTATATGAAGACGCGGGACGATAAGGTCCAGCTTATCCAGTGTCTTCTTGAGTCTAGCAAGGGTCTAAACAAGGACTTTCTTATTGTGTCCAGGGAGTGGCACGATGGCCTTTACTGTCCGATGGAGGAGGAGACATCAGGTGGGGTATTCAGAGTAGGAGAGGGTTTAGCCCCCCTCCCCCCCCTTTTTTCTTTATTCTTTCTTTGTTGCAAATCTGCTTTGTTCGGTTGATGATAGGAGTTTGTTTCTCTTTCTATAGATCCGCACGCCTTTGAGCGTCAGTTTAGCCTAGACAACAAGGAGGACTTGGAAGCCATTCTCAGGGTGGAGATCTTTCTGAACGAGGCCGATAACCAAGTTAGAGTCGCCCACAAGATCCTCGAGTACAAGCCGCTCTAGAAATCGTTTCCAGCTCCGAAGCACGTGATCAAGGCCGGCGATCCATGGCTACGCGAGATAACTATAGTGGAGCAAGGGTTCTTATTTCCTGAAGGTACTCTGTTGACAGGACCCTCTACTTCCACCTAAGTTACGGAAGCTGAAGGAGAAGAGTTAGGACGAGAGGAGGAATTCGCTGATTCGGGTCCATCCGAGGACAAATTTGGCGTGCTTGACTAAATCCTCACGTTCGAGGACCCCTCTAGTGACCTGGGCGACCCTAATCTGACCAAAGCAGACCTTTTCTTTGTGAGGACATCTACCCAAATTGAGATAGGTTTTAAGAGGCAGCCCCAGACCAGCCTGCTTGACCTACTTGAGGGCCAACCAGGAAAGGACGAGTCGGGGAAGTCCCAACCCAAGCTTCCTCCTTCGCCGTCCAAGTCTCTGTTCGTTCGGACTAGGTCGTCTTTTGCTCAATCCAAGCTTCCGCCTCCTCCACCTCAGCCGAATTTGCCACCGAGGCCCGAGCTTACTGATCCCAAGCGTAAGAAGGACCTTAAGGGCAAAGGGCCTATGGTAGTTAAGAGGACCCGCTCTCCCCCAAAGGAGGCTGAGGCTCGTCGCCCCTTTAAGTAGCAAAAAATTGGGCACCAGGGCCAAAGAAGAGAGGTGGCTGATCAGGCCGAGGCCCAGGCATGGCTCCCTGTCCCCATGCTCCATGGGGAGCCTTTGATGATGATGCCTCATTCAGGGACTTTAGAGGGGGTGAAGGCGCATATGTGGCTGATGCGCTCGAGAGATCCTTGCTACTTCCTTTCGATATGGCTCAATTGGAGGGCCTAAAGAGGCAGGAGGTCATCCTCAGCATGAAAAGGTACTTGGGCATGGTAAGCCACCCGCCACTTAAGAGATTGTAGACTTTACCCCTCGGTCCCCATACTTACAGTTTGTTTGTCTCAATTCGCAGGCCGCCCAGGCCATTTACAGGCTGGAGGAAGAGGCCAATAAACAGGGTAGGGCCCTAGAGCAGGAGCGTGACAACCGCCTGGACGCCTCGCGGGTCCTTAGCAGGACTAAGGGCGACCTCAAAAAGGCAAGGGAGGCCCTAAAGGAAGCGACGAAGGACAGAGATAACACAGTGGCAGGCTTGGCTGGCACCCAAAAGCAGGCTACCGACCAAACGAGGTGCCTTCTAGACACTGAGGGCCAACTACAAATTGCCAAGGAACACCTTGCTGACTTGAAGTAGAGGTTGGCCGAAGTAGTGGCGGCCAGAGGCGTTGCTGAGTATGCTAAGGATGAGGCTTTGAGAGCCAAAGCAGAGGCCGAGTCTGCGCGGACAGACGCTGAGAGTTCCAAAGAGCAAGCTAAGGAAGAGACTTTTGTCGAGGGGGTTGCTAAGACCGAGGCTGCCCTTAAGACTCAAGTGCCTGAAGTATGCAAGTGCTATCGCTCTCAGACTTGGGAAGAAGCCCTCAATCAAGCGGGGGTTGAGGCCTCGTTTGACCTTAGGAGGGCCGAGAGGGTGTACTATCCTCCCGCCATTCGAGAGGTTATCTCCACCACCTCTGAAGCTGAAACCAAGCCCGAGAAGGCAGACAGGGGCCAGGTCGATGCCGCCGAGGACCCCACTTCCATTGACAGGCCTGGTGAGGGGGCTGAGCATCAGAGGGTGCTAGAGGAAGGGGAAGTCGATAATTTGGAAATGCCTTCTGTTGACCCTCAACTCCCTGCTGTTGACTCCCCTACCCTTCCTGCTAAGGGAGACCTTCCTAGAGTTGCCCCTCCAGCCAGGGAGACAGCTCTCGTGGTGATGCCTTTACAGGCAGTTCCCCCAGGTCAAAGTTATGAGGACCCCGAGGACACCTCCGGACAGCCTCCCAAGGGGGAGTAAAGCTCAAGTTGGAGAATTGGGCTGCCTTAGCTAGCTTTCATCTTTTGTTCCATGCTTTTGTTATCGATGCTTCTCTTTTCTCTCTCTTTTTTTTTTTTTTTTTTTTTAAAGTGTTGTACTGCTGCTTCGAAGTTGAATGTATGAATCATCCTTCCTTTTTTTTTTTTTTTTTTTTTTTTTACTTCATACATTAATTACCATTGTGATGAGTTTTACTACTGACGAAACTTGGGCTCTAACTATTAATTTCACAACCTTATAAGCTTAACATGCTTTCCCCTCTGAATTGGCAGCCAAAAAGAAAATGTGAAGGCCATAGTGCTAGTCCTCACTTAGGCTTCGGTCAATAGTTGGACCATCTTAATTCCAGGTCCTACCTTTATTAGGTTGAGTGCTAGGGGGATAAATACACCATATTAGTTCTACGTCACATGAACTAGATACTGTAAATAGTAAAAAATGTTTAAGGGAGCCATTAATTGCTGGCTGTGATAAGGGGTTAGGTTCTAATGTGCCTCAGAACGCTTTAAGTGATGCTCATGGGCTCGTGTTTATTTATGCCTTTGCCAAGGGCAGTCCGTTTTGTCCGAGGTCTGAGTCTGAGGACCAGGCCAGATCTCGACTCTATCTAACACTTAGATTCCTCTGTAAGTAACTAGCCTCCCCATAGATTTGAGTCCGAGGATTATACAAGACCTTGGTTTCGCCTAACACTTAGATTTCCCTGTAAGTAGCTAGTTTCCCCATAGGTTTGAGTCCGTGGACCATGCAAGACTTTGGTTTAGTCTAGTACTCAGGTTTGTCTTGAAGTGGTTAGTTTTCCATAGGTTTGAGTCCGATGATCATGCAAGACCTTAGTTCAGTTTAGTACTCAGGTTTGTCTTAAATTGGTTTGGTCTTGTACTTTAGGCGGACACCAAAACATGAGATGTATAACCGTAATAGACTTGAAATTCTAATCACAAGGAAAATGATGCTTTTATTAATAATAACACCTTCTCAGGTTGTTTACATTCCACGGACGAGGTACAGGTTTTTCATTTAGGTCTTCTAAGTAGTATGCGCCTATCTCCGCTACTGAGGTAATTCAATATGGGCCTTCCTAATTAGGCCCCAGCTTTCCCCAGGAAGGGTTCTTGGCAACCCCCACAACTTTTCTCAGCACGAGGTCCCCCGGTGCTAGAGGTTTGAGCTTCACATTGGCATCATATCCCTGTTTTAGCTTTTGGTAGTAATAGGCCAGCTGGATCATTGCTCGTTCCTTTCGTTCATCAATTAGATCTAGACTCTTCCCCAGCAGTTCATTATTACTGCCTGGAGTGAAGATGCTCGTCCTTAGCGTTGGGAAGTTCATCTCTAGGGGGATAACAGTCTCGGCCCCGTAAGTCATGGCAAAAGGGTTGAGGACCCCCCCAGGCTGATGAATATTTGGGGCAAACCTTTGGCACTGGTCACATTTCTTAACATACTCCAAGGTCTCCTTTTGCATTCCCGGCCACCAATATCCTTATGTGACGGCTCGGTGAGACAGGGATCTTCCTCCTGTGTGGCTCCCATAGATTCCTTCGTGCAGCTCCTCGAGCAGTAACTCTGCTGCTTCGGGGTGGACACACAGAAGGTATGGTCCAGAGTAGGAGCGCCTATATAACTTGTGGTCCTCGGACAACCAGAACCGAGAAGCATTCTTTCATATCTTTTCAGCCTCTGACCTCTTTGCGGGCAGAACATCATCTTTGAGGAACCTCACTATGGGGTCCATCTAGCTAAGGCCCACCCCAACTTGATGGACGTGGATCGTGTCCTTTGCCACCTCGCTCACTCTTCCCAGATGCTTTACAAGTATGGTTTGAGGAAGACCCTATGCCGAGGATGTGGCAAGTGTTGCTAATGAATCGGCATGGGTGTTTCCACTTCTAGGGATGTGAGACAAGCTGAAAAGATCAAATCCCGGCTGCAACCGCTTGACCTGGCTCAAGTACTCTTGCATTCTCGAATCTCTGGCCTCCAGCTCTCCTCCTACTTGGCCTACGACCAATCTCGAATCCGAGAACATCTCCATCGACTTTCCTCCCAACTTCTATACCATGACATCCTTTGCAGTAATGCCTCATACTCAGTTTCGTTGTTTGTAGTCGAGAACCCAAGCCTCAGGGATTTTTCAATAATATGCTCTTCAGGGGACACTAAGACTAACCCCACTCTAGACCCCTTTTGGTTTGCCGTGCTATCAACATATACTTTTCAACATGGTGACCCCGGGGTAAAGATTATCCCAACTGATTTTTCGTCAAGGCTCCTCTCCTCGGCTGCCACCTCTACCGTTGGTTCGGCAAACTCGGCCATCAAATCGGCTAGAACCTGGCCCTTTACGGAGGTTTAAGGCATGTATTTCATGTTGAAAGCCCCTAGAATTGTGTTCCACTTGGCGATCCTTCCTGTGTAATCAGCGGTCCAAAGTACAGACTTAAGGGTAATCGGGTTAGGACAACCACTGTGTAAGCTTGGAAGTAGTGGGGGAGCTTTCGTGTAGCGTGGACTATAGCTAGTATGGCTTTCTCTAAGGGCAGGTACTTGACTTTGGGCTCGTGCAATGACTTGCTAACGTAGTAGACCAGCCTTTGAATGCCATCGTCGTCCCATATCAGCACCAGGCTCACAGCGTGGAGCGCTATGGCGATGTATGCGTATAGGACCTCGTCGACCTCAGGATTGGACATGATAGGCAGCCGGGATAGGTATTCCTTAAGCTGCTAGAAGGCCACTACACAGTCCTCGGACCACTCAAACCCCTTCCACTTGTTGATCAGGAGATAAAAGGGCCAGCACTTGTTTGCCGACTTAGAACTAAATCGATTCAGGGTCGCGATCATTTCGGTAAGCTTCTGGACCTCCTTGGGGTTTTACTGAGGCTTTAGATTGTGAATAGCCTTGATTTGGTCAGGATCGACGTCGATTCCCCCGTGGGTGATCATGTACCCCAGAAACTTACCAGAGCCCACCCCAAACAAGCATTTGGAAGCATTAAGGCGCAACTTGTGCTTTCTCAGGACGTCAAAGGTGCGGCCGAGGTCCCTCAAATGTTCGGATACCACCTTACTCTTTACCACCATATCATTAACATAGACCTCGACATTCTTGCCCAGCATCGGCTCGAACATTCTCGTCATCATCCTTTGATAGGTGGACCCCGTGTTCTTCAGACCGAATGGCATTACTTTGTAATGGTAGTTCTCGACGAGTGTCACAAAGGCTGTCTTCTCCTAATCTTCCAGGGCTAGTGGTATTTAATGATAGCCTTGGAAGGCGTCTAGGAAGCTCATCCGAGGATGTCCTGTAGTCGCATCCAACAGCTGGTCGATTTGAGGCATGGGGAACGGGTCTTTTGGACATGCCTTATTTAGGTCGGTGAAGTCACAGACCCTCAACTTTGCACTCTTCTTCTTAACCACCACAGTGTTGGCCAACCATTCAGGGTAAAAGACCTCTTTTATAGCCCTTGCACACTTAAGCTTATTCACCTCTTCCCTGATTGCGTCAGCGTGCTCCCTCGATGGACGTCGGGGCAGCTGCTTCTTGGGCACTATGGACGGATTGACGTTGAGATGGTGACAGATGAAGGACGGATCAATCCCTGGGGCATCACAGGCGTCCCATGCAAACACGTCAATATTGCTTTTGAGGAACTCAACTAGCTCTTCCTACTCCTTGGGCTGCAGCCGAGCTTTGACTTGAAAGAATTTCTCCGGATCGTCACCAATCTTCACCTTCTCCAGATCCTCACATCTTGCCTCCTCGACAGCTGCATCTGGAGGCGTCGCCGGGGTCTTTGATTGCTATAAGCCTTCCCCAGCAGTAGCCGAGGGCTGTGCATCGAGTCGATGTGATACGGCAGCCACCATGCACTGCCTTGCGGTGGGCTGACAACCACAGATCTCGAGAACCTGATCTCCTAATGGGAATTTTACTTTCTGGTGCAAGGAGGAGGCAACGCCCCCCAAGGTGTGGAGCAAGGGCCTCCCTACGATGGCCATGTAAGGGGAGTAGGTGTCCACTACTATAAAGTTTACCTCCACCACTTCTGGGCCGGTCTGAATGGGCAGCCTGATCATGCCCTTTGAGATGACGAGTTTCCCATCGAAACTCCTCAAGGGAGAGCTATAGGGCGTCAAGTCCTCCAGCCTTAGTCCTAACCCCTTATAGAGGTCTGGGTACATGACCTCGGCCACGCTGCCACCATCCACCATCACTCTTCTCACATCATAGTCCCTAATTCTAAGTGTGATCACTAGGGCGTCATCATGGGCCTGGGTGGTCCCAACCTTGTCTTCTTTTGAGAAGCTCAAGGTCGGGTGAGGATTTCTCCTGACCCTTCTCGGTTCTGGCTAGGACTTCTCGGCCGGCAGCTGGGCCACAGACAGCACTCGCAAGGGGCACGTGCCTGTTCTCCTTGGTGCGGCTAAGATCACATTAATCGTTCCTACGGGTGCCCTTAGGGCGTTATCTCTTTGAGGCTCTTAATGGGTCCGTCCTTGATGGTCACCGAGGTGATGTAGAAGGTGTTTCAGCCTTCCTTCTCGGACCAGCTGGTTCAGATAGTTCCAGAGATTCCTGCAGTTCTCCGTGGTATATCTGTGGTCCTTATGGTATTGGCAATAGAGGTTCTGTTGTGCTTCGCGGATTCTCCCACCATCTTGTTCGGCCACCTGAAGTATGGCTCATTCTCTATTTTCTCCAATACCCTGTGCACTGGCTCTCGAAATGCGGCGTGGACAGCTTGTGTGTCGGCCGCTCCAAATTGCCTCGCAAAGTCTCTCCTCGGGCAGGTGCTGTTATATCGATCCGGCCTGGGGTCCCTCCTCTCTTGAGGGGCAACCTTCTCCTTTCCTCTGTCCTGCAACTAGTCCTCCTCCACTCATTTGTACTTGTCAATTCGATCCATTAGTCGGTGCACACTGGTGGCAGGCTTGCCTGTCAGGGACTTCCTTAGGCCATGTCCGGTTGGGAGACCATTTTTGAAGGTGCTGATGGCAACGTCATCGAAATTGCCTTCTAGTTAATTGTACACCTCCCAGCATCGGCTCGAGTAGGCCTTTGGAGTCTCTCCAACGCGCATAGTCAGAGACAGTAGTGTGCTCAAGGGCCAAGGCTCTATGCTGTTTGTAACGAAGCAGGAGCCAAAAGCCCTAGTCAGCTGTCTGTACGAGCTTATGGATTCCGCCCTCAAGCCATTGAACCACCTCATCGCCACTGGACCCAAGCTGGAGTGGAAAACCTTGCACATCAACGCTTCGTTCTTAGAATGGACGACCATCCTCTGGTTGAACTGGCTCACGTGCTACACGGGGTCCGTTTTGCTGTTATAGATGGAAAAGATTGGCTGCTGGAACCGCCGAGGAAGTGTAGCCCCTTCTATATGGCGTGTGAATGGTGACTTGGACAATTGATCCAGTGCCCTGCCCATGGCATCATACCCTAAGCCCCTAAGGGATGGGCTTTTACACTTACGCTTCCAATAGTGCTCCTCTTCATGAGAGAAGGTCTTGCTTGGAGGAGTTCTCGATCTTTACAGGTAATCGTCGTCACTCTCATCGTCAGAGGGCAGGTCAGGGCTAGGTTGAGATCGCCTCCGTTGTGCATGGCACAACCTTCTCTTCAAGTCATCTATCTCTCGCTGCATGGCCTGCTTGCCGTTCTGCCCTTGGGTCACGTGGCTCCCCGCCTTCTTTGGTCGTATAACCCGATTGTTGTTTTGTCTCTATGGCACATGACTGTCCCCACGTGAGTAGCTACTGCTGGTTTGAGTGGTGTGTATGCTTCCCTCTCGAAATCTCCCATTCTCTTCATTTCAGTCATGCTCAGGTTTGGCGAAGTTACCCTGGTGCTGGGGCTTGACCAGTTTAGGCTGATGGGGGCCTGCTTGATGAGGGCCGGATCCTACCATGCTTGATCGTTACCTTTACTAACGCACAAGTTCTTCCCACAGAGGGCGCCAATTGTAGGGATCGAATTTAAGCACTTCTACTATTGAGAGAGTGGACTCAAGCCAGGTTGGCCCATTACAATGAATTTGTAGAGAGAGAGTTCAAGAACTAGGCCCTAACGAGGCATGCAACGGCCAGGCCTGGTGGCATGTGGATTGAATGACATGAACGTGGGTTAAAATACGCAATGGTGCTCCTCAGATCTTCTATTAGGAGCTTGCAGTTCTTATTACTTTCTTCGTGATTGGTTACAATGGTTTCTGGGAGAATCCCGGTTGCTACCGTATTCTTTTTCCTTCTTTCTCCTCTAGAGGGATTCTTTACATTATATATCCCCCCTCAACTGATCCTAGCCTTACATTTGTTGATCATCCATGCCGCTATTCGAGTGCTTGTCCTATCGCCGCCTTTCCATCCTTCCTGTGGGTTGCGACGACCAAGACAGCGCTGTTTAGGGGTCATCTCCTCATTAATGTGGCCAGAACGTTAGTTGTGGACATTTAATGTAGAGGTGACAGTTCGTCCTGGACCCGCTTCTCCATCATGCTTCCATGGCCGACACGTTGCACTTGCCTTTTCTCTTTGGATGCTCAGGAAGGCTGTTCCTGGTGGCTGATTACTTCTTCTCCCAACGATCTCGGTTGTCCGAGGACGACATCGTCCTCGGTGATGTTTCCTGGCAGCTTGGGCTACCTGTGTTCCTTCTCAAACATTCCTTGATCCTCGGCATGGGCCTTGGGCCAGATAAAAGATGGGTCGGGGTTGTCAGGTTATCAGGCCCCACAGTATACATTTAAACAATACTTTAAAAAAAAAATAATAGAAAAACTTAATTTATTGTTCTCCCAAATCCATGACACTAATATTACTATTTTCATGTGTTTTCTAATAAGTATTACTGTTTACTAAAAAAAAATGTGAAATGTCCTAAAGGCATTGGTTTAAAAACTATTTTTAAGAACATTTTATTGAGAAAATGATAAAACAATAAATGTTGTTAACAGATTTTTATATTTTCTATGAAAGTGATGTCAAAATTTTCTTATTATTATTTATCTATTATTGCCTTAATGACATTTGTTAATATGACCTTATATAAATATATAGAAAATGTACTAGAATATAAATTAAGCGTAATTGCTTTTGTGCAAAATGTGATAATTCTCATAAATTGATTCCTTATTTATTATTGAATTTAGTGTCAAATATTTTGGTAATGACTCTACAATTCTAGAATTTATTTTGTCAGAAACTTGGTATAATTTGTTGTCAACAAGCTGTTAAAGAAAGTGTTTAAATATTACTCACGTGACTTATGAATCATTGATACATTTTTTTGGATACATGACATGTATTTTAAGACATAAACTTATATAAATTTATTATATGTATAAAAATATCTAAAAATAATAACAAAAAATATTAAAAAATTATTTTACTTATTTTGAATATAAAAAATAAAGATAATTATTTTTTTGGTTAAAGTTACATCAAATAATTATTGGTTTATAAGTTACATGAATTCCAATGACAATATTTCAAAAGTAATGGAAAAAAGTAGTGTGATTAAGGCATCCCCAATTCCCAAGTCACATTTTTTCTCCAAAAAAAAAAAAAAAAAAATCCCAAGTCACATGGCTCTGATGCTTTTAAAAAAAACAAAGCAAAAAATAAAAACCCACATTCAGATTAAAATAATAGTAAAATGAAGGTAATGTTATTAGATGTTATTAGAAAATAATCAAAGTTGGAGGAATAGGGGTACATTTTAACTTCTTTTATCTATTATAACCATTTAAATATTACACCAAAAAAAGTTTTTAAGAATAAGAATATACGTTGTAACAATTTTAGTGAAGCAGTATATCATAGTACAATAAGGTTATTTTTAAAATAAATTTTATTTTAACAATAAATCTCGTATGCTTTTGTAATTGAATTCAATTCATAATAAATAATAAATAATATTAAGGTTAACCAGGGCCCTTGAAGAAAATTTTCTGACTCCACCACTAATTTGATGGCTACAAAGTTAAAGTTATTGAATCTATTTAGCTAGTTGCTTATGTAAAATTCTACATAAAATATAAGTATATTGATACCAATTCAAAAAATATTGAATGAGTTGAGACATCATGAATTTTCTTACTAGTAAAAACGTAATAGAACATATAATTTACAAATTAAATTATTGATAATGAAAGTTTTGAATGCATTTTACATTAGGAAAACATCATTCAGTATACAGTAATTTTTTGAAAATCCTAAACTTATTATTCTAATTGAAAGTTTCTTCCTTCATTATAGGTACACGAGGATGATGACTAATTATCAAGATCCTATAAAAATTAACCACCCAAGGGTGTGGCCTAGCGGTAGGAGCCACAGTTTCATCACGCTTATGGGTATGGGCATTGTGATTCGAGTAGTGGCAATATTCCCCTTGTTTATCTAGTTTGGGGGTGAGGTGTCTGCATAGCCCCATGATGGCTTGCTGAGTGGTACCCATTGACTGGTTACAAGTTACAACAACCAGTGGGGCATGGAGTTAATGAATCCACACTAGAGACTCTCTTTTTTGGCTTAGAAAAAAAAAAAACAATCCTATAAAAATTAAATGCTCAATAAATTTTATGTTTGAATTGGCAAAAGGAAAAAGAAAAGAAGGGAAAGGAAGATATTTCTATTGTTTGGTTTCAAGGGTGGGAAGAAAATGTGAGAGAATTGAAGAAAATGTTTCTCTTGGGCCCATAAAACCTTGACTTCCCAAATTGGGCGAAAGAGCAAGGAAAGCCGAATAAGGCAAATTGTTGGCTGACCAATTTCAAAATAATTTGGGATAAATTTACAAATATACCCATAAGTGGCTTCAAACAAAGAAGTAAAAACATACATATTTCCTTTTTCTTCTCTTAATAAACCAAACAAAGGAAAGATATCTATTTTTTTCTTTCTCTTTTCTTTCCTTATTATATCTAAACACACCTAAGGAAAATGATTTTCTTTTACCTTTCTCTTCCCTTACCCCAGCTATAACTAAACAGAGCCTTACCTAGCAACGTGGGCTTGAGGTATTGTGAGGAGGGGGAGTGGCTCCTTCGGAGGGAGGAGGGCGAGGTGGTGATTCCCATCATCGCCTTCCTCGAAGGGGGCATGAGAATCCCCATAGGGCCGGTGATGAGGGACTACTTTACGCACTTCCGGCTAGCCCCCACCCAGTGCGCAATCAATGCTTTTAGAATTTTAGGTTGTGTGGATGCCCTGAACGAGAAGATGGGGCTAAGGTTGACCCACCACGACGTAAACTGGTGTTACAACCTTCAGCTCCTAAAGGGCAAGTCGTATTACATGAAGACAAGGGATGACAGGGTACGGCTTATCCAGTGCCTCCCTGAGTCTAGCAAGGGGCTGAACGAGAATTTCCTCATCGTGTTCGAAGAGTGGCATGATGGCCTTCCCTGCCCAACGACGGAGGGGACACCAGGTGGGGCAGTGGGAATAGGAGGGGGTTTCAAGTTCTCTTTTCTTCTTTTTTTATTTTATTTTATTATTATTATTTTTTTTTACTGTTGGTGCAATTTGCCTCGTTTGGTTACTAACATGAATGTGTCTTCTTCCTGCAGACCCACACGCCTTCAAGCGTCACTTCAACCTGGTCAACAGGGAGGATTTGCAGAAAGTGCTAAGGGCAGCGGTTTTTGTGAATGAAGCCGACCATCAAGTTAGGGCCGCCCACAAAATCTTAGGGTATACTCCTGTTCAAAAATCGTTCGCAGCTCCGAAGCACGTGATCAGAGCAAATGACCCTCGGCTGCAGAAAATCACTATAACCAAGGACGGGTTTCTGTTCCCCGAGGAGCCCTTCATTCCAGAAGTCGTCACATCAGCTGGCCCTTCTTCTTCCCATAAATTCGCAGAGGCCACAGAGGAAAATCCAGAGAGGGAAGAGGAAGTAGCTGATTTTGGCCCCGCCGAGGAAGAGTTTGACATTTTTGACCAAGTCAATCAGTCCAAGGATCCTCCTAGAGACTTGGGCGATCCTCGTCTAACCGAAGCGGACCTCCTAGCGTCAGAGACCTCTCCTCGGCTTGAGATGGGTTACAAGAGGAAACCCCACACCAGTCTGCTAGATCTGATCGAAGGCCAACCGGGGAAGTCCCAGCCAAAGCTTCCCCCCTCCTCCCAAGACTCAGCCTGCCTAGACCAGGTCGGCTTCTGCCCAGTCTAGCTTCCCCCTCCTCCGCCTCAAACGAGTCTGCCCTCTAGGTCCGTGCCCACTGATCCCAAGCAGAAGAAGGATAAAGGTAAAAGGCTTATGGAGGATAAGTCAGTGTCCTCACAGGATAAGGACAACACTTTGCGGCCCTCTTAGCAGATAAGGATAGGCACCAAAAGCCAAGATAGGCAGGTCATCACCCCGCCCGAGGCTCAGGCCTGGCTTCCTGCCCCAATGCTCCATGGGGAACCTCTGAGGGATGACTCTTCCCTCAGGGATTTTAGGGAGGGTGAAGGTGCGCATGTGGCCGATGCGTTAGAGAGATACCTGCTGCTCCCTGCGGATATGGCTGAGTTGGATTCCTTGAGGAGCAAGCAGGTCTTCCTCAGCCTCAAGCGGTACTTGGGAATGGTAAGAACCCCAGTACTTTTGATTTTTCTGACTTCAATTTTTTTTCCTTTTTCTGAGTTTGGCTTATTATGCATTCATTATTCTGGCAGGCCGTCCAGGCTACCTTTAGGTTCGAGGCGACGGCCAACGACCAGGGGAGGGCCCTGGATATGGAGCGTGAAAAGCGCTTACAGGCTACCTGGACTCTCAAGACATCCGAGGCTGACCTCGCCATGGACAGGGAGGAGTTAAAGGCGATGACCAGGGCTCGAGACAGCGCGGAGTCGGGTCTTGCTGGTGCCCAAAACCAGGCCAAAGAGTAGACAAGGCATCTGGGCGAGGCAGAAGAGCAGCTGAAGATCGCAAAGGAGCTGATTGAGGATCTGACAGTGAAGGTGGCTGCTGCCGAGGGGGCCCAAAAGGCGGTGGAATGGACCAAAGATGAGGCCCTGAGGGCTAAGGCTGAGGTGGATTTTGGTAGGGAAGAGGCCCTGGCTTCTAAGGAGGATGCCGAGGCGGCAGTTTATGCTGTGGGGGTAGTCGAGATAGAAGCCGCCTACAAAGCTCAGGTTCCTGGTGTATGCCAGCGCTATTGTTCCTAGGTCTGGGGTGAGGCCCTCAAACAAGCCGGGGTGGAGGCCTCGTCCGACCTGTGGAAGGCAGAGTGCGTATACTACCCCCTGCTATCTGCAAGGCCGCTCCTGATGGCTCCAAGGCTGAGGAGGTTGTTGAGGAGGTTGGGGCTACTCTGGGTGAGGGAGTTTCGGTTGCTGAATCAAGGGAAGGCCTCAACGAGGAGGCGCCCTGAGAGGTTGCGAATCCCCCTTCCGATGCCCAGGTCCTCGCCACTGAGGAGGCAACCATACTTGTCGTGCCTCTGTAGGCTATCCCTTTAAGCCAGAGCTCAGAGGACCCTAAGGCTGCCACTAACCGACCATCCACTGGGGGCGAGATTGAGTAGAAGGAATAGGTCCTTTGGCGCCCCGGTCTACTCTGCCTTTGCCGTTTGCCTTGTCTTTATACCTTTCTTCTTTTTTTTTTTTTTTTACAATGTAATGCGACTCTTGTCATGCAACTTTTAAGGACTTATCGTAATGCAAGTTTCATTTCCCTTTTTATTTGTTCTGGCTGTTAATTCTCTTGCATGTTATCCGCTCCTTTTTTTTTTTTACTTGCATAATTTTAACTTCAATTGTATCTCAACCAATCACAGCAATAATTATAATAACGGGAGGGCGTGTATGCTTGGGCAGACCCTTTATGTCCCAAGGACTGGGTATGGTTCTGGTCCTTCCTAACATAGGTCCCCTTTAGGGTAGTTATTTTCACGTAGGCTTGAGTTCGAGGCCCATGCCAGGCCTTGGTTATGTCTGGCACTTAGAACCTTTTTGAAGTGGTTAGTTTCCCTATAGGCTTGAGTTCGAGGACCATGCAAGGTCTTGGTTCTATCTAACCCTTAGGATCTTTTTGTAGTGGTTAGTTTCCCCATAGGCTTGAGTCCGAGGACCATGCAAGGCCTTGGTTCTGTCTAACCCTTAGGATCTTTTTGAAGTGGTTAGTTTCCCCATAGGCTTGAGTCTGAGTATCATGCAAGGCCTTGGTTCTGTCTAACACTTAGGATCTTCTTTTTTTTTGAAGTAGTTAGTTTCCCCATAGGCTTGAGTTCGAGGACCATGCAAGGCCTTAGTTCTGTCTAACACTTAGGATCTTTTTTTTGAAGTAGTTAGTTTCCCTATAGGCTTAAGTCCGAGGACCATACAAGGCCTTGGTTCTGTCCAACCCTTAGGATCTTTTTGAAGTGGTTAGTTTCCTCATAAGCTTGAGTCCGAGGACCATGCAAGGCCTTGGTTCTGTCTAACACTTAGGACCTTTTTGAAGTAGTTAGTTTCCCCATAGGTTTGAGTCCGAAGACCATGCAAGGCCTTGGTTCTGTCTAACACTTAGGACCTTTTTGAAGTAGTTAGTTTCCCCATAGGCTTGAGTCCGAAGACTATGCAAGGCCTTGATTCTGTCTAACACTTAGGAATTTTTTTTTTTTTTTTTTTTTGCAGTAGTTAGTTTCCCCATAGGCTTGAGTCCGAGGACCATGCAAGGCCTTGGTTCTGTCCAACCTTTAGGATCTTTTTGAAGTGGTTAGTTTCCCCGTAGGCTTGAGTCCGAGGACCATGCAAGGCCTTGGTTCTGTCTAACACTTAGGATCTTTTTTTTGAAGTAGTTAGTTTCCCCATAGGCTTGAGTCCGAGGACCATGCAAGGCCTTGGTTCTGTCTAACACTTAGGTTCTTTTTTTAAAGTGGTTAGTTTCCCCATAGCCTTGAGTCCGAGGACCATGCAAGGCCTTGGTTCTGTCTAACACTGAGGACCTTTTTTTTTTTGAAGTAGTTAGTTTCATTTAGAATGGCCATCGAAATGGGAGCTACATAATCAGGACAGGCTTAAAATCTGGATCAAAAGAAACTTTTTCATTAATAATAATATCTTTTCAGATTATTTACATTTCATGGGCGAGGTACAGGTTTTTCATCTAAATCTTCTAAATAGTATGCACCTATCCCTGCTATTGAGGTAATTCGGTAGGGCCCCTCCCAGTTTGGTCCCAGCTTTCCCCAAGAAGGGTTCTTGGCAGCCCCTACGACTTTCCTCAACACCAAGTCCCCTAATGCTAGTGGTCTGAGCTTTACATTGGCGTCATATCTCTGCTTGAGTTTTTGTTGGTAATTGGCCAGCTGGACCATTGCTCGTTCGCTTCGTTCGTCAACCAGGTCCAGGCTCCTCCCTAGTAGTTCGTCGTTGCTGCCTAGAGTGAAAGAGCTCATCCTTAGCGTTGGGAAGTTTGTCTCTAGAGGGATCGCTGCCTCGGCACCATAAGTCATGGTAAAAGGTGTTTCCCCTGTTGACCGCCTGCGCGTAGTCCGGTACGTCCAGAGAACGTGGGGCAGCTCCTCTACCTATCTTCCCTTGGCGTCATCCAGTCTCTTCTTGAGCCCATTGACGATGACCTTTTTGACAGCCTTAGCCTGTCTGTTTCCCTGAGGGTAGGCGGGCGTTGAGTATATGTTTATGATCCCAAGTTCACAACAGTACCTTCTAAAGGCCTTGCTATCGAATTGGAGCCCATTATCCTAGATGAGGGTATGCGGGACACTGAATCGTGTGACAATGTTCCTCCAAAGAAATTTCTTTGCGTCCACATCCCTGATGTTGGCCAGGGGCTCTGCCTCCACCCACTTGGTGAAGTAGTCTGTGGCCACCAAGAGATATCTCTTATTCCCTGGTGCTTTGGGGAAAGGTCCTATAATGTCCAAGCCCCACTAGGCAAACGGTCATGGACTGGACAAAGGATTGAGGACCCCTCCAGGCTGATGAATATTCGGGGCGAACCTTTGGCATTGGTCACACTTTTTAACATAATCTAGGGCCTCCTTCTGCATTCCTGGCCACCAATATCCTTGCGTGACGGCTCGGTGGGACAAGGATCTTCCTCCCATATGGCTCCCACAGATTCCCTCGTGCAGCTCTTCGAGCAGTAATTCTGCTGCTTCGGGGTGGACGCACAGTAGGTATGGTCCAGAGTAGGAGCTCCTATACAACTTGTGGTCATTGGACAACCAGAACTGAGAAGCACTCCTTTGTATTTTCTCTACCTTTAACCTCTCCTCGGGTAGAACATCGTTTTTGAAGAATCTCATTATGGGGTCCATCCAGCTGGGTCCCATCCCAACCTGATGGATGGGGATTACTCCCTTTGCCACCTCACTTGCTTTCTCCAGATGCTCCACAAGTATGATCCGAGGCAGACCCCCTGCCGAGGAAGTCGCGAGTGTGGCTAACGAATTGACGTGGCTATTCCCACTCCTGGGAATGTGAGACAAGCTGAAGGGGCTGAACTCCGACTGCAAGCGCTTGACCTGGCTTAGGTACTCTTGCATTCTCGAGTCTCTGGCCTCCATCTCTCCTTTTACCTGTCCTACCACCAATCTCGAGTCCAAGAATATCTCCACTGACTTTCCTCCCATCTTTTGTACCATGACCATTCCTTGCAATAATGCCTCATACTCGGCCTCGTTGTTTGTGGCCCAGAATCCGAGCCTCAGGGACTTCTCTATGACATGATCTTCAGGGGATACTAAGACTAGTCCCACTCCTGACCCTCTCTAGTTTGCCGCGCCATCAACATATACTTTCCAACATGGTGACCTTGGGACAAAGACTGCTCCAACTGGCTTCTCATCAAAGATCCTCCCCTCGGCCCCCACTTCTATAGTTATCTCAGCGAACTCTACCGTCAAGTTTGCCAAAACTTGGCCCTTTATAGAGGTCCGAGGCATGTATTTAATGTCGAAGGCCCCCAGAATGGTATTCCACTTCGCGATTCTTCTCGTATAATCGGCAGCCCGAAGTACGGATTTCAAGGGTAATTGGGTTAAAACAACCACCGTGTGAGCTTGGAAATAATGGGGCAGCTTTCATGTAGCATGGACCACGGCAAGTATGGCTTTCTCCAAGGGTAAATACTTGACCTTGGCTTTGTGCAATGACTTGCTAACGTAGTAGACTGGTTTTTGAACGCCACTATCATCTCGTATCAACACCAGGCTCACAGCGTGGTGCGCCACGACAATGTATGCGTATAGGACCTCATCGGCCTCCGGATTAAACATGATGGGTGGTTAGGCTAGGTACTCTTTGAGTTGCTGGAAGGCCATGGCACATTCTTCGGACCACTTGAATTCTTTCCACTTATTGATCAGGAGATAGAAGGGTCTGCACCTGTCAGCCAACCTGGAAATGAATCGATTCAGAGCCGCAATCATCCCAGTGAGCTTCTGGATCTTCTTGGGGTTTCGCAGAGGCCTTAGGTTTTGGATAGCCCTGATTTGGTCGGGGTCAACCTCGATCCCCCGGTGGGTAATGATGTAGCCTAAGAACTTGCTAGATCCCACGCCAAACGAGCACTTTGAAGCATTTAGGTGTAGCCTGTGCTTTCTCAGGACATCGAATATACAGCCGAGGTCTCCCAGATGCTCGGACACCAGTTTTCTCTTCACCACCATATCGTTAACATAGATCTCGATGTTTTTGCCCAACAACGGCTCGAACATTCTTGTCATCATCCTCTGATAAGTAGACCCAGTGTTTTTTAGGCCGAATGGCATCACCTTGTAGTGGTAGTTTCCAATGGGTGTCACGAAGGCTGTCTTCTCTTGATCCTCCAAGGCTAATGGGATCTGATGATAGCCCCGAAAGGCATCTAAGAAGCTCATCTAAGGATGGCCTGCGGTCGCATCTACCAACTGGTCTATTCGTGGCATTAGGAAGGGGTCCTTTGGGCATGCTTTATTCAGGTCCGTGAAGTTTACACAAACCCTCCATTTCCCGCATTTCTTCTTGACTACCACAATGTTGGCCAACCACTCGGGGTAAAAAACTTCTTTAATAGCCCCTGCGCACTTAAGCTTATTGACCTCTTCCCAAATTGCATCGGCGTGCTCTTTTGACGGGCGTCGGGGTGGCTGCTTCTTGGGGGTCACAGACGGGTTGACGTGAAGGTGGTGACAGATGAAGGCTGGATCAATCCCTAGGGCATCACAGGGATCCCATGCGAACACGTCAAGGTTCCTCTTGAGGAACTCAAGCAACTCCTCCTTCTCCCGGGGAGGCAGTTGGGTTTCGACCTGAAAGAACCTCTCTAAGTCATCGTCGATGACCACTTTTTCTAGGCCTTCAAGTTTTGCTTCCTCGACAGCCATATCAGCTGGCACCACCGAGGTAATTAATTGCTATAAGTTTTCAGCCGCGGTGGTCGAGGATTCTGTATCATGCCGATGTGAAGTGGCTGCCACCATACACCACCTTGCCGTTTACTGGCATCCCCGGATCTCGAGGACTCGACCTTTTGACGGGAATTTCAACTTCTGGTTCAAGGAAGAGGCAACGCCCCCCAAGGTGTGGAACCAAAGCCTTCTTACAATGGCAGTGTAGGGGGAGTATGTGTCCACCACTATAAAGTCCACCTCCACTACTTCCGGGTCGATCTGGATGGGCAACCTAATCATGCCCTCCGGGATGACTAGCTTCCCATCAAAACTCATCAAGGGAGAGCTATAGGGTGTCAGGTCTTCAGGCTTTAGCCCCAGCCCCTTATAAAGGTCGGGGTACATGACCTCAGCCGCGCTGCCACAATCCATCATTACCCTTCTTACTTCGTAGTCCCCAATTCTGAGGGTGATCACCAAAACATCGTCGTGAGGTTGCGTGGTCCCGTCCTTGTCCTCCTCGAAAAAACTTAGGGTCGGGTGAAAGCCTTTTCTGGCCCTCTTTGGCTCGAACTGGGACTACCCGGCGGGCACCTGGGTCACAGACAGCACTCGCGAGGGGCGCGTGCTTGTTCTTCCTGGCGCAGCTAGGATCACATTAATCGTTCCAGCAGGCTGCCTCATGGCAGTGTCCCTCCGTGGCTCCTGGTAGGTCTGGCCCTGATGGCCGCTGGAATGGTGCAGGAGGTGCTTCAGTTTCCCCTCTCGGACTAACTGGTCCAGATAGTTCCAGAGATTCCTGCAGTCCTCCGTAACGTGTCCGTGGTCCTGATGGTATTGGCAGTAACAGTCCTGATTGCGCTTTTCAGGATCCCCCGACATCTTGTTCGGCCACTTGAAGTACTGTTCGTTCTTGATCTTTTCCAGCACCTTGTGTATTGGTTCTCGGAACATGACGCCGACAGCCTGGGCGTTTGTCCCCCCAGATTGTCCTATGAAATCTCTTCTCGGACGGGCGTTGTTATACCGATCTGATCTGGAATCCCCCCTCTCCTAAGGGATAACCTTCTCCTTCCCCTTGCCCTGTAGCAAGTCTTCCTCTACCCGTTTGTATTTATCGATCCGATCCATTAACTGCCGCACGCTGGTGGCGGGCTTACTAGTTAAGGACTTCCTCAGGCCGTGCCCTATCGGGAGTCCGTTCTTGAATGTATTGATGGCGACATCGTCATACTTGCCGTCTAGCTCGTTGTAAATCTCCCAATACTTGTCCGAGTAGGCCTTGAGGGTCTCCCTGTCGCGCATGGTCAGGGACAGTAACGCGCTCATGGGCTGAGGAGGTCTGCTGTTTGTAACAAAATGGAAACCAAAGGCCTGGGTCAACTATCTGTACGAGTCTATGGAATTCGTCCTCAAGCCATTGAACCACCTCATTGCCACAAGTCCCAAGCTGGATGGGAAGACTTTACACATCAGTGCCTCGTTCTTAGAGTGGACGACCATCCTCTGGTTGAACTGGCTCACGTGCTCCACGAGGTCCGTTTTGCCATTGTAAACGGTGAAGGTTGGCTGCCGGAACCGCCAAGGGAGCACCGCCTCTTCTATACGACGCGTAAAGGGTGATCTGGAGAGTCGGTCCAGTGCCCTGCTCATGGCGTCACTTCCTAAGCCCCTAGGAGTTGGGCTGTCACGTTTACGCCTCTGGTAGCGCTCATCCTCGTGGGAGAAAGTTTCGCTCAGGGGTGTTCTTGACCTTTGCCTGTAGTCATCATCATTTTCGTCGTCAGAGGGTAAGTCAGGGCTAGGCTCAGATTGCCTTCGCCGTGCATGGCGCAGCTTTCTCTTCAAATCATCTATCTCTCGCTGCATGGTCACCTTGTCGTTCTGTCTCTGGGATGCGTGACTCTTAACCTCTTGCAATAGTGTAGCCTGGCCATTATCATGCCTCTGGGGCACGCGGCCGCTTCTATTGATGTGGCTTTCGCTAGTTTGTGAGGTATGCACGCTTCCCTCTCGAAATCGTCCGTTCTTCTCATTTTGGCCGTGCCCGGTGTCACCATAGTTATTCTGACGCTGGGATCTAGCCAGTTTATGCCGATGGGAACTCCCTTGGTGAAGGTCTGATCCTATCATGCCTGGCTGTTGTCCTTACTAATGCACGAGTTCTTCCCACAGACGGCGCCAATTGTAGGGACCAGGTTCGGGCCTTCCTGCTTGTTGAGGGAGTGGACCCAAGCCCAGCTAGCCTTGTAATGAATTTGTAGAGAGCGGGGTCAAGAACTAGGCCCTAGTAAGGGATGCAACGACCATGTGTGGTAGCTCGTGGATTTAAATAGTGCGAACGCAGATAAAAGTGAACAATGATGCTCCTTGGCCTTTCTCTTGGGAGCTTGCAATTCTTATTACTTCTTTGGTGATTGGTTGCAATTGCTTCCGGGAGAATGCAGATTGCTATCGTCTTCCTCTTCCTTTCCTTTTTCTCTTTCCCCCCCTTTCCCAAGAGGGATCCCTTACATTATATACTCCTTTCCCAATTGATTCTAGGCCTACATTTGTTAAGCAACCAGGCCACCACTTGAGTACCTGTCACATCAGCCACCTTCTCATTCTTCTTGTGGGTTACAGCAACCAAGACAACACTGTTCTGTAATCCCCTCTTCATTAATGCGGCCAGGACGTTAGTTGTGGGCATTTAATGTGGAGGTGACAGCTCGTCCTAGACTTGCTCCTCCGTCGTGTTTCCATTGTTGACGCGTGGTACTTGCTCTTTCCTCCTTGGATATTCAGGAAGACCCCCATTGATGGTGTGGTGCCTATTCACTTCTATGGTCTCGGATGTCCGAGGACAGAGTCGTCCTCAGACTAGCTCCTTGGACATTGGGCTTCTTACTTTCATCCTCGGACCCTACATACATCCTCGGCATGGGCTTTTAGGCCCGGTTCGAAGTGGGCCAGGGCTACCTGACTTTCTGGCCCTACATATATATACACACACAACATTTTCCTCTACTACTTTATCCACTTTTTGGATAGATACAAAAGGCAATCAATTTTTTTTTTCCTTCACATTGTCATTTTCTATGTTAAAATCAATGAGAAATGATATGTCTACAATAATTTTACAACTTTTTTACAACAAATTCTAAGTGGCAGATTGTTACTGGTTTTTATTGTTGGAGCAAAAAAGTAATCTTAGTATTAGTTTCAAATTTAAACCAATAACAATTAATCACCTGTGATTTGTTGTAAAATTGTTGTAGATGTAGCATCTCTCAAAATCAATAGCTATTAGGTAGAAAGTGTCACAATTTTTTCCCTAATACACGCTTTCCTTTTTTTATTTATGTTGAACTATAACAATTTTTTTTTATATAGTTTATTTATTCTTCTTATCAAACTTTTCATTCCACCATTATCAATAATTCTCCTTCTCTTACAATTCATATTGATTAGAAATCTAACTACTTTACAATTTGAAATTTTATACCAAATAAAATTCTTCAAAATTGATTTAAAACCAAAACCTCTAAAACTTTCACATTTTTCCACGTCAGCACAATATTTAAATAAAATTATCATTTTATTTAAATAAAATTATCATTTTATTTAAATAAAATTATTTTTGTTTAGTTCAAACTTAACAAGGAATGAAATTCTATTTCTCTAACAAGTCCAACTTAAACTGAAACTCATCATTTTTTTTTTATACAAAATTATTTGTGTTTAATCCAAACTTAACAAGGAATAAAACTCTATCTCTCTAACAAGTCCAACTTAAACTCAAATATTGATAATTTATCTCAAAATTTGCGAGGTTAATCATGAACACTATAAAAATAATGCAAACCCCAATATTATTTTTTAAAGCTAAGTAGAGGTATGAACTCTTCTTATATTATTTTCTTCTCTTCTACTTTGTTTAAAAAAAAAAAAACTTATTTGATGGTTTTTAATGTATTTTTTAAAAATTAATTTTCATACATGAACCACCAAACTCTCTTTAGCATTTTTTTTATAAGATAAAAAAGCTTGCAATAATTGAAATTATTCTTTTGAATGTAACTCATCTTTCTTTTATATTTTTCTATTATTTAGTTATATATATATTTTGTTTTGTTTTAATAATTTCTAAGCAGTAAATCATCTGATTCTTTAATATTTTTTTGGCCTTTCAGAAGTTTTAATATCTGAATTTTTGAGTTATTTTTGTGCAGAATCTGAAATTATCTGACAAGTTTTTTTATAAAACATTGCACATTCAAGTAATGGCTTCTTCATCAAATTGTAACACAAATTGAAGTCATACAAGAGCAAATCATGCAATGGTGTAGTTTCTTAATCAATTTCAAATTTTATAAAATTATTTTAGTCTACCTCACAAATAAATAGGTTTCCGTTCATAGCACAGGTTAACGACTAGTTATTATTATTTGTTGTAGCAAACCTATTGCCTAGCGTGTATGTTAGTATCTAAATACATGTAGGTTCTCCCATATTGAGTGAGCTGTATATTAAGAGAAAGGGTGTTGCAATAGTAGAGCAAATATGATAGTGTTCTCTATTTTTTACGGAAGAGAGCCAATGGTGTATTTGGGGTTCAAGTCTTGTGAGAAAGCATGTATGCTACTGTTGTCTCCTTATTTTATAGTGGAACTTTCTCTTACTGCTACTCGTGGATTTAGGCATATTGTCGAACCACATAAAATTTTTGTGTCTATTTTGCTTAACTCCTCTTTAACCTTGCGTAAATGGATTATTTTAATACCAACCTATTTCTGGCTTGAACCCGATTTGACTCAGGACACTTTTGGTTTCCAAGCAAAAATATAATCAACGATGAATTTCTCCATCGCCTCTTCAGTGTAGACATACTTCTTAAATCTACCCATCCCAAGTGATGCCTAAGAGAACTAAGAAAGAGCAAATGAAAGAGAAGAAGGAGTAGAGAAGAAGAGAGCTCAGAGAGGGATAAAGCGACTTACAGGAATGAGGAGGAGCTCCTCGGACAGGCTTTTTGTGCTAGAGATGTAAGTGAAAATTTGGCTGGACTCAGGATAGACGTGCGAGAACTCTTGATTGCGAATGAAAAAGAGGAAAATGCAGTTTGAATGGGTATTTATACCCCAAATCGAGGAACCGTGCGGGTTTTCCCGCCCATAAATGCGAGGCAAACCTCCACCGTTAGATTGGCATCGCCTCGTTGAACGTGGAGAGCACAGAGCCGTCTAAATTTAATGAAGGACACGTTGCGTGCATCGAAGCGTCAGCAACGCGCCTTATGCAGATGAAAAGACCCCAGCACTGACGGGGAACAAGACTCGACTGGACACGGAACAGGCCCGAGGATGTCAAAATCCTTCTTCCCGCCTGAGGATGCGGGTAGCAAGATTTTGAGGGGCTATTGTAGGGCCAGAAAGTCAGGCAGCCTCGGCCCACTTCGAACCGGACCCAAAAGCCCATGCCGATGATGTATGTAGGGTCTGAGGATGAAAGTAAGAAGCCCAGTGTCCAAGGAGCTGGTCCAAGGACGACTCTGTCCTCGGACATCCGAGACCATAGAAGTGAACAGACACCACACCATCAAGGGGAGTCTTCCTGAATATCCAAGGAGGAAAGAGCAAGTACCACGCGTCAACAATGGAAGCACGGCAGAGGAGCAAGTCTAGGACGAGCTGTCACCTTCACATTAAATGCCCACAACTAACGTCCTGGCCGCATTAATGAGGAAGGGATTACAGAACAGTGTTACCTTGGTTGTTGCAACCCACAAGAAGAATGGGAAGGTGGTTGATGGGACAGGTACTCAAGTGGTGGCCTGGTTGCTCAACAAATGTAGGGCTAGGATCAATTGGGAAAGGAGTATATAATGTAAGAGATCCTTCTTGGGAAAGGGGGGAAAGAGAAAAAGGAAAGGAAGAGGAAGACGGTAGCAATCTGCATTCTCCCGGAAGCAATTGTAACCAATCACCAAAGAAGTAATAAGAACTGCAAGCTCCCAAGAGAAAGACCGAAGAGCATCACTGTTCACTTTCATCTGCGTTCGCACTATTTAAATCCACGAGCTACAACGCATGGTTGTTGCATCCCTTACTAGGGCCTAGTTCTTAACCCTATTCTCTACAAATTCATTGCAGGGCTAGCTGGGCTTGGGTCCACTCCTTCAACACGCAGGAAGGCCCGAACTTCGTCCCTACAATATATATATATATATATCTAAAAATTTGCTAAAGTAATACGTAGAAGAAGAGTTGATAAAAAATTAAAGAATGTATTTCTATGTAAAAATAAAATATAAAAAAAATTTGACACTTCAACATTTAAACAAAAATAATAAAGGAAAAAATTATGACATGCACTTCAACGTTACTGATTTTAGGATTGGAACAATAATTAAGGTTTCATATTTATCTCAAAATTGGAGTTTAAGTTGGAATTGTTAGAGAGATAGAGTTTCACTCCTTGTTGTGGACCACATCAAATTGTTAACCTCCTCTAGTGCACATGTTGTATGTAAAATAATAATAAAGTTCAATTGTTTAGAAGGATTACTAAATAAATAAATAATAATAAAAAAAAGTTTTAAGAATAAAACATAACATATAAGGTAAAAAAAAGAAATGTAAATATTATACATGAATTATACCTCAATCTACTCAACCCTAATAGTAGATCAGTGGTGGAAATATTGATAGTTGAGAATTGCATCTCAAGTTGGTACATTATTTCGTCAGTATTTTCATTTACAATACAAAATTTTAATATAACTTAAATATATGAAGGTGAGTTAATAAAGAATAAATTTTTATAACAATATCTATTCTATTAATGAATTAAAATTCTTTTAAATCCATATATATAACGTCAAGTGCACAATAAAGCTTCCATATTCTCAAGCAGGGGTGGAACTACTCATTGTTTAGAACATGTAAATGTTAAAACAAGAGCGTCAGTTGTTTTTCACCTTAGTTAGACACTTAGACCATTTCAGACTAATGGGAAATTGATTTCAAAAGGCTAAAAAACACAGAGCAATTGGAAAAGAGATTAGTAATTTTTGAATGTTAGAATTATGGTTAAGTGATTAAATTTATTACTTTCTAAAAACTTAATTAGGTTATTAGGACAATCAACCATTTACCATAATATTAGAGTAGAAAGTTTTGAATTCGATTCTCATTTCCATTCAACCTCTCATTTAAAATATTTAAAAATCTCACATGTTAGGCCTCAATTATTAGTGTAGAGTTTGGTCTCACATGTGAAAGAAAATGTTAAAATTATGGTTAAGTGACTAAATTCCTGAATTTCTATAAGATTAAGTTTTTGGAATAATTGGTAATTTATCATTAGAAAGTATATTCAAACTAGGAAAAAGAAATGCCCTTCAAACTTTCTTTCACTTCTATCTCTTCCCCTGTCAAAAGATAAAATTTCTCAAGTGTTTTTGTGCAAATGGTCGACACTTCACTCTGAAATTGATTGGGGAGTATTCAGATACGGAGTGAAGGGTTTTGTAGTTGGATTTAAGAGATGAGACGGCCGATTTGGGTGTGGCGAAATGGATGGCTTTTATTTGTTAACGTGGGAGCTATTCTTTGATTCTGGTTTTGGCCAAACAAAGAAATAGCTACTAAGTATGGGAACAGGTATTTGATTTTTGTAGCTCGGGCAGTGTCAATTGGTTGCATGATCGAGAATTTGTGGACAGTGAGTGAGATCTTTGGGTTGGAGATTAGGGATGACAATGAAGTAGGATGGGGCCAAAGTAAAGGGTCTTCGTCTCCGCCTCACATGGTTTTGTCTTGCCCCATCTCCACCTTGGCTCATAAGATAAAGAAAATTTTCTTACTCTATCCCCACATGTTGGGACCCTGCGAAACCCCGCCCTCTTTCGTAAAACTCTATATGTCAATTTGCTCCACAACTATTATATATTTTTTTAATAAAACCTATAGCATTAATAGAAATATACTTGAAATTACAGCCAAATTTATCATATCAAATCAAACTAATTTTTAGCAAAAATTGAATAATATTATCCAAATGTTTAACAAGGCAATATCACAACATATATCAAAATAATTCAAAAAGTCTATATCTTTTATCAATGTGGGGCGGGTCTAGAAAATCTAAACTGCACACATCTATTATTTTACATTTTTTTTTCACATTATTTTTTTGTGCTAAAATATGAATATTAGTGTAGTTATGAAAATCTGTGTGAAATAATAAATATAAATAAGTGTAAAAAGAATTATTTAGTATTGTCAATTGTGTGAGTGTGTGTGAAGGGTGGGTCCGTAGGGGACTGGGAGATTTTGCCATTGTGGCCATGGTCCTGCCTGTGTTTCACGTGAAAATGCAAACATGGCCCTCACTCTGTCAACATTAATATCACATTTCTCTGGTGCATAATATTAAGCAGTCCACATTAATACATTCACATATTTCACAAACCTGTAATTAATATTTTTGATTTTTGAAGACTACAGTTGACTTACATACCTTTCCATATGTAGCATGGTTGTTGGCATACACATGTGATTTTCTGCCATTCAAGGTCAAACGCTAAAAAAATTTGCTAGAGAGAACAGAACAATATCATTGACTTAATATCATTGACTTAATAACCACATAATATTAAAGTGAGAAGTTTGCAACAACTACATGTAGAGTTAAGCCTTTCTTAACAAAAAATGGAAATGGAGAGGGAGAGGGAAGGTCAATTGTGGGAGGTTGAAGTGAAGATAGAAAAAGAGGCCGAGACAGCAGAAGCCGAAGCCAAAGCCGAAGCCGAAGCTGAAGCTGAAGCTGAGGGGAGCTTGGTAGAAAGGTGGCGTTTCCAACGTTTCAGCACCACTACCGCCAGTAATGGTACTGGCCATGGTGTGTTCACGGAGCAATCAGTTGGAGATGAGGCTATCCTTACTGAAAGAGGTAAGGAAAAAGACCAAATGGAATGCTATTTTTATCTCACATATACCAATATACCATGCATATATAGATACAGTTTTTTTTTTAGGTGTTTTATCTTAATTCTTCTAATAGCACATAAGGACATAGGGCTTCTGATTTTTTTTTTTTCTTCTTCTTCTTCTCTCATTATCTCTTTTATTTTATTTTACCTCAAACTAGAATAAAAAAAAAAATAATAATAAATAAAGAAACCTGAAGTTCAAAAAATCTATACCAACGTGGCATGAGAACTTATGTGGCAATGCCATACATATCAGGTTTTTACAGTTCAAGTACTTTGCACAAGCTTATAACTATATATGGCTTTATATATAGTATGTGCAAAAAAAATTTGTCTAAAATTCTACGTATCTATTTTTGAATGCAAATCAATTATATAAATAAGTTTATAAACACAACTATCAAATTATTGTAACTATCAAATTATTAAAAAGAAAGACAAGTTTCACTAAATTATAGTCCCGTTTCTAAAATTTTTTTTAAAAAAATTAGTCCTAAATTATTATGGAGTAGAAGAATTAATGAGTTTATAAGTGTTTAAATTATCTTGAAGGTTAAAATATTCTTTTTAAATTAAGATTGTTTTGGACCAACGTCCATAAACTCTAACCACTTCTATCCAATTTTCTTTTTAAAAGGAAAAAAGTCATAATTAATGTTGACTTACAATATAAAAAACAGATATCGTGAAATGACTTACAATTATAAAAATTAAAAAAAAAAATTATAAATTCATATCATGTCATTATATGTGTCATATGACTTACAATTTTTTTTATAAACTTAGAACTATTAAATAATAATGTTATATAGTTTAACGTACACATGTTGACAAACCTTCACAAACTTTATTTTTAATATTAAATATAAAAAAACAGATATCGTGAAATGTGAAACAGTAATTTCTTAAAATCTTTTCTTAATTAAAAAAAAAAAACTAATTTCTTAAAATCTTGTGAATGAAAAATTTGTGTCAACTGTCAATAACGTTTTTATATTTTCATGTGAGGTGATGGTCAATTACTACATTGTAAGTTTTACACTTTAACATAGTTTTCTATAATTTTACATATTTGTATACATACATAAAATCAAATTAATTTGTGATTTTTACCCCCATAATCGTTGGACCATGAAATGTCAAAAATGGGCTACTAAATAAGTTACTAACCTTAAATTCTTTACATCAATGTATAAGTTAATTTGTCTCTCTTGAAAAACAAATTGGCTATAGCTTTTGGTGCATCTACGTGGCCCCTAGCTAGTTGCTTTGTTTTACATGATGGTATCAGAAAAATGTGTGCACTATATTGTCTCTACGGTGTTCTATTATTTTGTCTCCACGTGCTAAATGTGACTATGAGGAATCGTGTTATCTGATACGGGTGGTGTAAAACCTCTAATGCCTTATCATTTTGTTAGGTACAATATCTGTACAACTTTTTTAAACTCACCTTCTTCCCTCCATTATACTAGCAATTTTCATGACTGGTTGGTCCATATATATATATATATATATATATATATATTTTTTTTTTTTTTTGAGAAAGATATTTTTTTTGTATGTTAAATAAATATAAAGAAGTTGTTTTGGTTAGTTCAACTAATAAAGTTTATTATCATCAATTAATAAAGTTGAATTTGAATCCTGCTTATGTTAACAAAAAGAAATAAAAATTATATGTATCTTTACTTGAAAATAAAGAATATTCATTATAGAATTAAAATCGTAAGCAAAAAAGCATACATGCAAGTTCAAACTCTTAAGAAAGTGCAGGGTTTGTCAATGTTTTTAAGACTTTTTTTCCTTCTTTCTGCGTGTGCATATGTTAAAAATACTTAGTATTTTCACCAAAAAAAATTGCTGCTGGGTTTTATGTCTCTTAGATCAACCAGCACATTATGTCTCTTTCACTGATTTTGGGCCTCTAGGCCTGTTAAATTCTCTTGGGTGGATATATAGAGCCCACATGATTATCTTCTTCTTTTTTTTAATTTATTTATAATCACCCACAAAGTTATCTTATTCTATATGTTTTTATTTTATTTTATTTTAATCTTTCTCTCTCTTCTTTCATTCTTTTTATTTTTATTTTTTTTTTGTTTAAAGAAAATATTAATAAACTAGGCAGCCAAAATGGCTAAAGTTAGCAGCAACATGTCTACAAAAGCTTTCCCATTTTCATCTGCTTACACTAAGGCAGAGGTATCATTCTCTTCATTCTCTTCATTCATTCCTCTCTAACCGTTTACCTCTCCCCAATTCTTTTCTATCTTCATTATTTATTTCTGTATCTCCTCTCTCCTTTGAGTCTTATCTCTACTCTACCCTATCCTAATATTCTCACAATCCCAAATCCCATCCCAGCCGTCTATTCAAAAAAAAAAATTCTCTTTAGTTCTTCTATTTCTTTAGGACTCTAGTTCTCAAGCAGTCTAAAACTTCTATCTTCTCTCTGATAGTAGTCTGCTACTCCCTCTCTGTTATGCTCAGCTCCAAGAATGCTTCTACTTGTGCAAATATCTCTTCGAAAAATGCTTGACCCAATCTCTGTTACTTTCATGCCGTGTCAATTCCTTTGAGCTTTTAAACTCATACCAGCCAAATCTGGGATTTCGTCAAAATTCACCTAAAACAACCCAAAATGGCAGAAACAAACCAAAATGGTCCGAAATTTTCTCCGAGGTGGAACAACGGGGTTTCTCATTCCAGTTTATATATCGGTATGAAAAATTCTGCTCGTTTTGGGTGAAACAAAACAAAATTTATAACATTGGTCTCATCAATTAAATGCAGTGTGATTTCACTATAGGTCTTTAGTATAGGCTTATCAAAAAAAAAAAACAAATCTCAAACTACGTGACGATGATGAATAATACCATATGATACATATGGGTCTTATTGAAACTATTGCTATAACCACACCTCATGTGGTTACATCCACACTACAATGAAATCCATTATTTATATAAGAGAATAGCGTATCTAATAATTTTTCAAATTTGAAGGGGAAAAAAAAAAACAACCTCTATTTTAAACATAGTGCATTAAATCTATCCCTGTTCTTTAATCCAGAATTGATCACTAATATTCTGTCTGTTATTGTTAGGTACGAGAGAAATTAATGTTGGAGTTGAAGAGATTATTAGCACACCTGTTGTTAATCCTAATCCTCCAGCTTCCAAGGACTCAGTTCAGGAGCAAGATGCAAATGCTAGTATTTCTATCAATATTGAGACAACTGAACATGGAAGTGAACTGAGAGCCACCGAACTGTATTTTGAAGCACTATACGATAAGCCGGGCAAACATGCTTTCTACTGCCCAAACTGTAAAGCCTGCATCGACAAGGTCCTTCTTCAGAGTACAGAAGATGAATTGATTACTCACAGAAGAGAAAGAGACGACTATGAACTGAGGTGCCCATCATGCTTCGAATTTCTCAAACCTATAGGTACCTTTTCAGACATTCTGGACTTGTTGTACAAACTTTATTGACATGTTTTTTCATGCTAGCTGTATTATTTGACAATGATATGACAATTCAGCAAAAATGAAAGATAATGATATGACAATGCAACAACCATTGTCGTTTGTATTTATGGGTAATTCTTACACGTTTTTAGAGCAATGTTCCTTCTTCTAACACGAGAGGTAGACCTCATGATGTGACTCATGTGTGGGGCTCACTTTTTATGTGAAAGGAAGAAATATTGCTCCCGGAGCACTTGAGTTTTTTCTTGTATTCATTAATGTCATGATGGTGATTTATAATGTAGATAAAATAAGTGTAAGAAAAAGTGGACCACACTGAGGAGAAAAAAAAAAAAAAAAAAAAAAAAGACAAAGGGGACCAACAATATATTAAAGATAAGGATTTTATGGCACACGTTAATTTTTATTTTTTTAAAAAAAATTTCTCGATAATTGAAAAAATAATGACAGCTTTTTCAATTTTTAAGAAAATATTTCTAAAAATAAAAAACTTAATGTGTGCCCTATGGGCACACATTAACCAGATCCTAAAGATAAATACAGTGCATTAAATGAATTAAACCGTACATAAATAGTCCGAGCTCAATTTCATAAAAATTATATATGTTTATTTAGTAAACGAATCAAAATGATGTTTAAATGTATGCTCAATTATTAATTAGAGAAATTGAGTTATTAACTATATTTGTCTCACTTTAACAGGAGATTGGATATTTCGGAAACCGGTAACTTCTGAACTAGGTAATACATATTCTCAAATGTTTTAACTGTTTGGTAATACATTGTGTGAGGTTAGGATTTGTGGCCCAAGCCCAAAACAATGAATTTGTAGAGAATGGGTGAAAGAGCTAGACTAACTATGGAATTGACAACAGTTAATCACAACCTCTAAGTATAACCCAACGTGAAATTACACATAAAAAATGGAATCAATCGGTGCCTGAAGAGGCATATCATTGATTATATAATAGTTACAGTTCTTAGAGCTACAGTAAAGTTTTCTTTTCTTTCCTGTTGCCTTCTTTTTCCCCCCCCCCTTTTTCAGGAGCCTCCTTCCTTTATATATGTTCTTTCCCCATCATCTCCATCGTCCACTTGTACTTCATCTGTGAGCCTACTTGAGTATATGTAACGTCAAGCATCTCCTTTAACTCTATGTGAATGGCGATAGGTGAGGTTACACTGTTCGGGGGTCTTCTTCACATAAATGTGGCCAAAAATTTTGCTGCAGAGCCTTAAATACGGTGGTAGCAGCTTTTCCTTTAGATATTTCTTCATGCTTATCGTCTCCAAGTATACTCAGAGCTTATCTTGATCAGGGGGAGTGCTCGGAAGATCATTCTGATCTTTTACCTGTTCAATTGATATGTACTATTCGCGTCCGAGGAATAAAATCTCCTCAGACGGACAACGGTCTCCTCGGATTGCAACTATCTTTTTTCTGGGGATCCTTTTTTCGGGGATCCTTTTTCCAGATGGGCCTTGCCCTTACCATCTTCTTCTCTTCGGACGCACAGTAATCCTCACATGGGGCTTTAGGCCCACTATGTTAGATTGGGTCTTTTCCCCCCACAATAGCCCCTAAAAATTTTAATTTTTCCCTCGCATCCGAGGAGAAAAAAATAAGATTTTGACCCGTCACGTAAGGAAAGAGAATAAAAAAGCTAAAAAAGAAAAAATCATAAATACCCAAGTTTACACGTGCGCGGGCATAGATACAAGAGCTTCATTATTGCCGCTGTCGATTCCATATTCCCAAAGCGTTGTATTAATTACTCCAGGCGGCGTTTTGTCTTTTGCATCCAACGGTGGATTGTTGATCCAACGAACTGGGTTCTTCTTCGGGATTTGGACGGGATGAATTACATCCTTTCACCTGTCCCTGTATATAAGCCCTCAGAGGCGGTTAATTTTCTTTACTTTACGCATCCTCAGAATACCCAGCGAACTCATTCATTCAAAACCCTTCAAACTTCTTCGATTTTCTGTCTTCTTTCTTTCCAGGATCTACAAGAGTCTATTTTGAGTTCAGAGATCGTTCTCCAATCTCGCCTGTGTAAGTTTCGGCATCCTTTGGCCCCTTATTTTCTTCTCGGCTAGTATTTTCAACCTTTGAAACCCCAGTTTCCTGGTCACTGCCTCAATCATTCTCTAAAAATGGGTAAATTCCAACACCTCATCGATAGTCCGGCGTTGATAAAGGAATTTAAGCGAAATTATGGCATATCGTAGGGGGTGAATCTGAGATACTGCTCTCCAGAGCGTATACTAACGGACCGAGGAGAGGGAGAGGTCGTAATCCCAATAATAGCCTTCATCGAAGGGGGAATAACCCTCCCAATGGGTTCCATCACCCTGAACTACCTTCGCAACCATAGGCTCTCTCCTGAGCAGTGTGCACCAAACACCTTTAGAATACTAGGAGCTATCGATGTCTTGAACCTACAATTAGGATTAGGGTTGATCTGGCATAACCTGGTACATATGTATGAGTGTCATAGCCAAAAAGAGGCAGGATACTACCTTAAATCCCAATCCGACATCGTTAGATTGTTCTCCTGCCTTCCCAAATCAAATAAAGGGATGAAAGACGACTATCTAATCGTCTCGGGCGCATGGCATGACGGTATACACTATCCGACCGAGCCAGGAGAGCCAGGTGTGACCTCCTAGACTTAGGATTTCTAACAATAGTCTTAGGATCTTCATTCTTCATAGCCTGTTTTTTTTTTATGCCGTCATATTTCAATTTTCTGACCAAGTTTGTTTGTTTGTGTTTTTTTTTTTTTTTTTTTAAAGATAAAGCACATACTACTCCTCAGCTTAGCCTTACCAACACCACCGCCCTTAATTATCTACTACGCTCGGAGATATTTGTGAGTGAAGACGGACAGTTCCGGTCCATTCCCCTTATACTCGGCTACACACCTAAGAAAACAGATATTCAGCCGGCCGGCAACACCATTACACAAGGTGATCACCGGCTTTGGCGAATAGACGTCGCTCGGCGACACTTTTTAGCGCCATTCGATCTTGAGCCCATTCCACACCCCAACCCACAGGGTGTTTCATTGCTAATCTGACCAGTTCAACAAATCCCCCTTGAGCTGGTGGTCATAGGAGAGAGGGTCAGCTCTTCATCCTCTTCGCTAGAGGAACAGATAGTCAACTTCAAATTTGAAGGAGAAGCTTCAGGAGGAGTGCAGGTAATACCTTCTTCAAATTCCGAAGAGGAGGTCGACAGGCAATCCAGTGTCCACCCACCAATTCTGCTAACCACTCTCCCAGAGGACTCTTCGGAAGAAGAAGAGATGTCCGACTTAAAACTTCTGCTGTAGACGAGGGACAAGAAGGCTGAGTCCAAAGGGACGGGGACTTCCCGACCAGTGGTGAATTTGCCTCCACCTCCACCCCCACCTCAGGTTCCTGATCCGGGCTTAAAACCAATACCGGACCTAAAGAAAAAAAGACCTCTCGAACCTGAGGAGCGGGAGGTGGTGATACCACCTAAGACCACAAAGCAACAGAAGGTGGTGAGGGACCACCGGAGCAAGAGGGCCTCATTCGTAGAGAGTCGGAAGGATCCTCCTACGGCTGACGTGCGCCGAGGGCAACGCACATGGTCTCCCAAATTGGAACTAGATGGCGTTCCTTTTTCTTGGGAGACCTCCGTTAGAAACTACGATGGGGGAAGAGCGGGGCTGATAGCTGAAGCCTTGGAGCAACCATTGCTCCTCCCCCGAGACATGGAGTCATATAGGCGCTTCAGCCAGTATGAACTTTTCATGTCCCTGAAGAGGGACCTGGCCATGGTAAGCGTGTTTATCCAGCTCTTCGGTTGGCATGCTAATTTTTTGCATTTTATTCTAACCCTTTTACTTTATTGTGCAGATTACCCAGCAAGTCTTTGTGGCCGAAGAGTGGAACCGAAAAGCCTATGTTGAAGCCCAAGTGGAGGCCCACTCTAGTTCCGAAGGAGAAAAAGCTTTGGGCAGCTTAAAGGAGGAGGTCTCTCAGATCTCCGAGCAGCTTAAAGGGGTAACCCAGGAAAGGGATAGCCTCAATGCTGGCCTCCAAAACGCTGAGAGCTAGGCCAAAGCCCAACGCAAGCTGCTAAATGAAACTCAGAACAATTTGGCCTCTGAGAAAGCTCTTGTGAAGGAACTTTGCGCCAAACTTCAGAAGGCCAGGGAGGCTACTAAGCAGGCTCAAAGGGACGCTCAGCTGGCCAAGGAGGCGACCAAGGCCGAAAAGAAAGCAGCATTCAAACTGGGTGTGCACGTAACCGAAAAAGGGTTGACGGAGCAGTTTGCCTCGGTTAGCCGAGATTACTGTGACATAACCTAAGGCAAAGCATTGGATGCTGCCGGGGTGCCTGCTGATTCGGAGTTGAGGCTGCCTGTGAGCATTTACTACGATCCTGACATCTGAGAGCTCCCAGAGTCTGACCTCCTCCCCCAAAACAACTCCCCGAAGCCTCGGAGAAACCTTTGGTCAGCCAAGTTCCTCCGACCACGCTTGAGGTTACCAAGGAGTCTAGTCAACCGGGTGCTCAAAGCAAACCAGCTGAACCATCCAAGGACAAGGGCAAGAACTCGGAAAAAGAAAGAACTTTTTCAGAGCCCAAGGATCAGGTTTCAACAGCTGCGGTTACTCAGACGAGCAAGGCCGACGACCCTGTGATCCCTCAAACAAAATCTTAGATACTTAGGGTTTTTATTTTGTACCCTTTTTATTTATTTATTTATTTTTTTTTTTAGGAATGTAAAGGATTGTAGACTATCCTGTTCTGGTTAATGAGACGGATTTTATTTTCACTTTTGGTGTACAAGACTTATTCTTGCTATAAATAACTGTACTTTACAGTTATGGTAATATAGATAAATATAATCACCCTATCCTGCTGATAATATATATATATAACTAAAATTGGTTCGGAAAAGGACAGTACATAAAAATTGCTACTAAGTAATGAATATAACAAGTATTATAAAAGTTTGATAGACCTTTTCGCACATAGACCAAGAATATTAGCATAGGTTAGAGTTGATGTTAAACACAGTTAAGAATGTTAGACAAGACTCATTCTAAAGTTAACCTTCAATATTGATAGCAACGTAGAAGTATTAACTAACTAAAAATCATCTGGTCTGAGGACTACAGGCATGATTAGACTTAAGTTTAAACACTTAGAGAACCAATAAGGAGTGTTAACTAACCCAAATCATCTGATCCGAGGACTACAGGCATGATTGGATTTAAGTTTAAACACTTAGTGAACCGATAAGGAGTGTTAACTAACCCAAATCATCTGATCCGAGGACTACAGGCATGATTGGATTTAGGTTTAAACACTTAGTGAACCGATAAGGAGTGTTAACTAACCCAAATCATCTGGTTCGAGGACTACAGGCATGATTGGATTTAAATTTAAACATTTAGTGAACCGATAAGGAGTGTTAACTAACCCAAATCATCTGGTCCGAGGACTACAAGTATGATTGGATTTAAGTTTAAATACTTAGAGAACCGATAAAGAGTGTTAACTAACCCAAATCATCTGGTTCGAGGACTACAGGCATAATTGGATTTAAGTTTAAACACTTAGAGAACCGATAAGGAGTGTTAACTAACCCAAATCATTTGGTCCGAGGACTACAGGCATGATTGGATTTAAGTTTAAACACTTAGAGAACCGATAAGGAGTTTTAACTAACCCAAATCATCTGATCCGAGGACTATAGACATGATTGGATTTAAGTTTAAACACTTAGAGAACCGATAAGGATGACAAGTTATTATAGTGACCAAAGAAATGATTCGATTAATAATAGTACCTTTTGAGGTTATTTACATTCCAGGGGCGTGGTATTACATGACTATCTAAGCCCTCCAGGAAATATGCCCCAATGCCAGCCCCTGAAGTAATACGATATGGCCCTTCCCAGTTTGATCCTAATTTCCCCCAAGTTAGATTTTTCGCAATGCCCACGACTTTCCTGAGTACCAAATCACCAGGTTCCAGGGGCCTTAGCTTTACGTTGGCATCATAGCCCTGCCTGAGTTTCTGCTGGTAATGTGCCAGTTGAACCATTGCATTTTCTCTCATCTCTTCAATCAAATCCAAGCCTCCTTCTAGAAGTTTATCATTGCTGGTCAAACTGAACGAACTAGTTTTTAGAGTTGGGAACCCCGTCTCCAAAGGAATGACAGCTTCAGCGCCATAAGTCATCGAAAAAGGGGTTTTTCCAGTAGATCTGCGAGGCGTAGTTCTGTAAGCCCAAAGCACGTGTGGCAACTCTTCAACCCACTTGCCCTTCGCATCATCCAATCTCTTCTTCAATCCATTAACTATGACTTTGTTAACTACTTCAGCCTGCTCATTCCCCTGAGGGTAGGCAGGGGTAGAGTATCTATTCGTGATTCCCAGTTCGCTACAATAACTCCGAAACGCATTACTGTCGAACTGTAAGCCGTTGTCCGAGATGAGAGTATGAGGAACTCCAAAACGAGTAATGATATTCTTCCATACAAATCTTTGCACATCTACGTCTCAGATATTGACCAGAGGTTCAGCTTCAACCCATTTGGTGAAATAGTCTGTGCCGACCAGAAGGTACTTCTTGTTTCCTGCGGCCTTTGGGAATGGACCCACTATATCCAAACCCCACTGTGTAAACGGCCACGGACTAGATAGTGGGTTGAGGACTCCACCTGGTTGGTGTATGTTTGGCACAAATCGTTGACATTGATCGCACTTCTTTACATAATCATGGGCTTCTTTTTGCATGTTCGACCACCAATACCCTTGAGTAATGGCTCGGTGAGCCAAAGACCTACCTCCAGTGTAACTCCCACAAATTCCTTCATGCAACTCTTCTAGTAGAGACTCAGTCGTCTCTGGATGAATACATAACAGGTATGGTCCCGAATAGGATCGTTTGTATAATTTCCAGTCTTCGGACAGCCAAAATCTGGTTGACTTCCTTCGAATTTTGTCAGCCTCCCCCCGTTCTTCCCGGCAAAATGTCATCTTTCAAGAATTTGATTATAGAGTCCATCCAACATAGACTGTCTCTGATCTGGTGGACTCGGACTGCATCCCCTCCTGTCCCAGTGGGCTCATGGAAATCCTCAACGAGGATAACTCTCGGTAAATTTTGCTTCGAAGAGGTGGTAAGTGTGGCCAAAGAATCTGCATGTGCGTTATTGCTTCTAGGAACATGTAGCAAGCTGAAAAATTTAAATTCTGACTGCAGACGTTTGACTCGATTCAAGTGTCCTTGCATTCTTTCATCCTTCATTTCAAACTCCCCCTGTACTTGGTCCACAACTAATCTTGAGTCCGAGAACAACTCCACTACCTTTCCTCCCATTCTTTGGACCATAGACATTCTCATCAATAGGGCTTCATACTCTGCCTCATTATTGGTTGCACCGAAATCCAGCCTTAATGACTTTTCAATGATGATTCCCTCTGGAGATATCAAGACTAGCCCTACTCCAGAACCTTTCCAGTTCGCAGCGCCGTCCACATATACTTCCCAGCGGGCAGGATCTTGTTGAGAAATCATGCCAACCGATTTTCCATCCATGTCTCTCTCTGTCGTTATTTCTTCTAAGTTGGGTTCCGTGAACTCGGTCACTAAATCCGTAAGGATCTGCCCTTTGACTGAAGTGCGAGACATATATTTGATATCAAAAGCCCCTAATATAGTGCCCCACTTGGCTATCCTCTCCGTGTAGTCGGCACTTCGAAGAACGGTCTTAAGCGAGAGTTACGTGAACACAACGACAGTATGTGCTTGGAAATAGTGGGGCAATTTTCGTGTTCCAAGTACTACTGCCAAAATAGCTTTTTCTAGTGGCAAGTATCTGATCTCGGCCTCATGTAGAGACTTACTCACACAATAAACCGGCCTTTGTATACCTTGATCCAATCTTATTAACACTAGACTTACAGCATGGGGAACCACCGCGATATAGGCAAACAAGACCTCATCTAGTTCAGGGCTAGACATAATCGGTGGCCAAGCCAAGTAGTCTTTAAGTTGTTGGAAAGCTGAGGCACATTCTTCAGTCCATTCAAATCTCTTCCACTTGTTAATCAGCGAGAAGAAAGGTTTACACCTATCCGCAGACCTGGAGATGAATCAGTTCAAAGCAGCTGTCATCCCTGTTAACTTCTGAACTTCTTTCGGATTCCGAGGAGGCTGCAGATTTTGAATAGCCTTTATCTGATCGGGATTAATCTCAATTCCCCTGTGTGTTACCATGTAACCCAAAAATTTGTCTGACCCCACACCAAATGAGCACTTCAAGGCGTTTAAGCGTAACTTGTGTCTTTTCAGGGTTTCAAAAACATTATCAAGGTCCTTCACATGCTCAGAAATAAATTTGCTTTTTACCACCATATCGTCTATATAGACCTCAACGCTCTTGCCCAATTGTGATTCAAACATCTTTGTCATCATTCACTGATAAGTAGAACCTGCATTTTTCAGACCGAATGACATCACTTTATAATGGTAATTACCAATGGGGGTAACAAAAGCGGTTTTCTCTTGGTCATCTGGGGCTAACGGTATTTGATGGTAACCTTGGAAAGCATCCAGGAAACTCATCCAGGGATGGCTGACAGTACCATCTACTAATTGATCAATTTTCGGTATAGGGAAAGGATCCTTAGGACAAGCCTTATTTAAGTCCGTGAAGTCTACACAAACTCGCCACTTTCTGCTCTTCTTCTTTACCACCACAGTATTTGCCAACTATTCAGGATAAAAAACTTCTTTAATAGCCCCAGCTTGTTTGAGCTTCATCACTTCTTCTTTGACTGCATCCGCATGCTCTTTGGATGGCCGCCGAGGAGGCTGCTTCTTGGGTACACTCAGTGGGTTGACCCTCAAATTATGGCAAATGAACTCTGAATCTACTCCTGGGGCTTTGTAAGTACTCCAGGCGAATACATCAATATTCCTTTTAAGGAAATCAATTAGCTCTTCTTTTTCTGGTTGAGGTATCTGGGACCCGATTTGAAAGTATCTTTCAGGGTTGCCCCCAATTAAAACTTGCATTAAGTCCTCGCATTTAGCGCCTTCATCAAGAATGATTCATTCTTGATTTTTTCCAAAATTTGATAAACTGGCTCCTTGAACACTGTATTGACTGCTTGAGCATTTGTTGACCCTGACTGCCCAGCGAAATCTCTCTGCGGCTTATTGTTGCTGTAACGATCCGACCTGAAGTCCTTCCTGTCCTGGGGGATAATCTTATCATTACCCTTCCCTTGCTGCTGATCTTCTTCAACCCTTTTATATTTTTCAATATGGTCCATAAGTTGACGCATGTTAGTGATAGGTTTGCCGGACAAAGATGTCCTTAAACCATGATCAGTAGGGAGACCCAGCTTAAACGTGTTTAGGGCCATTGCATCAAAGTTGCCCTCCATATCATTAAACATCTCTCAATATCTATCTGAATACGCCTTCAGGGTTTCACCCTCATGCATGCTCAAGGATAGCAGAGAAGACAAAGGCCTGGTCACTCTTCGGCATGTGACGAAATGTGAACCAAAAGCTTAAGTGAGCTCTTGGTAGGAATTGATGGAGTTTGCTTTCAGGTTGTCGAACCATCTCATTGCCACAGGTCCAAGACTAGAAGGGAATACCTTGCGCATCAGAGCTTCATCTCTGGAGTAGACAGCCATCCTTTGGTTAAAATGGCTCACATCATATTTCCCCATCATCTCCATCATCCATTTGTACTTTATCTGTGAGCCTACTTGAGTATATGTCACGTCAAGCATCTCCTTTAGCTCTGTGTGAGTGGCGGTAGGTGAAGTTACACTGTTCAGGGGTCTTCTCCACATAAATGCGGCCAGAAAGTTTGCTGCAGAGCCTTAAATACGGTGGTAGCAGCTTTTCCTTTAGATATTTCTTCATGCTTATCGTCTCCAAGTATACTCAGAGCTTATCTTGATCAGGGGGAGTGCTCGGAAGATCATTCTGACCTTTTACCCGTTCAATTGATACGTACTATTCGCGTCCGAGGAATAAAATCTCCTCGAACTGCAACTATCTTTTTTCTGGGGATCCTTTTTCTGGGGATCCTTTTTCCAGATGGGCCTTGCCCTTATCATCTTCTTCTCTTCGAACGCACAGTAATCCTCACATGGGGCTTTAGGTCCACTATGTTAGATTGGGCCTTTTCCCCCCATACATTGCTTTTATTATTTTAGTCAATTTCTATTCTTATAAAGTTCCAGCCTCAGGATTAAGACTGATGAGTTGATAACTCATTATAAAATACAATTGATAGAAAAATTATTTTCCAATGAGATGGAACATTTTGGTCAATGGAATTTTTTTTTTCCCCAAAAGAAGTTGAAAACCATTTTGCTTTTAAGTGGAGGAAAATGTCTTCAACACGGCCTCTGGCTTTCCACATCACCATCAATAGTATCTCCATTACTACAATCACCATTGCTACCACTATACTACCTTTAACTCTGACACGCCGCTGTCGCCACCACCACCACCACCACTCTGACTTTTGTCACTATCATGTTTGCATAAAATATTAATTGTTTTTCATGTGAGTCAATCTAATAATAAAAAAAATTAGGTCATTTTTAGAGTCTTAATCAAATATTAAAAAATAAATAAAAACAAACAAACAAATCATTTTATTAGAAGACCTTATGAAAGCATTATTTACCATAACAAGTCAAGCATAAAATGGTGGTACTTGGTTTTGAAATCAAAACAAAAGTAGTGATATCTACTGACCAACTTTAGATTAAATGGCACCTTCTTCCACAATTAGAATAGGATATAGGGTAAAGTGTCTTTGAGACCTATAAGGTATAAAATGCACATGTAACTTTCCAATCAAAACAAACAAAACATAATTGATCTATGAACTCATATTTCGTATATAGTTTTAAAAATCACATAAGTTGAAATGCATTTACTTTACAAACAAGATAGTTATTAATCTTTGATAGTTTTAATATTCTATATGCATGTAGGGTATAAGGATACAATATAAAAATATCAAAAGTTATTAAGTGACGTAAAATTGATAAAAATCAGGCTAGTAAATTTTATATATCCCACTATTTGCCTCTTATATGAGTATATCAACCTCTTAGTCTAGTTTTTATCAATCTTATTATTACATTTAAGGTGAAAATACTATTTTGATCCCCTACATTTTGGTGTAAGAGCATTAGCATCAGGGAATTTCAATTCTACTCTATTTTACCATTCCAAAAAGTCATTTTATCATTATACCATCCTATTTTACAATACCTCCTACATCCCAAATCTCTATTTTTATTAAAATATTATTTCTTTCCAACCCACCCTCTCTATATAATGCCAAAACTTAATTCCAGACTCACACACCCGAAGAGAGAGAGCATTAGAAGAAAGAGACACCCAAGACCAAGAGACCCATCTTCAAGCTTCGGACCAAACCCAGATCATGCCGCCCCGCTCCCATCCACGTGCTGGTGAGTTCTCCCTTGCTTCCTCTCTTTTCTCTCTTCTTCCTCATCTCCTCTTCTCTTCCATTTCCGACCTCTTCTCCTCCGCCACTCTCAAACCCGAGCCCGGACCCAATTAACTTTTTTTAATCATATTTTGTGTGGGTGGTGGTGGGTTGTGCTTGTCCTTGTTGGTGGCTAGTGGCTGGCTTGAGCTTTGCAACTGTAAGTGAGTGATGGCCCGCAGACTCTGTTCCCGTCTTTTCCATTTCCATTTGCAGCAACCGTCTGTTTCTCCAAGGTCTCTGCAGTGCATCGTGGATCGTTTTTCGGTGAGTTTTAATTTTGTTGGGTTTTGATTGATTTTGGTGGGATTTGATTTTTGTGGTTGGGTTTGTGGGTTGATCGGAGTGGCTTTGGGTGCTGGTTGTGGATGGGTATGGGTTATGCTGTTGGTGGCGGATTGATTTTGGGTTGGGGTTCATGGTGATGGAAGGTAGGTGGGTGAGTGGGTTTTGGTTGATGGTGGGTATAGTTTGTGGTGGTGGTGGCTAGTGGTGGGTTGAGAAGGAAGAGAGAGAAGATTTCTTGGGAAAAAACATAATAAAATATTATTATTATTTTTACAATTCTACTACAGTACAATTCTATCTTTAGAATTGTACTGTAGCAGAATGCCAAAAAAATTTGCAATTCTTCCCTTAAGCATTCCCTGATGCAATAGATTTTGAGACTTAAAATGCTAAATATACCTTACATATGGCATTAGCATTCTCCAATGCTAATGCTCTAACAGTCAATTTGATCCATACATTTTGATAGCAGTTAATTTGGTCCCTGTTATTTTTCTCTCGCAATCAATTTAGTCTCTGCCGTTAATTTACTAACAGAAAATGCATATGTGACAAACGTTTTGCATTGTTGGTGCACACGTGGCTAAAATAATAATATAAAATCAAATAATTAAATATTAAAAAAAATCCGCCTATGCATTTTAATAAAAAAGAAAATTCCACGTCAAACAAAAAATTTTGAAAAAATTAATTGAAAGAAACAAATAAAGAAAAAAAAAAATATATATATATATATATATTTTTTAAATCCACAATGAAAAAATAAAAGACATTGTTCCCGCACCGTCCTCTGGTTCTCTCCGCCGCCCCCTCCACCATCCTCTTCCCATACTCCTTCCCCACCGTGTGCACGAACACTCCTGATACCACCACGTCGAAGTAGTTATCGCCGAACGGCAAGCTCCGGACGTCGCCTTCTCTGCAAGTCGTGTACTCTCCTACTCCCTCAATCTTCGCGGTGCGTAGCGTCTTCAACGTCGTCGTTTTTTTCCGGTCCAACCCGACGACCCGACCCGAACTCCCTTCTTTCTTCAGCTGTGTTGCCACGGCGTTCAGGAGGACTCCGCGGCCGCAGCCTAGGTCGAGGGAGTGTTTGACCGTTGACCAGTAGCCGACCGCGCTGACCATCCGAAGCGCCATGTCATGGTGGAGCGGGACGGCCGAGTAGAAGAAGTTCGCGGCGGCGAAGAAGAGGCACACGGCGGAGTTAGCAGTTACGGAGCCGGTGAAGTCGGTGGCGAATCTGGCAGCACCACCTGGGAGAGTAACGCGGGTGACGAAAACAATGACTCGAAGAAAGCGCCCATTGCGTAGAAGTAGATTAAGAAGAATAGAAAAAGAATATAAAAAAAATTGCGGATTTAAAAAAAAAAATTTCATTTTCTTTATTTGTTTCTTTCAATTAATTTTTTCAAAATTTTTTGTTTGACGTGGAAATTTTTTTTATTAAAATGCATACGTGGATTTTTTTAATATTTAATTATTTGATTTTATATTATTATTTTAGCCACATGTGTGCTAACAATACAAAACGTTTGCCACATATGCATTTTCTGTTAGTGAATTAACAGCAGGAACCAAATTGATTGCAAGTGAAAAATAACAGAGACCAAATTGACTGCTACCAAAATGTAGGAACCAAATTAACTGTTACACCAAAATGTAGGGACCAAAATGGTATTTTCACCTACATTTAAATGTCACGATTCTAGTAAATTGATACAGTATATCTCATTATGATTTGTTCTATTCATTAACAATGGTTTTTGACACATTATTATGCAGGAATTCACGAGGTTCCATCTAATGTAGCAAAGCCAACTGATTCTAGTAAATTGCTAAATCCCTACATGTTTTGTTCTCATCATTAGCAATTATTTTTAGATGGTTTCTTTAACAAATTATTATGCAAGAATTATGGTTTCTTTAACAAATTATTATGCAGGAATTCAAGAGCTTCCATCCAATGTAGCAAAGCCAACTGAATCTAGTAAATTGCTATATCCCCTCATGTTTTGTTCTCATCATTAGCAATGGTTTTCATATGGTTTATTTGACATACTATTATGCCGAAATTTACGAGATTTTATCCAATAAGGCAAAGCCCACTGATTCTAGTAAAATGCTATATACCATCATGTTTTGATCTCATCATTAGCAATAGTTTTTATATGGCTTCTTTGATACATTAATATCCAGAAATTTATAAGATTTCATCCAATAAAGCAAAGCCAATTGATTCTAGTAAAATATTATATCCCATCATGTCATCCTATTTTGTTCTCATCATTAGCAATGGTTTTCATATGGTCTCTTTGACTCTTTGACACATTATTATGTAGGAATTTATGATATTCCATCTGATAAAGCAAAGCCAACTAATTCTAGTAAATTTTTATATCATATCATGTTTTGTTCCCATCATTAAATGTGGTTCTTAGATGGTTTCTTCAACACATAATTATGCAGGAAGTTATGAGACTCCATCCAATGAAACAAAACCAACTGATACTAGTTAGTTGTCATATCCTATATCTCATCACATTTTGTTCTCATAATTGGATTTGGTTTCAGATGGTTTATTTGACCCATATTTATCCAGGAATTTACGAGATTCTATCCAATGAAGCAAAACCAACTAATTTAAGTAAATTGCTAAATCTCATCATTTTTTTCACATTATTATTAGTAATGATTTTCAAATTGCTAATTTAAGTAAATACTAACTAGGAAGTTATTATTGTATATATAGGTATATACATGAATAGGTTATAATAATAATATTTAAGTTTGGAAAAAGTTTCATAAAGTTGGTAAAGAGAAAATTCAAATTCTGGAATTTTCTAAGTGAAAATTTGAAATTCAATATTTTCAATCGATTGAAACTTTTGTTCGATCGATCGATCGAAATGGTAAGAAAATCCATCTTGGAGTCTTTGCCTGTTTCGATCGATGCTCAATTCCTGTTCAATCAATCAAAAAGAGCATTTGATCAATCGGAAGGAATTCTCAACCGATCGAAACTCATAAAACTAAATTTTTTTTGTGACTGTTCTGAAAGTTTGAAGAGATTTCATGCCTTGTGAACGGTTTTATGAAACATTTTGACTCTCCATACGTACCTTTTGATGAAATATAACCTTATAAGTATAAATAGAGACTTATGTTCACTTAAAAAAATAACACAAGAAATCTTATAGTTATTCTCCAGAATTGCCATTTGTATAACCCAATAACTTGGTTATATGATAGGAACAAGTTTGTTATAACCCTTTAGCAACAAAAGTGTGGGGGCAAATATTATCTAAAGATACCAATTTTGTGCCTCCAAATTATCTATTTTTATTTGTCTTTTGTGTTATCCTTATTCTTCCTTTATTACTTTGTGTATTATTCCCAACAGTTACAAGATTCCATCTGATGTAACAAAGCCAATTGATTCTAGTAAATTGCTATGTTTCATCATGTTTTGTTCTCATCAATAGCAATGGTTTTTGGATAGTTTCTTTGACACATTACTATGCAGGAATTTACGAGATTCCACCAGATGAAGCAAAACCAACCGATTCTAGTAAATTGCTATATCTCATCATATTTTGTTCTCATCATTAGCAATGGTTTTCGAATAGTTTCTTAACTTTCTTTGGCACATTATTATGCAGGAATTTACAAGATTCCACCTGATGAAGCAAAACCAACTGATTCTAGTAAATTGCTATGTCTCATCATGTTTTTTCCCCCACATTATTAATAGCAATGATATTCAGATGGTTTCTCTAACAAATTATTATCCAGGAAGTTACGAGGTTCTATCTGATGGAGTAAAGCTAACTGATTCTACTAAATTGCTATATCTCATTATGTTTTGTTCTCATCAATTGCAATCGCTTTTGGAAGGTTTCTTTGACACATTATTATGCAGGAATTTACAAGATTCCACTCGATGAAGCAAAACCAACTAGTTCTAGTAAATCACTATATCTCATCATGTTTTGTTCTCATCATTAGCATTGGTTTTTAAATGGTTTCTTAACCTTCTTAACACATTATTAAGCAGGAATTTACGAGATTCCACCCGATGAAGCAAAACCAACTGATTCTAGTAAATCGCTATATCTCATTACGTTTTGTTATTATTAGCAATGTTTTTCAGATAATGTCTTTGACACGTTATTGTGCAGAAATTTCTGAGATTCCATTTGATGAAGCAAAGCCAACTGAAGGGGAGCAGGTAATTGTAGTTGATCCATCACCACTGCCAGCAACAACTCCATCACAACAAGGTGTTTTAAAGTACGAAATCCTAAAAAGTTTAGTATATGGTGGTTTAATTGAATTAATCACAAGCTTAGGTGTTGTGACCTCTGCAGCTAGTGCTGATGCTACTACATGTAAGTATTTAGCATTTCTCTCTCTCTCTCACTCTCGCTGTGAAATAGCTCAGTATATATATTAAACAATTGCAACTACTTTCTCTCTGATTTTAGGACTTTTCTAAGCTAATGATTTGGTATATATTTGATTATATTTACTTGAGCTATTGTTAACTTAAATCTTATATATAATATTCAAGTAGTGTGAATTAGTAAATTTATAAGGGAAATTCTTAGTTTCTTTTATAAGAAAAAAATTTCTTACATTTTAGACTAAACAAATGTGTACAATGTTGTGCAACATTGTACACATTTGTTTAGTCTAAAATGTAAGCTTTACATTGACAGTACAATGTAAACCTATAATTATCCAATTTACAATTCATTGCGAGCATGGTAAAGTTCCTACTTCCAACCATGGGGATTAATGAATTTATTTCTAGTTGCATATAAGTACATCATAGCTATCTAATCAAATTCAAGCCTAAAGCTAATCTTGAGTTCTTGGTTAAGTGAGTCGTGTGATTAGTGTTAGTGATTGACAGACCACCTACAAAATGTAGTACTTAATAAACATGGATTTAACACTTTAATGCATTGAGAAATTATACGCATGTACTTTTTAAACTAGAATACAAGATGGTTTACTATTAAATCAACCGCACAGATTTATTCTTATGGTTGCTTTTATTTGCATAGCTTACTCCCAGTTTTTAACCTATAGATTTGTGTGTCTGTGCGATTGAATCATATACCCAAACTATCATTATTATGCTATGAAGATTATTGGTAGCTTTTTTATATAATACATGGTACGGCTGGTATATCATTTTTGGTCACCAAATCGTTTTTAGCTGGTTATTAATCAATTCCTGATTGCAGTGAACATTGTAGCTTTGGCATTGGCAAACCTGATAACTGGAGTTTTTCTCATTGGTCACCATGTGAGTTTTTTTACTTCTTTATTTTTTGTCAAAACCTCTCTTTTTACCCTTTGTTTTTTTAACTTCATTTAAAGTCTCACAAATGCATCAATTCATACCCAATCATCATTTCGTTATTTTTATTTTATGAACTTGCTTCTCCAAGAACTCATGCCATGAAATCCCATTGAACTCTGTATCAGATAGCTATATTCTATGAAGCATGTTTTGCAAATCCAACCTGTAGGAACAAGAAAAAAAAAAAAAAAAAGGAGACAGATAGCAGATCAATGTATGCAATATATCTTTACATATATATATAAAATGTATAATGTATAATTTAATTATTAAAGAAAGGTATATGATGTCACTAGGCCACGACTTTCAAATCAATTTACATTGATCTAACTAGTCTGAAGATAAAATCAGTATAGCATTGCTGGACTGCTGAACATCATACTAGGAATCCTTAAAATCTTCTTCTTTCAAGCCAGTACACTTAACCACTGCTATACCAGTCAAGATTCATCAGTAGATAGGCATTGTATCATAATATAGCTGTTTTGTTGAAGTCTTCCACTCCATTCAACTAGAACACATCCACCCTCTATGGAATTACAAATAGCAAAGGGACTAAGCTATGCTCCCTAAGTGCAATCAATTACTCATTAAGTCAATCAAGTGACTATTTAAGATAACGTCTCATCAAAATGAATTACTAATTTCAATTCTAAATTCATTATTTGGGAATAACTATTATAATTAATTCTAAATTCATCAGGTTGCACATTGCTATGCCATGCCATATATTGGTTATGTATTAGCCTATACACAACAGTTGCAGTAATGTCTATTACAATACATGCAGATATTTCCAAATCTTGAACTAAATTGTACTAGAGATGATTCAATAAATTATCAAATTAAAAACCCTTAATTAGATTTTTTATAAAGGTTGTTCAGAATGAATTAAATTTACACGATAATTTAAACTATGTTTTGTGGTATGGAACATGTCTCAGTTCATATAGCTTTGACCTTACTGATCTTGAACTAATACTATAAACTTACAGCTTCAAGAATTGAAGAATGATCAATCTACAGTGGTCTTGAACGAAACAGATGAACAAGTGGATCGGTATCAAGAATTACTGGGACAGAAAAGGAATTTTGTTCTTCATGCCTCAGTCGCCATATTATCATTCCTTATTTTTGGTTTGGTGCCTCCTGTGGTCTATGGCTTCTCATTTTATCAGAGTGACAACAGAAACCTTAAGCTCGCAGTAGTTGCAGCAGCTTCCCTTTTATGCATCACAGTACTTGCCATAGTGAAAGTTTACACCCAAAAGCCATCCAAGTGGAGCATCTATATAACAACTATACTTTACTACCTTTTTATTGGGATCGGGGCCTCCGGCATTTCTTACTTGGCAGGTTACCTAGTCAGGAAACTCATTGAGAAACTAGGTTGGTTCGAGTCAAGTGTAGCTACCACTCAGCCCATGAGCTTTGAGAAACTTCCGTGGGAATCCTACTAAAATCATGGGTTTTAAACATGAAGCTTGACTCTGTTATTGATGTTGCAGGGTTACATTCATTGTCATTAGCAGTTACTTTTTTTTTCCACCTTTGTAAGTTGTAGTCCTATATTATTATCATTAGTGCTGTTAAGTATGATCCGACTCCTAAGCAACTGATGCCCATATGAAACATCGGCATTTCAGTGGTTTTGACTAATATTTTAAAGCCATAAATTTACTTTCTGAAGATCAAATTGTACCTGGGCACAATTAGGGGGATCAAGTAAGCAAGTTAATTGCTTCATTAAATCTATATGTTCATTAATGTGCTTGCTCCTATTGTTTAGTTAAATTGTATATTTGGCCATCAGCCTTTGACTTTTTGTTTCAAATTGTCCTTGTACTTTAAAATGTTTCAAATATATCTGTACTATTTATTTATTGGATGGAAAATACGAACTTAACACATGGAATTGATAAAAACTAAGTCACTTTGACAACATAGAGCCTATGACGAGGCATAAATTCCGTTTGCCACATCAATGTTTTCTATCCATGGAATGACAATATGAACCCTTTCAAATAAATTTAGAAGAAACAAAGTTTCTCTCCAAACAAACTCTACAAACTCCTTATATATCTCTATATTTAATTTGAATTTTGAAAATCTAACTGTTAAATTGCATTATCTTATTATATTCTTCATGTTTGCAAAATTTCAAGTAGACCAAAAATCAATTGCTATCTCATCAAACAAATGTTAAAATTTCAAATTTTTGTGATCTAAAATTGTGTAAAATAAATAAATTTATTGATTGAATAATAAATAATATCTAATTTGAACGAAATTTAATATGCATATTAAGAACATAAGGAACATAAAATTCAATGGTTAGATTTTCAAAATTCACAAAAAAAAAAAAAAAAAAAAAAAAAAGATATGAAAAGTTTGAAGAATTTCTCTCCCAAAGGGTGAGAAACTTTGTTCATTTAAAAGTATAGGGTTAGTGAGTTATTTTAAAGTATAAGAATGAGTTTGAAACAATTAATCACCAACTATGCAATTCAACCTTTTTGTTTTTATCATTTACTAACCGCGAACCCGCGCGTTGCGTGTAATAATTATTTTTATAGTGGTTTTTGATAGGTCACAATCTGAATGACCCCTTGTGATAAACCCTAATTAATTAATTAATTAGCCAAGTTGTTAATTAACCAATTAAGCATGCAATTTTGTGGAAGCACAAACAAATCACCAAATACTAAATATGCAGCGGAAAATAAATAACACGGTGATTTGTTTACGAATGGGGAAAACCCTAACGGCAAAAACCCCACCGGGTGATTTTCAGGTCACCACTCCCGAAACTCCACTATTATCAAATCAAGCGGTTACAAGAAAGGAATCCCAAGTACCTTACCAACCTACAGTTGAACCCTTACCCCAATACCCAATTGGACTTGATCTGTAGTGACAATTTCCACCTTTGATGCACGGCTCCCAAGTACGTGACTAACCAATGCGCGGATCCCAGTACGCGACTTCAGAAACACCAACTTGAGGAAGAAAGGTTGGCTGCAAAGTTCTTCAGTTCATCCACGTGATGAATAGCAGGAAGATGCTTGGTTACAAAACCCTATGGTGCAAAGACACAGCAACTTCTTGATGGAAGATGAACTAGGTCAAGAACTTCGTCTGTTGAGCACAATTTGCATAAACAGAGATTGTTCAATGATAATACAACTTGTGTTACTCAAAACGGCTCTTAAAATAATCCTTTTATATGTTTAGGGTTAGAAGAAAAGAAGTCCCAAAAACATATTCACGGATCCCAAGAAAATCAGATTTGGAATTCTGACTTTTTAATTCTCGACAGATAGCAGGTGTCGAGGTAGCTATCGAGAGGTGTCGAGATTTAATGAAATTGCACTTCAGCTTGCTTTTTCTTGGACAGACTTGATGACTTCAATACTTGACCTTGAAACATTGTTTCTTAAAGTATTAAAAACACCTAGATCTACCCAATTACAAGTAGAGTGCGTTTTGTCAAAGGATTAGCCAATTTACATAAATAAGTAAGACATATGTTCTTAGCATGTGAAACACATATGTCCTAACAATCTCCCCCTTTGGCAATCCGTGACAAAACCACAACAAACAAATGAGTATATGAGAGAAGTCATAAATCACTCAACTCATATTCACTTGTTGAATACAATAAAATCTATCCTAACACAAACTCTTGAAAAACTTTGCAAGAAGAGAGCTTATGATAAGTAGACTTTGACAACCTGTATTTCTGAAACACTTTAAAACAAAACTTATCAAGGCATCTTGTGTGAAACAGAAATAAATAGATTGCATACAAGTAAAGAACATGTGTATAAAGATAGAAAAGAAACAACACATGAAGAGAGAGGTGAAAGAAACATACATCCACATAAATAAAGAATAAGTACCATGTATGTAAAACTGGTCACAAGACCACATATACAAGAACAATGTATCTAAAAAATAAGAAAAGAAAAAGATACATCAAACCTCACTACATCCCTCAAAAGTATCAACACTCCCCCTATCAAAAATGTCCCAAAAATGTCCTATACTAACTCTCCCCCTAAGATGACTACTCTCATAACCCAAAACTACTCCCCCTTTTTGTCACGAGTGACAAAGGGTAGAGTGTCATGTAGACATCTCATCGGCAGAGCTAGCATCTCCATCATCATCATCATCAACATCATCATCATCATCAGAATCAGAATCTGAAGCTACTGGAGTAGGTGGTGAAGGAGTAGCCTCTGGAGCAAAACCACCCATGGTCGCCTGCCGTCGTGCAATACGACCCACACGAACATTCACTTGATACAACTCAGCAGAGAGTGTATCAAGACGAGTGTCCATGCGCTGCAGCTGCGCCATGATATCACCAAGGGATACATCGCTCGAAGAGGAAGAAGGAGCAGATGTAGATGGAGCTGATCTGGATGGTGCTGAACGAGAAGGAGGAGTGGCACCAGGCTGTCTCGACCTAAACTGTGCCTCACTACGTTTTACGGTAGCGGCATCTATGGCAGATATGTGTGTGAAGTGGTCGGACACAGGAAAGGGAACGGAAAAATGGCGTAGAATCCGCGTGATAGCAGAAGGAAAGATGAGCTTATCACGGGACGCCGAATCAAGATAAACCTCTAAGATAGACCGGATGAAGTGAGAAGGGAAGTCTATGGTCAAGTGCTCAAGAAGAGAAAGCAAAAATCGAGCACGAGGCTCTGTGATAGAGTTATAGTGAGACAAAGGATGGAGAACAAAAGTCATCACCATGTTCATGAATCTAGGACCTTTAGCAAAAGGCCTACATGATGTGAACTGATGCTCACCCCAATCAGCAGGGCGCTCACAAAAAGCAGAAATGAGCTCTTCTTTGGACACAGTCCTCAGACGCTCACAAGAGGGGTAATCTGGAAACTCTATCCTAGGTACCCTAAGCACATCCGCAACAAGCTGCGGTGTGACAGGAATGCGCATACCTCGAACGCGAGTGGAAAACTGAGGTACTGAAAGATCAATCCCGTGGATGTTGGAGTAGAACTCCTGTATCAGCACGAGAGGGCAAGTGACCGGGATGTCACACAGTGACCCCCATCCCCTACTGTGAATGACAGAAGGAAGGTCAGTGTCGGCGAAGTCCGCCAGAATGACTTGGCGTTCCGAATGAACACCTCGTCTAGAAAAGTTCTCAGTAAATGCCTTTTGGGCATCTCCATCACGGAACCGAATGTTAAAAGGAGCAGAATCAGAAGAAGTAGAAGCTCCAGAACGCAGAGGGTTCCGAGCAGGAGTAGATTTACGTTTGGGTGCCATAGACACTACTCACGTAAAAGAATGAGAAAGAGATAGAGAGGGAGACAAACAGAAAAGCTCCAAATCAGTTCAAATATGACAGATATATGAACAAAGAGTACGTATGCATGGGAATGCATGAACATGTGACATGCAAAACAAAAATATGAACATGGGCTCAGCCCAATCCATTTCTAACAGCATATAAACAAAGTACTCACTTCCAAATGCATGAAAATACCATTATAATGCACATGAAATGCAATGTATGATATTTTGAAATCATTTAAGTCCAAACCCAACCCAAAATTTCAATAAAAACTCAACAATTTTGAAAAACCCCAAATTTTATGAAAAAATCCCAAAAACTAGGTTTTCAAAACATGAAATGCATGAAAAAGGAAGAGAAAAGAGATCTTACCAAGTGATTTGAGCAAGAACAGAGCAAGATCCAAGTGGGTTGAAGGATTGGAGTGAAAGGAGAGTGAAAAGGAGATGAACAGCCACGGAGAGATCGAGAGAGATCGAGTGAATGAAGTCTGAATCGCGCGAAAGCCTTATATAGAACCTTCAGTAAATCTCGACAGCTGAGGTGTCGAGAGGTATCGAGGAAGCTGTCGAGGAAGGTATCGAGGAAAAAGCCTTCGACAGATGAAGGTATCGAGAGGTATCGAGATGCAAGGAGAATTTCAGATACGCGAAGCTCGATCGATCGCTAAGGTGTCGAGAAGGTATCGAGAAGACAGAAGAAATCTCGATCGATCCACAAGGTATCGAGACAGGTGTTGAGAAGGAAGACACAAACAGCATAATTGAATCTCGATCGATCCAACAGGTGTCGAGAATCTATCGAGAGGACAGAGGCTTTCTCGATCGATCCACAAGGTGTCGAGGATGTGTCGAGACTGCGATAAGAAAAACTTGAGAAGCTCGACAGATGACCAGGTATCGAGGAGGTGTCGAGGAAGGTGTCGAGACACAGTAAAAGGAGTTTTTCGAGAAGTGAAAAACACAGACATGAATGCAATCCAACACACATCTTTACCAACAAATCCACTCAACATATAAACCTCTCAAAACATCTCTCAACAAGAAATTAAGCACAAAGATCATGCAAAACACACACATACACTAAACAAGTCTAACCAATTTTATATTTCAAAAACAAGTTATGACAGTTTAGTGAGCATACATTAGCATATGTAAACACTTGTGATGGCCAAATCACATTGTACCTGCACATGTATCAAAAGTAGCAAAGAATATTGCGTGTTGTGTGTGAAAAACATCGCAAGATTGCATATGTGTATACATGTTATGATGATCTGAGATATGAGTAAATAACTTTTAACTCACACACAATCATAACTGTTTGATGGGGACTATCACCTTCAAGGTACATCCTATGACTCCCACATCTCCTAGAAAACACGCTTGCAATCATGTTTAAAGCATTTTTAATCTTTTTGCTTTTTATTTTCTTTGCATATTTTCTTTTATTTTTTGCATATCATACATGGGTATATAAAAGAGAGAAAAGAAATACCCAAGATGTTAAGCATTTGACATCGCATTTTTGCTATGCCGAAGCATACGAATGTCTTTGACACTGCACTTTTGCTATGCCGAAGCATACAGGTGTCTATGACACTGCACTTTTGCTATGCCGAAGCATACAGGTGTCATTACAATGATTGGGGGGCAACAGTGGTGAGATGGTCATTAATGCCTTTCTCTTAGGATTTTCTAGTCCTACCCGTCAAAAAGAGTGATATGAGTGTTAAGTTTTAAGAGATAACCTAATCTTACTCATCACAAACAAGAGCCACAAAGCTCACTTGCTTAGTTGTGCATAGAGATGCTCATCTAAGCTACAAGAGATACAAAGTTTAGAGAAACTTTGTTTCATTGGCCATTCAAGGTACACAAATACCAAAGTACACACAACACACACTGTTTTTGTATTTTTCTGATTTTTCAATTTTTTTTTTTTATAAAAAAAAACAAAATGAACAAGACTGAAAAAAAAACAAACAAAAACATGTTAAACAAAGCAAAGCAAAAACTAGACTGACTCAGCAGAAAAGTAAAACACATAAGTAATGCAACACACAAAAGAAAAAAAAAACTAGAAGGGAGAAGAAAGTGATAAAATCACTTAGAGTCCTTTTTCTTCCACTCCTTGGAAGAACCTTTCCTTTGATAGAATCCTTGAACAAGTGGTGAGGGGGAAGAATTTAAACCGTTCAAGTTCGAAAGGAACATGAGGGCTTTCAGAAGATCTCCAAGAGGAGCAAGAGAGGATTGAAACTGAGATTGGCTTCCAGATGCTATCATGCCATTGCTCTGTTGAGTGGCTAACCACTTATAGCAATTTGGTCGAGTGTGACCGGCAGCTCCACAATAATGACAGAGATGCTGCTTCTTTTGTTTAGGCTTTTGAGAGTTAGCCTTCTTAGCCCTAGGGTTCTTGGCATCTTTATTGTCTAGCTTAGGGGGTGCTCCTAAGATAGATTTTCCTTTGTCTAAGTTCTCACTAGCTAATTCAGTTTTAACATTAGGGTTCTCAATTTCAATGTTATTAGCAGCAGGAACAAAAACAGTATTGCTAGTAGAAGCAGTATTAGAGAAAGAAATACCATACCCCAAACCAGTTCGATCCGAAGCAGGTTTTTGATTGTTAAGCATCTCATCAAGCTTTGCACTTGAGGTCCTCTCCAGTTGAGCTCTGACTTGAAACAGCTCCGCTTCAAGCTTCTTGGTCTTCTCAGCCAAAAAATTGTTCTCAAATCTCAGTGCTCCAATAGTTTGATTCGCCTCATCAAACTTTGTGGACAGCTCTTCACGATCGAGTTCCACTTCACTGAGCTTCTTGGTGGCCAGCCTATATAATTTCTCATGCTTTTCAGAGAGCTTGTAAAGCTTCTCATAGGCTGAATGGATATCATCTTGATCATCCATCTTCTCAAATTTGGACTCCACCAACTCTTCTTCTTCATCCACTTCTTCAACAATCCCTTCAGTAGGATTGACTGTGGCAGTGAAGGCATTTAGGATTCCGTCATCCTCATTGTCGGAATCGTCTTCAGGCTCAGTGTCACTTAGGGTCACAGCAAGGGCCTTGCTTTTCCCAATGCTTTTCAGATATGTAGGACACTCATGTTTCATGTGTCCGAACCCATGACAACCAAAGCACTTTGGTCCTGCGGGAACAGTATACTGACCGGCCTCCCTAGCATCCTTCTTCCCTTTGTCTTGGCTTTTGAACTGAGAAGAACTGAACTGCCTGCGGTCCTTGTCGAAGCTCCTTCCATTGGCATTCTTCATGAACTTTTTGAACTGCCGAGTAATATAGGACTTCATCTTAGAATCTTCATCATCGGAAGATTCATCTGTATCACTGCTCTTCGCCTTCAAGGCCATGCTTTTGCCTTTATTGGTCTTGCCAATCCTAGATAAACCTATCTCATAGGTCTGCAAGTTTCCAACCAGCTCAGTCAAAGGAATCTTGTCTATATCCTTTGATTCCTCAATTGCCGTAATCTTGGCATGAAATCTCTCAGGTAGAGATCTGAGCACTTTTCTTACAATCTTGGGTTCAGGGATGGTTTCCCCAAGATTGAAGGCTGAGTTCACTATGTCCTTGAGCTTGGCATAGAACTCATCAAACGACTCATCCTCCTCCATTTTAATTTCTTCAAAGCTTGTAGTGAGCCTCTGAAGCTTTGAGTCTTTGACAGCCTTTGTCCCTTCATAGGTTGTCTGGAGGATGGTCCAAGCCTCCTTAGCAGTTTCAGTTGAGGATATCTTCTTGAACTCCTCATTGGTGACTGCGCTAAAAAGAGCATTCAGCGCTCTGCTGTTAAAGTTGGCCGCCTTGATCTTAGCATCATCCCACTCGGCCGGTTCTTCTTTTAGCTTAGTCCAGCCAATCTCTACAGCTTGCCACACCTTTTCATCTAAAGACTGCAAGAAAGCTCTCATGCGTACTTTCCAGTATGCATAGTTAGTGCCATCAAATAAAGGAGGTATGATTAAGGATTGTCCTCTATCCATGACAAACAGGGGTCAATGGATCAACACAGCTAAGATTAAAACCTAATCAGAGTGTGCCTGCTCTGATACCACTTGATAGGTCACAATCTGAATGACCCCTTGTGATAAACCCTAATTAATTAATTAATTAGCCAAGTTGTTAATTAACCAATTAAGCATGCAATTTTGTGGAAGCACAAACAAATCACCAAATACTAAATATGCAGCGGAAAATAAATAACACGGTGATTTGTTTACGAATGGGGAAAACCCTAACGGCAAAAACCCCACCGGGTGATTTTCAGGTCACCACTCCCGAAACTCCACTATTATCAAATCAAGCGGTTACAAGAAAGGAATCCCAAGTACCTTACCAACCTACAGTTGAACCCTTACCCCAATACCCAATTGGACTTGATCTGTAGTGACAATTTCCACCTTTGATGCACGGCTCCCAAGTACGTGACTAACCAATGCGCGGATCCCAGTACGCGACTTCAGAAACACCAACTTGAGGAAGAAAGGTTGGCTGCAAAGTTCTTCAGTTCATCCACGTGATGAATAGCAGGAAGATGCTTGGTTACAAAACCCTATGGTACAAAGACACAGCAACTTCTTGATGGAAGATGAACTAGGTCAAGAACTTCGTCTGTTGAGCACAATTTGCATAAACAGAGATTGCTCAATGATAATACAACTTGTGTTACTCAAAACGGCTCTTAAAATAATCCTTTTATATGTTTAGGGTTAGAAGAAAAGAAGTCCCAAAAACATATTCACGGATCCCAAGAAAATCAGATTTGGAATTCTGACTTTTTAATTCTCGACAGATAGCAGGTGTCGAGGTAGCTATCGAGAGGTGTCGAGATTTAATGAAATTGCACTTCAGCTTGCTTTTTCTTGGACAGACTTGATGACTTCAATACTTGACCTTGAAACATTGTTTCTTAAAGTATTAAAAACACCTAGATCTACCCAATTACAAGTAGAGTGCGTTTTGTCAAAGGATTAGCCAATTTACATAAATAAGTAAGACATATGTTCTTAGCATGTGAAACACATATGTCCTAACAGTTTTATTAAAAAAAATTTACAATTTAAACTAATCTAATAATGAGTAATATAGTTCGTAATTATATTTTTATTTATTATAAGAACAATCATAAATTTAATATAGGATCAATCCAAAACACCAAAAAACATAAACTAAAAAAAATTAATAAAACTTAACAATGATTAATTGAACCGATATTAGGATAAAATTTTGTTTTTGATAATCTATTAAGGTTATTTTCTTTGTAAAAATTATAATTTCGACCGCCCAAAACATATTATCAAATAAACAATTATTAGCAAAATATAAGAATTAAATTTCTATACATGCATTGTTATAAAATAATAATAATTAAAATAAAATTGCAAAAGTTAAAATTTGTCACTTATCCGATTATTTTTGTTTGGCTAACATTTGCTTTTCTTTCTTTTGGCTAACCTTTGCTTTTCTTTAAATAAATGGCATTATAAAGTACTTCTAATACAACTATTAAGAGTACTTTGTCCACCACAAAGGATTAGAAAATAAACAAAAATTAGTAAAGTCTCATAGTTTAATATCTAAATTGAGCACTATAAAAAATTATGCTATGTAACAGAATAAATACCAAAGTATCCAAATCATACTATGTAATAGAATAATATTATATTTTTATATGCTATATTTAATTCTTTAGAACGCAATAGGATAACATTTAACATTCAAAGGGAATTAAAAAAAAAAAAAACAACAACAACAATTTAAAAAACAAAACTAAATCAAAATTTAAAAAACAAAACTAAATCACATTAACCCAAAATAGAGTTTTAAAGAATATAAAAAATTATCAACCTAAAGTAGAGATGCAAGAAAAATAAAAATAAAAATCCACCAAAAAATTTAGAGAGAGAGAGAGTGAGAAAGAGGGAACCATTTTTTTTTTTTTTTTTTTGTGAGGGAAAACTATGCATAGAATAGAAGAGATAGTGACAAATTTATAATAAGAGGGTATGAATAAAAAGAGAAAAAATAAAGGAAGATGAAGGAAAAAAGGAAAAATGATATTAATGTAGAGGGTAGTGGAAAGATGAAAAGGTAAAGGAAGGAGAAAGATTGAAGAAGTAGTGAGGAGATGAAATGGTAAGTGAGAGAGAAAGGTTGGAGAACTGTAAATATTAAAAAAAAATATTAAAAACAATTATAGGAAAATTAAAAATAATAAAAAAATAATAAAAAAATTAAAAATAATAAAATAATAAAAAACTAAAGCTTGAAAGGCTACAATGTTTTTTTTCTTTTTCTTTTTCTTTAAACTTAAAAGGCTTATACAAAACCCTAAAGTTAAACTGAAAAGGCTTTGGGTTGGGCTTGATAGTGGAACTAAATAAATAAAAAGTGGGCTGGATTAATTATACAGATTTATTATAGGGTGATGGTGAAAGTAAATAAATAAGTAGTGGGCTGGATTTATTATAGGGTGATAGTGGAAGTAAATAAATAAGTAGTGAGCTGTATTTATAGGGCTGAAAATTATAAAAACCATTTTAAAATTGTAGAAAAATTATATTTTAAAAAAGAATAAAAAAAAAGAAAAGAATAGCGTGGCAGCTGATGTGGCGCAATGTGAGAGCAGCAGCATTAAACGCTACGCTTTAGCTTTTAATAATATATAGATTAGTTCCTCCCATTTATCCTGTTCCAAGTAACATTCACAAGAGAAATCGACAAAACTTCCTGTACATGGAAAATAGATCAACAAAAGTCTCAAAACAAAGCAACAGACCCAAGAATTACGTAAAGCATGTTGGCATGTTGCAATGAGCAACCATCAAGTGACAATTGCGAACATATGACAACTATATTCTATCACAAATAGCCATGGAACTAAACATTGCTAAGCAGGCCAAGGGTTTTTTAATGGTCAATGGAAAAAGCACAATAGAACAGAATTGCTTAGCTATATGAAATAGCCATTTGAGCGCATCTAGTGAGTTGCTAAGTACCATGGAATACTCTGAAAGCATCTCATTGCTACTTGTAAGGCTAATAACACCTACAATGTACTCAAAGTTTCTAGATATTCCAGGCAATAAGCACAAAATCTATAAATAAATAAAAATAAGTAGATGGTACTCAAAGAAAATTTTCCCAAACCTCAACAATACACATTGCCACCCACAATTACTTTCACCAAACAAGGGCACAAACAAGTAAACAATTCTCCTGCCTATATACAGTACAAAAACACAGCGAAGCTGTTAATATTTGAAACCTCCAGAGTCTCTCTAGCCCCTACTGATGTTAATTTGATCAACTGGTAATGCAGAAACTAATATTAACATTGACTTAACAATCATTTCCTTTACATTTTTTTCAGCAACCAGACTGAGGCAAGAGCAAGAAAAAAAAAAGGAAACAAACAAAATGAGAATTGAAACAAAGCCAATACAGAATGAAATCAAGCAAACAAAAAAGCTAATTATTATTAAACTTTGTCTCCACAATTCTAACTATCACAGTCACTGTTTGATTGCAAAGAAAAGAAAAGAAAAGAAACAGAGAAAAAATTAGCATTGGTGATAGTATGAACTCCAAGGTTGAATTATTAGAACAGGGCCAAGGACACATGTTCTTAGCAGAAGGAAACCCTGAGCCTAGCGGAAAACAAAATCAAGAAGATTGGGTGTAGCTCTTGTAGGACAGGCATATTGCCTAGCCCTACTTGTTCCCAGTCATCTCCTCAATTCATCCTCGTAGTACCTACCAACTCCCTGAGTTATCCAATGCACCAGTTCCAAGTTAGTTTTTAAACATGTTGTATAACCCATGCACAACTTACTTTGAAAGGATTGTTCAAGCAGGGTTTGTTAAGATTTCTGAAGCATCCAGATACATGTATCACCAACTTGGAACTTAATGTCTATAAAAGATGTTAGAAATACTGAATGTAATTGTATTGTATTTCATGTATAAAAGAATGTACATAGATGCCTTTATATAGGAGGCATATGTGTGCAGTACAAGTAAATATGTGTGCTATACAAGTAACCTAACTGGGCCTAAAGCCCACAACACTATATATGTTAACAGCCCCCCTCAAACTCAAGGTGGATGTGAGACCAACTTGAGGTTGTCAACCAAAGTACGAAGGCGTCCCTTAGGATGTGACTTGGTGAAGATATCTGCAAGTTGATCTTTAGAGGAGACTGAGATCAGCTTGAGAGCACCATGGACAAGATGAAAACGGATAAAATGACAATCGATCTCAATGTGTTTAGTCCGTTCATGGAAGACATCATTGTGAGCAATATGAATAGCACTCTGGTTGTCACAATAAAGAGGAGTAGCAGAGGATGTAGATACACCTAAGTCTTTGAGAAGCCATCGTAGCCAAAGGAGCTCAGATGTGGTATCAGCAAGGGCACGATATTCTGCTTCAGTACTGGAGCGGGCCACATGAGTTTGTTTCTTGCTTCGCCAAGAAATCAGAGAAGAACCAAGAAGAAAGCAATAACCGGTGGTGGACCTGCGATCAGTGGGGTCTCCTGCCCAATCAGCATCAGAAAATGCACGAAGAGTAAGAGGAGACTGAGCAGAGTAGAAAAGACCATGGAAGAGAGTGCCCTTTAAGTATCGAAGAATGCGCAGAACAGCAGCATAGTGAGTCGATCGTGGAGCAGACAGATACTGGCTCACTTGGTGAACAGCATAGGAAATGTCTGGACGAGTGACAGTGAGATAAACCAAGCTACCAACCAAGCGTCTGTAAAGAGAGGGATTAGATAATGGTTTCCCCCCTGAGGGAGTCAGATGCGCATTAAGCTCAACTGGAGTGTCCACAGTCTTGCTATTAGTGAGTCCAGCGCGAGACAAGAGTTCAGAGGCATACTTGGCTTGAGTAATATAAAGACCATCTGTAGAATGAGTGATTTCAAGACCCAAGAAGTAGCTGAGATATCCAAGATCTTTCATCTCAAACTGCTGACTGAGAAAAGCCTTGAGTTCTTGAATGCCACTGAGGTCATCACCAGTTATGATCATATCATCCACATATAAGAGGAGTAAAATAGTGCCTTTGTCAGTGCGACGAAGAAATAAGGCAGAATCATAGTGACTGGCCATGTAACCCAAGTGAGAGATGGTAGAGCTGAATTTGGCAAACCAAGCTCGTGGAGCTTGTTTAAGGCCATAAAGTGCACGTCGAAGGTGGCAAACCTTATTTGAGTCAACAAAGAGACCAGGAGGAGGTTGCATATACACTTCTTCACTTAAATCCCCATTAAGAAATGCATTTTTGACATCCATCTGAAAAAGATCCCATTTACTGGCAGCAGCAACAGCTAAGAGGGCACGGACAGATGCGATACGGGCAACCGGAGCAAAAGTTTCTTCATAATCAATCCCATACTCTTGTGTAAAACCTTTTGCAACAAGACGAGCTTTGTAGCGCTCAATGGACCCATCAGAGCGAGTCTTAATCTTGTAGATCCACTTACAACCAACCACAGATTTCCCAGGAGGAAGTGTCACCAAATCCCAAGTATGGTTTTTAGATAATGCATCAAGTTCCTCTTTCATTGCAATCTGCCATAAAGGGTCAGTGGAAGCCTCACGATAGGTGTGAGGCTCGTGTAGTGTAGCAAGAGCAGTGTAACAATGATAGTCAAGTAAATGTGCAGGAATAGATCTTACCCGAGTTGAGTGACGAGGTGGAATGTCTTGTGCAAGATCTTCAGGCGGAGCAGGAGCAGGAGACCCAAGCTCAGGATTGGGGTTGGGTAGCTCGTCTTCAACCTGTTCATCTTCCACCTGTTCATTAAAGGGTGAACTAGGAAAGGGATCAGTGATATCTGGTGGTTGGATAGAGAAGTCTACCGTAACAGAATCAGGAGCAACTATAGGAGGATCAGGAGCAGCTACAGAAGGAATATGTGTCTCATCTGGAAAAAGGTCTAAGACAGAGGAGGAAGACAAGGAAACACTGAAATGAGAAAGTTCGACAAAAAGGCGATGTTCCCAAAAGACAACATTACGGGAGACACGAAGACGATGAGAGACAGGATCATAACACCTATACCCCTTTTGAGTTTCGCCATAGCCAAGAAAACAACAAAGCCTTGACCGAGGTTCAAGTTTGTTATGCTCATGTGGCTGAAGAAGAACGAAACAAGCAGATCCGAAGGAGCGAAGGTGGTGATAGTCTGGAGGTGACCCAAAAAGACGCTCATATGGAGTTTGATTTTGGATAACAGGACTCGGAATGCGATTAATAGTATGAACAGCATGAAGAGCAGCTTCACCCCAAAAAGGAGCAGGAACTTTAGCAGAGAGAAGGAGAGCACGAACAGTGTCAAGAATATGACGAAGTTTTCGTTCGGCTCTACCATTTTGCTGAGAGGTACCTGGACAAGTTAGTTGATGAACAGTGCCATAGGAATGCAAAACAGCTTGGAAAGCATATTGAGTGTATTCAAGAGCATTATCAGATCGAAAAATTTTGATGCGTCTGGAAAACTGAGTTTCAACCATTTTTGCAAAATTAGAATATATTTCCAATAATTCAGAACGATGTTTCATATTAAAAATCCAACTATAGCGAGAGTAATCATCAACAAAGACAACAAAATATCTAGACCCACCAATACTAGAGACAGAGGAAGACCCCCAAACATCAGAATGAATAAGGTCAAAGATATCAGTGGATATGGATTCACTAGTATTGAAAGGCAAAGCTGGTTGTTTTCCTAACTGACATGAAACACAATCAAAATTTTCTGTGGACACTGAACCTAACAAACCTCTAGAAGCCAATTGTTGTACCCGAGAGGAAGATGCGTGACCAAGTCGAGCATGCCAAAGTGCAAGGGAAGGAGTGGAAGAAACTGCAGCAGCTGCAGCAATAGAAACAGGAGCGACAAGTGGAAGACGAAGATTGTCCACAGGAAACATCCGCCCAACTCTGGGACCGGTCCCAAGCTCCTGTCCCGTCCTAGGATCCTGCACAATGCATCCAGAATAATCAAAGGTAATGCGATAACCCAACTCAGCTAATTGTCCCACAGAAAATAAATTATAAGAAAGGTCAGGAACATTAAAGACTCCAGGAACCGAGAGGTTGGAGGTTGAAACTGAACCTATATTATGACCAGACATTGTGGAACCATTTGCTGTACGAATATTAAGAGGGTGTGGTGCAGGTTTAAGGTCAGAAAATAAGGATGAGTGAGGTGTCATGTGATTGCAACAAGCAGAATCCATAAGCCAAGAGGTAGGAGACATACCAGATAAAGCTGAGAGAGAAGAGGAATAAGATGCATTACCAACCATACGAATGACATTGGCGATGATATTTACAAGGTCATCTTTGTAAATGGAGAAAGTGGATCCAGAAGACTGAGACTGTGCAGAGACAGGAGCCATGGGTTGGACACTCTTAGTGTTAGCAACTGTAGCAGCAGAAGTAGAAACAGCTGATTTGTTGCGCTGATAGCAAGTCTCAATATTATGACCAAAACGTTTGCAAAAATTGCAAAACCGTTTGTTGGATTGTCGGCTTCGATTGTTGCAACAGGAAGCAAACTTGTCCTTATTTTTCATTTAGAAGCAAAATATGCAAAAATGGACTGCAAAAATGAAATCTACGCGAAAAACTGGGTAAGAAGCACCTGGACTGAAAAAGTCAACCATTGAAAAGTCAACGGTCAAAGTCAACGGTCAACGGCCTGGTCAACGATCAGCGTGGATGACGTCAGCAGGATGACGTGGCGCTGACGTCAGCAGGTGACTGGATGCTGACGTAAGCTAGGGCTGACGTGGCACTGATGACGTCACGGGTGACGTCAGTCTAACCTGAGGACGGCGCGTGTGGCACAGTCGCAGAATCTTCAGGTGGCGCGTGACGGCGCGTGGGCACTCCGATGACTGCGAGGCTTTCACCAAAAGTTAGATCGTTCCAAGACGATCTCAGTGATATGTCCAGAAATATGATCGGAGCAATATTCGAGGCGCGATGACACGTGCAGTGATCTTGTGCGGTGTTGGACTCCTCAACGATAGCGGCTGCAGGTCCGGAACCCTAAGACAATGCTTGGAAGACGTCGCGGGTTCAACGGCGAAAGGCTGCGGCGACTGTTGTGATAGCGGAAGCGATGTTGAGAGTGGAGTAACACCAATAAAGATAAGACTGCTAAGAAAAGGTCAGAGCAGTGGCTCTGATACCATGTTAGAAATACTGAATGTAATTGTATTGTATTTCATGTATAAAAGAATGTACATAGATGCCTTTATATAGGAGGCATATGTGTGCAGTACAAGTAAATATGTGTGCTATATAAGTAACCTAACTGGGCCTAAAGCCCACAACACTATATATGTTAACAAAAGAAAAACAACAACAACAACAACAACAAATTTAAGAGTAACTACTAACTAGTAACATGGCTGAGTTTTCATATTCACCTTGAATAGGTTTTTGCAAATTAGTTACAGTATATACCAAAGTGCAAAATCAAGTGGGCATTAATTAAAACACTGTAAAGACAATATAATTTTGTTGTTGAACTCTTTGTGGTGTCACGCCTTTCAAGAATCAATTAAAACATTTATCTCGGGGATACAGTTTGGCTGAAATAGTCATTGCTCCTTTGAGAAGCTGACACTTTGTGAATACATCTTCCTTCCATGGATAAAGCTTCTCTGCTTTTCTAGTGATGTTTCCTGGGCTACTGAGTTCCTTTGGACAATGCCTGATCTATTATATTGTAAATTACACAACTCTGGCTCTGTCCCACTGCTGAAACTTTCCCTCTCTAGGACTTATATAGTTTCAACTCTCGGCAGTTTCTGCAGAAGACACAGTCTCCCCCTCACTGCAATACCCATGCTGCATCTCTGAAACTTCTAATGGAGATGAACTAGACTGGGCCTCACTTGAACGTCGATCTGAGTACCATGAAAATTTTATTTACACAGTACTCGACTTCTGGAAATCGATTACAATTTAAATTTTATTTACACAGTACTCGATAATTAGAAAGCCGAGTACCTTGTAAATTTTTTTTTTTCACCAGTACTTGATTTCTAGAAGATAAAGTATATTTAGCATATTATTCAATTTTTTTTACATGGTACTTTATTTCTGGAAAATCAAGTACTGTATAAATTTTATTTATTTTTGTATTTATGGTTTTTTTTTTTTCAAATTTACTAAAGATAAGTACATTGACATATTTTTCTGATATAATGTCAATAAAAATGGAATAAATTTTTTTTTATTTGCCAACAAATTAAATTAATGATGTTGTATCGTTACCATAAATAAAATAAAATAATAATAAAAACTGTATATAATAGAATTATTTGCTATATATATTGTATTTTTCTTTTGTAATTAACACACTAATTCAAGTTTTATGTATAATATCAACACTATCATCCAAAATTAGTATAAAAATTAACAAATTAGTAAGCTAATTGGGAGTGTGTTGCAAATTCACAAATTAGTAAGCTAATGATATGAACATATCATTAGTTATATTTGAACAATTTCTTTTTTTAAATACCTCTTCCTCCTTCTAATCAAGCGACATCCCATGTAAAGAAAAAATAAGCATAGGTGATAGTATGAACTCCAAGGTTGAATTATTAGAACAGGGCCCCAAGGACACATGTTCTTAGCTGAAGAAAACCCTGAGCTTATCAAGAAGATTCACTTCAATTCAATGCTTCCAACTATCAATCCTCAAATGTAATTCAGCCAACGTCACCAATTCATATTGAGAATTTTTCTCGAACTCAAGCATGGAAACAATTACAACCTTAGTTTCAGCATTAAATAAACTTATACAATGATGATGGAAAAACCGAAAGCGAAACAATATCTAAAGTAAATTTCACATTTACTTACCGTCATCAAGTAAAACCAAGCTCTCCACTGAATTAGCTATGTAAGCCAACCAATCAGCATCTTTAATTGCAAGAATGTTCTGATTTAGACTCTCCAGATAAATTGAAACCACCCGAATGTCATTCTTAATTAGAAGTTTACCCTTGCCAGTGTAGCCTTAGAATTTATGAACCCAATCTATTGATACAATACATTTCTTAGTCCAAGACTCAGCCACATCATAATCTTCCATCACCCTTTCTAACCTTCTTAGAAAAAACTTTATTTGCATGTTTACCTGCAGCTGTAATAAACCGTTGTTGGCTGTGTTGTGCTCACACATGATGCTTATATAATGTTGATGCGCGCGCGCACATATATATATATATATATATATATATATATATTTATATATATTAATTGTTAACATATTTTTTTGAACTGGATTTGTTTTACATATTCTTCTATCTTCTTCTCAAAAAAAATTATTAAAAAAATCCAACTTGGCGGTGCATGTTGGACACGTGTCCGTGTCATGTATATAGACTGAGGTTTTAAGGATACTCCAAAGTACATGTTTTTGTATTGGGAGGGAAAAAAATTATATTTAAAAAAAAAAAAATCTTTAATTTTATGTATGTTGATGGAGCGTGAGCTCGTCAGTCGATATGGTCGGACGAAGCCCTCCTGCAGCCTCCTGAAAGGGTCACCGGTGTGGTGCCTGCCACCTCGCCTCCGATGCCAAAGTTAGTATGCAAGAAAATCTCAGAAAAATAGAGAATGCAATAGATAATAGCTCTCTCTTAGTGTATATCTTTTTGTACCTTGTTCTTGACAATAAGAGGATTTTATAGGCACACCTTCATGGCTTCTAGCCGTTGGAGTAGTAATAGAGGTCTTAATGCTCCTTCTGGTAACGTCTGGTCTGGTGTAATGTGACTTGAATGTGTTGTAACGGCTCATACAGTTGGCTCTATAACCATTCTAGACTTAATTGCACTGTAATGAATGCAGTGTTTTCCTCGTCAGTGACGTGAATATATGACAGGCTCGTCTGTGCTTGCCCTCGTCTGTATCGTCTAACCTCGTCAATGATAGACTTCCTCGTCATGATGTCACTGGATTCGTCATTCCCATCAGTTGCCCCCGGATTCCAGGGTCGTCATGACATGTCGTGTTGGCCGTGGAAGATGAAAAGTCTCCTGGGCCAAAAGTGCCTGTTGGGCTTCCGTGCCGTATTAACTGCGCAGTGATGGCGTTTCCTGCTTGGTTGCCACGTGTGGTGTATGGATTGTTGGGGTCATTCTTGTGACCCTTGGGTTTCCCGCCGTTTTTCAGTTGCCTTAGTTTTTGGGTTAAAAACTTCTTCACTTTGTTCCTTTTCATTTCTCAAACAAAACTTTTGCTAAGTGTTTCCTTGGTGAGCTTTTCTCTGCCATTCTTCTTCGGACTGGTGCGCCATTCACCGTCGCTTTAAGGTATATTTTTCTTTCCCTTTTTTGTTTTTCCTTTTCTCTACTACGCTGTGGTTTCTGATTCACTCTTCTTTTTCCCTTTTATATACTCGGTTTCTTTTCTTTTTGGGTTTCTAGCAAGTGTCATTTTCTTCTTGCGTTTTTTTTTTTTTTTTTTTTGCATTTCCATGGTCCGTGGTTCTGAAGTTAGGATAGACTGCCCTTCAATTTCCTTCTTATTTGCGCGATTAGGAGGGTCTTTAGGGAATTTCCCACACTTAGAAAATTTTGTTTTTGAGGGTAACTGTTTGGGCGTTGCGTTGGCTGATTTAAAGATAGGTTTCAATTTCCGGCAAGGGTTCGTGTTCGTTTACCTAGTGACGAGGATAGGGCCTGTCACTTTTTCCCGGGTGAGGTGTGTTTTTATGAGTCAGCCTTTACCTGCGGGCTTAGATTCCCCGTCCATCCATTCCTGATGGAACTTTTGGATCGTTTTGGCATTGCTCCTGGGCAGCTCATGCCCAATTCGTGGAGAATAGTGGTGAACTGCGTGGAGATATGGTTAGCTGCCAATGGAGATATGATTAGGATAGACGAACTTACATATCTATATCGCTTGAAAGAGTCCAAGGAGTATGGATATTATGAGTTAGTTCCCTAGGCGAGGGATGCTAGGATCGTCAGGGGTTTGCCTTCGTCCTTCAGGTACTGGAAATCCAGGTTTTTCTTTGTGTCGGGGGACGATTTTGAGACTCAATCCAGCGCGGATTGGGGTGATGTACCAAGGTTGCATCGTCGGTGGGGAACCCCGGCTTTAGGTGCGTCAGTCTTTCTATTTGTCGTTTTCAGTTTTGATGTTTTTCTGTTATGTGATGTTGCTGACCCCCTTGCCTCTTGCTGCGTGTAGTTAAGAGACGGCCTAAGCTCAAGAGCAGGCATAAAGAGCGCGTTGAGACCGCCATTGGATACGCCCAGACGATAGAAAGCTGGGACGACCTCGTCGACCCACGTACTTTGGCTTTTTACCACCTCGGGCCAGACCCGTCCCCTTACGTTCTTCGTTCCATTGGAATTGAAGGCAAAAAGAGTAAGTACTAACCTCGTCAAGTTTTACTTCCTTTATGCAGATGTGGACTTTTTCCTAACCATTTCCTTCTTGCAGAAATGACGACTAAGTTCAAGAAGGACATGTACGTTAAGATGAGAGAAAAGAAGGACGAGCCTTTATCCAGCATCGGGAAGAAAGCAGTGCGTGTCAAGGGGATAACCACTCCTGCTAGCACCAATATCCCCGTCACCGACATAGTTCCCGTCACTGAACCGACGAGGACGACTTCTCCGGCTGCCTCGATAGAAGAGATCCCTACTCCGGCCTCGAAGAAGCAGCGAACATCAGGGAAGGAGAAAGCTGACTCACGGCCGTCCACAATATGGGACGACGAGAGATTGGCCGTGGACAGGGCACACCAAATGTTGACGGCGGATGATCTCAAGGTCTTCTCTGGTGTATCTTTTAATGACGTCGCCTCTCGTCATATTCAGAGACTCGTCCAGGTAGGGTGTCCTCTGTACTTAAAAAGATTTTTATTTTTTATTTTTTATTTTTTATTTTATTTTATTTTATTTTTATCTTCACATTCCTTTCCAGGTGCTGGGAGAAAGCATTCACATTACCTCTGAGCATCTTACACAAGAGGCAAGGGTGGCATCCTTAACCTCTAGGATGGAAGCTTTGGAGAAGGAGAACTCGGAGCTGAAGAAGAATCTTATTGATTCTATGGACGCGGCCACCTCTTTAAAGGAGAAGGTCAAAGTTTTGAACAACCACCTGAGGGTTGAGCGTCAGATGACTTCGGAGAAGGACGAACAGCTTCTGAATGCTAAGGAAAGTCTGAAAACTATTGCTGCGAGGTCTGTAGAGGCTTTCCAGACTACGGATGAGTACCAGACCATCCTATTCAGCTGGTATTTCAAAGGCTTTGAGCTCCTTAGGAGATACCTCACCAAGCATCCTTCTGGAGTAAACATGGACACTCTGGACCTAGAAGAAGTGGATCAAGAGATGGCCGCTGACGAGGCTGCTCCTTCTTCTGCTATGCAAACTGAAGTTCCTGGAGAGGTTCCTGCTGGTGGTGATGCCCATGAGGATGCTCCTGACGACGATGCCTCTACAGGAGCCTGATATTTAGAAAATTTTTCCTTTCTTTCCTTCTTTTGGGATGCCCTTCATTCTTTGGGCAGTTATGTAAATCTAATTTTTGAACAATTTTACTTTCTGTCTATTTTGGGAGCAACAAGGAAAATTTTCTGCCCAGTGTTTATGGGCTTCTAGTTGTAAAAGACAATGATGATTCAACCTATTTCAGGCTTTTAATATTACTTACTTGTTTTTGAAGTAATTTCCTTCGTCGTGCTACTTTTTTTATATATCTTCGTCAGTAACTTACATCCGTCAAGGCGGAATTTTGTTACTTAGCCATTTTTTGGCTCTTTGTGGCTTACACCCTTGTTAGGGGTATCGCCTTCGTCAGTAACTTACATCCGTCAAGGCGGAATTTTGTTACTTAGCCATTTTTTGGCTCTTTGTCGCTTACACCCTTGTTAGGGATATTTCCTTCGTCAGTAACTTACATCCGTCAAGGCGGAATTTTGTTACTTAGCCATTTTTTGGCTTTTTGTGGCTTATACCCTTGTTAGGGATATCGCCTTCGTCAGTAACTTACATCCGTCAAGGCGGAATTTTGTTACTTAGCCATTTTTTTGGCTTTTTGTGGGTTATACCCTTGTTAGGGATATCGCCTTCGTCAGTAACTTACATCCGTCAAGGCGGAATTTTGTTACTTAGCCATTTTTTTGGCTTTTTGTGGCTTACACCCTTGTTAGGGATATTGCCTTCGTCAGTAACTTACATCCGTCAAGGCGGAATTTTGTTACTTAGCCATTTTTTGGCTTTTTGTGGCTTACACCCTTGTTAGGGATATTGCCTTCGTCAGTACATTCGGTTGTCTAGACTTGCTCATAGAATAATATCAGCTGAATGGATTCTCTATTGATTTTGATAACAAGTACATTTGATTGTTACGTCTATTGATGGTACTTCTTTAGGTGTTCAATGTTCCATGGCCTCGGGAGTCTTTGTCCGTCTAGAGTTTCAAGGTGGTAGCTTCCTTGTCTGGAGTAATGAACGACCCGGTACGGTCCTTCCCATGTGGGGCCAAGTTTCCCTTGAGTTGGATCCTTGGTCGCCAGAGTTACTTCACGTAGGATGAGGTCGCCGATGTTGAGTCGTCGGAGTTTCATCCTTTTATTGTAATACTCTGTCATCTTTTTCTTGTAATCCGTCATTCTGCTGCCGGCTTTATCTCTGACTTCGTCCAGGCAGTCCAGGTTGACTCGTAGACGATCGTTATTGTCTTCCTCGTTGAACATCTCCCGCCTGGTGCTGGTTACCCCGACCTCGACCGGGATCACTGCCTCAGTCCCGTAAGTAAGTCTAAACGGGGTTTCCCCCGTCGAGGTTCGTGCTGTTGTTCTGTATGCCCACAAGACATTGGGTAGTTCGTCTGGCCAAGAACCCTTTGCATCATCTAGTTTCGTCTTTATGATTTTGAGTAGAGTCCGGTTCGTCGCTTCTGTCTGTCCATTTACTTGAGGGTGGCCTGGCGATGAGAAATGGTTCTTGATGCCCAGGCCAGAGCAGAAATCCTTAAAGCCTTGGCAATCGAACTGTCGCCCGTTGTCTGATATGATCGTCCTTGGAATCCCGAACCTGCAGACTATGTTCTTCCATACGAAGCTACGGATCTTTGCTTCAGTGATAGTTGCCAGTGGCTCTGCCTCAACCCATTTTGTGAAGTAATCTATAGCGACGAGTAAGAATTTTACCTGGCCTTTGCCCAAGGGTAATGGGCCAACGATGTCAATTCCCCACTGTGCGAATGGCCAAGGGGAAGCTATCGACGTCAGTCTTTCGGCTGGCAGTCGTTGGATATTCCCAAATCGTTGGCACTTGTCACACTTCTTGACGAACTCCATTGCGTCCACCTGCATAGTAGGCCAAAAATAACCTGCTCGCATAATTTTGCTTACCAAGGATCTAGGGCCTGCATGATCTCCGCAGATTCCTTCATGGACCTCTTTTAGGATGTACTTAGCGTCTTCTTCGTTCACACACCTTAAGTAGGGCATGGAGAAGCCCCTCTTATACAAAGTGTCATTAAGAATTGTGAATCTGGCAGACCTCTTCTTGATCTTCCTGGCCTCACTTGTGTCCTGAGGGAGATGTCCATCCTGAAGAAAGGATATAATGGGCTTCATCCAGCTACTTGTGTTCTGGATTGCAAAGGTCGAAATTTCCTCTATGCTGGGGTTCTTCTGTACTTCCATCATCAGGTTTGCATTCGATCCCGTGTCTTTTGACGAGGCTATCTTCGATACTTCATCTGCTGCCATATTCTGGCTTCTGGGAATCTGGACGAACTTTACCTCTTCGAACTCTTGAGTCAAGTGCTTTGTCAACCTGAGGTACTTCTGCATTCTTTCTTCCTTTGCTTCGTATTCTCCCTTGATCTGCCCAATTACTAGCTTTGAGTCGTTTTGGACTAATAGGGTCTTGGCTCCAAACACTTTCCCTAACCTCAACCCCGTCAGAATCCCCTCATACTCGGCTTCGTTGTTTGTCGCCGGGAATTTCAGCTGAACTCCATACTTCAATACTTCTCTGTCAGGGGCGGTTATGACGACCCCTACTCCTCCCCGCTTTTGGGCCGACGAACCGTCGGTTTGTATCACCCAAGGTTTGTCCTTACTGGCAAGGTTTTGTTCGTCCGGCAGGGTGAACTCGACGATAAAGTCTGCCAGAGCCTGTGCTTTAATGGCTACCCTGGGATGGTACTCTATATCAAACTGGCTGAGTTCAATTGCCCATTGGACCATTCTCCCTGCTGCCTCGGGCTTGCTCAGGGACTTCTTGATAGATTGGTCCGTCATTACCCAGATTGGATTTGCCTGGAAATATTGCCTGAGCTTGCGTGAGGCAATTATCAACGCGAACGTGATTTTTTCGATTTTTGGGTACCTGGACTCGGCCCCCTGGAAGGCTTGGCTGATATAATACACGGGGAGTTGAATTCTGTTTTCTTCGCGGATCAGGGCTGCGCTGACGGCTGTAGACGAAACAGCTAGGTACAGATACAGGTTCTCACCTTCTTTTGACGGGCTTAGGAGAGGTGGATTGCTCAAGTAGCGTTTGAGCCCTTGGAAAGCCGCTTCACATTCGTCGGTCCAGGCGAAGGCCTGCTTCAGGGTCTTGAAAAAGGGGAGGCATTTATCCGTTACTCTAGAGACGAATCTGTTGAGGGCGGCGATCCGTCCTGTGAGCTTTTGGACCTCCTTGATGGTCTTGGGTGACGCCATGTTGATTATGGCTTGAACCTTCTCTGGATTTGCTTCTATTCCTCTCTGGGATACCATGAATCCCAAGAACTTCCCTGAGGCTACACCAAACACACACTTACTTGGATTCAGCTTCATTTGGTATTGTTTGAGAGTGGCAAATGTCTCCCTGAGGTCGTCCAGATGAGCAAACTCTTCCTTGCTCTTGACGAGCATATCATCCACGTAAACCTCCATATTCCTGCCTATCTGCCTGTTGAACATTCTGTTCACTAACCTCTGATAAGTAGCACCTGCATTCTTTAGTCCAAAAGGCATTACCTTATAGCAATAGAGGCCTTGGCTGGTGACGAAGGCCGTTTTCTCCTCATCCTCGTTGGCCATTTTAATCTGGTTATATCCTGAGAAAGCATCCATGAACGTCAACAGCTTGTGCCCGGCAGTGGAGTCTACAAGCTGGTCTATCCTTGGAAGGGGGAAACTATCCTTCGGGCAGGCCCTATTCAGGTCCGTGAAATCTACGCACATCCTCCATTTCCCATTTGCTTTCTTTACCAGAACAGTATTGGCCAGCCAGTCAGGGTAGTACACTTCCCTGATGAAACCTGCAGTTAAGAGCTTCTTCACTTCGTCAGCAACTGCCTGATCTCTTTCTGGTGCGAAGCCTCTTCGTCTCTGCTTGACGGGTTTCTTCTCTGGGTCTACATTCAACCTGTGTTGGATGATTTCCGGGGATATACCTGGCATGTCGTCATGGCTCCAAGCAAAGACGTCCAGGTTTTGCTTAAGAAACTGGACGATCTTTGTTCTCATTTCGGGGCTCAAGGTCGTCCCTATCCTGGTTGTTTTGGTCGTTTCTCCCTCAATTAGTTGCACTGTTTCTAGGGCCTCCACCTTTTCTTCCTCCTTCTCTTCAATAATCCAGGTGTGATTTTCCTTTGCGGCCAACACAGCCTGGTAGCATTCTCGAGCTAAGACTTGGTCTCCCTTAACTTCACCAACCCCGTTTTCTACAGGGAACTTCACCTTTAAGCAGTAGGTTGATGTGGATGCCTTCCACTTGTTGAGGGCAGGTCTTCCAATGATGACGTTGTAGGAGGAGGGGCAATCCACCACTAAGAAGTCCAGCTGACAGGTTAGTTGCCTCGGGTATGTCCCCACCGTAACTGTCAACATTACTATGCCCTTGGGATAGACCCTGTCACCACTAAAACTGACGAGGGGGGAATCAAAAGGACGTAGCCTTTTGGGGTCCAGCTTCAACTGTTGAAATGCAGGGAAATAAATGATGTCAGCAGAGCTACCATTGTCCACGAGGATCCTTTTGGTGTTGAACCCTTCTATGGTAAGCATTATGACCAGGGGGTCGTTGTGGGGCTGTTTTACTCCCCTGGCGTCGTTTTCATTGAAAGTCATGTCTTGCTCAGTCCGTCTCTGCTTCAACGGGGGAGTCGTGTGGACGCTGTTCACCTGACGTTGGCATGCTTTTTGAAGGGACCTGAACGAACCTCCGGTGACGGGTCCACCTGTGATCGTCTGTATTTCCCCAACCACATTTTGAGGAGGCTGGGACTGACGGTCATTCCCCCTTGATGAAGCCTCGGGCTGGCCTTTGTTCCCGTCCCGAGATCTACTATATTCACCTTTCTTTACAAATTTCTGCAACTTCCCTTTTCGTATCAGCTCCTCTACCTGCTCTTTGAGGTCCCGACAGTCCTCGGTGTAATGGCCATGGTCTTTATGGAACCGGCAGTACTTGTTCTTATCGCGAACATTGGGAGACGAGTGTAACGGCCGCGGCCACTTTAGGTAATGCTCGTCCTTAATCTGTGTCAGGATTTTATCAACAGGCATAACAAGGGGAGTAAATTTTACCGTTCGAGGACTCTTATCATCTTTCCTTCTGCTTCTGTCATTGATTCGGAGATATGGTCGTTCACGCTTTTGCCCCCTACGGTCGTCTTCCTTTCTATTCTTGTGTCCCGTCCTCTCAATGTCCCTGATGGCGGCCAGTGCGTCTTCCGCGTTCATGTACTTCTGCGCTTTGAGGAGCATTTCAGCCATTGTTTTCGGTGGATTTTTTGCAAGTGACGAGACAAGCTCTCTGGATCTCAGCCCCGCCTTAAAGGTCGTTAGCTGCACCTTGTCATCGGCCTCGTCCACCTCCAGTGTCTCCCGGGTGAAACGTTTCACATATGACCTCAAAGTTTCCCTCTCTCCCTGCCTGATGGTGAGTAAATGATCCGCGGTTCTCTTTGGTCGTTGTCCCCCAATGAAGTGATGCAGGAAGGCATTGCTCAACTGCTCGAAGGTGTCGATGGACGATGTGGGCAGCTTTGTGAACCATTCCCGTGCGGCTCCCTTGAAAGTGGTTGGGAAGGAACGACACAAAATCTCGTCTGGGGGCTGCTGGAGTCCTAGGGTCGTCTTAAATGTGTTAAGATGATCCTGGGGATCCTTTAGCCCGTTGAACGGTTCAAGTTGAGGCAGCCGAAATTTTGACGGTACTGGACAGTCGAGGACGACCATAGTGAATGGCGAATCTGTTGCCCTGACCAATCGGTCCACGCTTCGTTCAGTCTTTTCTTTGATGGCGTTCCTAAGCTCGTCCATTTCCTTCCTCATCTCCTGGAGTAGATTCGAGTTCTGCTCGGTTGGAGTTGTAGGCTTTTGATGTTCGATTCTTCTATGGCTATTCCCCTCGTCCTCTTGACTTCCCTTGGACCGGTTCTCTTCCTGCTGAAGCCTCTGCTTCATTTCCTCATTTTGTTTGGACAATTCCTCGACGGTAGCTGCCAGGGCCTGAATTTGCTGTGCCAAGGCTGCAGAATCTTGATTGGACTCCATCTGAAATAAGTATTTGACTGGAAACTACCTTTTCGCGACTGAATGCGAAAAATGTCGTCCCCACAGACGGCGCCAAACTGATGGAGCGTGAGCTCGTCAGTCGATGTGGTCGGACGAAGCCCTCCTGCAGCCTCCTGAAAGGGTCACCAGTGTGGTGCCTGCCACCTCGCCTCCGATGCCAAAGTTAGTATGCAAGAAAATCTCAGAAAAATAGAGAATGCAATAGATAATAGCTCTCTCTTAGTGTATATCTTTTTGTACCTTGTTCTTGACAATAAGAGGATTTTATAGGCACACCTTCATGGCTTCTAGCCGTTGGAGTAGTAATGGAGGTCTTAATGCTCCTTCTGGTAACGTCTGGTCTGGTGTAATGTGACTTGAATGTGTTGTAACGGCTCATACAGTTGGCTCTATAACCATTCTAGACTTAATTGCACTGTAATGAATGCAGTGTTTTCCTCGTTAGTGACGTGAATATATGACAGGCTCGTCTGTGCTTGCCCTCGTCTGTATCGTCTAACCTCGTCAATGATAGACTTCCTCGTCATGATGTCACTGGATTCGTCATTCCCATCATATGTTAATTTGTAAAGATTTTGATTTTGATTTTGATAGTTATGTCATTTATTTTAAATATATACTTATAATGAACTTTAAAATATTTATAAATAAATAAAGCATACCTAAAGGTATATATATCTGATTAATTAATTAATTAATTAATGATCTGTATACGAACTTTTCAAGAATTTTTATGTGATGACATGTTATAATATATGATCCACTTCTCAAATCTCATGTATTTCATGAATGACTTTGGCTTATCTATCGTAATAGAGGTCTCACACTCTCCCTTTAATAGGTGAATGGATCTTTGGCCCTGGACCAGGTATTACATTTTCTATAATATTTCAGACTAATCGCCAATGTTATGTTTTCATAAATTTAGGCAATTTCTATCAGTTCTATGAATACTCAAGCCGCACTTATATGATATATCATATAAGATTAAGATTAGGATTATATGATATAGGATTATGACGTTTTATTTAATTTGGGGATGGGGGGAATCTCATTAGTCCTCCTAGCTAGGAGGACTGATGCGATTGTACATTATCAACCATGGCTACAATAGTGATGTATAGTTTTGAATCAAGTGAATTCCAATGACAAACTTTAGCTTAAATCGCACCTTTTCCTTCTGTAAGAACAACAGAATACAGGGTAAGCCAAGAGCCTGACTTTAAGATGTGTATTTTTTACATTTAACAATTAATTTTTAAAAAAATTTAAAATCTATTTTTCTTGCTTTTTGAGATGTACTATTACTAATAAAATTTTTGTAATCAAGTCATGCTAATATTTTTTTTTCAATTGATAATATGGCTAATCCACTTAATATTTTTACAATGTAGTCGATTTTTTAAATAGGCTTTTATTGTTTTTAATTTTGAAAAGCCTCTTTTTGTAGATGCAACTATAATAGGATATGTTACCCAAAATATACAAATTAAATAACCTACTTAGAATAAAAAGGACCGGCTCTATCTTGTTATTAGCAAGGTAAAAAATGACTGGTACAAATGGGAAAAAATGTTAATACTAATTAGATTATTATTTAAAAAATAATTAAATTATAAAAACAATTGTAATTAAATAACAAAAGTGGATTGATATACCACGACAACCCACCCACCGTGATAATAGGTACAGAGAATGTGTAAACCAATTACGTTTGTGGAGAATATGATAAGTTTCATAATATTGAATCAATAGATTTGATCTGACAATTTAGGATGAATGTACCTACCAATGTTTTATTCTAAAATGTGTATAAACTATAATGACAAATTTAGTGGAAAAAAAAAAAAAAAAAAAAAAAACACTCTACATATGAGGTAAGTAATTGTAACAGGGGGATTGCAGGTATATACCAAATCCATCTAAGGTCAGAATATTAGTGGTAGTAGAAAGAAGATGATCTCTAATATTAACAACTAAGTAAGGAAAATCTACTAGTATCAATCGTCTTTCGCTGATATTCAATTGACCAATAACAAGCACCCAAATTACCCCATGAGCACAACCAATTGCAAACAAATTATTCTGTCATTTCACAAATACATAAAACTAAATGCATGTTCACAATGTTGCATCAACTGAAGTTCAAGATAATTTTCACAAATATAAGACTAGAATAGCAACAAACAACCTAGTGCCAATAAAAGAAAATAAATATTATAATGTAAAAGAATAACTTGCAACGAAAATACCTAGTCCTTAATCATTACTTAATATGTTGATATGAGTACATGCATTACAAAGTAAAACAATAAGTTTACTCCAATATAGAGATAGCTTTATCTAATGGGGGAGGGAGGGAGTCATGAAGCAACCAAAGGAGCCAAACTAATTATACTATTTGTTTCACTGTTGTCTCTGTGTTATATAAAAATAACTAAATTTACTCCCTAGGGGCGGGTCCAAAATGGTGTGATGTGATAATAGGTACAAATGTGTAAATGTGTGAGGAGACATATAAAAAAATAATAATAAATAAAAAATAATTAAAAAAAAAAACCACAATGCTTGTGTTTTGGACACCGCGGGGGCCTTTTTAATTAATAGGCAATGTATTTTATTAACCAATAGATTGGTGAATGGTGAAGCAACCTTAATTGAAATGCTAAGAAAAATAAATATAACATATTATATTATATTAGTTAACAGATTGTGCTTTTTTTATTTGGAAGCCTTAGGTAATATGGTTAAGCCAGCTCTGAGCCTTGCATGTTAATTGACACTTCTAAATATTTCTAATGGAGACATCCATAATTTAAAGTTGCATTACTTATGTGATGACACATATCATATTTGAAGCTGCATTTTTAAATAAAACAATACCACACGGGAGTTTGTGTTACACTAAAAAATCCCAAGTGGTTTTTTTTTTTTTTTTTTTTTTTCAAGAGGTTAAGTGTTCTATGATTAACAATTTACATATAAAAAAAAATTCCAAGGGGTTGGTGTTACATTCAAAACCTTAACGGGGGTCGTATTTTTAGGGGAAACCATTAAGAGGTTTTATTACTCTCAACACCCTTCTAGTTGGGAATGAGACATTTCTGCCCTAAAATAACAACCATTACATTGACCTCCCTTGAATTGCTTTAAACAAGTTTTTAGACATCTATAATAAAATAAAATAAAACAAAACTAGAAGGGAGGTAAGTGTAATAATAGAAAACCTCGGAGAAGGTGAATGCAATTTTCCTTGATAAATGTGGTAAACTGATAATTCTTCTTTTTCAATTATAATTCAGTTTTAGTCAATCTTTGCCTCATATGAAAACCATTCATAATATGATTTTTTCTTCCAAAAAATCTAGAATACATCAGACTGGTTTTATTGTTAAACTAAAATTTGCAATGATTCTAGTAAATTGTTATATCTCATTATATTTTGTTCTCATGGAACCAAAAGATCCAATAACAAATCCACCATCGCCACCATCACCTGGTGCTATAAAGCGTGAAATCCTGAAAAGTGTTGTATTCGGTGGTTTAAATGAGTCAATCACAAGTTTAGGTGTTGTGACATCTGTAGCTAGTGCTGATGCTGCTACAAGTAAGTGCTTGACAACATAATTTTTACTTTGTTTTTCTCTTCTTTTGTGGTAGTAATATATGTGTGTGTGTGTGTACGTGGGCAATATCTTGATCCTACCAATGGGCTCTCAGCTTAACTTGGTGTGTCCTCTCTAACCCGTAATCTCAGACCCTCTCCTTGACTCCTTCAGTTCCCAAGTGTTTCCCTTTATCTTTGCTTTCTCTCTCCCCTTCCCTTAGTTTCTTCCCTCCCCTGTTCAACCAACCTCTAACTCTCTACCTCTTCTTCCACCTTTTATAGCACCTAGTTAGTGGGTTGATCATCATTATTTTCCTGTTACACACGTCCTCCCACATCCACGTAAATCCCCATGGATCCTCACGATTTTAGAGGATTTCCTCGTAACTTGTTCTAGACGCCATCTAATGTTCGGCAGCAAATTCCCTAAGGGAATTATCTAGCATTCGATCACCAACCTGGACCAACCTTGTTTTCTTGTTAGGCCACCCGGTCGGTACCTACGCCGGGCCAGACACGACCCCAGTCAAAAAGGCGCTGCTGACCATTGTGTCCCGATCTAGGAATGCCTCCCAGTGGGATGGTTCTTGCCCAATGATCTTGGGCTTCGGTCGTGCGAGCTATTCTGGGTCATTCAGACCCAAACCCTTGCAGATGGGCCGTTCAGGTCCCTTTAGGCCAATACCTCCACAATATATATATATATATATATATATATATTTTTTTTAATCCTCAGTATGAAACAATTGAAACTACTTTCTGTGTAATATGATTTGGCATAGAGTTGATTAAATTTGTCATATTTAGCCATGTGACTATCATTTTAGCTGATGTCTTTTTTTAACATAGTTGGCCATCGTTTTTAATTTATAATTTAATTGAACTATGTCTTGGCTTAAATAAAAGTAAGATTAAATTTCCAACCGATAAAATATTCACATGTAAGTAGTGTAATTGGTTAAGCAGTGAACTTTCACATCATGACCAATGACGAAAATTCCAAGGGCCTAACTCTTGGATACATAGCACAAGCTTTAAACCTCTTAAACTCACACTCATTTTCCAATGTGGGATTAACCCACTATTTTTTTTCTTTTGAAAATACTAAGTATTTTTAACACGCGCACACGGGGAGAAGGAATAAGGTTTTTTTAAATAAACTTACAGTAGTGTATATCCAAAAGGACCTAACTCTTGGATACACATCTTGTGTGAAATTGTGGATGTTGTATATACGGAGTGTATATTAACAAGTAAGAGAACAATTACTGTGTTTGTAACTAACTTATGCAATTAAAAAATCCTTAATTATATTTATTGTAAATATTGTACAACATGTCTTAGATTTAGCCGATAATTTGAAGTATGTTATGTGGTATGAAACTTGTTTCTATAAGTATAGTTTTTGACCCTATATATTGATCTTGAACTAATTTTATAAAATTACAGCTTAAGGAATTGAGGAAGGATGAATCTAAAGTGACCTTGAAATCGAATGGAACAGAAGAACAAGTGGAACGATACCAAGAAGTGTTGGGGCAGAAAAGCAATTTCATTGTGCATGCCTCAGTTGCCATATTATCATTCCTTGTTTTTGGCTTAGTGCCTCCTGTGATCTATGGCTTCTCATTTTATGAGAGTGACAATAGGGAACTTCAGCCCGCAGCAGTTGCAGCAGCTTCTCTTTTATGCATCACACTACTTGCCATTGTGAAGACTTACATCCAAAAGCCAACCGAGTGGTACAACTATATCACAAGTATACTGTACTACTTGGCGATTGGGCTCGGGGTCTCTGGCATTTCTTTCTTAACAGGTTACTTGGTTAAAGAACTCATTGAGAAGCTAGGTTGGTTTGAGTCAAGTGTAGCTGCCACTCTATCCCTTCCTGAGATGAGGTTAGTGAAAACTGCTAGGGGATCCCACTAATATCCTGGGATCCGTTTGGTACATGTGTTTAAAAACTGAAAATTGTTGTTTGAAAACATTTGTGCAAATACGTGTGAGTGAAAAAGTGCGTTGAAATGCGTAAAATGTTGTTTAAAAACAGAAAATAATTGTTTGAAAACACTCACCAAACACCCTCAAAATTTCTCTATGTTTTATTTTATATTTCACCAATTACAGTCTATAATATTTATTTTAAGTTTTGTTTACTTATAAATAACCAAAGTTTTTTTTTTTTTTTTTTTGAGAAGATAAATAACCAGAAGTTTAAAATGAAGAAAGAAAAATTATAGACATGAAATTTTGCAGTTGTTATAGGAACTGGAACACTGAGGGACAAAAAATTTATATTTTATTTTTCTTTAATAAAATTTTTGAAGCCAAAATAAATATATTATTATTATTATCATAGTATTGTGAAGTATGATGCAAAGGCCTAAGCCACCATTGTGTCCTATTGATGGCATTGACTATTGCAGTGGATTTTGCATAATATTCGAATGCTACAAGTTTACTTTTTAAGCATCAAGTTGTCACTGGTTTCAATTTTAGAGGGATTGAATGAGTGAGCTCATTGTTTCTTTGGATCCATAAGTTCAATAATGTGCTTTGCTCCTTTCAGTTTTTTAATTTTTCATTTATTATATCCTCCTGTTTATCTCGTTCCAAAGCGAAACTCACAAGTGAAATCAACAAAAAAACTGTACGGTTAAAAGAGATCAACTATAATTAAAGACTCCCTAGTTCCTAGAATATTATGTGCTGGTACTCTGGTTTAGTTACTTATAAGTGGAGAAAAGAGGAACCCCGGAATTACTAAACAGATCAATTAGAGCTCCCATTCGAACCCTGAAATAATTATGAAATTCTATGCTTGAAAGCTTTCTTTTGCCCAGTTCCTCCTGTTTTCATGACAAGAGAACCAAGGCTAGATTGTGCAGGAAACCAGAGAAGAACAATAACAAATAATAAGAAAAAAAATAAAGAACATGTTAGTAAGCACTTAACCATGCAAAACAGATTATCTTCACAAAAGAAATAAAAATTTGGATATGTGCATTTTAATCTCTGCAAAGGCCATTGTTAAGTCATAAGGGATTGCAAACAAAAAAAAAAGTCATAAGGGAGACCATAAAACTAAATTCTTTTAATTTTACCAAGTGGAATACCTAAAATACCAGCCATCAACAAAATATGCGGGGAGACAATCCTTTTAGAAGCCCGTGGTGCCGTGTAGCTCTTGTAGGACAGGCATATTGCCTAGCCCGCTACTTGATCCCAATCATCTCCTCAATTCATCCTTGTAGTACCAGTTCCAAGTTAGTTTGTAAACATGCAGTCAGTGGCGACTCCAGAAAAAATTTTCAGGGTGTTCCTCAACAAGCATAAATTACACAATCTAATAAAAAAAAAATTTATATATTGACAACAACAACAATCAGAAAATACACAAATACATAAAATTTACAATTGCCTTCTACGAGTTTTCATCTTTTGAAATCGTTGCATAATAGTTTCATTATCAATGCTACAAGCTATATCTTTTTCAATATACACAACTAAGCAATCATTCATCAATTGATCTCCCATTCGATTGCGCAGTTCATTCTTTATATATTTCATTGCTGAAAAACTTCTTTCTACCGTTGCAGTAGCAACTGGAAGGGTCAAAACTAGCTTCACAAGCAAATAGACTAATAGATAAGTCTCGTGCTTCCTTGTGCTCACTAACTTTTCAGCAAGTTCACTAACTCCTTGAAGCTCTAAAAAGAAGTCATTGCTGCGCATATCAAAAATGTAATTCTGCAGTTGAGAGTCAAGTGCCAAAATATCTGTCCCAAGAAAATCAGAGGGATAGAACTTAGCTAAACGTATCAATTTTTCCTTATCGAAAGCCACAAATGAATTACTTGGATCCAAGCAAGCCATACAAAGTAGCAAATCGGTATTCACCTCAGAAAAGCGGTTGTTAAGCTCTTGAAGTTTCATATCAATGACTGTGTAAAATAGCTCAACACGATAATGATGTAAATTTGAATTTTTTTGGGTGTTGCGTCTCGGCCTCCCACTAACTACAAACATCGCTTCCATGTCCAAGATAGGAATAACATGTGAGTTACAAAATAAAGATACTTCAACCAATAAAGATGCCCATCCATCATCTCTTATCACTTGCAATCGTTGCTTAGACACTTTAACAAGATCCATAGCATTTACTATATCTTGATTTTTTTTTTTTGCAATGCTATTGACAACTCATTTGTGATCCCTAAAATATTTTTCATCAAGTGTAGAGCAAAGACAAATTCAAAAGTTAGAATTGACCTCATAATAGATCGAGCTTCAACTTTTTGGTCGGAGAGGCCATCTTCTTCAATAATCTCTAATACATCAACAACAGCAGAGAACATCAAAATCAAGTTCAGAATAATCCCATAATATGATCCCCAACGTGTATCACCAGGACGTTTAAGATTTGTCTCTTGATTCAAACATTGCCCACTTCTACGTACACCATTCTCTAAATCTTCTTTAATTTTGGCAAATTGTGCATCTCGAAGAGCATCTCGTCTCTTACAAGAGCCTCTAACAATAGTTACTAAATTACTAACCACATAAAAAAATTCAGCAATGTTAATGTGATTTTTAGCAACAGCAACAAGTGTCAATTGAAGTTGATGAGTAAAACAATGGACATAAAATGCTGACTTGTTCTCTTTCAAAATTAAAGTTTTGCGTCCATTGATATCACCTTGCATATTACTAGCCCCATCATAACCTTGCCCACGTAGGTTCGACAAACTCAAATTATGTTCACAAAGTAAACCTTCAATAGCATGCTTGAGTGACAAAGCAGTGGTACTTGCTACATGTACAATACCAAGGAACCGCTCTATAATAATTCCTTCTTTGTTCGCATAACGAAGAACGAGGGTCATTTGTTCTTTCACTGAGATATCACGTGACTCATCAACTAATATTGAAAAGAACCCATTATCAAGATCGTTGATGATGACTTTGGATGTTTCACGTGCAATTGCATTCACCATGTCTTTTTGAATATCAGAGTGGGTAAGCTTGCAATTTTTCCAAGAATTTTGCAACACTTCATTGATAGATTCATTGTGATCCCCCAAAAATTTTAAGAGCTCAAGGAAGTTTCCTCTATCACTTGAATCTTGAGATTCATCGTGACCACGAAAAGCTAATCCTCGGCATAAAAGGAATTTTACGCAATCAACTATTGCATTTAATTGAATCCGATATTCAGTTTTATCTTGTTTTGATTGCTTAACAAAAACATTTTGAATGTGTTGCTTTTCCTTCTGTAGATCTTCACTCTTCTTGACAGCTTGGTTATGAGCACTATTAACTTCTCCAACATGGGAATCTAACTTTACAACTTGATTCCAAAGTTTGAATCCCTTCGTTACAAAAGTCTCACCTCCCCCTTGCTTACCAACATCTTGCCCAAATAGGTAGCAATAAAAACAAAATGCCGCATCCTTGTCTATACTATATTCCAACCACTTTCTATTTTTATACCATTCCGATCTAAATTTACGGGGCTTTCCAGAAAAATATGATACAGGGTAATCCTGAACAACTGGTTGACAAGGGCCTTTTGTTAAATAATATCTTCTGATTTCATCATGATTATTAGGATGATAAGATGATATCTTTTGTCGTAGCCCAGGATCTGAAGGAAGATTTTCTAAATTAAAGTCAATACGAATTCGCTTAGAAGATGTAGATGAATCTTGCACAGGAAATGAATCTTGCACAGGAGATGAATCTTGCATAGGAGATGAATCTTGCACAGAAGATGAATCTTGGGTACGTGGTTTTCTTATCAAATATTTGTCCATAATTCTAGCAAAAGAATAAACAATAAACTATAAGTTTATTTGAAATTATTATTCTTGCATTAATTATAAAATTATTAATTGTTATTTAGCCTAACATAATTTAATTTATTTGTCTTTTATAATGTATTAGTTAATTTAATTATATAGCTTTAATTATTGTTATTTAGCATAACAATAAACTATATTGCTTTAATTTGTTTGTCATTAATTATACTACTTTAATTTATTATATTTGTTTGTCTTTTATTTATCTTATGCGCGTTACACATTCTATGTGCATCACAATAATTAAAACAGTATAATGTGTAGCACATTACACTGCTAATCAACAATCACAAATAATAACCTGCCAATCAGAAAATTTCACAATCACAATAGACAATTTACTTCACACTAAAAGACAATCAATATATTACTAACACATTGACCGACACCAACACTGCAACACACGTTACACAAAAACCAACACCAACAAGCAACAGGGAAGATAAGGCCAAATTCAAAAAAAAAAAAGAAAAAAAAAAAAGAAAGAGGCAAATGCAAGCAATTTGGCCAGCCAATCTGACCAACTGTTTGCTTTTGCTTTTTTTTTTTTTTTTTTTTGTCTTTTTGAATGTCCTAATCTTATTGGTCTGTGTGTTGGTGTAATGGTGTTGGTGGTGTTCACCAACACCATTACACCAACACACTGACCAATAGAATAGATAAGGAAAAATTCAAAAAGACAAAAAAAAAAAAAAAAAAAGCAGGCAAAAGCATATAAATTATATAATCATTGTAGAGAGAGAGAGAGAGAGAGAGAGTAACCGGTATTAAAGTTAAGAATAAAGAGAGAGAGAGTTCATTTCAGTTTAGCATTTCATAGGTAAAGAGAAGAGAGAAACTGAGAGACTAGAGAAAAAGGGAGAAAAAAAGAGAGAGAAATACCCAGCACGAGGTCCGACCGGCGAGCACCGAGATCCGAGCGGCGAGACTGCGATCTGTGATCTGCAACGGCGACGACTGCGATCTGTGACGGCGACCATTGCGAGACTGCGATGAGGGCGAGGCGGCGAGCGGCGAGCACCGATCTGCGAGACTGCGACGGCGACGACGAGTGGTTTTCTCTGCTGGGGTTTGTATCAGTGATTCAGTGTATGCTGGGGTTTGTGGGCAGTGTATCTGCGACGACGGCGACGGTCCGTGGGCGGTGGGCAGTGTATCAATGTATGCTGGGGTTTGTTTTTGTTTTCTCTGTATTGGGAGCTTTTTTTTTTTGAGATAAACACTAACTTAGTTGGGGTTTGTTTTGCTTTGCTGATGGACTGCTTGTATTGGGGTTTGGGGTTTGGTTTCTGATTTCCCTGGCAGCGAAGTGACCGTGGCGTGGGTTGATTTCTGTTCTCTGTTTTTTTTTTTTTTTGGAGAATCTTTGGGCTACGGGCTGCCTGTGTAATCTATTGGGCTCGCCGTGGGCTTGGCTCTATTACTTTTTTTTTTTTTTTTTTTCAGATTTTAGTTCAAATTTTTTTTGGGATTTTTTTTTTTTGCTTGGAAGTAGAACAGAATTTTTTTTTTTTTTTTTTTTAAATTTGAGGGTGTTCCTAATTTTGTTAATGAGGGTGTTCCTAATTTTGTGATCAGAGTGTTCCTAATTAAGATTAAGTATAAATTTTTTTTTTTTTTTTTTCAAGTCAGGGTGTTCCTGGGAACACCCTGACTTAGACGTGGCGTCGCCACTGCATGCAGTATACCCCATGCACAACTTACTTTGAGAGAATTGTTCAAGCAGGGTTTGTTAAGATTTCTGAAGCATCCAGATACATATATCACCAACCTGGAACTTAATGTCTATAAAAGCAAAACAACAATAACAACAACAACAACAACAACAACAACAACAAAAATGTAAGAATCACTAGTAACATGGCTGAGTTTTCATATTCACCTTGAATAGGTTTCTGCACATAGTCACAACAAATTAGTTACGGTATATACCAAAGTGCAAAATCAAATGGGCATTAATTAAAACACTGCAAAAACACTATAATTTTGTTGTTGACCTATTTGTGGAACACGCTTTTCAAGAATCAATTAAAACATCCATCTCGGGGAAGAATGAACAGCACTTGGCCGGGTTACAATTGGGGATACAGTTGGGCTGAAACAGTCATTGCCCCTTTGAGAAGCTGCCACTTGTAAATACATCTTCCTTCCATGGATAAAGCTTCTCTGCTTTTCTAGTAATGTTCCCCGAGCTACTGAGTTACTTTGGGCAATCCCTGATCTATTGTAAATTACACAACTCTGGCTCTGTCTCACTATTGTAAATTACACAATTTGCTGAAACTTGAGATTCACAATTTGACTCCCTATAACTATTTTAAATCCCCTAGTGTATGTCTCACGGTTAAAGAAAATTTCCTTATTTTATTTGCTATCATGGACGCTAATTATTTATCTTAAAGATGGCAACATTTTGCTCTCTCTCTCTCTCTCTCTCTCTCTCTCTCTCTCCTCTTTATTGTTCTTCTCCACACACAAATCTCTCTCTTGGCTCCCCCTCAAAAAAAAAAACTCTCACTTGGCTATCTTCTTTCTCTATGCAACTCTCTCTTTGCTACTCTCTCTTTTCTCATGTGCAATAAACCTTGTTCCTACTATCACACCCTTCTTTAGAGCATTAGCATCTAGGGATGCAAAAATGTGTTTATTATACATCTTCAAAACCTACTTTATCTATTTTACCATCTCATTTTACAATTCACCTAGTGATGTAGGACAAAATCTATAATTTAATTATTGTAATTTATTAGTTTTGGTATTTAATTTGTAATTTTTATTATTTTAGGTTTAGGGTTATTATTTCCTTGTTTTTAGGTGCTTTTAATGCTTTTTAGGTCAAATTTGGTTTCTGTTATGGTTAGGTATCAATTAGGAGTTATTTTAGAATATATTTTCTTGTCTGTCAAGTTTTATAAAGCCCTTTAATAGGCCCCTAAGTCTATATATGTTTTTTTTTTTTTTACAATTATTCAATCAATAAAATTCAGACTTTTATCTTTCGATTCTCTGGTAGATTCCAGACCATTTCTCCTTGTGGATTCAAGAACCCTTGTGGATTTAAGGAACTCTTGTGGATTTGAGATTATTTTATGAATCAAACATATTTTGTTTTTTGTTTTCTAGAAGTAGATGTGTTCTACTTCTTAATGCTTCCGCATCCCGCATCAGTTGATATCAGAGCCTTGACTTAGCCTGGTCTGGTGGCTGACGTATGAGATGGTAGCAATTCCAGTGACAAAAAACTTTAGCAAGTATTATATGGCGTACAACTAGCACTCACAAATATCTTTGCTAGAATGCTGTAGTTGGCGCATGGAAACAATAGGGATAACTGTCGCGGAGACATAACTCACAGACAGCCTATTAGTAAGTAAATTTCATATATGCCTTATAAGAAAATTGCAAGTTTTAATGGTTATTTTTATAAAGAAGATTTTCTTGATTGGTTACTTGATCTAGAGGATTTATTTGACTTTGAAAATATTTATTATGAGAGAAAAGTTGGACTTGCTTTATATAAACTTAGTGAGTATGCCTTACATTGGTGGGAACAAGTACAATCTGATAGAATCCGACAAGGTAAAGACAAAATTCGTTCATGGCCAAGGATGAAAAAGATGCTTGCTATCAAATGTTATCCTTTAGGTTGTGAAGAAATCTTGTCGTATGCAATACAAGATTATTATTAGCCAAGAAGTTCATACTTGAATTATTTTGAATAGCCAAATATTCCACCGCTAAAGGAAGAATTACATGTCGAAGAAAATATTGTTCTTAAAGAAGATTAATGAAGATCCTATTATAGAGAAAGATCTTGAGGTTGAGATAGTAGAGACCATTAAAGAAGGAATTATAGAGGAAGTTGTCAATGGTCTCGATGAAATGAAGTTAGATGATTGCAACATTCAAACTCCTATTATTTTATTGGGAGACACCAAAAAAAAATTTATTGATTTTATTGGGGTGGAAAGATTTGATTTGATCATTGACTCTTATTTGGTAAATATTGTCAATTACATGAAGATCAAGGGAGAAGAAGTTCAAGTTTTCTAATTAATGACTTTCAAGTTTGGCAAGAAGACAAAGGAGATGAAGTATTCAAAGTATTTGTTCTCTTGGCATGGGAGATTTCAGATTTCAAAGATGAACTCGAGGACGAGTTTGTTTCAAGTGGAGGGGTCTAATGTAGGACAGAATCTACAATTTAATTATTGTAATTTATTAGTTTTGGTATTTAATTTGTAATTTTCATTATTTTAGGTTTAGGGTTATTATTTCCTTGTTTTTAGGTGCTTTTAATGCTTTTTAGGTCAAATTTGGTTCCTGTTATGGTTATGTATCAATTAGGAGTTATTTTAGAATATATTTTCTTGTTTATCAAGTTTTACAGAGCCCTTTAATAGGCCCCTAAGTTTGTACACGTTTTTTTGACAATTATTCAATCAATAAAATTCAAACTTTTGTCTTTCTATTCTCTGGTGGATTCCAGACCCTTTCTCCTTGTAGATTCAAGGACCCTTGTGGATTCAAGGAACCCTCATGGATTTGAGGTTTTTTTTTGAAGCAAACGTGTTTTATTTCTTGTTTTCTAGAAGTAGACGTATTCTGCTTCTTGATGCTTTCGTATCCCGCATCACCTAACATCCCAGTTTTATTTTTACATACAACTCTGTTGGATCATAAGCTGTGCCAATCCACCTCAAAACCAATTGGTGATGAGGAAGACACACTCAAATCTTTTATGGCATTCAACATCATGCCTCATTGGCCTATTTTTAGAGTGGTTGTCAGGAGTCAAACCGTGGTCCCCTCAACAATACCTTGGCTGTAATACCATTTGTCGGACCGTTAACTGTGTCATTCTATCTTAAAACCAATTGGTGATGAGAAAGACATATTCAAATCTTTTATGGAATTTGATATCATGCCTTGCATGCCTATTTTTTGAGTAGTTGTAAGGAATTAAATTGTGATCCCCAACAAACTCATTAAAATAATATTAACTATACCAACAAATAATATAAACAAATCAATTCTCTCTCTTTCTCTCTCATCTCTCTATTCCCTATTTTCCTCTCTTCCTCTCTCATTCAATTAAAATGTGTTTTTATTTTTACAACCCATGAATAATAGGGTTGTATATATACAACTTTACTATTTACAGATGCTAAAAAAAGTACATACTCATAGACGGGTAATGTTTTATTTCAGTGTCTTGATTGTTAAAATAGAAATTTAAGATTTTTTTCGACCCTAATGCTAATGTAATTATGCGGCATACACATGCTTTTCATATATAAAAAGTCTTAGCCGTGTATCACTCCTAGGAAATTCCTAACACTATTTTAATTAGATTTCTTGTACCGCACGTGGTTACTTGCTAGCCACCTTTGGACAAGGACGTTAAGAAGCTCCAACTTTGTGGGCTGGATCTATTTGGTATCATGCACCCAACCATAGTTGTCAGTATCGTACGATACGCGATACGCATGGTTTTAAAAACCGAACTAGTCATCAAACCATTTTTTTAAAAAAAATTGGTTCAACCCCGGTTCTTGCCCGATTTTTGACTGGTTGTTGACTGGTTTTAGGGGTTTTAACCGGACTGGCTCCCGGTTCCCAATTGAACCGGTCGGACCGGCCGGTCCGATTCGGTTTTTAAAACATAGGTGATACGTATCGTATCGTATGTAAAAAGTTCTGTATTGTATCGGCATATTGTAAGTTCTCATGAATTGTATGATACAGTGCGCGTATTGTATGAATCAAATTGTATCGTAAAATTGTACGTATCATACGATACATAGAAAAATGCTTTAAAATGAGATTTTTTGTTAAAATTTGTACTTTTATTTGAATCTAACAAGTTGTTAGACTTGTTTTTAACACAAAATTATTAGTTTACTTAATTTGGCCTAATAAAATAACATATTTATAAGTTTTTTTCCCCTCTCTTTTTCCTATAAAATTTACATTGCACAGTATACACTTACACTTCACTTTAATATTTGCAAATTTATTTTCTATACTATGAATAAGATATTAATTGACAATATAATTATTTTTTATTTTTGTCATTATTGTTATAAGTCCAAGAAACTAGAATGCCAAGAAGAATTTTTTTTTTTTAATTATTAAAATAAAAAGAACAAGGAGAGATAGTAAATGTTAATGACGATGAAGAAAATTTTAATAAAGAAATAAGTTTGCAAAATGATAAACATGATGACAGCATTGATTTAGATGGGGTTTATTAGGCAATATGATGAAAATAAATTATTATTTTTTGATAATTTGTAATATATTATCACATTTAAATTTAAACCATTTGAATGTGTATGTTATAAACACATACTAGGTTGATTTATTTAGTTAGCTTGTTAAATATTGTTACATAAGTGATGAATAAATTAGTCATTAGTTGAACATATTTAAAATTTATAATGAATATACCATTTATATATGTATATCTATAATTTTTTATAAATTTTATTAAGTGTTTGTGTCTCTTACGATACACAATATAGAAAAATCAATAATCAATTCACGATATTATTCACGTTTTAACAACTATGTTAACTTCTCCCTCCCAACTGAAAATTATGATGCTTGGAGGAAAGACGGTTTGTCAGTTTCTTTTGCTTAATTGAATTGTTTTAGCAAAAAAAAAAAAAAAAATCAGATTTGCTAAGTCATGATATTATTCAAAAATAAAATTTCTGAATTTTGACATTACATTTTTTATGTGAATCATATCTTAACAAACATCATTTCTGAGACGGCAATGACGATGCCATTTACTCCTGTTTCTATTTATTTATATTTCTATTACCAAAAAAAAAATCCAGATCTGAGAACTAGTGGGTGAGTTGATGACAATGGAGTTAGAGGCGGTGTAATGGAGGATAGAATTGTATGGTCGGACCAAAAAGAGAATCTGTGAATTTGAGTAGTTGAACCAAGAATCAGTTGGTGGAGGTGAGGAACAAACGATACCGGAGGTTAAGCCAGCGATGAGGGCTGCCAACGATGAGTGGCACTGACAAACCTGAGAGTGGTTTGGTGGCTCAGTGGCTCTAGTTTGTGGGGAGGAAGAACTTGAGAGTGAGAAGGGAGAGCGAAAACAGAGAGGGAGAGAGAGCGTGAAAGAGACTGAGGAATTGAAAGTATCAGGGTGAGAGCGAGAGAAGTAAATTTTTTTACCAAAAATATTTTACACAAATTTGCCTTGGTTGATTTAGTTGACTAAAAATATTTTACTTTTGACTAAGGCTGCATTTGTTTTGCCTGAAAAGCATTCCAGGAAATCATATTACACCATGCCGTGTGTTTGGTTGCGCATGAAAAATTTGGTCAAACAGAAAATCATTTCTGTTGATTGTAAAATATTTCTGGTTAAAGTGTAAAATAGATTACAGATCTATTTTACCTTCAAACCATTTCCCAAAAAAATAAAATTAAATAAAATTAAAAATTAAAAATTAAAAAAAAAAAAAGAAAAAAAAAGAAAAAGAATCGAACCACACCTAAAGAGAGAGCACGAGCACACTCCTCACACGGTCCAAAACCCATCTCCAAGCTCACCTCAGCCAAGCTCCAGCTAGCCCAACCAAGCTCCAGCCAGCCTACATCATGCCACCCCACCGCCTAGATCACGCGCCGGCCAAGCTTCCTCTTTTTTCTCTCTTCTTCCTCAACGTCGCCGCCATCTAGATCGAAGCCTTGCATCTCGTTCTTGTCATCACCACCCAAGACCAATCTCATTCTCAACCCACCCAAGACCGATCTCGTCGCCACCGCTAAAGACCGATCTCTATTTCCCGATCTATCTCTGTTTCCCTCAATCTCTCAATCTCTCTCTTTGATCTCTAATTTTTGTTGCTGTTGTTGTGGTGGTGTGGGTGGTGGTGTTTTGGTGGGTTTTGTGTGGATAGTGGTGGATTTTCTGTGGGTGTTGGTGGATTTTTTTATATAAAATTTGTTTGGAAGCTGAGAAAATGTGATAAATTTGTAGGAAAATAACATTTTCAGAATGTTACCAAACACTAGAAATCGTTTTCCAAACTATTTTCCATTGTACACCCAAACGCCTGGATTTTAATTTCCTTACTGGAAATCATTTTCCCCTGCATTCATTTTACACTCGGAATTCGATTTACATCAAACCAAACGCAGCCTAAATATACTTTACTTTTGACTAAATATTTTACTACAAAACAAACACGATAAAATGAGAAACTATTTTTCTAAAAATATTTTTCATCGAAACAAATGAAGCGTAAGTTTCTCTCTTCAATGTCAAATTTTTGTTATAATTTAGGTTGAACTCCTTTGCAGAGTTTAGCTTTGACTTCTTCTGCCATCTTTGACTATTAGGCTCCGAGTTTAGTTTGGAGAAAAACTCTTCAAACTTTTCATATATTTTTTTATTGTATGTATGTGGATTTTGAAAATCTAACAATTAAATTGTATATTTTTATTATATCCTTAATATTTGTAAAATTTCAAGAAAATCAAAGATCAGTTTCAATTTTATCAATCAAATGTTTAAATTTCAAGTTTTTATAGCCTAAAATTTTGCATAAAAAACAAATTTATTGATTGAATAGTAAAAAAAATTCAATTTGAACAAAATTTGACATGTGGGTTATGAACATAATAAACATGCAATCCAACGGTTAGATTTTTAATATTCACTTTTAATCAAAAAATATGAGGAATTTGAAAGATTCATCTCCAAACCTTTTGCTTTCATTATTTATTTATATATTTATTATTATATAAAATTTTAAAGTGTGGAGGACCCAAGCTTCTTCATAGCCAACTCATCTCATAAACTATATTACTACTAAGTTTATTTAATAATTAATACTAAAATATAATGTATTTGCTTTCAAAAAAAAAAAAAAACACTTCAATCACAAACTCACCGTTAGCTTATTCTCTAAATACCCTCTCTTAAAAGTTACCATAGTTTTTTAATAGAGTTGTAATACGTCTTTGTGTTAAAATCCTCTTTTCTCTCCCTTCTGTATGTGTTTGTTTCTAAATAATAATAATAATAATAATAATAGAATAAAAAGCTTATTCTTTAAAGGGTCAAAGGGGATTTGGAATATAAGAACAATCAATGACAATTACCAGAAATTATTTAATTACGTGCAAGGACTACTTTGCTCATGCTAATTAAAGCCATAAATGTAAAAACATTTAGAATACAAATTTGATAACAAATTCTTTACAAATTCATAACTTAAATAAATAATCCGATGGCAATTAGACAACTTTATTGAAATATAAATAACATTCGAGGATTACATTGGGTCGTACCCGTACCTCAATTATGCCCTTAGAAACAAAAGCTTTATTTTACACCTATAAAGTAAAAATAAACCTTGACGCACACATTTCCAATTGCATTCAGGTCCAAGCTTGGCTTTATTTTCATTTTCCCATCAATTCTTCTTCCATGAACGAATCAGCCCAGAGATATGCAGCGTCGACCGTATTGCAGATAAAGATAGTGCGTAAATAACAGAAAACAGAATCATAAGGTTAAAGCATAGGTACAAAAAAAATAAATCGGGAATATGATTGCCATCGAAGCAATATAGCAGACAGAGAGGGAGCCAAGGGCTGCGCGGAGTATAACATACCCGGATGGAATGACGAGAAGAACTATTGTGTATGAGAGCATAAATGTCAAAGTATTTGTTATCAGGAATACCCAAAAAAATAAAAATGTACCGCCAATGGCTGTCCCTGCCATGTTTGTAAGATAAGGAGAAGTTTCATTGAAACCTCTGTAGGGCTTATGAGTAGCATTGGGCAGACTGCTTCCTGGATAGTAGTAATCTTGCCAAAGTCCCCCTGGAGGGCTCAGTACTCCTTGATAAGTCACTGCCATAAGCAAAGTAGCAACCACCAAAACCACATTGCGCCTGTCGTCCGATATTTTCGCCCATTTGTCAGCCTGGAGTAATCGTATTTCCTCGAGAGATAAGACTATGGAACGTAGGTAACGTGCACATTTATTAACTTCAGCACGCTGTAACATTTCACTGATCTCCATGCTGCTTCTGCTGTACTCTACTCCTTCTTCTTGTCGTTTTACCAAGATGCCCCCTGCTGTGTCACCCATTAAATTCTCGGCATTTATATCAACACCAGAATCTAGTAACAGCCTCACAGCCTGCATAATGGAGTCTGATACACCGTCACTAATTTCATCAATGTGAATTATTCAAGTCTTGATATGTAGTTGATACCATCCCTTTTGTTAATCCAAATGCATTAACTTTTTTACCATTAGTCTATACTCTGTAGCAGTAGATTATAAATAATAATAAAAAAGTCTGTAGGCAGTACACTACAAACAGAGCAAGAGTGATAGAGAGCGAGAGAGGGAGAGTGCAAGAGATATGTACCGCCGTACTGACGATGGTGGTCACCGGCTTGGACTGGAGCCGGAGCCCAGAAGAACACAGACTCACGGATTCACGGTTATTTGATTGGCGACTGAAAGGAGCAGGTCCACTACAAACACAGTAACTAGACAGATTTGTTTTGGGGTTTTTTTTTCCCTCTGGTGATTTGGAATACGTTTAAAGGAGTAATTTAGGTTTTGTTCCTAGTTAGTGTTTGGACAGCCAGGGGCCCCAGGGTGAATGGGCCATTATATGGATAGTACTTATTTGCACTAATTTAATTTTATTCTTTTGGTACCAACTTAGTTCTTTGGGTTTTCTGGACTGCTTAAAAATTTCAAAAGCTAAAGAAATTTTATGATTTTTTTTTAGAAGGGTTCTATTTGGTTTGAATGTCACTCATCCGTAACCTATCACTCAAACTCCTAACTCTATTCTTATTAACTCTATCTCAAATAAACTCATAACCCTGCTTGGTGGGTCGTTTGAGTGGAATATCTCAATGGATTTTTCAATTCAAACACTCACCTTTATGTCACTCACTAAGTCCCACAAAAATCAATTACAAAGCAGGTGTACAAAGCAATATGTGAAAGTTGAAGAGAGGAAATGAGAGTAAGAGCACCCACAGCAGATGTGGGATATGTGCCAAATGCTAAATATTTGGCACATATCCCACACCAAACTGTGTTTAGCCCCATTTATCAGATGGTGTAAATGGTATATTTTTTGCAACATTGAACAGTACAATCACAAATTTGCAATTGTACGGTAAGATGTGGTATATTGGTTTATTAATTTTTTAATCCTCATTCACTCTCATTTCTCTTTCGTCTCCTTCAGTGTTCAGCATTCTTCACCGCCTCCATCTCCATCTCCACTCTCTCATTCTCTTTCCGCTTCCCTCTTCCCTGTTGCTCTATTTTCTTCCCGTTCAAGAATATGAGCTACCACCGACTACCATCATTGATCTATATCCTTCGTTGGTTTTTTTTCTCCCTTTTCTCCGCTCTGTTCTCTCTGTTCTCTCGGCGTGGGTCTGGGTTGTGGTTGTGATTTTCGATTGTGGTTTCGGTTGTAGGTTGTGGTTGTGGTTTCCGATTGTGGGTTTGGTTGTAGTTTCCGATTGTGGGTTTGGTTCTAGGTTGTGGGTTTGGTTGTAGGTTGTAATTGTGGTTTCCGATTGTGGGTTTGGTTGTAGTTTCCGATTGTGGGTTTGGTTCTAGGTTGTAGTTGTAGTTTCCGATTGTGGGTTTGGTTGTAGGTTGTGGTTCTGATTTCCGATTGTGGGTTTGGTTGTAGGTTGTGATTTCTGATTGTGGGTTTGGTTGTAGGTTGATTTCCGAGTGTGGGTTTGGGTCTCTGTTCTCTTTCCTCTCTGTTCTCTCCCCTTTTTTCCCCCTTTTTTTTCCCCCTTTTCCGTTGGTCTCTTTGTTGTGGGTCTCTCATCTCTGTTCTATATCCCGGTGAACTGACCGAGCCCTTGTCTCATCAGAGAGTAGGCTCTTTGAATCAATTCTTGGCGCAAGAACTTTGTGAGTGGACTTCCGGTTTCGTGAAAGAGGCCCTGGTGAAATCTGTGCACGGGAATAGCTCGCTGGTCTTACTCTGTTTGGGCGATACTATTTCATCGATTCACCGTACAGGTAAGTTCTCCTTCTTACTTTTGATTCACCGTATTTCAGTGTTTCCTTCTTCTCTGTTGCTCTTGTCTTTAGGTAGCATGATTATTTAATTCGCCATTCTGCCAACTACTAGCATACAAATCAATTCAAGTGAATTCCCTTGTCTTTGCGTAATACAATAATCATTTATATACGGATTGGTTTAGCAAATTTTTTTTTTTTTTTGATGAGTGTTGGTTTAACAATTGATGTCATATTTTAATCTAGACAACATCTTGACCAAGCCAAAAACATTTTGGGTGTCATAAATGAAGCACAAACTGATTTTGAGTGATTTTCTCTCTCTCGCTCACTCAGTTGTGTAGAAATTAAGGTGAAACTTTAATTCTGTCAACTTCCCTGTTAACCTTAATACAGTCTACTTATTCTTAAATACAAAACAAAACAAATGCATGTGTTTGATGAGGGCTCACATTTTGAGTTTGGTAAATTTTGCTAGAGAGATACATTGACAAAGTTTAGTAATGATATATTTTGTTGTAATTAACAAACCAGAACAAGCAGTCTTCATAGATATTTAGAGCATGGACTCAAGAAATTATTCATCATTCACTGATCTCATACGGGGGAATAGTAATCTAGAGGATGAAATTTTCGATTTAACTGAAAGTAGTCCCCTGTTAGTTGAAGAGTCTCCACTGAATGATGAAGTTGCCACTTCTAAGAAAAAATCAGCACGTGGTGTCAACTTCAGTGCTGAGGAAGACAAGCTGCTTGTAGAAGCATGGCTCAATACCAGTGTTGATCCTGTGTATGGTAATGAGCAACAGAAATCAACATCTTATGGCAAAATTGCAAAATACTTTACGGAATACAAGACTGATTCTACACATAGTGTTGCATCCCTAACAACTCGATGGGGAACTATTAATAGGGAAACAGTTAAATTTGTTGGGTCTTTAGCTAAAATTGAAGCAAAGAATGAAAGTGGAACCACGGCTCATGACAAGGTATAAATTTTGCAATAGTCTTTAATTTTTTTAGATTTACAACACAAATGAATTGTTTGAAGAAACTAATTACGTTATATTTATTTAATTTTTTTTAGATTGAGAAAGCAAAGGAATTGTTTAAAGAAATTCACGGTTCCGTTTTTCAATTTGAACATTGTTGGCTAATCTTGAAAGATTTTCCAAAGTGGGCATCTACTACGCCTAGGGAAGATTTAAGAAAAGAAATGCCTCAAACTCCAGAGTCAATAGATCAAGGAAGGGGGGTTGATGGCATTATGGATTTCGAGAGGCCAATAGGTAGAAAAGCTGAAAAGGCTAATCGAAAGAGAAAAGATGATGGGAAAGATATTGCAACGGAATATTTGAAAAAGAAAATGAAAGTTCTTGAAGAAGGTTGTGCAGCCGAAAAAGAGAGAGTACGTATCAAAGCGGAAAAGGTTCACTTGAAAGAGTTGAAAGAGAATGAAAGAATTATGATGCTAGACACAAGTGGCATGGATGAAGACCAAAGAACTTTTTATGATGGACTCAAAAAGGAAATCCTTGCAAAACAAAGATCAAGTCATTCGTTGGGTTGAGATGATGTTGGTGATGTCTTGTTTCAAACTTATTTTGGTAGTAACTAATTTTAGGCTGTGATATGTATTTTGTGGCATTTTTTGGGTGTAGCTGATTTTAGGCCTTAATATGTATTTTGTGATCTTAGCAAAAGGTCTTGACTCTTTTATTATGTGATATCGTTGTAGATTCCGATAGGCCACTGCCATGTAATTAATCATAACATTTTAGATTATATAAAATGTCGTGTATTTTCTATGTTTGAATTTATATTACAAAAAAAACTGTACAACTCTCCAGCTTTTGCAGATTTTTCTTCCTACTATTTGCCAAGCGGATATGTGGTTGTTTAGTTTTACATTATCTTGTAGTTTGGTTTGTTTGTTGCTGGGAATTTGTCCCTGACCTGCATATATGGGGTAGTCAATCTTGGTTGGCTCTTTATATGGAATTTTGGTCAAATGGGATTCATTGCATTCTCTCATCACTATTAATGGTCATTAGCTCATATAGCAAGTATTTAATCCTGGCGCAAAGGTGCTTCTGGTGTTTTTTGGAAAATTCTGCCTTTTTAAGAACGCTATATCAATTACCTGACTGTCCAGTGCCCTTTTTAATCTACTAATGGGTTTGCCTTGACTGTTCTTAGTCATTTCTTACATTTTTCTTTTACCTTTTTCTGCAATTTCTACTTGTTGCCTTTTCATTTTAATCGCTTCATCATGGAGTCAAAAGGGACATTTTGAAATGATCCAAGCACTGCCAACTTCAATTGAATTTCAATCTGTGATTAGTGGTTTTCTTATATTTTTATATGGTCTAACTAGTTGATAGTTCTGACTATCTAGTGGTTTACATGTTGACTTGATTTCTAATGGCCAAGTTTTGTTCATTCAGTTATATCATGAACCTGTCAAAGAACCTAGTCAATCCATGTCTGAGGTCACAAACTTTTTTGTTCATTGTTTTATTTCTTGCTTTCTTTTAATGTCTTGGATAAGTGCAATTTTAAAACATGTTTGAAGAAGGGATTAATAATGGTCACAGGCTCGTATGGCAAGTATTTTATCTTGGCAAACAGGTGCTTCTGGTCATTTTAGGAATATTATATCAATCACTTCGCTGTCCAGTGCTTTTATTTATATGCTAGTGGGACTGCCTTGACTGTTCTTAGAGCCAATTCTTACCTTTTTCTGCAGTCTCCTCTTATTGCCCTTTTCATTTCATAATTACTTCATCCTGGAGTCAAAAGAGATGTTCTTAAATGATCCAAGCATGCCAACTTCAATTGAATTTCAATCAGTGATTAGTGGTTTACTTATATTTTTATATGGTTTAACTAGTTGATAATTTTGAGTATCTAGCGGTTTATGTGATATTTTCTGCAGTCTCCACTTATATTTTCATTTCATATCTGTGTATGTGTGTGTTAGAGAGCGAGAGAGAGAGAGAGGGAGAGTGAGCTCCATATTATGTTTAAAAATAATATTTAAACCTGAAGGAAATCTTACCTAGTTTGAGATGATGATTGTAATTTGTCAATCAATAGGTCAACAGGTTACTTCACACAATCTAACTTTCGAGGCATGATCATTAATTCCTGTTTGCTAGAAACTTTACCAATGATATCTTTGATTCTTATATCCTGATCTCATGGTAAGGCAACGGCCAAAATGATGGTTAATTGGAAGTAGTTTAAGGTGTTTCTACTTTTCCATTTCTCTGCAATCTTCATTCAAGTCAAGAATGGAGTATGGGGCTTCCCCCCCCCCCCCCCCCCCTTTTTCCCCCTTAAATGTGGATTTTTTTTTTTTGGGTACTACAGGCCATGGTGTAACTACTGTAACACACTGCCTGTGTACATGGGGGCATTATTTTCTTTATTGTCCAATAAATTTTTACTTATATATATATATATATATATATATATATATATATATATATATATATAAAGGCCATAATGTCTCTTTTTAGCACTTTGCCTATCAAAAAAACAAATAAAATATCCTCCTTTTCTTTGCATATCTGTTGTTTCTCTCTACTTCTGGAATCCTAGTGGTAGAGGAGTAGCGCTCCTTTGTGAACTCACTGTCTATTACTTTACTTACAAATTTTAAAATACAAATAAACAAAATCTTGTTTTGAATCGAGTTTTGTTTTCTTCTTGGGGTGGCCATTTACTTTAATTTTTTCTCAATATATGATATTGACACTTTCTACGCTATCAAATTAAATTAGCAAAAATGCTTCATATAATTAAATCATAGAGATAACTGGTTTATAAACGGATAAACCAAACTTTGAAGTGTCATAAAATAAACCATATGATAGTTCCATGTTTAAAGGGAATACCACAAGAGTGGTATGTTTAATTTACTTTAAAATCTATAATTTTCATTATTCAGTGTAATTACATTTTAAGATGCTAAAATCATTTTGGATCCTTAATGCTTTTGAAGCTATCACTCAGAATAACACAGGTACTTTAGTAACTTTGAAATTTTCTTAACTTCTTCCATTAGTAACTTCATATCACTGGTGCTATCAAACATGATGTAAAGAAACCTACTTAACCAAAGAGTAGCAATGTGCTTATATTCATAAATCAGAATGTGGAAAAGAAAAAGAAAAGGAATTTACATTTTCCACATAAAAGAATATATATTATCTAGCAGAGTGATATATTTAGATTAGGAGTATATACAAGGAACTTTCTTTCTGGATATTCCATTGGACACATCTCATAGCATAATCAGTAACTTGTGCGTATTAAAACAAATTAGTGAGAATTACTGGTTGGGGGTGATATTTGAGAGATGAAAGGGATTGCTCTGTTCTGTTTAGGTGTGCCCTATAGTGACTACTTTATGTTTCATTTACTTAAATTTTTCAACCTTTTTACATTTTTAATTGTTTCATAAAAATTGTTGCCGTTTGGCTAGACTCACATTATAGATTATAGATTTTATATGATATGTGCTTATCCTTCTTTTATAAGATATTGCAATCAAACTTTCTTTTAAAGTCATTGATTTCATTTCATATTATGATAATGACATCTATATTGATAATTACTTTCTAATGTTTTCTTATAGTTTATCTCTATGGGTCGTTCCTTTTTTCGTAAATTGCTTGATGATGACTCAGATGAAGATGAGATAATTACAAAACTTCTTACGGGCTCGACATCACAACGTAGGCATCGTCGGTATATTGATCGTAATCATTTGGCAGGCCATAGAAGGCTTTATGATGACTACTTTGCCGAAGAACCTGTATATCCTCCCAACTTATTTCGAAGGAGATTTCGAATGAGACGTTCTCTTTTTCTTCGAATCCTATCTAAGGTAGAAGCTCATGAACCTTACTTTACCCAAAAAAGAAATGCTGCCAAAAAGCTTGGTCTATCTCCCCTTCAAAAGATGACCGCTGCACTTAGGATGCTTGCTTATGGAGTAGCAGCTGATTTTATGGATGAATATGTGAGAATAGCAGAAACCACTGCAATAACCAGTTTGAAAAAATTTGTTGCAGCAGTGGTTGCTATTTTTTCAGAGGAGTACTTGAGGTCACCAAACAATGAAGACATCGCTAGATTGTTAGCTCATGGCCAAAACCGTGGATTTCCAGGCATGTTGGGAAGTATTGATTGCATGCATTGGAAGTGGAAAAATTGTCCAACGGCATGGAAAGGGATGTATTGTGGTCATATTCGTGAGCCAAGTATTATTTTGGAAGCAGTGGCTTCATATGATCTTTGGATATGGCACTCATTTTTTGGGTTACCTGGGTCAAATAATGATCTTAATGTGTTGGAGCGGTCTCATGTATTTGAAGAGCTTGCACAAGGACGTTCTCCTGCAGTTACTTACTCAATCAATGGTCATAATTACACAATGGGATACTATCTTGCCGATGGCATATATCCACAATGGTCAACACTTGTGAAAACAATCCCAAGGCCACTAGGACCAAAAAGAAAATTATTTGCAAAAGCTCAGGAGGCATATAGGAAGGATGTAGAGCGTGCATTTGGAGTGCTTCAAGCACGATTTGCAATTGTACGTGGACCTGCACGGTTTTTCTATCATAAAACACTACAGGACATTATGAAAGCATGCATAATTCTTCATAACATGATTGTTGAAGATGAGCGAAATGAAGCTGAAGCAGTGGACTTAGATTATGAACAAATTGATGAGATTTCATGTACACCAATGTCACGTGAGCCAACAAATGAATATACGGAATTCATTCAAGTTCATCAATGCATTAGGGATCGAGAAGTTCATTCTCAACTCCAAATGAATCTCGTTGAACATTTATGGCAATTACGAGGAGAGTCATGAAAACTTTTGGTTTTGTTTATTTGTCCCCTCTTCTTTATAGAGTTGCCATTCAAACTTTTGATTTTGTTTATTTGTTTCATTTTGTTTTTATGAAGCTACCATTAAAACTCATTGGCTATGTTGTTTTGTTGTGTTAAGTTTAGTATTAGCCAATTGTTTTGTTGTGTTAAATTTAAATACCATTTGTCATCAAGGAAGTGGCAAGCTCAACTATGTTTAATTCAATTGGTTCTGTGTGAGTTAATGTTATTGGATGAGTTATTTGTGTAAGTTTTTTATGGACTGCATTGGTAGTATAGTTTAGTTGAAATAACTTCAACTTGACAGGTTGGCTTTTAGATTGTTGAATTAAGAGTATTGTTTACTTATTTTCATTTGAGTTAAGAGTATTGTTGAATTAAGAGTATTTTCAGTTTTCAGAATTTTGTCATGCATGTAATACTGTGGCTGATGCTTTAGCAAAAAATATTGTGGCTGATGCTTTAGCAAAAAATATTACTAGCAAAAAAAGCCAAACTTTGTACAGGGTAGCAGGTGTGGCTGGATTACTAGCAAAAAAAGGCCAAAATTTGTACAATGCAGCAGGTGTACAGGCCAAAATTTGTATAGGCCAAAAAATGCCAAAATTTGATGCCCATGTCAATAAAAGGGGAATGTTTGTATATAAGGTTGGTGTTATACCCACCGCAGGTTGAGGATATGGCTACCACTACTAGGAATTAGAATGAAAACATAATTATAGAAGTTCAGATTAGGTGTGTCATGTGTGTGTATGAAACTATGAACAAGCTTGTTTTTTTTTTACTCTATTGAGTATATTGAAGCCCAGGCTGTCTGGTTTCTTAAAAAAAAAAAAAAAAAAAAAAAAAAGATGAAAATGTTACTGTTTTAGAGCCCAGGCAGATGGTGTGTATGAGAACAAGCTTGTTTTTATTGACTCTATTGAGTATATTGAAGCCCAGGCAGTTCAGTTTCTAAAAAAAAAAAAAAAAAAAAAATATTGAAGGCCAGGCAGTCCGGTTTCTATAAAAAAAAAAAAAAAAAAAAAAAAAAATTTAAAGCCCAGGCAGTCCGGTTTCCAAAAAAAAAAAAAAAAAAAAAAAAAAAAGGATGAAAATGTTACCGTTAGAATTGAAGAGATTTGAAAATGAGATTTGAGTTTTTGGACAAAATGTTACCGTTGAACAAATAATAAAGAAAGAATAAAATAAGAATTAAGAAATAATATTTTAATGAAGTGATAAAAATATAGAACATCTGATAAATGGGGTATTGTAAAATGATGTGGTAAAATAATAAAGTAGGCTTTTGGTGTGGTAAAATGACATAAATTTTGCAACGTCTGCTACGGATGCTCTAAATCAGGGAAACCAATTAAAGCTGAAATTGGAATAGTGCATGTGCCCGTTGGTGACAACAAGTTCTCTGCACTTGCTCTGCATGGGATGGGACTTGACCTGCTGTCGGGACCCACTTGACTTTAGTTAATTACAAGTTTGCCACCACCACCCATATCTCATGATCCGGAAACAACCAAATTGTGTTCCTATTTTCTATCACTCTCACTCACTTTTATGTGTGATGGAAAGAGAGAAGCTAAAACAAAGCCAAACAAGCACAAATAATGTGGATCTCACTAAAAATAAGTGATAGGTGATAAAAATTAGGCAAATTAAACATAGCCTTAATCTCTTGATCTAAATTTTACCTTTAGAGGCAAAATTCGAAAATTTCAAGGGGACAGTATGCAAATTTTCTTCTAAAGCTACAAGTGTTTTTACCTACTCTAAGGAAATTTTTAAAAAGCTAGGTGGCCATGGCTCCCCCTGGCTACGCCAGTAGAAGAAGAGATATTTTTAAATTAAAAAAAAAATTATACTATAGTATTTTAAGGATTAACTATATTATCTTATATTTTTCTATTCTTGTATAATATGTTTGAAACTATTTAAATTTTAAAATAATTTAAAAGAAGGTTACTGAAATTTCCTAATTATACAAAATGAACTTTTATTTTCCTTTCAGCTTTAAAGTCCAAAGTCAGCTACTCGTACCAAAAATGCAACAAATGATAACTGAATAGTGCCGTGGATACAACTTATTTTTGCGAAACTGTTCATACGCGCTGGGGAAAAAAAAAACGCAGAAAAATGCAAATGTGAGGAAAAGTGAATCCAAATAAATACATAGTGACATGGTCAGATTATTTTCTTTTAAACAAATTACAGGTTACCTATATGTGGTTTGACCTAAATTTAAGTTGTTTATTTGGGGTTTAAAAATTGACACATTGCCCCCACCTTATTACTTTTTCCATCAAACATTAAAAAATAAATAAAAAATTAAAAATTAAAAAAAAAATCAGAGAAAAGAAGATCAAAAAGTAGCATTTGTAAAAATTTAGAAACTTGGGCTCATGAACTTCAATAGAACAATATAAAGTATAAACTCTAAAAGTTATGAGTTGTATACAATTAAGAGTTAAAACAAAAAAGAGACCAATAATAATCTGTATACACAACAACTCTGTAGCTAGATCAAGAAAAATTAAAAACAAGACAAGAAATCAAGCTCCACAACCCCACCGTGAGAAGATAAGAAGCTGCAAAATAAGAAAACAATCCAAGTTTTGAAAGCCCCCAGTATTCAAAGGAAAACCACAAACCCATCTCTACCGTTACTCTATCACAAACTTCTTCAAAATTCAGACAAACCATTCCAAACTCTTTGCAAGAAAATTAAAACCCCACAAAAAAATAATAAATTAATTAATAACAGAGAAATTGGAGAGAAAGCAAATGGACAAAGAAGAACCACCGTTTCTATTTCCATCACCACATCTCTCATCATACTCATCTTATGTTTTAAGGAAAAAATAAATGAGGTGGATTACGGAACTTTAACGGAACTTATCTTAAGTGGATAAAGTGTCAATTTTTAAACTATAAGTAGACAACTTAAATTCAGGTCAAATTACAAGGAGAATTTGTACCAGCTGGGGGGTATTGTTTGGCATAGTTTGTATGTTGTATAATAAGAGTGCTGGTTTGTATGTTGTATGATAAGACGAGGCTGGTGTTGGGATGCAGTGCAGGCTGTGATGCAACAGTGATGCAGGCTATGATGCAGTGTTGTGCAGGCTATGATGTGCAAGCGGTGATGCAGTAGTGAGTATACGTGTCTAAGAGACCGTTTGGGTGTGGCGTTTGCGTTTTGCGTTTGGTGAGTTTTGCTTTTTTTTTTTTTTTTTTTTTTTTTTTGGTTTTCAAGAGTTTCAGGTGTAGTGCGGCTACTGTTCAATGAACAGTAGCCGCATTATTTGACTTTCGGTCAATGAACAGTGCACCTAGCACTATTCACGGGTCTCACAATTCTCAATTTTTATCAACTTTTTCATTAAAAATGGGTCCTATGGCACTATTCACACATTTAAATATTATTTTGCTACAGTATTTTCAGTTTTCAGTTTTCAGTTTTCAGTTTTCAGCTGAATCCAAACAGACACTAAGTGTCCATATGTGAGATACATTAGAGTTGGTCAAGACTGTGCAAGTCAGTTAGAGTCAGTAAGAGATTGATGGGTCTTTGACAGTTGTCTTAGTGTTGCATAAGAGACCAAGGAGTTGTACAGTAGACAACCAAGCAAAGTGTATAATTTGCCCTATTTCAGGATAACCAAATAACTCAAAAAGTTTTTTCATTTTGTTTTATTTTTAAATTCTCATTTAATCTCTTGATAAACCTTTATGTAGTTCATTTTCTTTCTATCTTTAATTTTCCTCATCTTTTAATTTTTGTTGGATTTCCCGTGAAGTTAGCTAACATTGACCTTTGAAGTTGAATGGGAACAAGAAAAGTCACATTAATTTTGTATCCATATTATATGATTTTTTTTTTTTAACTTTATTTGCTACAAATGATAATATGAGAGCAAGGTCTAAAAAAACATAAATCTTTGAAAGAATTGTAAAATGGAGAGGTTGATAGTTTTGAGATCTAACCAGAGTTCAACCGCAATAATGTCATAACTAATTTGATATTAACTAAATACAAAAAATAAAATAAATTTGTAAAAAATAGTAACCTTGATTAAAAAAATTATCTACTAATAAAAAATGAATAATTTTCAAACATATATACTTGAGAAAAGAAAATAACAAGATAATATAGTTGATCCTTCAAGTACATGGCATAATTACATGGAAAACAAATATTTCACAATTTCTAACAAAATTTTTATTTTATTTTGAGTGAAGACTAATTAGTGATTAAAATAAATCATACAATGAAAAATTATATATGTCATGATAAAAAAATAAAATGAAACTTTATTTATTTTATTAATATTTTATAATTGGTATTTTTTTTTTTCCAATGGAGAAAATCAAGATTCAAATCCATCATTCCTCATTGTAATAATTATTGTGTTAAAAAAAAAATTGAACTTATATTTTATTAATTGAAACTCCTAATTATTTTAAGAATAAATATTTTTGATTCCAAAACAAGCATCAAAATCTAACCCACGACTTTTTTACCAAAATAATCTAGTGGTTTGGTTTTTAAAAAATAGAAACCTGTTGCCAAAATACTCAAATTAATCTATACCCTCAACTTTTTCTTTGGCAAAATTTTTTTATAACATTCAGGTGGCTAGTTTTAAATGGTAAACATCAAAATGATGTATGTATGTATCCATATATATATATATATATATATATAAGAAACAAATTTCAATTTGTCAATTTTGAGATAAGTTATAAAAAAATATTGTATAATTAGCACTGCTCTAAAATCTTTGACATGTATTTATGGTTTTGATCACTGGATACCGGATAGCAATGGCTAGGACACTTGCTTCATATCATTCACAACACAAATTTCAGGTTAGTAAATAATTGAGAAAAGGAGAGAGCTTGCCTCGGGCTGATTTGTAGATACGGCAACGTGAAACACAGTGTTGCCTTCCTCATCCTTCCAGTTCAGTATTTTCCTCTTCCATGGCATGGTTTTTTTAGACTTGTTTTGTCGGAGCCGTTCCACCAAGCGTTTAAAAGCCTCTAGCTTTTTCCATTTTACCGCAACATGTAAAGCAGTCTCGTTTCTAATCGTCACATCTTCAATAGAATCAGGACAGACTTTTAGAAATTCGACCAATAGATCAAGGTGATCCTCTGTTGCTGCTGCATAATGCAAAGGAGTCATACCCTCCCTTCCTTTGACACGAACAAGGTCCCCATCAACCTTTAGAAGCCAACGCACCACCTGGGTTTTCCCATTCAGTAAAGCAACGTGAATGGGGCTAAGCCCATCTGGATTCAGCTTCCTGACAAATGAGGGCTTTAATCTTAGCATCTCCATGGCGAATGGGATATGTGTCTCCGTAGCAGATGCAACTTTGTGCAAAGGAGTTTCAACAAATGGTAGCTCATCAATGTGCTCCAAAAGTTTTACATCCTCCTTAATCAAGTTGTAAAAATCATTAATATTCCCCCCTAGAGCAGCCTGGTTCAACCTCTCAATTCTCGCAGCCTGGTTCAACTTCTCAACTCTCTCATCCTCCATTTTATAGAGAAGGCTGATATAATAAGGCCTAGGGTTTCCTTGGTATGAAAGAAGATAATGAAAATTTAATGGTTATATATAACGGCTAGCAGGAGTGAACAAAACGATGGGAGTACTAATTATGTTCTTTGCTAGAGCTAGGGGTCTCTTTTTATAGAAGCTGCAAGACTGGAGATGAGGAGCAAATAATTATGTTCTTTGCAAGAGCTAGGGGTCTCTTTTTATAGAAGCTGTAAGACAGGAGAGCGTGGCAAAGGATTGGACATTTGAAGTCAAGGTATGCCAAGCATTAAAAAATGACTTAGCATCTTCCTTGAAAGTTATGCTTGATAATGGCTTTTAATAAAATACAATTCATGGTAGTGAAAATATTAGCAATTTCTTTATTTTCTTATATTTTCATTTTTCAAGGAGAAGAAATTTGTTGTGGACAAAAGTCATCGTTTGGATATAACTTATTTTGCTGAAAACTGAAAACACTATAGTAAAATAATTTTTAAATGTATAAATAGTGTCGTGAGATCCGTAAATAATGCGTGAACAGTACATGAACAGTGCACTTTGTCTCCTACACAGTGAATCTATGTGCATGAATAGTGTGATTACTGTTTATACGTGCTAAAAAAAAAAAAAAAAAAAGGCAAAAAACGCAAATGTGAGGGAAAAACATGAATCTAAACACTCACTTAGTCTCTCCATTGAGAAGTTTTGGAGAATTTGATTTTAAAAAATAAAATAAAATAAGCAGAAAACAGAAGTTTTGGAGTTAGATTCTATGAGGCTCTTGAAAAATGAGAATGGAAGAGCTAAAGCTAAGCAAATGGCCTAACATAACCGGCATGAGGGAGAGCGTATCAAGTACAATAAAAAGCTATGGTAAAACTAAGTCAATGTTTCTACCAAAAAAGAAAAAACCAAGTAAATATCATAGATTAAAAAATGACTAGATGGTATGCGTCAAGATTGAGGGCAAAAATTTGTCCATTGAAAATTCTTCTATATTACATAAAACTAGGAATTCCTGGCCATCATGCTTCGAATTTCTCAAACCTATAGGTACCTTTTAACACATTCTGGACTTGTTGTACAAACTTTATTTACATATTTCATGCTAGCTAGCTGTAATATTTGATAACGATATGACACTGTGTGGGTTTGGATAGGAAGGTTAGTTGCGGTGCGTTTTCTTTTTTTTTTTTTTTTTTTTGCCACACTTGTTGACTTTGGGGGACAAAATTCACCGTGCGTGCACTGTTCACGCACTATTCACGTAATATTTAATATTAAAAGTGGGTCCCAAAATACTATTCACACATTTAAAAATTATTTTGCTACAGTGTTTTCAGTAACAATCAGTTTTTATCAACTTTCAGCAACAATAAATGCTATCCAAACGGACCCAGTACTATCTCATCCAAAAAATAATAATAATAATTGATGGACCCAGCACAACTCCCTCAAACAACATCCTTGTCCAGAAGAGGGGCCAGTGGACGACTAAACCATCCCATCAATCTCGTTTTATCTGACACAGGTGGTGTAAAACCTCTAATGCCCGGATTACACGGGATCTCAATCCCTAATGCCTTATCATTTTGTTAGATAAAGTGAGCGTTTGGGTTGGGCGTCCACGTCTCTCAGTCTGCGTTTTCAGAATTTTTTTTTTTTTTTTCTTCCCTGCACATGAACAGTACAATCACATGGATGTATTGTGCAGGGAACAATTTTTACTGTAGCAGTACTGTAGCATCACTGTTCATGCATTTAAAAATATTAAAAATGAGTCTCACGGTACTATTTGCATATTTTAAAATTATTTTGCTACAATGTTTTCAATTTTCAGTTTCAGCAACAATAAATTTAATCCAAACGGACATATCTATGCAACTTTTTAAAACTCGCCAACATTTCTTCTCTCCTCCATTTTACTAGCAATTTTCATGGCTGGTTGGTCCTTTTTTTTTGTATGTTTTTCTTTTTCTTTTTTTGAGAAGGATATTTTTTTTATGTTAGGTAAATATAAAGAAGTTCTTTCTTTCAGTTAATTCAACTAATAAAGATTATTATGTCTCTCAAAAAAATAAATAAATAAAGATTATTATCGTTAAATAATAAAGTTGAATTTGAATTTTGCCTATATTAACAAAAAAAAAATACTATATATATCTTTACTTGAAATAAAATAATATTCATTATAGAATTAAAATCATAAGCAAAAAAGTATACATACAAGTTCAAACTCTTAAGAAAGTGCAGGGTTTTACGTCTCTTGGATCAACTAGCACATCAAGTATAGAAACCTAAGAATGATGAACATTAGTTAGGTCTTTGACTCTTTTCACGTGAAAAAGGTTTCTATACTTGATGCGTTAGTAGATCCAAGAGATAAAATCCTGCACTTTCAACCTAAATATAATTTTATAATTATTCAGTTCTTAAATATGTACGGTTCTATAATTATCAAGAACTAATTTCTAGCTCTACTGACACATTAATATTTATATTTTCAACAAAAATATTCAGAATTTAAGTTCATTTTTTATCAATAGATTTTCAAGAAAGATATTATCAATGTTCATTCAGGTTTGCCAATTGGAACAAAAATTTCAATACCAAACAATATATATATATATATATAAGACTTTCATAAAACTTGTAAACTTATCCAAGCCAAACTCATTAAAAGTCCATGATCATACAATAAAAGCTCATTTAAAGAGCCCACAGGGTTATCTTTTTTTTTTTTTTAATTTTATTTAGGGCAAGGATTTGCTAGGTACAAAATAAATTACAGCAACTCTTACAAAAATACACACGTATTAATGCCTCAAACAGACACAGTGTCCAAGCTTATATTTAAAATATATTTTAAACATAGTACCTTAAAGCTCTCCCGGTATTTTAATCCAGAGTTGATCACTAGAGTTTTTCTCATTGGTCACAATGTGAGTTTTTTTACTTCTTTACTTTTTGTCAAAACCTCTCTTTTTTCCCTTTGTTTTTTTAACTTAATTTAAAGTCTCACAAATGCATCAATTCATACAGAATCATCATTTCATTATTTTTATTTTATGAACTTGCTTCTCCAAGAATTCATGCCATGAAATCCCATTGAACTCTGTATTAGATAGCTATATTCTATGAAGCATATTTTGCAAATTCAAACTGTAGGAACTAAAAAATAAATAATAAATAAAAAAGGGGAGACAGATAGCAGATCAATGTATGCAATATCTCTTTATATACAATCAGTATTGCATAATGTATAAAGAGATATTGCATACATTGACTAGGCCAAAATTAATGTATAATGTATAATTTTTACCAAAAAATGTATAATGTATAATTAAAGAAAGGTATATGATGTCACTAGGCCACGACTTTCAAATCAATTTACATTGATATAAACAGTTTGAAGATAAAATCAGTATAGCATTGCTGGACTGCTGAACATGATACTAGGACTCCTTCAAAACTTCTTCTTTCAAGCCACTACACTTAACCACTGCTATACCAGTCAAGATTCATCAGTAAATAGACATTGTATCATAATGTAGCTGTTTTGTTTCAGTCTTCCATTCCATCCAACTAGAACCCCTCCACCCTCTATGGAATTACAAATAGCAGAGACTAAGCTATGCTCCCTAAGTGCAATCAATTACTCATTTAATCAATCAAGTGACTATTTAAGATAAAGTTTCATCAAAATTAATTACCAATTTCAATTCTAAATTCATTATGTGGGAATATCTATTTTGTCAGATGGATCTAATCTAAATTCATTAGGTTGCAACATATTGCTATGCCATGCCATATATTGGTTATGTATTAGCCTAAACACAATAGTTGCAGTAATGTCTCTGACAATACATGCAGATATTTCCAAACCTTGAAGTAAATTGTACTAGAGATAATTCAATAAATTATCAAATTAAAAATCATTAATTAGATTTTTTTTATAAAGGTTGTTCAGAATTACTTAAATTTAGACGATAATTTAAACTATGTTTTGTGGTATGGAACTTGTTTCTGTTCAAATAGCTTTAACATTACTGTTCTTGAACTAATACTATAAACTTACAGCTTCAAGAATTGAAGAATGATCAATCTACAGTGGTCTTGAACGAAACAGATGAACAAGTGGATCATTATCAAGAATTGCTGGGACAGAAAAGGAATTTTGTTCTTCATGCCTCGGTCGCCATATTATCATTCCTTGTTTTTGGTTTGGTGCCTCCTGTGGTCAATGGCTTCTCATTTTATCAGAGTGACAACAGAAACCTTAAGCTCGCAGTAGCTGCCCTTTTATGCATCACAGTACTTGCCATAGTGAAAGCTTACACCCAAAAGCCATTCAAGTGGAGCATCTATATAACAAATTGTTGGATATTTTTATAAAAAATATTATATTTATTTTAATACTCATTTATGTGTATCAATTATGCCTTAATGTCAGATACATTAATTGCTAAATTTTGAAATTCAAATATAATTCAAAATTTGAATAGCTTTTGTCAATGGTATTAATCAAAAAATTTATGAACATTAGCGTGATATTAATGCCATAATTACCAGCATATTTGGTTTTATTACAAATATATATTTTCCATTTTAAACGTTTTGTATTCAAACATTCTTATTTGAATATGACATAATAACGTCATATATGGAAGATATTTCAACACTTAAATGTACAGCTATTATTGAATTATTTTATGTTATAATAAGTTACCATATATACACAAACATTTACTATTTGGTTTAAGGAAAGTCAAAAACAAATGGCAATATTTATGCATATTTGAAATTATATTACACGGTTTGGCTTTTAATCTTCAGCCACTTTATGGGACATTTAATGTCATAGCATCATGATCCTTTCTTTTCTTGTTCTCAACGTACAAAAGTCTAGCAAAGGCAACCTCTTGAGTCTTGATTTCCAGTCCATATTATATTACATATATATAAAGAAAGCTATTGATTATATATATCAAACCACCACAATCTCCACCAAAAGATTCCGTTGTGGTAAACGACAAAGAAAAAGCTGATCAAGGACCACTAGCTACTGAGGAAATAGCTGGAGCGCAGTCCGAGGCTCGAGACACTTTGGAGGGGGGTCAGTCTGAGGAAGTCTATGGACCCTGGATGGTGGTTACACGAAAAAAGAAAGAAAACAGAGGGGCGATGAAAAGTAATGTAAGCAGGTTACCTGGTGTGGAAGACGACCAACAAAAGAAATTTGTGCCGTTGGTCAAGACTGGATTTGAAAGGGAAAGAGGTGGGCCGAGTATTAAGGGCTCAGAGGGAAAAAGAAAGGCCCAAGCTGAGATAAGATCGAGTCCGTCAAGCCCAACACGACCTTTAAGTCTTCATTCCTCTACTTTGGGTGGGCCGGCATGCATGGGCTCAGTTCAAGTCTTTTCTGAAGGTACTAACCGAGATAACAGTGAAGTAATAAAAAAAAAGCCCAAATCGAATTCAGTTAAGGGCAAAAAAGAAGCTGCCCGTGCTAGGCATCTTCGTCATTCTCCTAGCTCTGCCGCCAATCGGAGAGACAACGTGCTCACTCCATCTGTTTGGTTTGCAAATATTTCAGCTCTCAATTCTGAGGTGAATGGAGATTTCATTTTCGGAGTTAACTCCATCAACAACGTGGGCGATCTTTGTGGAAGGGAGGATCAGGATCCTGGCTCATCCAACGTGCACATCGAGCTCAACAGTGGGGTTATTCCCTCTGACAGACAAAAATTGGGGAATGAAGAGAGACACGCCGAGAGTGGGGATAGGATAAAAATTGGTTTTGTGCACTCTGCCAGTGAATCCGAATGAAGGTTTGACAGAGAGAAGGATGATGGAACCCATCACGGAGTTCAATCTACTCTCAATTGCTGCCGAGAAGATGGTGGGAGTGCTGGAACAAAGACAGATGATGGAAGTGGTGCGATTGATCGGATGGATTTTGATGGAGGAGGCAATGTTTCTCCTTCCATTTGATGTATGTCCGCCCCCCAATCTTTGTTTAATCATGAATATTATTGCTTGGAATTGTCGAGGCGCTTTGAAGCCCTCTTTTCGGAATCATGTTAGGGACTTGGTGCAGAACCATGATCCAGCTGTGATGATCATTATGGAGACCCGGATTGGGGGTGTTCGAGCCAGAGACATCACTGATAGACTTCCGTTTGACGAGGCAATTCATACAGAGACTATAGGTTTCGCGGGGGGTCTTTGGCTCCTTTGGAATTCGGATAGAGTTCAGGTGACTCAGCTGGCCATATCAGAACAAGAAATTCATGTTTTGGTGAAGGTTCCCCTTTCTAATTTTGAATTCATTTGCTCTGTTGTGTATGCTAGCCCTAGATTTCATGAAAGATGCATTTTGTGGAATAATTTAAAAAATGTTGCTAACCTACATGACATGCCTTGGATTATTGCTGGGGATTTTAATGAGGTTCTTACTGAAGGGGATAAGTTTGGTGGTAGAAGTGTTAGCTCAAACGGGTCTCTGATTTTTAAAGAAGTGCTTGACTACTGTAATATGATTGATATGGGGTTTGTGGGACCCCGGTTTACTTGGACAAATAAACGGAATGTCAACGCTCTTGTCCAAGAAAGAATTGACTGCTTCTTTGCCAATCCTAAGTGGTATGCTGCTTATCCAGATGCTAGAGTAACTCACCTTACTAGATGTGTGTCTGATCATTGCCCAGTTCTTCTAGAGTCAAACCCAAGTACTGGTGTGTTTCTCCCCAGACCGTTCAAGTTTCATAGTGTTTGGCTTTCAGATTTATCTTTCCCAGGAATTGTCATGGATGCGTGGGGTCAAGCCCGTCCGCTTTGGGAATCTATTGAAAATTTTTCCAAGAAAGCTACGGATTGGAACAGAAATCATTTTGGGAATATTTTCGGTAAAAAGAAGCGAGTTATGGCTCGCCTTAATGGCATCCAAAAAGCCATAGCCAGCTACCCCTCGCATTCTCTGCTTGAGCTACAGAAGGATCTGCTCAAAGAGCTAAATGTTTTGTTAAACCAAGAGGAGGAGTTTTGGGTGCAAAAATCTAGAATTAATAGGCTGGTTGAGGGTGATCGAAATACTGCATTTCACCATTTGACTACCATGGTGAGGAGACGGCGCAATAAAATTTCATGCATTAAAAATGATTTGAGGGAGTGGATTCAAAGTGAAATTGGCACCATGAATTTTATTAGAGGGGGTTTTGAGAATTTATTCACAACTAGCTTGGAGTCCTCTCCTTTTCATCCCCATCGGCCGTCTAAGTGGCAAGCTGTGTTGACTGAGGAAGAGAGATCCAAATTGAGTGCTGTGGTCACAGATGTGGAGATCAAGGAAGGGTTATGGGCTTTGAAGGCTTTCAAAGCGCCGGGTCCAGATGGTCTCCATGCAGGATTTTTTCAAAGATTCTGGCTTATTGTGGGAAATTCGGTGAAGGCAGAAGTGAAAAAAGCTTTCATGGAGTGTAAAATTCCGGATTACCTTAACCGCACCAATATTGTGTTGATCCCCAAGATAGCGGGTCCGGAGAGATTGGGAAATTACCGCCCAATTAGTTTATGCAACACAGTGTACAAGATGGTCACCAAGATTATTGTTGCTAGGATCCGGCCTTACCTTGACAAACTTGTTTCCCCTCTTCAGTCAGCTTTTGTTCCAGGAAGGAAAAGTGTGGACAATGCCATTGTGGTCCAAGAACTCATCCATACTATTAGTAGTAAGAAAGTTAAGGTGGGGTACATGGCCATCAAAGTGGATTTGGAGAAGGCATATGACAAGGTTGAATGGAGTTTTATTCGGGAAGTGCTAATCAATGCTAACCTTCCCCAAAATTTGGTTAGCCTTATAATGAGTTGTGTGTCGTCGGTTTCTACTTCCATCATTTTAATGGAGGGAACATGGAGCCTATTCTCCCCTCTCGAGGAATTAGGCAAGGCGATCCGCTATCTCCCTATTTATTCATCCTTTGTATGGAAGCCCTTGGCCATCTTATTGAGGGGAAATGTGAGGAAAAGTTCTGGACCCCCGTCAAAAGTTCCATAAATGGGGCTGCTTTCTCGCATCTCTTCTTCGCGGATGATTTGGTGCTCTTTGCTAAGGCGGATCATGTCAATTGTTCGACTATTAGGGATGTGTTGGATGATTTTTATGCTAGATCTGGGCAGTCAATAAGTGCTAGCAAATCAAGGGTGTTTTTCTCCCCAAATGTTGATGTTGATACTAGAGAATCCTTATGTGATATATTAGGATTTCATTCCACCCCCAACCTTGGTAAGTACTTGGGATTTCCCATAAAGCATCATGGGACCAACAATGAAGATCTTAGCTTTGTGCTAGATAGGGTTAAGAATAAATTGGCTGGTTGGAAAGCCAACCTTCTTTCATTGGCTGGTAGGGCTGTTTTGATTCAAGCATCTACTTCTACCATCCCAGTGTACGCTATGCAGTGCACGGCTCTTCCGAAGAAGTTGCTTGACAATATTGATAGGGTTAATCGAAATTTCTTGTGGGGGTCGACGGAAGATGCCAAAAAAACTCATTGGGTGGGATGGCATAAAGTGACCAAATCTAAGGAGGAAGGGGGTCTAGGAATTCAATCAGCTAAGGGAAGGAACCAAGCTTTGTTGGCCAAGCTAAATTGGAGATTCCATGTGGAAAAGGATGCTTTGTGGGTTAAAGTTCTTAACAAAAAATATTGTTCTAGCCGTAGGCTTAGGGCCAAGAATGGTGATAGACTTCCTTGTTCTAGGGCTTGGAAGGCTATGAAAATAGGGAGTGAAGTATTCAAGAAGGGGAGTAGGTGGATTCCGGGGAGAAATAGCACTTTGAGTGTTTGGCATGACAATTGGGTCCCCAATAGGTCTTTAAGATCAACTATTCATGGCCCTTTCACTGTTGTAGATGAATCTCTTCGGGTTAAGGATGTTTTTGGCCCGTAAGGATGGGATTGGTCTAGGATTTCATTTGTGTTACCAAGGCAGGTTCTTATGGATATTAACTCCATTCCATTTTCTTTTTGAGCTAACCAAGAAGAAGATAGGTTGTTTTGGGTAGGTGCGAAGAAAGGGGATTTTGATTTGAAATATGCTTACTAAGGGATTTTGATTTGAAATATGCTTACTTTATAGCCACAGGTAGTGTGGTGGAAGGGAGTTCTTTTTCTGGTAGTTGGGTGTGGAAGCTAGACACCTTGCCTAGAATAAAGACATTTATCTGGCAGTGTTTGCATAACAGTATCGGAGTGGGAGAGTGCCTTGTTAGAAGGTGTTTAAAGGAGTCGGCTACTTGCCCTTTGTGCCAAAGGGAACCTGAATCCATTCTACATAGATTGAGGGATTGTGAGGTAGCTAAACTTACTTGGGGGCAGTTGGGAATCCACGAACACAACAACTTCTATGAGGGTAATCTGAGTTCTTGGCTTGAGAAAAACTGCAAGTTTAATGGGAATAGAGTGAGCAGCCATCCCCCTTGGAGTATTGTCTTTCCCTTTGCTGTTTGGCTTATGTGGAAGCACAGAAATGGTGTGGTTTTTAAGAACCAACATGTTCAGTCTTCTGTCCATAAGGATGCTTTGTTTCTGGCAGTAGAGTTTCAGCATTGTGGGCTGTCTCCGAAAGTTGCAGGTAGCAGAAAGGTGGTTCGTGTCAGATGGGAGAAGCCTCAAGCTGGTTGGTACTGCCTTAATACTGATGGTGTTGCATCAGCTAGTATGGGCGGAGCTGGTTGTGGTGGATTGGTCAGGAACGAGCAAGGAGAGTGGCTCGGGGGTTTCTCTAGGAGGCTTGGGTGTTTGAATAGTTTTGTTGCAGAGTTGTGGGGCCTTAGAGATGGTCTTATGCTTTGTAAAACTATGCAGCTGAATGCAGTTAACATTCAAATTGATGCTATGGCTGTTGTTCAGCTCCTCACCAGGTCTACAAACAATAATCTTTCTGTTTTGCCTCTCATTGATGATTGCAGGAAGTTAATCTCCCAAATCCCCCATGTCCGGATCATGCATTGTTATCGTGAAGCTAATTCGTGTGCTGACCGTTTGGCTAGTATAGGGACTGCTCAAGAGAGTTCTTTTTTGTTGTATCAAGATCCGCCTGTGGATCTGTTGGAGCTGTTAAGCTCGGATAGAGATGGCTTGTTTGTTAACAGGACCATCTCTGATCCTTCTCTCCCTGCTTAGTTTGTTTGTTTAATGTAGTTTCCCTTTTACCAATGACTATTTAATTGATATCAAACCCTTTTGATTTTTTGGCTAAAGACAAGTTATAGGTCCGGCTATATATATATATATATATATGGAAAGAAATAAAAATTGACATACACATATTTTTATTTTTGAATTACAAAGCTGTGGACTTTTCAAAAACAATTTTTTATTGTCCTAAACACTTACCATCTATTGCTTCTTACTACTCACAAAAATATTCTATCTTTTGCTAAATTTTTTGGGAAAAAGAAAGTATTATAGAGAGCTTATATCCTACGAGCAGTATAGACTTGCAAGGATAATCAGCAAAGGTGGCTGGGCTGTTGTATCCTAGGAGCAACGTGCAGAAACTATTTGTCTAACTACATCAGATATTCCGTAGACAGCACGATTTGTCTCAAGACAGTGACTTGGTTCACGCCTCATCTCTACCACTTCTTTTGATAAAATCAAATTGTGTAATTTCCAAAAAAATTTCATATATTATCTCTCTTTTATTTCCAACACAACTATACTTTACTACTTTTTATTGGGATGGGCACCTCCTGCATTTCTGACTTGGCAGGTTACCTAGTCAGGAAACTCATTGAGAAACTAGGTTGGTTTGAGTCAAGTGTAGCTACCACTCAGCCCATGAGTTTTTAGAAACTTGCGCGGGAATCCTACTAATATCATGGGTTTTAAACATGAAGCTTGACTCTGTTATTGATGTTGCAGGGTTGCATTCATTGTCATTAGCAGTTACCTTTTTTTTTTCCACCTTTGTTATGTTTTTTTTGAAGTTGTATTCCGATATTATTATCATCAGTGCTGTTAAGCATGATCTGACTCCTGAGCAACTGATTCCTATCGATGTCTTTGGATATGAAACATCGGCATTTCAGTGGTGTTGACTAATATTTTAAAGCCATAAATTTACTTTCTGAAGATCAAATTGTAACTGGGCACAATTAAGGGGATCAAGTAAGCAAGTTATTGTTTAGTTAAATATATGTGTTCATTAATGTGCTTGCTCCTTTTGTTTAGTTAAATTGTATATTTGGCCATCAGCCTTTGACTTTTGTTTCAAATTCTCCTTAAACTTTAAAATGTTTCAAATATATCTGTACTATTTACTTATTGGATGGAAAATACTAACATAAACAAATGGAATTGATAAAAGCTAAGTCACTTTGATGACATAAAGCCTATGACGTGACATAAATTCCGTTTGCCACATCAATATTTTTTATCCATCGAATGATAATATGAATTATTTTAAATAAATTTAAAAAGAATAAAGTTTCTCTCCAAACTAGTTTGGAAAAAAAAAAACTCTACAAACTTCTCATATATCTCTATATTGAGTGTGAATTTTAAAAATTTAACCGTTAGATTGCATATTCTTATTATATTTTTCATGTTTACAAAATTTCAAAAAGATCAAAGATTGTGTATAAAATTTCAAACAAATGTTAAAATTTTATCAAACAAATGTTAAAATTTCAAATTTTTGTGATCTAAAATTATGTATAAAAAATAAATTTATTGATCGAATAGTGAATAATATCCAATTTGAATCAAATTTGATATGCATATTAAAAACATAAGAAATATGAAATTCAATGGTTAAATTTTCAAAATTTACAAATATATATATATATATATATGAGAAGTTTGAAGAGTTTTTTTCCAAACTAAAAAACTACTTAAGTTTTATTCTTCTCTTCTATATTTTCATATGCACTTGAATTAGGCTACTTATTTCACTTCAAAAAAAAAAAAAAAAAAAAAGATTAACCTATTTAATTAATAAAATATTTTTATTCATTATTATTAAAACTTTAAATAAACAAAACAAAAAAGAAAAACCATATAGGTGTATATATCATCTGCATGCCCCATATTTGGGCCTCATACTAATCTTAACTTCTTGTTTTGTGATTGAATCATCTACCCCAATCTATCATTCCTTTCAGCCATGAATACTACTGGCAGTTAACTTTTTCTATTTTACATATGTTGGTTTTAGTTATTAACTATTTCCTCAATGCAGTGAACATTATAGCCTTGGCATTGGCATACCCGATTGGTGGACTTTTCGTCATTGGTCATAATGTGAGGTATGAAACTTGTTTCTATAAGTCTAGCTTTTAACCCTATTGATCTTGAACTAAAATTATAAAATTACAGCTTAAGGAATTGAGGAAGGATGAATCTAAAGTGAACTTGAAATCGAATGGAACCGAAGAACAAGAGGATCGATACCAAGAAGTGTTGGGGCAGAAAAGCAATTTCATTGTGCATGCCTCAGTTGCCAATGGCAACTTGCCATATTATCATTCCTTGTTTTAGGCTTAGTGCCTCCTGTGGTCTATGGCTTCTCATTTTATGAGAGTGACAATAGGGAACTTAAGCCCGCAACAGTTGCAGCAGCTTCTCTTTTATGCATCACACTACTTGCCATTGTGAAGACTTACATCCAAAAGCCAACCGAGTGGTACAACTATATATCACAAGTATATTGTACTACTTGGCGATTGGACTCGGGGTCTCTGGCATTTCCTTCTTAGAAGGTTACTTGGTTAAAAAACTCATTGAGAAGCTAGGTTGGTTTGAGTCAAGTGTAGCTGCCACTCTATCTCTTCCTGAGATGAGTTTAGTGTAAACTGCTTGGGGATCCTACTAATAACATGGAATCCAAACCTTAAGTTTTTGTCTTTGTTATTGACGCTGCATGGCAGAAAACATTGTTAAGGAATAAAATTTCTCTATCTTTTATTTTATATTTCACCAATCATAGCCTATCACATTTATTTTAAATTTTGTTTACTTATAAATAACCAAAGTTTTTTTTTTTTTTTAAAGAAGATAAATAACCAAAGTTTAAAATGAAGAAAGAAAAATTATACATGAAATTTTGCAGTTGTTATAGGAAATGGAACACTGAGGGACAAAAAATTTGTATTCATAGTGAGTTAGCTTTTATTTTTAGAGGGATTGAGTGAGTGAGCTCACTGTTTCCTTGGATCCATAAGTTCATTAATGTGCCTTGCTCCTTTCAGTTTTTTCTTTTCTCATTTATTATATATCCGCCTATTTATCTCGTTCCAAAGCAAAACTCACTAGTGAAATCAACAAAAACTGTACGGTTAAAAGAGATCAACTATAGTCTAACTCTAAACTCCCATGGAGACTTTTCTCAAAACCTTTTAGCCCAAAATTAAAGACTCCCTAGTTCCTAGCATAATATGCGCTGGTACTCTGGTTTGATAATAAATAAGTGGAGAAAAGAGGAACCCCGGAATTACTAAACAGAACAATTAGAGCTTACATTCCAACCCTGAAATAATTATGAAATTCTATTCTTGAAAGCTTCCTTTTGCCCGGTTCCTCCTGTTTTCATGACAAGAGAACCAAGGCTAGATTGTGAAGGAAACCAGAGAAGAACAATAACAAAAAATAAGAAGAAAATAAAGAGCATTTTAATAAGCACTTAACCAGGCAAAACAGATTATCTTCACAAGAGAAATAAAAATTTGGATATGTGCATTTTAATCTCTGCAAAGGCCATTGTTAAGTCATAAGGGAGACCATAAAACTAAATTCTTTTAATTTTACCAAGTGGAATACCTAAAACACCAGCCATCAACAAAATATTTGCGGAGACAATCCTTTTAGAAGCCCGTGGTGCCCTGTAGCTCTTGTAGGACAGGCATATTGCCTAGCACTACTTGTTCCCAATCATCTCCTCAATTCATCCTTGTAGTACCTACCAACTCCCTGAGTTATCAAATACACCAGTTCCAAGTTACTTTGTAAACATGTAGTAAACCCCATGCACAATTTACTTTAAGAGGATTGTTCAAGCAGGGTTTTTTAAGATTTCTGAAGCATCCAGAAAAATGTAAGAGTAACTGGTAACATGGCTGAGTTTTCTTATTCATCATGAATAGGTTTCTGCACAGTCACAACAAATTTGTTACAGTATATACCAAAGTGCAAAATCAAAATTTTGTTAAAACACTGTAAAAACACTATAATATTGTTGTTGACCTCTTTGTGGTATCACGCTTTTCAAGAATCAATTAAAACGTCCATCTCGGGGAAGAATGAACAGCACTTGGCCGGGGTTACAGTTGGGGATACAGTTGGGCTGAAATAGTCATTGCTCCTTTGAGAAGCTGCCACTTGTGAATACATCTTCCTTCCATGGATAAAGCTTCTCTGCTTTTCTAGTGATGTTCCCCGAGCTACTGAGTTCCTTTGGACAATGCCTGATCTATGATATTGTAAATTACACAACTCTGGCTCTGTCCCACTTGCTGAAACTTTCCCTCTCTAGGACTCGTATAGTTTGGACTCTCGGCAGTTTCTGCAGAATACATAACTCTCCCCCTCACTACTATACCCATGCTGCATCTCTGAAACTTCAAATGGAGATGAACTAGACTGGACCTCACTTTGCACCCCATTTACACAAGCTGTTGATGCAATCTCAGGATCTGCACCAGCACTAGTGACACCTTTATGCTTGATTTTTTGGTCTTCTCTCAGTGGGTTCTGTGGAGGAAATTCCTTGACACAATTATCATCGGAGTCAAGGGGCAGTCGTTTGGCTTGAAAGTGGAAGTGATGAAACCAATTTTTGAAGAGCTAACGGTAACTTCAGGCGATGTCATTTGGTGTTAATGAAAACGGCGCCGTCTGGTTAAGTGAGGCGTGTTTATGTTTTAGTCAGAACGGTGTCGTTTAGCTACAGTTACACTGACTTTGGTATTGAGCGACACGACACCGTATTGTCTTCCACAGCTCTGTTTTCATCTTAGCCTCTTCTTCAACATCAAGCTTCGAGGCTCTTCATTCTAGAACTGATCCAGATATTTTCTGTTAGATATTTTTGTAACAACCAGCTGAGATTTTGATAGAGTTTGTTAGAAGTGGAATTCAATTAAAGTTTTTCAATATAGCTTTCTCTCTTCTTTCATTTCCATCTTGTTCTTTATTTTCTCTCTCTCTCTCTCTCTCTGAGCTTCAAAGCTTTCTCACATGTTATCAGAGCCTTCTTCCATGGCTTCTACTGATTTACTACTGCCTCCACATCCAGCACCACTTCACCATCTTTAGCCCATACTCCTCAACTACAATCTCCATTATTTAAAAGCTCAGAATGCTAAAGAAGTTCAGAAGGAGACCAAACCCAAAACGATCTGTAGCATAGTGTCAAGATATAAAACTACTTGTAGTTTATGATGTTCAGTTAGTAACAGAATTAGTTAGACTAGTGTGCTCACTTTTTCTCAGCAATCAGTACCAGAAGTGATCCTATCACTTATGAACAAATCTCAATCATGTTGCAGAGTGAAGAACAGGCTATGGTAGAGAATTCAGAGGCAATACCTCAATCTCTTGCTATGTTTGCATCAAATACTAAGAATAATGGAGGAAACACTCAAACACATGGCACCAATGGAAGAGGGAGAGGTATAAATGGATATGATAGGGAAGAGGTGGAGGAAGGTATAGTAATAACAATGGGGGTCCTTCACAGAATTACTCTCCTCACCGGAACTACTCTCCTCATCAGAATCAATCCAACTCTCAGTTTGGTAATCAATCCTACAGGACTGATAGTAATCGTCCCATATGTCAGATTGGTGGTAAATCTGGACATCAAGCATTGGATTGTTATCATAGCATGGATTTTGCCTATCAAGGTAAAAATCCCCCAACTAAACTTGCAGCTATGGCTACAACTTCTAATGCTGCCATCACTAGCAACCAAGATCCATGGTTAGCTGACTCTGGTACTTCAGATCATCTCACAGCTGGTCTGAGCAATCTTACCACTCAATCACAGTATAAGGGTTCAGAATAAGTGACAGTTGGAAATGGGCAATCCCTCCCTATCAGCCATAAAAGTAACTCTTCTATTCACACCAAATATCATAGATTCTTACTCAAATATGTTTTACATGTCCCTAGAATTGCTATGAATCTCTTATCTGTCCATAAGTTCTGTTTCCATAACAATTCTTCTTGTCATTTTGATGCCAATGAACTCAAAATTCAAGATATTTCCAAGGGGAGACTCCTCTACAGGGGCTTGAGTTATAATGGTGTCTATCCTATCTACTCAAAGCTTCTTCCAAAGCATTCATCTCTCACACATACCTCTTCTGCAAAAGCAGCTTCATCTCCTTCACATTCTGCATTCAGTGTCAGTAGTGAGTAGACCAAATAAATGGCAGTTGTGGCATTTTAGACTAGGTCATCTTAGTGATAAGGTTCTTCATTCAGCCTTATCTTTTCTTGAATATTTTGATGTACTCAATAAAACCAATGATGTTGTAACACATTGTAGACACTGTCTCAGTGGCAAGATGCATCAACTTCCTTTTAATAAATCTACTTCTATTTCTACTATGCCTCTTGAACTCATTCATAGTGATGTATGGGGTCCAGCACCTGTGACTTCTGTGAATGACTTTAAATACTACCTTGTTCTTGATGATGATGTCTCTAAGTTTAAATGGGTTTACCTTTTGAAGTTCAAATCTGATGTTTTTAACATTTTTAAGTACTTCAAAGCCACAGTTGAAAATCAACTCAATCTAAAAATTAAAACCTTTAGATCAGATGGTGGAGGTGATTTCTCATCCAAAGCCTTCACTGATTTTTGATCTTCCAATGGTACTATTCATCAGTTTTCTTATCCTCACACTCCCCAACAGAATGGGGTTGCAGAGAGAAAACAAGGACATCTTATTGAGTGCTCTCTCACAATGCAATCTCATTCCACCTTACCAATTTCTTGTTGGTCTTATGCAGTAGCCACTGCTACTCACATCATTAATAGACTCCCCACTTTGTTACATCAAAAATCACCTTGGGAGCTTCTATTCAACACATCTCCTGATTTGTCACATCTAAGAACCTTTGGCTGCACTTGCTTTCCTCTATTAAGACCCTATAACAGTCATAAACTTCAACCTCACACTAGGCCTTGCATATTTCTTGGTTATCCAGCTTATTCCAAAGGTTATATCTGTCTTGAACCTATTACCCTTCGTATATACATCTTAAGGCATGTTTTATTCAATGAACAAGAGTTTTTATCTCTTGAATCATCTTAATTTACCAATGGTCCATCTGCATCTGCATCAACATCACATTTTTCCACTTTTCCTGCTTGGCTGTCCTATCTTTTGCATACATTTCCATCTTCTGCATATCCTTCACAGCCTTCCCAAGGCCATCAGCTATCTTCCCCAGGTGCCTCACCTTCTACACTACCATCTACTGCACTCAATTCTCCTCCTATCATACCTACTATACTTTCTGAACTTCCTATGCCTACACTAACACCATCTATTGTCCTTCTTGAATCACATTCAGTTTCTACTTCTCATTCTCCTCCACCTGATACAAACCCTTCCTCAGCTCTACCTTCTAACTCTAATCCCTCAATCAATCCAACTGACCCTCCACCTACACTAAACACTCATCCTATGATTACCATATCCAAACATGGAATTTACAAGCCAAAGGCCTTTGTCACTAAAGCTGCTCCCCTTGACCATACTCTGACTAAGCCTCCCACTTATAAAGTGGCTGCTCAATACCCACAGTGGTGTTCTGCAAAAGATGAAGAGTTTGATGCTTTACAAAGGCAAGGAACTTGGATTCTAGTTCCTCCTTCCCCATCTTAGCATATAGTTGGCTGCAAGTGGGTCTTCAAGTTAAAACATAACAGTGATGGGTATATTAGTAGATACAAGGCTAGGTTGGTGGCTAAAGGGTTTCACCAGCAGTATGGGGTGGACTTTGATGAGACTTTTAGCCCTGTGATCAAACCACCTACAGTGAGAATCATTCTTTCTCTAGTTGTTCAGTTCAATTGGCCTCTCAAATAATTGGATGTTCGAAATTCATTTCTTCATGGTGTACTTGAGGAGGTATACATGGTACAACCCTCTGGGTATGTTGATACACATCATCCTTAATATGTTTGTAAACTCCAGGAATCCCTCTATGGCCTCAAACAAGCCCCAAGGGCCTAGTTTGAGAGGTTTTCTACTATTGCTGCACTTGGGTCTTCATGCCTCCTTGGCAGATTCTTCATTATTCATCTACAGACATGGCAAGATTCTGGCATATTTACTAGTCTATGTAGATGACATAGTCCTCACTGGCAATAATACTATCTTCCTTAATATTCTAATCAACCAGCTTAGTCAATCTTTGAACTCAAAGAACTAGGCGATTTGCACTATTTCATCAGGTGTGTCAATTTATGTCTTGCCCCACTGATGTGCATCTTGTTACTGCTAAGAGGATTCTGAGATATCTCAATGGGACTTAGATTTTGGGGTTTTTCTTCAGCCTGGTCCATTCCATCTCTCTACCTTTTCTGATTCTGATTGGGCTAGAGATCCATATAATCGTCATTCCACAACTAGTTTCGTGATCTACCTGCGTTACAGCCCAATCACCTAGGGTGCAAAGAAACAACTGACAGTCTTTCTAACCACACCACCTAAGCTTTCTTGTGACAATGTCTTGGCCTTGGCTATAGCCTCTAATCTAGTCTTCCACACCAGAACAAAACATATCAATGTAGATTACCATTTTGTTCGTGAGTGTGTGCTTCGCTGTGATCTCCAGCTTAAATACATTGCCACTAATGATTAGCTTGCTGATGTGTTTACCAAGAGTCTTCCTACTGCTCGTTTTCAGTATCTCCGTTCCAAAATCATGTATAAAGAACAATGAACTAAAAGACTTAAAAGAATCAAATGGAAATCAAGAGAAAAAGAGAAGAAATTTCCTATTATTGCAGTCAAAACCGGCTAAGTTTCAAATCACAAAACTACAAAACAAATGATGATGTCGAAAGTTTCACCAGTGAGTTGCACAATGCTTGTACACTCGAAACGACACCTGCACAACAAAAAGGAGAAGACCTAACAGAGAGCACCGGTGTGATGCCGGCCAAATACCCTCCGAAGGTCAAGTTAGAACTTCTTTCAACTCTAGAGTGCTAGAGAGGGGTGAATTATGCGTACCTCGATTTGTGAGGGTATTGGGGCTTTTATAGTAGTAGAGGGTGGACCTCACTTTCTTGGAGTAGAAGTCTTTTCCTTATAAGAATCCTTATGAGCGTTGAATGCAGAATCCTTTCCTTATAGGACTCTAATATTGAACGTGGAATACAAGTCAACTCTTTATTATTTATGCGTGGTGGCCAAGTCATGGTTTTCCTAGGCCCGTCGGCTACAAGACCGTTAGTTTGTCCTATTCCCTTTAATCAGGAAGGGTCGTCAGCCTTATAAGGGAGTCAGTCCTTCAGGGTTCTTCGCGGTTCTCTTACCACGTCAGCCTGTCATGATCCAACAGCTTTAAGGTCTTCAGCCTCCTTTATAATCTAGCCCATCAGCATGAGCTGTAGGCTCCATGCTGAGTGGAGCCTGACGGGTTAAGCCTGGAGTACTTTGTGAGTCATAATTTTGTCTTATCAGTTGCCCCCTACTCCATATCTCCGTTAGTTATAACTGACGGGTTATGGAGTTGCATTATCTTTGTTGTTAATTTCCATTTAGGCCAGGAGAGAGAAAATAATCCAAAGGTGACTCCTCGAGCCGCCAATCATTAAATGCTCGGACACGTGGCGTACTCTGGTTGGCTCCGCGCCTGGACGAGGGCGTTGCTTCGTCTTTCGCGCCTTTTCTCCCTTATATATAACCTCCTCCCTCCCCCACTTTTCCACTTTATCTTTAGTGATTCTCGGTGAGAAGATCCGTCGCTTTTGTTCCGTCGCTTTCCTTAACAACGTCGCCCGAGCTTTTGCCGTTGCTTTCAAAAACCGTCAACCGAATCGAGAAACTTGTAAGTCCTTTCTCTCTCTCTGTACATGCTCTATTTTAATTAATTTTTTATAGTGAGGTCGTCATCTTAGGTTCTTAGAATAAATCCGTCACTTGTAGGTAGTCAGATGTCAAGTGACGCGTCGAGTGATCAGTCGTCGGTCCGCGATGGAATGGGCTACGACGAGGTATTTGGTTCAGGTGATGAGTCCGGGGGCTTTTCCTGGTCGTCAGAGAGAGAGTCGTCTGCCCAATCTCCTGTCGAGGAGGTAGGGAGTCTCAGTGATGAAGGTCAGGAAAAGGTAGTAAATGGGGAGGGTGATGTTGAGGAGGAAAGTGAGAGGGACAGTGATGGGGGTGAAGGTGACGAGGAGTCCTGTGAGGGAATTTCAAGAAGTCCCGGAGGTAGCCGTCCCTTCATCCTTCCTGAGGAATGGGTTGTTAACAAATTTCCACCAACAATGAGTGAAAAGGTATTCAAGGAGTTATGCATCCGTTTCCAAATCCCAGACCACATCCCAATCTGTCTCCCTAGAGAGAATGAAAAGTGCGATACGGGGAGAACCGCAGACGTTGGTATGTATGACGCCATGTTTACTGTTGGGCTTAGGTTGCCCCTGACGGCCCTACACCGTCAGTTGGGTGATTTTTTAGGGTTGTCCATCAGTCAGATTGCCCCAAACTCATGGAGGATCTTCATAAGTGCTGAGATCCTGTGGGGTCGTCTAAGTGGAGGAAACCGTCAGCTTACTTTTGACGAGTTTTTCTATTGCTACAGACCCCACCATCTTTCTTCTTCCAAGGAGATGTATCATTTTGCCGTCAGGGAGAGGGAGTTAAGGCTGGTATCTGAGATACCAGATTCCAACAGAGTGTGGAAAAGTAGATACTTTTTCGTTAAGGGGATGGACTGGGTATGCCGTCAAGAGGAATGGGAGACAATTCCCCATGGTTATTTCGATAATACATGGGCCTTCGTCAGGGACTCAGGTTTTAGCTAACTGCTTTTAACCCCGTCAGTCTTTGCATATACTTTATTCTATTTTATAGCGTCCTGACACCGTCAATTTATTTTTCTTTCCAGCCTATATTCGTCCTCTTATAACTGACGAGCAAAGAGACTTTATCCGTCGGGTTCTTGAGATCCCTCTGGAAGAGCAAAATTGCCGTAACCTAATTACTCTTGACGCTCTTTACGCGTACTGTGGAGGTCCGGAACCGTCGCCGGAAGCTCTTAAGTTAGAGGAATTTTCACGCCGTCGTAAGCAGTCATTTCTGCTGTCCCGTTAATTTCAGCTATTGCCGTCAGTTTTCTTTATGTGTCCCTTTTTTTGCAGATATAGAGGCAGCAAAGCAACGCATAAGGGCTGTCGCTGCCCGTCAGAAGGAAGAAAAGAGGGCCAAGGGGGAGTTGGTATCCTTGTCAGCCCCTAAGGCCGTCACAAAGGGTTCGTCGAAGAGGAAGATAGACGGGAAGGACAGCCGTCCGCTTAAAAAGGTGGCCGTCACCTCTGGGAATGAGCCCCCAGATAAGTCAACCCCCAAATCAGGCCATGGAGTTGGAAAGGGGGCGATGACTTCTGCCGGCCCTATCTTGGAGGGGCCTCGTTGCCTACTGACGCCCAAGGACTATGCCGTCGGGGAGGTAGAATCGTTCATAAAGCCGACGGACATTAATCCCTGTGCTTTGCTAGGGACGGAGGATTTGGGGGTGTCGGCTTTGTTTGACCTAACACGGGTAAGCCGTCTCTCCTATCTAACTTCTCTTATCTTTTTCCTTGTTTATTAACTGACGATTATGCCCTTCTTAGGCTTTGGTACGTGTAAAAGTGCTTCAGGACCGATGTGTGGCCAAAGAAGGAGTCGTCACTTGTGTTAGCAAACATAATACTAACATGTTGAATCAGCAGGCACAGTATAAAGAAGCCGTCCGTATTCTGAATGTTGAGCTGCAAGAAGTGAAGCAGAAACTGGAAGAGGCGGACTGTCAGAGGGAGAAATTAGAACAAGAACTGACGGCCCTACGTGATCAGGTGGAGACGGCGGGTACTGACGCGGTCCAAAAGTTTAAGACGTCAGATTCCTTTATCGACTCCTGCGGGGGATATTACGGTACTGAATTTGATGACTGCCTTAAACAGGTTGCGTCGGCCTTCCCAAACTTGGATCTATCTGGGATCACGTTGGACGACGCGACGCCAATGACGCCTGCTAATAATGCCGTCTACATCGAGGGTGACGACTCTGAAGACGCTCCTCCAGCTAATGATAGCGGCGTCATTCTGGCCCAACCAGCCGCAAACCCTCCAACAACTACTCCCAATCCTCTTGTGGAGGTCCTAGACGGGGAAGACCCCCTTATTCAGAAAAAGTAGAAAGATTTCTCATGACGCCCCTACTGCCTCCTTATCCTTTTTTTGTAATTGATGTTTTTTGTCCCTTTTTGCAAACAGCTCTGTTAAATGCCGTTTAAGCTTTTACTTGTAATTCTTAAACAATTTTTAAAGCACCCCTCTGGGCTTTAATTTTTGAATGACTGACTCTCTTGCCACACTTCTAGCAGCCGTTGCTTTTTAGTTATGTGTATGGCTATTCAATCCGTGTGCTTCTTGCCTTGCAGGCTGGGGGCGTCATCCTGACTATGGGTTATGATTTTAGTAGTGTTCATAGATTCAGTCATTAACGCCGTCAGCTTAATAAATCGTTGCCCTTTGTTGAGGGTCATTTCTTCGAAATAGACAAGGGTAGCCTAACCCAGCGACGCGGGCAGCAGACCAAGTGAGAAAACCATTAGGCCCAGGCGGCAGGAACAATGAATCACAGGCCCATCAATACGAATGAATGGGTCTTGAAGAAGTAAGTGGGCCTAAAAGGCCCGGAAATAGAGAAAATGGCACCCATGGGCAGTATGTGTTGTGAAAAAGAGAGAATGGGCTGCGGCAGGCCCAAAGTAAAGTAAACAAAGAAAGTAGAGGATAATGGCAAGCCCATGAACCCCAAGGATGAGAATGGGGAAATTGGGTCGGGGAAGCCCAATTAAGTTAGTAAAAGCCCATGGGATGCGGAGTTAATAAACGGACCAAGGATGTCTAAAGAAATGGGCTGGAGAGGCCCAAAGGAAGAAGGGACATGATAGCCCATGAGCAAGAACACCAGTGGCCACCATTGATTGGGCCACTGGGGGAAAGAATTGGAACGGCAAGCCTGAGAAAAGGCCCAGCAGGAAGAAGTCACCGCGGCAGGAAAGGCTAAATAATGCAGAAAGAAAGCAAAGGTAATTAAACGAATTGGGCTGAAAGGAACACAAAGCCCAAACACTGAGTAAAAGCCCAGATCCTGAAGGAGCGGGAAATCAGAATAGCAACTCGTGAAAAGCCGGAAACGGGCGGCAGGCGAGCATAGTCTTCAGTCCACGGCAAATGCATGAACAGCAGGCAGGATTCAGACGTAAACACGCGCAAGGCCCAGGCACCACCAGCCTGTACCCAGCCAATACAGGACATGGTGGGGTCATGGGTCAGAGGTAAGAGGGCACGGTTTGGAGGTGGGGAGTGGGGAAGGCCTGTTTTAAGGTTTCTGCTCAAACTCTTTTGGGGGATACGTCCTGCTGGGATGACATACCACCCAAAAGAGGCAACGCTGAGTTGGAACCAATAGGTGCCTGCCACGAGGGATAGAGAGAGAAGAAACATCACCGCGACAGGCAGGAATGCCGCGGCAGACTAACGGACAAAAAGTGTCTGTACCCGTAACGGGGGAACCCGCAGACGGAACAGTAATGTCGGCAAGTACTCCCAGACCAGACAAAAACGGTTGGAGGGTAGAATAATAAAAATCCGTTCACGGCAGGCACTATAAGAAGGGAGCCTCTGCCGTGTACAAGGGGACCAACACACGAGGGCAAAAAGGCAATACAATATTAGAAAAACTACTCTATAACACACTTAGTAAAGCAGGGGAAGCACACCACCTAAAACCACAAAAGGTGGAAATCACTAAGGAAAAACGAAAAGGAAAAAGAAAGGAAAGATAGGAAGAAAAAGAGTGAGAGTTAGCGGCATGCACCGATAGGCCTCTTCCCTTCTCTCCCTCTCAAATCCCTGCTCTCTTTCATACTTATTTAAGGTATTGTCCATTCAGGTCCACCTCCCTCAAACCCATTAACTTCCACGGCAGGATTTCTTTTCCTCGGAGGTTAATCGCGTTGAGAAGAGGTGTTCTTCCTCTGTGGCCTTACTTTTGCAGACGGGACTAAACTTATCCATGTCTATTGATTAGTTTTTTTTATCACCATCCTTCTTTACTATTTATTTAAAGATTGTTAAGTGTTATTAGAGTTATGGATTATTTTGTCATTTCCTATTAAAAGAGCTATCTAGTCATTCCAGAATGTATGTTTTGTTTATCAATTATATCTGCCTGCCGCAAGTATTTTTTTGAAACAGCTCTGCCTGCCGCAAACATTTTTCTCTAAAAAAAAAGCTCTGCTTGCCATAAGCTTTTCTCTGTGTCAACTCAGCCCGCGGTAAGCACTCCCCTGGCAAACGAGGCATAGTTCGCACACAAGCCAAGCCAAGTTGAGTTCCATTTGGCCTGGTCTCGACTCCTGCAACCCAGAACACTTGTGCCTACGATCACAAAAGGGCAGCCCAGCCCAACATAGCAAAAAAGGCCCCCACATTAAATTGGCGTCTCCGCTGGGGAGTTGAGAAATAGTCCAGGGACGAGAGCCCTCGCAAACAAATGCCTCCGAAATCCAGGACTACACGCAACATGAGTGTTGTACCCTCACAAGCAGAGTCCAGGCCCATAACGCCCCACCAACCACAGCCTAATCAGGCAGAAGGTGCTAACGAGATGGGGGCTGGACCCCAACCTCCTCCGAGGATCCCCGCAGACAATGCCAACACCTTCATCGAAGTATTGCAGGCTTTGCAACACTCACAACAGCAAATGATGGAAGAAATTCGTTAACTAAAGACGGACATAACAAAGGAAAAAGAAAGCCAACATGATCCAGAGCATGGGGCGGAAGAGACACTAGTGGGTGGTGTCCCACAGAATACAGATCAACGTTTTATTACTATGGCAGAAGTGGCAGCTCTCCTGGAGCAAGAGAAAGCCAAAGGGCCAAAGGAGAGATTCTACGCACGTAGACCCCCATACCCACTAAGGGTGCTCAGTAAACCATACCCCGAGAGGTATGAACCGCGAGTATTCGCACAATATGACGGCAGGAAGGGAAGTGTTGTTGAGCACGTAAGCAAGTTCATTGATACGCTTGGCCCTTATGCCGCAAACGAGGACTTATGTCTTCGAGAATTTTCCAAATCATTGTGTGACCGGGCTTATACCTGGTACATTGGCTTAAAGCCAGGATCGATCCCAACATGGGATGATATGGTGGATGTATTTTGCACCAAGTACTTTCACGGAGAGGAAACGGTGACACTTGCAACATTGCATGCAACTAAACAAAGGAATGGTGAAGACTTGATGGAGTACATCAAGAGATTTAGGGACATAGCACTCGACTGCTATGACCATTGCGAGGAAAGGACGCTGGTGGAGATGTGCATGACGAATATGATCAGGGAATACAGGGCAGTCCTAGAAAACCTTGAAATCTCCCAGTTCGCGCAGCTGTTACAAAAGGCAAGAAAAACTGCCCAGTTCGTAAAGCCAAGCACGGACAAAAGAAGTGCCCCGCAAGCCATGGCGGTATCCACCAGTGAGCGGGGGAGGAAGACCGACGGGAAAGAATACGATACTCCTCCGCCAATACCATGCACCGCAAAGGAGTTAGATGTACTGTTGGACAAATGGATAGCAGATGGCGTATTCAAACCTAACCAAGTTGCTAGGGAGCCCACCGAGGAAGAAAGGAGGGACCCGCGTTTTTGTCGTTTACACAACTATGTCCAACATGCCACCGCCGAATGTTGGGCACTCCGCAGACTAGTGCACCGCAGGATAAAAGAAGGAATTTTAGAACTGACCTAGCAGGAGGTCCAAAGAAACCCACTCCCGAATCACAAAGGGAAGGGTGTAGCGGCAGTGGTGATCTATGCGGATCCAGGGGATGACGAAGGAGAGAATCCGGCCTTGCCTGCCGCAGCGATTACCACTTTACAACAGAGTTCCAAATTCAAAAACTTATTTGATCAACTAGGCCTCACAATAAAAGAAAGAAAAGTAGCTACCGAGGCTCTAGTAAGCATTGCCTCCGGGGCAGGGGTGGAATGTTTATCAGCGGAAGTCCAAGATGACAGGGCTCTCTTTCAGGAGTTAACCGAAATCACCTTCAGTGATGAAGATATGGAAGTGGAGTATCCAGACCACCGGAGACCTCTCTATCTTGCGGCATCCATAAATCAAATCCCCATAAAGAGAGCCTTAATAGACACAGGCGCTTCCGTAAACCTCATCCCGTTGAGCAGTCTGCAAGCTGCGGGGATTTCAGAAAGAAAGATCCAATGGTGTCCAATGGAAGTGACAGGATTCGGTGGAAGAGGAGAGTACACCGCATGCCATATCCAGTTATGGTTAAAAGTAGGACCCATAACTTCCCTAGCTCGGTTCCACGTGGTAAAAACGGAAGTCTCATACCACGTCCTCTTGGGACGACCATGGTTGCGTAAACACAGATTAATTCCATCCACCTACCACCAATGTGTGAAAGGACGGATGAACGGCAGGATGATACGCATAGCAGCGAATCACTCACCATTTGAGCAGGCAGAAGCTCATTTGGTAGAAACCATGTTCTACGATCAATGGGCTCCATCCGGGGAAAATTCAGTGTCAAGGCCACAAGGTACCTTCATACCTAAATGGAGAGACATCCAGGATGATCCCGAGCCTGACCTAAGGGAGTTACTAGCCAGAAAAAAGAAGAGGAAGGAAGCGCCAACCGCGGACCCAGAGGATACACCCCACTGCGTCAGGATCCGAGGTCCTGACGGCAGGATTGTGTATAAGTTATGAAGGGGCGCGGGGCCCACGAGTGAAGTGCAAGAGGGCCCCACCCAGGAGTGGCAACACAAGAACTTGACGTGTTGCGTGGTTCAAGAAAAGTCAGAAGAAGAAAGTAGTGAAAAAGAGAATGAGAAAGTTGCGACAGAAAAAGAAGTACGAGTTACGGCAGAAGAAGAAATGGAAGAGGTTGACTTGGGGTCTGTTTCGCAGGGGCCAAGACCTATCCTGATTAGTGCAAGTTTGGCAGAAGCGGAAAAGGCAGAACTAATGTTGCTCTTGAAAGAATTTAAAGATGTCTTCGCATGGGAATACAATGAAATGCCGGGGCTAGACCCTGGGCTAGTTGCACACACGTTGAATGTAGACTCAGAGGCCAGGCCAATAGCTCAGCCTGCCAGGACATTCCACACGAAAATAGAAGGGCAAATAATCAAAGAAGTGCAGAAATTGCTTGCCGCAGGATTCATCAAACCTATCCAACACCCGCGATGGCTGTCCAACATCGTACCCGTGAAGAAGAAGAATGGCCAGATAAGATGTTGTGTAGACTTCAGGAACCTCAACAAGGCCTGTCCAAAGGATGAGTTTCCCTTGCCAAACATGGACTTACTGATAGATTCTGCGGCAGGCAATGCCATGTTTTCGTTTATGGATGGGTTCAGCGGGTACAACCAAATTAGGATGGCACCAAGGGATGCAGAGAAAACCGCTTTCAGAACACCCATGGGCAATTTTTTTACATTGTAATGCCTTTCGGGTTGAAAAATGCGGGTGCCACTTATCAGAGAGCAATGACAGCCATATTTCACGACATGATGCATTGTGAACTGGAGGATTACGTAGACGACATAGTAGTAAAGTCAAGGAAAAGAGAAGAACACTTCCAAGCGTTGAGGAGGGTATTCGAGAGGTGCAGAGCCTTCAAACTAAGAATGAACCCTCTCAAATGCGCATTCGGAGTGTCCTCGGGGAAGTTCCTAGGCTTCTTGGTTCATAATAGGGGAATAGATGTTGACCCAGCCAAGGCTACGGCCATTGCAACCATGAAACCTCCGAGCACGGTAAAGGAATTAAAGAGCTTCTTGGGGAAAGTCTCGTACATTCGAAGATTTATCCCCGGGTTGGCATCAATCACTACCGCTTTCACCAAGCTGCTCAGAAAAGGACATGATTTTGAGTGGGGGGAATTGCAGCAGGCAGCCTTCAAAAGGCTACAGCAGATCATGATGAACCTCCCCACAGTGCAGGCCCCGATTCACAAAAAGCCACTGTTGCTCTATTTGGCTGCCAATTCATATGCCATTGGAGCGTTGATTGCCCAAGAGGATGGGGGCGGCACTGAGCAGCCCGTATATTATATCAGCCGCGCCTTGAAGGATGCAGAAACTCGATACCCGAGGGCAGAGAGGGCATGCTTAGCCATTGTATATGCTTCACAAAGGTTGCGCCACTATTTCTTGGCCTACGAGGTATGGTTAATGACCAAATCCCACGCCATCAAGGCTTTGCTGCAGCAACCGATCCTCTCTGGCAGGATATCCCAATGGTTGCTATAATTATCGCAATATGATTTAAGAATGGGGACACCTCGGGTGGTGAAAAGCCAGGCTATAGCAGACTTATTGGCACAATTTTCAGGCAAGGAAGAGTTCCCACTGGATGATGAAGTCCCTGGGGAAGTGCCATGGCAGAAGAAGCCGAAGAGCAATGGGTGATGAAATTCGATGGGTCTTCTACCGCCCAGTCTGGAGGGGTGGGAGTAGTTCTATACCATGAAGAAGATAAAGCAGTGGCACTGTCATTCAAACTAGAATTCCCCTGTTCAAACAACACCGCGGAATACGAAGCCTATCTAACCGGGCTGGCCACGGCTCTCGAAATGGGAGTTAAACACTTGAGGATGTTAGATGATTCAAATTTGGTGGTCTGTCAGGCCAACGGGAGCTTCTCCTTGAAAGAGCCTAGCCTAGCCCCATACAGAGCAATGGCTCAGAAAATGGAGGAAAAGTTTTCAACTTTTGAAATAGAGCACCCTCCCAGGAATGAAAATCGGTTTGCGGACGCGTTAGCTGCGCTGGGATCTCAGATAATGTTTGAAGGAAATAGCACCCAAGTAGAGGTCAGCAAAAGGAGAGAATCGGTAATTGATATGTTGAAAGAGAAATTCCAAGAGGAACAGTGCGACGAAGACTGGCGGTTTCCCATAAAGGAAGCTTTGATGAATGAAGATGATGCCGCAGGACTGAAGGTGCTAAAAGATTACGCACTAGTGAAAGGGGAGTTATACCGCAGGATGCCAGGTGGGGTCTTGGCCAGATGTGTAAGACCAGAAGAGGCCCAGAGAAAACTGAAAGAAGTACACGACAAAACTTGCGGATCCTGCGGAGAAGTCAGTCTTTACCGCAGGCTTCAAAGGGCAGGCTTTTATTGGCCAAACATGGGCAAAGATGCGGATCGAGCCCAAATTCAGTGTGGGGCTTGCCAACTTGCGGCAGACAGAGAAGAAAGTTACGTTGTGTCCACTTGCGAAGACTGGAGAAGCCCATTTATCCAATACCTGACAGAAGGTATCCTGCCGTGGAAGCAGAGTGAAAAATATAAACTCAAGCGGCTGGCGACACGCTACTTCATGCACAATATGGTCCTCTTTAGAAAGGGGTATAATGGGGACCCCTTAAGGTGCCTGGGTCCTAAAGAAGCAGAGAAAATGGTGAAAGAAGTACACTCAGGAGAGTGTGGGGAACACTAGGGAAAGAAAAGACTTTACAGGTGCCTGCTGCAAATGGGTTACTACTGGCCTGCCATGAAGAAGGATACGGCAGAATTTGTAAAGAAGTGCCACAGTTGCCAGGTGCAGGCCAACTTAATTCACACCCATCCACAGAATTTGCACAGCATGGTAACCCCATGGCCCTTCCACACTTGGGGGCTTGATTTGGTAGGACCGGTTAACCCACCGTCACGAGGATATATATGGATATTGGTAGCTACGGAATATTTTACTAAATGGGCAGAGGCAGTGCCTCTTTGCAAAGCCACTGGAGGAGCAATGGCAAACTTCATCAAGGAGAACATAATCGTGAGGTTTGGGGTACCCCACAGAATCATCAGTGACAATGGCACACCTTTTGTCAACAGTGAAGTAAGGAAGATGTTAGAATTCTATCAAGTTAAGCATCACCGGTCATCACCTTACTACCCTCAAGGGAATGGGCAGGCGGAGGCAACAAACAAAACCCTTATAAAAATTATAAGTAAAATGAGTGAGGAGTACACGGGAGGATGGGCAATGCACCTGCCAGACGCCCTTTAGGCTTACAGAAAATCGCCTAAGTCAGCCACAGGTTTTTCACCTTTTTCCTTGGTCTACGGGACTGAAGTGGTGAGTCCAGCGGAGGTAATGACCCCGTCCCTGAGGGTCATGAAAATGCAAGAAAAGGGAAGAGAGGAAGAAGAGGTCTTTGCGGCAGAAAGGTGTGAAGACCTGGAGGGACTTGACGAAAAAAGAGAACAAGCCCAGGAACGCAGCCGTAGATATAGGCAAAAGATTACTGAAGCTTACGGCAGGACGACTAGAGAAAAAGTGTTCGTGGAAGGACAGCTTGTTTTGAAAGTAGCAGACTATGTTAGAAGAGGCCTGGCAGGGCCATCCAAATTTACACCAAAGTGGGAAGGGCCCCTTGTGATAAGGGAAGCACACCCAAGTGGGTACTACCGTTTGACTCAGATGGATGGCAAAGACTTAATGGATCCGATCAACGGGAAATGGCTGAAGCAGTATTATGCCTGAGGAGAAAACTTGCATGATTGCCTTTTTTCCTTCCTTTGTTTTATTTCCTTTATGTTTCCTTTTACCCTATTATTTTTTTCAAGTGACTGTGTCACAACATGAAATTGTAATTTTGCTTTCGGCAGGATGTAATGAAAAGCATCAAGTATTATCATCATATGTCATAGCGAAATGTAAAGTGTAGCATCACAAAGATAAGTTACAAACCCAGATCATGGCAAACTAGCCAAATAAGTGCTACAAAAAAAACATAATGTAATAAATAGAGTCATAAGTAAAAGGAAACAATGAAACAAGGAAGAAACAGCATCAACGAAGCCCGAAAATAAGAGACTGATCTCCAAAACGATCGGATCCACCAACACTGGAAAGAAGACGCTCACGATGGCCCTCAAAGTCTGCCACCTCCTTTCTCAAGATCTCAAGGCGCGAGTCAATAGCATCAACAGTGGGTCGCACTCTCCTCGTGAAAACAGCCCGAGCAATCTCTCGAAGGTAATCCAAAAGGAACTCCACGGCAAAGCCTACGCTGACAAGCTCCTACACCGCAGCCCTCCACTGCAGAATCCTCTCGGTAGAAACAGTGTCAACAAAGCTATGCTCTATGTCATTCAGCACACTCCCCAACATCTTTAAGAAGTGCTCTCTAACAGAACGACCAAGTCGAAAGCCCTGCATGAAGTCCCTGCGGTTGTCATAGATCATTACCAGATGAGAAGCACAGTCCTCCGGGACTCTAAAGCCGTGAAAGTCCACATAAGGAGGCCCGGAGCCCCAGAAAGCTGCAGGATCAAGGTCATTGACCTCAGGCTGGTCAAAACGGGTGAAGAAGGCAGCAGCCTCGTCCTCGGGACCTGGAAGGGTGGTGGAACTACTACCCGCTTCAAACTGGAATGGGGCTATAGGAAGAGATCCTACCAAGGAAAACACAAAGCATGAGATGAGGAATTAAAAAGGGAAAAGGGGAAAGGAGCAAACCCACGGGGAGCAAATAAAAAATAGACAAGGAAGAAAGGAAGCTTACCAGAACCAACATCAATGGGGGCTGTGGGAAGAACTGAAGCAGGCACAGAAGGGACGACGGAAACTGACGCTGTAAATATGGCAGAAGCTGGTGCAGAAAACACGGCAGGAATAGATGCTGGGGGCGCGGCAGGATTAACTACCGCAGGCGTCCCTACACTGACTGCAATGCCTAGCCCTTCAAAAGTCTCTGTACACAAGAAAATAGACATGTAAATAAAAAAATAAAAAAGAAAAGAGAAAAGAGTGGGCCCAGTGAATAAAGAAGGAAAAGCAAATCCAACAAAAGAAAAAAAAGGGAGTGGGGACATACCCATAAATCTAGCCTCGGGTGGAGCATCCTCTTCCTCCTCGGACTCAGAAATCCTCCTCGGCAGGACGGACTCACTATCAATATCTTCAAGAATATCCTCGGACTTAGAAATCCTCCTTGGCAGGACGGGCTCACTATCAATATCTTCAAGAGTGTCCTCGGACTCTTCGGAAGACAGATCAACATCGAGTCCGTGAGTGGCCGAGCTGGGAATGGAAGAAGGAGTGACTACTAAGGAAGAACCATCCTTCGCGGCCTGGGACAGAGTTGCAAAAGGATCACTGGTAGAGAGGACGAAAGGAGCAACGGGTGAAATAGCCTCGGTCTGAGTTATGGCAGGAGGAGCAATTCCCTGTGGAGAAATAGGCATCTCGGCTGAAAAGGGAGTGGCCTCGCTAACCCCCTCAGTATGAGTACCCTCTCTGGGTACCAGTCCGGTAGGAGGGCTAGGAGTCTCGGCAAGAATCCCAGGTGCAGCAACTGGAACAATGGACATCTGGGAAACTTCACCAACCCATCAAAAGAATCTGCCACGGGTGTGCCCATGGAGGCGGGCAGCTCCTCGGCTGAAGGACGATAGATGGAAAGGGGCTCGGGCTGACCCTAGAAAGCAAAAGAAAGAGAAATGCATATATACACATGTGGTAAAGAATAAGGGAACCTACGGCTAATCCAAACAAATGAAGGCACGTGGCAGATGAAATATATGTAAAAGAAAAAATAATAATAAAGAGGAGGAAAGAAGGAAATAGAGGAGATTACCTCGAATTCAGGCTCGTCAAGGTCAATGGGATGAGCAGATGACGTGTCTTCCTTATGCTTAGACTGCAAAGAGAGACAAGAGGCAATATTAAGGAAAGGAATCAGTAGGCGTGACATGGGCTCACCGCAGGCAAGTTAAAATCAAGACACAAAAGACAAAATGTATGTAACATACCCTTCGCTTAGCGGCAGGCATGGGATGGGGGGTTGTTTTCCTCTTGCTACCCCGTGTCCTGCTAGAAAGAAGAGCATCCGTGGGTGGCTGTGGGGCAGCAGGCCTGGGCTTGCTTGCAGACTTGTGCTTGGCAGGAGTTTTCTTAGTTGGCGCAGGAATGTTGATTACCTTAACTTTCTTCTCCCAACCAGGGGGAAAATCGCCTGCGAGCCAACACCATCCTTTCTTCTTCTCGTCCCACTCAAAGATAGCAGAGCGGCTCTGTTTCTCAACATAATCTAAAACTGACCTGGAAGGCAAGAGCAACCGAGGGTTGGGAGATACTAACATACTTAGCCCGTCAGGTGGAATAAGGGAGAAGCCACGACTGCCTACCAACTCTTGCCCCAACGAGGTCATCACTGCCTGCCAATAGCCATGCATGGCAGGAGTGCAAAGACCCTCTCTCGACGAGCCAGGAATGGTAACTGCACTAAAGCGCGATCTCCAAAAGTCGTAAGCAGTCTGCCGCAGGAAAGGCCGAACAGAAGTAGGAGATTCCATGAGATAAGAAAGGTCATCGGGAATATCCTGGTCCAGCCCAAACTGCCTCCTCACCCGGTTGGCAGGGTAGTGAACAAATCTGATGCCCTCATCGGTCAAGTATGGCAGCCATCCAACATTGGTAGCCTCCAAATAGGTGATCCCCACCTCATCAAAACCGGCCAAATGAGTGGTAGTCCCAATAATATCAAAAAACAGACCCATAGCAGAATCAGTACATGTATAACCCCTACCCAAATTTCTGTAAGCTCTCCAAGTAAAACCAGTACCGCTATCAAAAGACTCAACAACTTAATGACCAATGGGCTTCAGACCAGACCAACGAAAAGCTAAAGGGAAATCGGATTCAAACCTGCCGCAGAAGTCAGTGATCACCCGCGGACATGATTGGTACTTCTCTCTCGCGAAGCGAACAGGCCTACACTTCGCCAAGTATTGAGCACAACGCTCAAACAACAACTGCTGCAGGATAGTGCTGTGTACAGAAGAAGCAACTATATGGCAGGAACCAGCCTGACTCTCATCACTCCGCAGGATGTCCAGTTGCACATATAAATGCCCCAAAAACATGGGGGCCAGCGGCAGACTAACTCCGGTAGATATCTTAATGGCCAAACGGAAGTACAAAGGCTTGATGGCGTAATGGGGATGTGAACCAAAAACAAACTTGCAAAGCCAAAAAGCAACAAAGGCCGCGCGGTGGGCAACAACGGAAAACTTAGAGGAAGAACTAACCCAGTATTATAACTTAGCATTCCCCGCCATCCCCTTTCTCAACTCGGCCTCAATGGCCTCTTCCTCCGGAGAAAGCTCTATGGTGGCAAGATCCACATCACCAAGGATTGGCAAGAGTAGTTGGTTGGCCACATCCTCAAGGGTCACGGTCAACTCGCCGCAGGAGAAGAGGAATGTGTGGGTGGTGGCACACCACCGGCGAACCAAGTGACGAAGGTTGTAAGTGTCTCGAAAATTGGAAAGACTCCGGGATAAAACGATGGACTTCAGAACGCCAGCCTGTTGCAACAAACCCATGAAAACCGAGTCCGATAACTCTCGGTCAACTCACTCCTTCCAACCCGAGGCAGTTCCTGACCCAAACACGAAATGAATCGGCACCGGAAGAGAGACACCTTGACGGATGACCAAATCGGAAATGGAGGAAGACACCGGAGCCCAAGAAATGTTGGGGTTCCGTCTGCACATAGAAAGCCACACACGGCCTGGCGGCGGCCGCACGTAATCACTGGGAACCTTAGGGAAGAGAGGATAAGGGTTATACCAGGGGTCGATTAGAGGAGCGCACTCGCTGTCAGGGTCGCGCGGCGCACCTTCCTCGCCGGAATGATCGGAGTAGGAATACATGGCCTCCTCGCCCGTTTCTTGTCCGGCGAGAGGTTCAAAAGCTTTCCCTTTCCCTTTGCGGCGAGAATAAGAACCTGGGCTTTTCACCGACGCCATTGTGCGACGGTTCGATCTGAGCAAGAGAGATAAAGGTGTTTGAAGAGAAGAAAGCGATAAAGGAAGAGGGATAGACACGATTTTTTGGAAAAGATGGTGTTTATGAGTGATTTTTGAAGGGACTCTCTTTTTAAATACATGGGTAATTAATACTGGCCTGAAGGAAGGCGACTGATCAGCCATCGAAAGAAGAATGAAATAAATGAAGCGGTAGTTGTGTCTTAGAATAACTGCCATTCTGGGAAAATCGAAGAGTCAGCACTGTTCACCGTAGGAAAAGAAATATAAGTACACGTAAAGGGGTCCACAGTTTCAAAAGGCCAGCGAAGGAAAAGAAAGAAAGGAAACAGAGGACAGAAAAGTCTTTTATTCACATATGGACCGCAGGAACGTTCCATATGTTCAGGGGGCTAAATGTTGAGGGTCATTTCCTCGAAATAGACAATGGTAGCCCAACCCAGCGACGCGGGCAGCAAACCAAGTGAGAAAATCATTAGGCCCAGGCGCCAGGAACAATGGATCACAGGCCCATCAATACGAATGAATGGGTCTTGAAGAAGTAAGTGGGCCTAAAAGGCTCGGAAAGAGAGAAAATAGCACCCATGGGCAGTATGTGTTGTGAAAAAGAGAGAATGGGCTGCGGCAGGCCCAAAGTAAAGTAAACAAAGAAAGTAGGGGATAATGGCAAGCCCATGAACCCCAAGGATGAGAATGAGGAAATTGGGCCGGGGAAGCCCAATTAAGTTAGTAAAAGCCCATGGGATGAGGAGTTAATAAACGGACCAAGGATGTCCGAAGAAATGGGCTGGAGAGGCCCAAGGGAAAAAGGGACATGAGAGCCCATGAGCAAGAACACCAGTGGCCACCATTGATTGGGCCACTGGGGGAAAGAATTGGAACGGCAGGCCTGAGAAAAGGCCCAGCAGGAAGAAGCCACCGCGGCAGGAAAGGCTAAATAATGCGGAAAGAAAGCAAAGGTAATTAAACGAATTGGGCTGAAAGGAACACAAAGCCCAAACACTGAGTAAAAGCCCAGATCCTGAAGGAGCGGGAAATCAGAATAGCAACTCGCGAAAAGCCGAAAACGGGCGGCAAGCGAGCAAAGTCTTCAGTCCACGGCAAATGCATGAACAGCAGGCAGGATTCAGACGTAAACACGCGCAAGGCCCAGGCACCACCAGCCTGTACCCAGCCAATACAGGACATGGTGGGGTCATGGGTCAGAGGTAAGAGGGCACGGTTTGGAGGTGGGGAGAGGGGAAGGCCTGTTTTAAGGTTCCTGCTCAAACTCTTTTGGGGGATACGTCCTGCTGGGATGACATACCACCCAAAAGAGGCAACGCTGAGTTGGAACCAATAGGTGCATGCCATGAGGGATAGAGAGAGAAGAAACATCACCGCGGCAGGCAGGAATGCCGCGGCAGACTAACAGATAAAAAGTGTCTATACCCGTAACAGGGGAACCCACAGACAGAACAGTAATGTCGGTAAGTACTCCCAGACCAGACAAAAACGGTTGGAGGGTAGAATAGTAAAAATCCGTTCACGGCAGGCACTATAAGAAGGGAGCCTCTGCCGTGTACAAGAGGACCAACACACGAGGGCAAAAAGGCAATACAATATTAGAAAAACTACTCTATAACACACTTAGTAAAGCAGGAGAAGCACACCACCTAAAACCACAAAAGGTGGAAATCACTAAGGAAAAAGAAAGGAAAGATAGGAAGAAAAAGAGTGAGAGTTAGCGGCATGCACCGATAGGCCTCTTCCCTTCTCTCCCTCTCAAATCCCTGCTCTCTTTCATACTTATTTAAGGTATTGTCCATTCGGGTCCACCTCCCTCAAACCCATTAACTTCCACGGCAGGATTTCTTTTCCTCGGAGGTTAATCGCGTTGAGAAGAGGTGTTCTTCCTCTGTGGCCTTACTCCTGCAGACGGGACTAAACTTATCCATGTCTATTGATTAGTTTTTTTTATCATCATCCTCCTTTACTATTTATTTAAAGATTGTTAAGTGTTATTAGAGTTATGGATTATTTTGTCATTTCCTATTAAAAGAGCTATCTGGTCATTCCAGAATGTATGTTTTGTTTATCAATTATATCTTCCTGCCGCAAGTATTTTTTTGAAACAGCTCTGCCTGCCGCAAGCATTTTTCTCTAAAAAAAAAGCTCTGCTTGCCATAAGCTTTTCTCTTTGTCAACTCAGCCCGCGGTAAGCACTCCCCTGGCAGACGAGGCATAGTTCGCGCACAAGCCAGGACAAGTTGAGTTCCATTTGGCCCGGTCTTGACTCCTGCAACCCAGAACACTTGGGCCTACGATCACAAAAGGGCAGCCCAGCCCAACATAGCAAAAAAGGCCCCCACACCCTTACTATGGGATTTTTAGTTGCTTCTTCACTTTTGAAGCTGCCCATGTTAATGTAGGGCTTGTTTCTTTTTAAGGGTTTATTACGTCCGTCGGCTTCTTGCATTGGACTTCCCCCTTGCTAGAATTCCTTTGTTCTAGGACCGTCACTTTGTTGAGTCCGTTAATTCTGGGGAGTCCGTCACAAGGACCGTTTGTCTTACGACTCTGTCCACATTATGGACTTAGTGGAGCCACTTTGTTTGAGACCGTGACTTTTATAAACCCGTCTTTTTGTTGAGTTCATCAGATTTATTTGGCCAATACATCAGTCTTTTGTTAAACCACCAACCTTATAGGTTCGTCCACTTTGCGGACTTGGGTAACTCGTCAGTCTTTTCAGGCTGTCAACCTTATAGATTCGTCCACTTGCGGACTTAGACAGCTTGTCAGTCTTTTTAGACCGTCAGCCTTATAGATTCATCCATTTTGTGGACTTGGACAACTTGTCAGTCTTTTTAGACCGTCAGCCTTATAGACTTGTCCACTTTGTGGACTTAGACAACTTCAGTCTTTTTAATACCGTCAGCTTAATAGCTGAGTTTATTGTGGACTTTAGCCACTTCGTCAGTCTTTTATTTAGACCGTCAGCTTAATAGTTGAGTTTGGACTCGGCCACTTCGCCAGTCTTTTATTAGACCGTCAGCTTTATTGCTTTGTCCAACTTGTGGACTTGACCATTTCGTCAGCCTTTTATTAGACCGTCAGCTTTATTGCTTTGTCCAACTTGTGGACTTGGCCATTTCGTCGGTCTTTTATTAGACCGTCAGCTTTATTGCTTTGTCCATTTTATGGACTTGGCCATTTCGTCAGTCTTTTGTGAATTTAAATTTGTAAGTAGAAACTTCAGTAGTTCTGAATAAATTCCTCTTATTGTCATGCATCTATATGAAAAGTAGTTCAAAAACAAAAACTTGCCCTTTTGGGCTTATTGTAGCAAAACCAAAGTAAAAAACATGCCCGTTGGGCTTATTGTAGCGAATACTTAAAGTAAACAGTAAATCTGAGTGAACTAAGAATAAAAAAGAGGGGTGTTGTTCTTCACGTCATCGCCTCTACTGGTAGTACTTTCGTAAGTGTTCAGCATTCCAAGGATGCGGTAGCTTCCGTCCGTCCAGTGTCTCCAGATGGTAAGTGCCCTTCCTCTGCCACACCGTGACTCGGTAAGGTCCTTCCCAATTCGGGCCGAGTTTTCCTTAGGTTAGGTCTCTTGCTGCGCCCATGACTTTTCTTAGAATGAGGTCTCCAACCTGGAAGTCTCTGTGCCTGACCCGGGAGTTGTAGTGTTTAGCCATGCGGTCCTGGTACCGTGCGAGCCTTTGCTCTGCCGCTGTCCTGACTTCGTCCACCAGATCGAGCTGCAGACGTATGGCCTCGTCATTTTTCCTTTCGTCATGGTTTGCACCCTGTAGCTTATGAGGCCGACTTCAGCTGGGATGATTGCCTCGTTCCCGTATGTTAGTCGGAATGGTGTCTCCCCTGTTGGTGTCCTTGCCGTAGTCCTGTAGGCCCAAAGTATGCTCGGCAACTCTTCAGCCCATATACCCTTTGCCCCCTCGAGTCGAGTCTTGATAATCTTTAGCAAAGACCGGTTCGTGACTTCGACTTGTCCGTTGGCTTGAGGGTGGGCGGGGGAGGAATAGCAATTCCGTATCCCTCATTACGAACAGAAGTCCCGGAAGGAATCGTTGTCGAATTTTTTCCCATTGTCCGAGACTAAGACTCTAGGGATGCCAAATCTGCATATGATACATCGCCAAACGAAACTGCGTACGTTCTTCTCCGTAATGGTGGCCAAGGCTTCAGCTTCTACCCACTTCGTAAAGTAGTTGATGCCTACTACTAGAAACTTCAGTTGTCGTATTGCCGTAGGAAACGGTCCCATGATGTCCAGTCCCCATTGAGCGAACGGCCATGGCACCGTCATCGAGGTAAGTTCTTTAGGTGGTTGTCTGACGACATTGCTGAACCTTTGGCACTTGTTGCATTTCTTTACATAGGCCTCGGCATCCTTCTGCATGGTTGGCCAAAAGTACCCCGTTCGTACTAGCTTGTGTACTAATGACCTCGACCCTGAGTGGTTTCCACAGATTCCCTCGTGCATCTCTCTCATGACGTAGTCTACTTCTTCAGGGCCTAAGCATCTTAGGTAAAGGCGGGAGAAGCCTCTTTTGTACAAGACGTCTCTTATCAAGACGAACCTCGCTGCTTGGACCTTCAGTTTTCTTGCAGCTTCCTTTCCGTCTGGTAATACACCGTTCTTCAAGTAGGAGACTAATGGTGCAGTCCAATTGCTTTCGAAACCAAGCTCCTGTACATCGACAAAATTTATAAGTGGAGAAAGCTGAACGAAAGAGAGTACGTTACCAAGGCTGGCCATATGTTCAACTGAAGCGACTTTGGCTAGGCGATCAACTTGCTCATTTTCTCCTCGGGGGATCTGTGTAATTTCGGCCTTCAGCTCGTTGACCCTCCACCTCGCTTGGTCCAGATATTTTTTCATCCTTTCGCCTTTACACTCATAATCCCCATTTATTTGGTTGACCACGACTTGAGAGTCGCAGTGAATGATCACTCTTTCGGCTCCTGCAGCTTTGGCGAGGTCAAGCCCTGCTATCAGAGCTTCGTACTCCGCCTCGTTGTTGATGGTAGGGAACTCAAGGCGGATCATACACTCGACCATGTCTCCTTCGGGTGAGTGTAGTACGACACCAGCTCCCCCAGCCTGCCTGTTGGAGGACCCGTCTACATGTATGCTCCATTGGGGAGATTCTTCTGCCCCCCTGTCCTCGCCATTTGTAAACTCAGCTATGAAATTTGCAACGACCTGTCCTTTAATGGCAGTTCGCGGGCGCTACTGGATGTTAAACTCGCTTAATTCTATAACCCATAGTGCCAATCGCCCAGCAGCTTCAGGGTTGCTCATTGCCCATCGCAAAGGCTTATCAGTTAGGACGATCATCGTGTGGGCTTGAAAGTACGGCTTTAGTTTGCGTAATGCTGTAACCAGCGCAAATGCGAGTTTTTCCATGGGCGGATATCTTTCTTCGGCTCTGCGTAGCACCCGACTGGTGTAATACACAGGTTTCTGCACTCTCTCTTCTTCTCTGATCAAGGCAGCGCTGACGGTGGCTGGGGAGACGGCAAGATAGAGAAAAAGTTCTTCACCCGGTTGCGAGGGACTCAGCAGTAGGGGGGAAGAGAGATAAGCTTTCAATTCCTCTAACGCTTGTTGGCACTAGGCAGTCCACTCGAAAGATCTTTTCAGTGTGCAAAAGAAGGGTAAGCACTTGTCTGTTGCCCTTGAGACGAACCTATTTAGTGCTGCTATCTTGCCATTAAGGCTTTGTACTTCCTTCACATTTTTTGGTGGTGCCATCTCTATTATAGCTCGGATATTGTCCGGATTGGCTTCGATGCCCCTTTAGGAAACCATGAATCCTAGGAATTTTCCTACCGTCACCCCGAAGGCGCACTTTCCTGGATTCAGCTTCATGTTGTAAGAGCGAAGAGTGTCGAATGTTTCCCTGAGGTCTTCCAAGTGATCTTCCTCCCTTCGGCTTTTCACCAGCATATCATCTACGTAGACTTGGACATTTCTCCCAATCTGTGGTGCGAACATTTTGTTCATAAGCCTCTGGTATGTTGCGCCCGCATTTTTTAGACCAAACGGCGTTACCTTGTAACAGAAGAGGCCTTGGCTGGTCACGAACGAAGTTTTCTCTTGATCGGCTTCGTGCATCTTGATTTGGTTGTAACCGGAGAAAGCATCCATAAAAATTAATAGCTGGTGTTGAGCTGTAGAGTCTACTAGAGTGTCGACCCTTGGAAGGGGATAGCTGTCTTTGGGGCACGCTCTGTTTAGATCGGTGAAGTCTACGCACATCCTCCACTTCCCGCTAGCTTTCTTGACCATTACTACGTTGGCTAGCCAGTCGGGGTAGTAAACTTCTCTAATAAAGTTTGCCTCCTGTAACTTGCGGACTTCTTCAGCTATGGCTCGATCTCGTTCGGGGGCAAACACCCGCTTCTTTTGCCGAACGGATGGAAAAGAGGGTGATACATTCAGCTTATGCACCATGACTGAAGGGTCTATTCTTGGCATGTCCTCGTGACTCCAGGCGAATACGTCCCGATATTCTCTGAGGAAGGCTGTAAGTGTTTGTCGGACCATGGGACTTGCAAGGGTCCCAATCTTTGTTGTTTGGTCAGGTCTGGAATCGTCAAGGGATATTTCTTCAAGCTTCTCGACGGGCTCCATCGTACTTCAATGTTCTTCTATGCTCATGGCTTAGAGGTGATCGTCCATTTCCATCATAGCCACGTAGCATTCGCGTGCGGCTACCTAATTCCCGCGTAGTTCCCCTACCCCGTATTCGGTAGGGAATTTGATCATTAAATGATAAGTCGAGGTCGCCGCCTTCCATGAACTGAGGGTGGGTCGCCCTAAGATAGCATTGTAGGCGGACGAACAGTCGACCACGAGGAACGTCACGTCCTTTGTGATCTGCTGAGGATAGTTGCCTACCGTCACAGACAATGTGACCGCGCCCAGGGGAAACACCCTCGTTCCTCCAAAACCGACGAGTGGGGCATTCGTCGGAATCAATCGTTCTCTGCTAATTCCCATCTGCTGGAATGCTGGGTAGTATAGGATGTCCGCCGAGCTCCCATTGTCGATCAACACCAGATGTAAGTTGTAGTCCCCTACTTGTAGGCTGATAACAAGCGCATCGCCGTGCGGATGGTGAAGACGTCGCGCATCTTCTTCAGAGAACCCGATGACGGGGCTTTCTCTTCGTGCTATTTTTGGTACTGAGCTCGTCAGCTGGACGTTCTGGACCATCCTGAGGTACGTCTTCCGAGCCTTTTTGGATGACCCGGTAGCCGTCCCTCCTACAATCATCCTTATGTCGCCAATGGGAGGTCTAGGGCAGTCATTATCCCATCGGGAGGGGCTGTTCATAAGGTGGTGGATCCGTTCTTTCCTTGCTTACAAACTTCTGCAATTTTCCTTGTCTTATGAGGGCCTCAATCTACTGCTTCAAGTCATAACAATCAGCTGTGTCATGGTCGTGATCTCGGTGGAAGCGATAGTATTTATCTCTAGAACGCCTGCTAGGATCTCCCTTCAGCTTTCCAGGGAAGGTCAGAGCCCCTTCGTCCTTGATTTGCATTAAGACTTGATCTATCGGGGTGGTTAGCGGGGTGAAGCTTGTGAACCTTCCTCCCGGAGGTTTAGAATGCCTCTCGTCCCTTCGATCTCCTGTTCTCGGCCTCTTCCGCCCTTGATCTTGTCGTGCATCTTCCTGCCTCTCCCTTTTTCTTGGCTTCTCTTCTCGGGCCTGCAGCGCATCCTCAGCATTCATATAATTAGTGGCCCTGTAGAGTACTACAGACATAGTCTTCGGGTCGTTTTTGTATAAGGAGAACAAAAACTTACCCTTTCGCAACTCATTTGTGAAGGCTGCTACAAGTATTTTGTTGTCGGCTTCGTCAATCGATAGCGCTTCCTTATTGAAACGCGTTATGTAGGATCTCAACGTCTCGTCCTCTCGTTGCTTGATACTCATCAAGCATGCCGTGGACTTCTTATACCTGTGTCCCCCAATGAAGTGTGTGGTGAACTGAGCGCTTAGTTCCTTGAAGGTGCTGATGGAGTTGGGCGTCAGTCAGCTGAACCATACCCTTGCGGGGCCTTTGAGTGTTGTGGGGAAGGCCCTGCACATGATCTCATCTGCTACCCCCTGAAGATGCATAAGGGTCTTGAAAGTTTCTAGATGGTCCAGAGGATCCTTCACTCCGTCATAGCTGTCTATATGCGGCATGCGAAATTTGTGGGGTAGGGGGAAGGAGTTCACGGCCGCAGTGAAGGGCGAGTCGATGCGGTTGACTAAATCGTCAAGATCACTAGAAACTCGCCCCTTGAGCGCGTTCAACATAACCTCCATCTGTTCCCTCATTGCCTGCATCTCTGCGATAATATGTGGTGGAGTTGCATCCGTGAGGGATGGCATGCTCAAGTTCTGCCTCTCTGGTTTGCTTGGGGCGTGGCTACCTTCAGGTTTCTCCTGATTTTTCTTTGGAGTGCTGGTCCCTTCCTGATCTTCTTGTTGGTCATTCAGTGTTGCATTCTCCTGGCGCAGCTGTTCTTCCAAGTCATGGTTTTGTTTGGTGAGACGTTCCACGGCGGCACCGAGAGTCCGAACTTGTCTCTCGAGGGCAGTCATGGGTGGTTCCTCTTCTTGAACGTCGTTAGTGGTTGCCATCGAGCGAGTGAGTACCATGCAACCCTTTAGTCCAGGAAACGATAATATGGCTTAATGTTTCCCACAAACGACGCCAACTGATGATGCCGAAAGTTTCACCAGTGAGTTGCACAATGCTTGTACGCTCGAAACGACACCTGCACAACAAAAAGGAGAAGACCTAACAGAGAGCACCAGTGTGGTGCCGGCCAAATACCTTCTGAAGGTCAAGTTAGAACTTCTTTCAACTCTAGAGTGCTAGAGAGGGGTGAATTATGCGTACCTCGATTTGTGAGGGTATTGGGGCTTTTATAGTAGTAGAGGGTGGACCTCTCTTTCTTGGAGTAGAAGTCTTTTCCTTATAGGAATCCTTATGAGCGTTGAATGCGGAATCCTTTCCTTATAGGACTCTAATATTGAACGTGGAATACAAGTCAACTCTTTATTATTTATGCGCGGTGGCCAAGTCATGGTTTTCCTAGGCCCGTCGGCTACAAGACCGTCAGTTTGTCCTATTCCCTTTAATCAGGAAGGGTCGTCAGCCTTATAAGGGAGTTAGCCCTTCAGGGTTCTTCGCGGATCTCTTACCACGTCAGCCTATCGTGATCCGTCAGCTTTAAGGTCTTTAGCCTCCTTTATAATCTAGCCCGTCAGCATGAGCTGTAGGCTCCATGCTGAGTGGAGCCTGACGGGTTAAGCCTGGAGTGCTTTGAGTCATAATTTTGTCTTATCAACAAATATCACCAGCTTTTAGAGAGGCACATGTTACTCAAATCTCAAATGTGAATCCACAATATATAGCCAAAATTTCTTACTAACAAAGATTTGGTTGGACATTTATAGTGTCTTTCCGCTCACTTTCTATGACTTAGGCAAAAATCACAATGGACGCCAAAGTTAGTAATTTATGCTCCTTTTGGAAACAAAAAACCTAACAAAACCAATTACATGCGCAAAGTATTAGAAAAAAAAAAATTTTAAACAAGCCAAAAATTTAATTACTCTTACATAAATTCATTCCAAATTTCAAATTACATGGAATGTTTAAAGGATTAGCACAAAAACTAACTCCAATTTGATAAATTTCAAATTACAATTTATACTACAAAATGCAAATGTATGACCATCTGAAAAATATGACGCTTAAAAACAAATCATTAGGAAATATGAACCTTGGAAATTTTGAAAAAGTTTAAAGACATTTAGATGGAGGAAATTAGTAGCGGCTTTAGAAATTTTTCTAAAATGATCATTAAAAGCATTAACATCAGCCTCCTTATACGCTCGCCCATATTAAATTTTTAATCTTACTGTGCACCTCCATACTCCATATATTTTTCCAGAAAGTCTACTTCAAGTTTGATTTTCTTTGGGTTATAGACCTATAGTCCTCTTCTTTGTTTATTACCAATTATTCCATATTCTTAATGCTTCTCTAAATTTCCTTCCTTATTGAGACTTTTTCTTTGTACCTTGAAATTTAAATTTCTTAGCCCACAATTAAGCAAATTGGGTTGCTTATTATAATTTGGACGTGCCTATAAGTATCTCTGAGATAGTTTAGGCCCTTCCCCTCTGTCTTATAAATATAACTAAAAAAGACACTCAGGAGTGAAGCTCTAATTGGAGGGCCACGATTTGCTAAAATGTTTTCTTTTGGGAACTGCCAAGAAAAAACACACAAAATTACAATCAGCCATTTTGTCAACCTAAGATTTCCCAACCTAAATATGTTTTTCAAATGGTGCGTCCAACTTACATATAGAATTGTTAAAACAATTCCAACTTTTTTAAGCTCTGCTCTTTGAAGACAACAGACTTTACCAATTGAATTAATTGGAACCTAGATAAAATAATTCCAACCTATTATTCTTTTCTCTTATCTAAAAAAAAAAAAAAAAAAAAAAAAAAAACAAACAAACAAACAAACTGAAAAGTAAAATTTAATAATAATAAAATAAAATATTAAAAATCCAACCTATTCTTAACTTAATCATTACCCTAAGAAGAGAGCAGCACTAGAGAGTAGAGTAAAAACAGTACCAGTAAGGATAAATTGGAGGAGCCTTGACGGGGGTGGCTCAACATTTGTTGATTAATCAATTCAACTCCATCCCTTTTCATTAATAAATTGTTTACCAACCGAAACTTTAATGGAGAATATGCTTAAAGATTTAACGCACATGTGAGAGATTATAAATTAGATCAAACAAAGAAGAAAATTGGGCCACTCTACTCCCACTCACATTGATTACTAAAGTTTTTTTTTTTTTTTTTTTACAAGATAGAATTCTACTTTAACATAATCTAAGTGTATATATATATATATATAAAACTCATTCCTGGAGACTTGAACCCCAGCTCTTACCCCCCACACCCATAAGCACTTATATTTATGGAGTAACCATTGCACCAAGAGTGTGCAGTGGTGATTACTAAAGCATATAATACAGGTAAAGACATTATTGTCGAACTCTCATTAATGATCTCTAACAACTTCATAGGTGCTCAACGCGTTTAGAGATTCTTAAAATAATCAGAAATCAAATGTTTCAAGTTTTAGCTCAACTGTAAATAGTGAAATAAGAGATTTAGGGTTCGACCATCGCCTACACTCAAAATTAATTGGTGTCTTGATCTAATAATAAAGAGCGCTCATAAGCGTTCATTAGGAACAGATGTCATAAGTAAAATCTATTTCTAATAAAAAATAGAGCAATGCTACAATTATAAACTTTTTACAACTTTTCACAAAATGAGCCCACCATTGACATTATTTTTTTACTTAATAATAATCTCTCACCGCATCAGTAATTTGTAAAAGCTTTGTAACTCTAACATTTTTCCAAACTAATATTCATCTTATAAAAAAAAAAAAAATTTGTAATAATACATTATTGAATTTGTTAAAAACTTGCTAGTTTGACTTTTTTTTTTTTTTTTTTTTTTTGAGAAGAACAAACTAACTTTTTTTTTGGCTGAATAACAAACTAACTTATTTGGATCCGCATGACATATCCATGTTAATATTTGCTCGTTAATAATAATAAATTCATAAGTGATAACAGTTATCCCATTCTTATTAATTGTGCCAACTCCCAACCTTATCATGTCACGATATGGAGGAATTGTAAATGCAACAAAAACTTACCCATGTAGGCATGTAACATTATGATCATGCTGTGCTTGTATAAAGAAAAATATTGGAAAATTACATTTTCTAAATCAAGTGTACTTTTTTTTTTTTTTTTTTTGGATAGAAGTGTAATTTCTTTTAATTATTTTCTAACACAACTTTAGGGCACGTTTGGTAGACTGTAATGGATTTTATTAAAAAATAACCAAATCCCTCAAACTATATTATTAGTTAGGCAAGGTTTGAAACATATTTAGTTTATAGCAATTCGACTTTTCTGGAGTCGATTTTGCCCTTTGAAAATTCACTTGGAAATCGAGTGTTAGAAACTCGATTTTGGAAATCGAGTTTCTAACACTCGATTTCCAAGTGAATTTTAGTTTGAAATTTATAGTTATTTTTTTTAAAAACCCGACTGTAATAGGCACTGTAATGTAACAGTTATTCCTATAGTTTAACTATTTAATAGTTTGGTTATGTTTTTATTATAGAGAATAGTCATTCCTTATGAATAGCAATTCTTTAAAATGAGGAATAACTATTCCTCTCTAAAAGGGTTGTAATAGTTATTCCTTAGCAGATATAATAATTTCTAACATTAATATATTTCCAAATAAATAAACTTTCCATATCCATCTAACAATTATGGAAATAAAAAATCATCAAAAAATAACTCATCTCTCTAAAATTTAAAATATATTATTTTCTAGGAAATATAATTGTATGAATGAGATATTTCCTAAAATAGATCATAAATTTTATTCTAATGTTACAACTCAACCAAACTAATGAATAGATTTAGTTATTTTATTACAACACATTTTATTCTCGGTAATAAAGATTACCATTCCTGTTGTAATCCACATTCAGTATACCAAACGTACCCTTACTTTTTATTTTTATTTTTTTTTTTTTTTTTTGGGTCAAAGAGTGACAGGATAAGAGATACATGGATTATTTTAGATTTATTATTGGAGATATACTGCCTTAAAGTCTTAAACAGAAGACAGTGGCACATGGCCTAAATGACTAAATCTCACTTTGTCAGCCTAAGATCACGTTTCAACTTTCAATGCTTGCATAATTTTTTAAGGAGTCACATGATAAACGCAGATAAATAAATAATTAAGGAGTCCATCCATTCCATATTTCCATTAATAAAATGCCACATATTCAAGTTGTAATTGATAAGTTTCTCAAAAAAAAAAAAAAAAAAAAAATTGTAATTGATATTTTATTTAACATTGACTCAAACACAACTATTGGTTTCAAAAAAACACACTCACACCCACACAGCTATTAAAGTGAGCTATTAAAGTGAGACATTACTAGCGGCAATGACATACAGCTACTAAAGTGAGCTATTAAAGCGAGACATTACTAGCGGCAATGACATGCAGCTATTAAAGTGAGACATTACTAGCAGCAATGACATGTAGGAACTAGAAACAACGCTTTTCTTAAGAATTCAGGCACACAAAGGTCAATGGAGGAAGTTGGAAGCAGAGGCAGTGAAAGCCAGAATGGGTTTTCTTGGAAGGTGGCCTCACCAACATATCACCATGGTTCTACCAGCACTAATGGCAATGGTTTGTCCTCAGAGCATAATGGTGGAACTGAGTCTCTCCTTGAAAAAACAGGTAAAGAAAGACCAAAAGGAGTTCTTTTCATTTTATTTTATTTTATTTTTCCGCATTCATGATTGAATAGAAGAAGCAGAACTCTAAAGCAAAAGCAACACTAATGGCTTGAGTAGCAAACTGGCAAAGCCATTAGATTCTTTTGAGTATATGCACTTAAACGAAGTCCTGCTGTACCCAAGGTTGTATCTATTGCATGATATAATGTTATGTGCATAAATATATTGTCTAAACTCTGCATATCTATTTCTTTAATGCAAAATCAATTATGTCAATTGCACATAGCTTTTTGGCTAAGTTCCATTATTAAAGAGCGATGAAAAGGTTTGAGTTCGTAAGTGTTCAACTTACCTTGAATGTGAAAATATTTCTTTTGAGGATTGTTTTTGTTTGAAATCTCTTTTGAGGATTGTTTGGCCTAAGACCTATAATACTTATATTCACTTGTCTCCTTCTCAAAGAAAAAAAGTCAAAAACATCTTAATGGTTGAAAATTGAAATGACTCTTTCTTACTACTCTCTTATTCTGTCTGTTCATTGTCTCTCTAACTCTCCTGCCCCATTTCCTGTCAAAGAATCTCTCTATTTCATTGTAAAGATTTGGTGGTTGATAAATCTAAGGATGAATATAGTGTTACACCATTATCATTCTTTATTTGATAGAATGAAATTCTAAATGATGTGGTATCATGTACACTACTAAATTCATGAAATATATTCTGAACCATGAAACGCATCTATTTTATTTCAGGAAAAATAAAGAGGACCTTAATCTCCCTCTTAAAACAATTTCCCACTCAATTAATGAAAGAAATCAACCGCACAAGCTTCCCACCACCAAATTCTCCAGCTTATTTTTCCATGAGATTGTTATAGATTGTAGTGGGCCTATGTGTGAGGTGATATGCTAATCTGAGAATGTTGTGAAATTTTTATGAATTTTTGTTGTGTCTGTAGCCTTATTGCTAATAAAAAGCTTATGAACGGCTTGGTTTCAGATGAATTTTCTAATGGGTATTCTGGATTGAAAAATGGTGTTGATTTTTGGGATTCTAAGACAAGTCCTGGACATGTCACACTAGATGTCACACTCACAGCAGAAAATTCTGGCATTCAAAATGGTGGCGAAATTAACCTTGAAGTTGAGGATAAGTGTAAGAATGAAGACACATATGTTCTTAATCCACCACTTTCCCAGAACTCACTTCAGAACCAAAATTCAAAGGATATTTCTATCAAAATAGAAAGAGAACTGAAAGAAACAGAACTGTATCTTGAAACACTATACAAGAAACCCGGCAAACACAATTTCTACTGCCCTAATTGTAAAGTTTGCATCGACAAGGTCCTTATTCGTAGTGAAGAAGTGAAGTGCCCAACATGCTTCGAATTCCTCAAACCTATAGGTAATTTTCATTCTAACCTCATTGGAAAAACTTTATTTGCCTGCTACATGCTAGATGTAATCAACAACGTTTGGTTGGGTTGTGTTCACTCATGATGGTCATGTAATTCAGGGTTTCTAGGGTGTATTATAAACATGGAGTGTAATAGTCTGGCCAAAGGCTGAGACACTACTTTCTTATAAAATAAAAAATAATTGCCCTATTGTGTCACGATTTCCACTTCTCATGTATTTCATGAATGACTTTGGCATGCTATGACATTTTTTCCCTTTAATTCTTATATATAATACAGACAACGACTTTATTAACTATATTTTCTCACTTTAACAGGCGAATGGATCTTTGGTGAGCGGAAATCTTCTAAACGAGGTATTACCTATGCTCTGATATTTCAGAATGTTGGGAAATATTCTGTTTTCATAGGTTCAGGCAATTTCAACTTCTAATTTTCTGTGAAATTCTACCAACTTCTTTTGGGGGTAGGCGGGGGTGGGGGGTGTGTGTGTGGATAGGGTATCTCATGGGACCATCTTCTCACTCACACATGCTATGAGAGAAGGGTCTCATGAGATCATCTCATAAGATGCTTTTACATTTGGGTAGGGGGAAGGTGCCATTGGGCTATAAGCCTGCTAACTATATATATGAAGACTGGTGATGTTTAAGAACTATAATGGTCCAAAATATCTAGAACACATCAAACTAATTCTATAGTTAAGCTGAGATTTGTGGTGATTCTAGTAAATTGCTATATCTCATTCATGTTATGTTCTCATTCTCAAATGTTATCTTCCATACATTACTATGCAGAAAATGATCCTGAGATTCCACGCGATGACAAAAGGCCATATAATAGTGCAATCACAAGTTTAGGTGTTGTTACATCTATAGCCAGTGCTGATGCTGCTAAAAGTAAGTGCTTAGAATTTCCACTATAATAAACTTTAGCTTAAATGACTACTAGAGGTCTATTTTGTTTTGAAATCAAATCAAAAGTGATTTCCACTGTAATAAACTTTATCTTAAACAACATGAAGGACCTCTATAAGAAAAGAACATAGGGTAAACTAGTCATGATGTTTAAGACCTATAACAGTCCAAAATATCTAGAACACATCAAACTAATTCTATCTTTAAGCTGAGACTTGTGATGGTTCTAGTTAATTGCTATATCTCATGCATGTTATGTTCTCATCATTAGCAATGGTTCTCAAATGGTATCTTCCATACATTATTATGCAGAAAATGATCGTGAGATTCCACACATTGACAAAAGTCCATATAATAATGCAGCACCACCATCAACTAGTGCAATCACAAGTTTAAGTGATGTTCCATTGGCAGCCAGTGCTGATGCTGCTACAAGTAAGCGCTTAGCATTTCCACTATAATAAACTTTAGCTTAAATGACAACTACAGGTGCTCTATTTTATTTTGGAATCAAATCAAAAATGTTTTCCACTATAATAAACTTTAGCTCAAATGACACCCTTTCCCTCTATAGGAAAAGAAAATAGGGAAACTAGTCATGATGTTAAAGGCCTATAATGGTCCAAAATATCTAGAACACATCAAACTAATTCTATCGTTAAACTGAAATTTGTGATGATTCTTGTAAATTGCTATATCCAATGCATGTTTTGTTCTCATCATTAGCAAAAGTTCTCAAACAGTATCTTCCATACATCATTATGCAGAAAATAATCCTGAGACTCCATGCGACAACAAAAAGGCAAATAATAATGTGGCACCACCATCACCTGGTTCAATCACAAGTTTAAGTGCTGGGCCATCTGCAGCAAGTGCTGCTGCTTCAAGTAAGCTCATAGCATTTCCATTGTAATAAACTTTAGCTTAAATGACTAACTAGTGGTCTATTTTGTTTGAAATCAAATCAAGATTGGTTTTTCTTCTATAATAATCATTGGCTTAAATGATACCCTCTCCCTCTATAAGAAAAGAACATAGGGTAAACTAGTCATGATGTTTAGGGCCTATAATGGTCCAAAAAATCTAGAACACAAAATATTTTCTTATCTTCAAATTGAAATTTCTGATGATCCTAGTAAATTGCTATATCTCAAGCATGTTTTGTTCTCATCATTAGCAACAGTTCTCAGATGGTATCTTCCATACATTCTTCTGCAGAAAATGATCATAAGATTCCACCCAATAACAAAACGGCAAATAATAAAGTGCAAGTGCAACCAGAACCACCACTACCTCCGCCATTGACATCGCCACCACCTCCTGCTACTGCAATAAAGCGTGAAATCCTGAAAAGTATTGTATTCGGTGGTTTAACTGAGTCAATCACAAGTTTAGGTGTTCTGACATCTGCAGCCAGTGCTGATGCTACTACAAGTAAGTGCTTACAATTTTTATTTGTTTTACTTCTTTTATTGTGGTAAAAACAAATAACAAAAACAAAACAAGCAAACTCAGTATATGAAACAATTGCAACTACTTTCTGTCTGATTTTAGGGCTTTTCCAGTGTAGTGACTTGGTATATAGTTGATTATATCTGTCGTACTTTTTCCATGTAACTATCATATCAACTCATGTCTTTATTTAACAGAATTGGCCATCGTTTATAATTTATAATTTAATTGAACCATTCTTCGCTTAAACACAAGCAAGATTAAGTTTGTATTGACAAATGCAACAAAGACAATGTTATATTTTTCAAAGAAAATTAAATTCAATGCAAAAATGTGTTTGGATTTAATTGGAGAACCTAAGGAACTCTACCTAAGTTTACTCTTCTCTTCTTGGATTTGACTGTACTTAACAAAATATGTTGGTTGATTATTTATAATATTTAAAAAAATTAAAACTAATAATAATAATAAAAGTTAGATTGGTACATAGTAGCTTATCTATTCCATATTGAGCCTAATACTAATCTTAACTTCTTGTTTCTGATTGAATCATCTACCCCAACCTATCATTCATTTCTGGCAGTAAACTTTTCTATTTAGCATATGTTTGTTAGTTATTAACTATTTCCTAATTGCAGTGAACATTATAGCCTTGGCATTGGCAAACCTGGTTGGTGGACTTTTCGTCATTGGTCATAATGTGAGTTTTTTATTTGTGTATAATTTTTTGTCAAAACTTCCAATGCAAATCTCACAATTCATCAATTCATACATCTTCTTTCCATTTTTGTCCCCAGAAACTTCTTCAATTTGATCAATAAACAAAACAGTTGCAGTAATGCCTCTGATGATACATTATGAAATTCTCTAAATCTTGACATATATTGTCCTATATTTTTAAGTTATGCAATTAAAAATCCTTAATTAGAGGTTTTTGTAAATATTGTACAACATGTCTTAAATTTAGCTGATAATTTGAAATATGTTATGTGGTATGAAACTTGTTTCTTTAAGTATAGCTTTTAACTTTGATCTTGAACTAATACTATAAAATTACAGATTAAGGAATTGAAGAATGATCCATCCAGAGTGTCCTCGAATGGAACAGATGAAGAAGTGGATCAGTACCAAGAAGTATTGGGGCAGAAAAGGAATTTCATTCTTCATGCCTCAGTTGCCATATCATCCTTCCTTGTATTTGGCTTAGTGCCCCCTGTGGTCTATGGCTTCTCATTTTATGAGAGTGACAATAGGGACCTTAAGCTTGCAGCAGTTGCAGCAGCTTCTCTTTTATGCATCACACTACTTGCCATTGTGAAGGCTTACATCCAAAAGCCAACCGATTGGTACAACTATATCACAAATATATTGTACTACTTGGCAATTGGGTTTGGGGTCTCTGGCATTTCTTTCTTAGCAGGTTACTTGGTTAGAAAACTCATTGAGAAGCTCGGTTGGTTTGAGTCAAGTGTAGCTGCCACTCTGTCCCTTCCTGAGATGAATTTAGTGAAACCTGCTTGGGGATCCTACTGATTTCATGGGATCCAAACATGTTATTGATGCCACGTGGTTGCAAACATCATCATTAGCAAATAAAAATTCTTTGTTCCACACAAAATATTCCACTTTATATTCTACTAATTACAATTTTTCACACAGATTTTGTTTTCTTATTAAAGTAACCAAAATGAAAAATAAAATAAAATATAAAATAAAATAAAGAAGAAAATTAGACACATGGTTTTTACAATTAATGGAAAATAAAGTAGAATATAAAAAGTGGGACAAAAAATTTTGTATTCATCGTTAACAATGTATTTTTTTTAATGATTTTTTTTTTTTTTTGGGTGGCTGTAATCAAGTATTATTATCATGGTGTTGTGAAGTATGATGCCAATCCTGAGCCACAATGGTGTCCTAATAATAGCACTAGCTATTGCAGTGGATTTTGAATAATATTCTAATGCAACAAGTTCGCTTTCTAAGAATCAAAGGTCACATCTTTATTTTAGAGGGACTGAGTGAGTGAGTGAGTGAGTTCATTGTTTATTTGGATCCATACGCTCATTAATGTGCTTTAGTCCTTTTTTATTATTTATTATATCCTCCCATTTATCTTGTTCTTAAGCAATACTCACAAGTGAAATCAACACAAACTTCATGTACAGGTAATAAAGATCAACTAGAGCCTAACTGTCCCTGCATCATAAGTAACAAGGACTACAGGTTGGTAGAGGATTACATTGAAGAATTTTCTCAATAACCTTTTGGCCCAAAATTAAGGACCCCCTAATTCCTAGCATAGTATGTGCTTCTGCTCTGTTTGATTACTAATAAGTGGAGAAAAGAGGAACCCGGATTTGCTAAACAGAACAATTAGAACTCTCATTCCAACCCTCGAATAATTATGAAATTCTATGCTTGAAAGTTTCCTTTTGCCCAGTTCCTTCCCTTTACATGACACAGAACCAAGGCAAGATTGTGAATGAACCCAGAGAAGAAGAATAACAAAATAGTAAGAAAAATACAGAACATGTTTTCAAACATGTAACTCTCTAAAATTGGCCTGTTCAAAGTTTAAGCACTTAACCATTAAAACATATTATCTTCACAAGAGAAATTAAAAATTGGATATGTGCATTTTAATCTCTGCAAAGACCATGGTCAAGTCTTAAGGGATTGCTAGCCCCAAAAAAAAATTCATAAGGGAGACCATAAAACTACTTTTTTTATAAAAACAATTCCAAGTGCAATACCTAAATAGCCAGCCAACAAAAACAAAATGTGGGAAGGCAATCATGTCAGAAGCCCATGGTTTTGGCCGTGTAGCTCTTGTAGGGCAGGCATATAGCCTAGTCCCACTTATTCCCAATCATCTCCTCAATTCATCTTTATAGTACCTAGCAACTCCCTGTGTTATATCCGATAACACCAGTTCCAAGTTACTTTGTAAACATGTATAGTATGCCCCCCATGTACAGTTGCTTGGAGAAGATTGTTCAAGCAGGTTTTGTTAAGATTTCTGAAGCATCCAGATATAAATGTCACCAACCTGGAATTTTATGTCTATAAAACAAAAAAAATGTAAGAGTTACTAGTAACATGGCTGAATTTTCTTATTCACCTTGAATAGGTTTCTGCACAGTCACAACAAATTAGTTACATTATATACCAAAGTGCAAAATCAAATGGGCATTAATTAAAACTCTAAAAACACTATAATTTTGTTGTTGACCTCTTTGTGGTATCACTTTTTTCAAGAATCAATTAAAACATCCATCTTGGGGAAGAATGAACAGCACTTTGCCGGGGTCTGCTGGGCTGCTCTGAGTTGTTCCGCTTCTTCATAATTGAGGATACAGTTGGGCTATAGTAGTCGTTACTCCTTTGAGAAGTTGTCGCTTGTGAATACATCTTCCTTCCATGGATAAAGCTTCTCTGCTTTTCTAGTAATGTTCTCCGAGCCACCGAGTTCCTTTGGACAATCCCCGATCTATTGTAAATTACACAACTCTGGCTCCGTCCCACTTGCTGAAACTTTCCCTCTCTAGGACTTGTATAGTTTCGACTCTCGGCAGTTTCTGCAGAATACATAGTCTCTCCCTCACTGCTATACCCATGCTGCATCTCTGAAACTTCTATTGGAGATGAACTAGACTGGACCTCACTTTGCACCCCATTTACAGAAGCTGTTGAGGAAATCTCAGGATCTGCACCAGCACTAGTGACACCTTTATGCTTGATTTGGTCTTCCCTCAATGGGCTCTGTGGAGGAAGTTCCTTAACACGATTATCATTGAAGCTAAGTGGCAGTCGTTTGGCTGACTGTGTCACTACTGCTGCTTTGGAAATCCTTGGAGGGAAATTAATATCTAAAAGCTGGATTTGTACACTTTCTTTCTTCCTAACAGGAACTGAAGTTAACTTGGGTGATTCATATATTTCTGGAGTTGGAATTCCTTGAACATGGGTTGAATGCAAATCATTTGTCAGGGTTTCTCCTTCAGCATTGTTTGCTGGAGCAGAACAGGTTGGCCCAGTTTGATCCCTGGCTTTAGAGATTATATTGGACGAAGATGAGGTTCCATCATTATCATTTTCGGTTGACTTAAATACTTGACGCAGTGTGAATGAAGCACAAGAATGCTCACTCCTCTGGCCTGCAGACATTAATCGAATGATTGGCAACTTTGGTTTGTTAAGTTCATCAAGGCTGCCCTCCCAATGCTGGTTTAACCAATCACAGATGATGGGAATAGGAATACCAAATTGCAGAGGAAGATCCTTCTTCCACGACAATGAGGACGATGATGAAGTTGAGGAAGACTTGGTATTTGGCGATGTGGCTAGTTTCATAGGATCACAGATCATGAATGCAAGATTGCCTTGTACATCGAATCCAGCAGACCCAGGACTCCATATTACTCCTTCTGTTGACAATTTTATGAGATTGTCAGTGGCAATCACTACCTTTCCTTCACCAACTGTTAATTCCTTTTTCTCCGTGTAGCCTAAGAGGTAAACTACACTTCCCAGATCCAGATTTGGTTTAGAACAGGTTTTCAAGTAGTGAGGCTGCTGCCCCTGGGCATTTGAATCTCCATCCATGGCATCTAAACCCACAATTGTAAGATCTAAAACAGAACTTGTTACGAAAAACCTGAAACCAGTTAACGAACATGAGAAAATACATTGGAGAATTCTTATAATACTAAGCCTAGCATAATCCATAACAAAATTCGGTAGAAAAGTCACCATAATATTTTATATTTATCCAGTCATTACATTTGCCCTACAAGAAGAGAACCAGACGTGCATGATCCATCACAATATGCAAGAGGCTTGCATCATTATGATAATGCTAATAATGCTTTTCCATTATGAATTAGTGATTTACCTTCCTGTGGTTGGGCTTTATTACACTTCACCTCCTTGACTTTTACAAAATTATGTTAAGCCTTCTTATAGTTTGGGTTTAATTGTTATAATTTCTTTCTTCATTTTCCTCAACTGTCGTGGTGCTGTTGTGGAGTGCATTAAGTTATTATATTTTGGATGAACTATTTGAGGAAAAAGAACAAGAAAGATTGTGTAATAGGGTGTCAAATAAGGAAACCTAGTCTAGTGCAATTTTTAAAGTTTTAGGACATAAAACTGTTATTGGGCCTATAGTGAGGTAAATTGTAATTCATCTAAAATTTTATTTAAGAGATATAGGGAATGGGACACCACTCTAGGAGGCACGCTCTGATATTGCTACTCATTGGGAAAATCATCAACTAAGATAACAGTTACTAGCTAAAAGCTAAACCAGGTGATCATAGTACAGAGAAATGTTAGAACCCCGGCCCAAAAGATATACAAAGACAATCCTCCATAGTCCTGATTGAATAATGGGCCTTGTAGTCTCTGCTCAACTAAAGACTCTGCCAAGGAATCCAATTGACATTAGAGTTCCTCTCTCAATGACTCTATATGATCATGGAGAAGTTTTGTTGCATATTGTTAAAAAATATAGAAAAACAAGTCATATTAGTCTCTTTCATAGAACTTATAGCCAAGAAAAAGAAAAAGTTATTTAATTTGGATAACCAAGGAATTTACAATCAACACATGTCTAACCCTATTTAACAGCTCAATCACTCATATTACACATGTTTCAATGATATTGAAAAGAATAATATTCCAGAAGAAAATGAATCTATTGGTGGAAGCGATCAACATTATCCTACTAGTCTGCTGGAGCCTTGGAGGTGCCCCAAATTGTTCCAATCAAGGTTGTCACTTTCTATAATATCAATCAAAGTCTGAAGCAGAATCCAATTAAATTAACCCAGGAATCAGTTACTGCTTCTTTATCATGTATTCATTGCTACATTCAAAATTCTATGTTAAAAAAAGTCAAAACTATATTTGCTTATATCTAATCAAAGAAAGAACTAAACCTAATTTTTAGGCTAGTAAATAGAGCACACAGCAGGTGCATAATGCAGTCGCATTTGTTGCTGTCAAAGCGATCATGAGAGAGGTTTAAAGAGTGGTAATAGCAGTGGTGATAATGTAAAGGTGCTGGTGGGGCTATGAAGCTAACATGGTGCAAAAAAGCTGGAAAATGCTATAGCCAGCCCCTCCTTCCAAGTGACTTTCTGTACATACATATTACATATGTGTATGACATAAGCATTCAAAGCTTACCATATCTTCGAAGGAATGGCAGTGTGATCTCAAACTGGAGAAAATTAGCATTATAGATAGTTAGCTACAACAACCAAGCCTTATTCCCAAAAATTTTGGTGTCAGCTATGGATCCTCAACAGAGCATCATAAACCTTTTTTTTTTGGCACAAACCCTGAAACACATGCACCAGAGGGGGGAAAAACCTACTACTACTTCATATATAAGTTCAGATGACAAAAGAAATTAAGTCATGCTTAGGTATATTACATGAATCCAAATAGAATATTTATTCATAGGAAAAAAAGGCTTTACTACTTATCTAAAACAGAATGGGGGGAAAAAGGCTTTACTGCTAAGAACTCATTCAATTGTCCACAAAAAGTCACTTGGAACGCACTCCATCAATTACCCAAGTTTGAATTATAATTAAAAAATGGTCAATCATAATTCTGAAAGTAGTAATGGTTTACCAAAAAAGAAAAACATCATTTGATAGGTAACTTCACTTAATCCTATTGATTCTCTTTGGCTTGCACTAGGTGCTATAGGTAACACTTCCATAAAAAGCTGCTACTTGTGATCCTTTTATATCTTATTTTTCATTACAATTGCCCTAGTATATTCGTCTATATTAGAAGCATATCCAATGCATCACAAAATAAGAAATGGAGTGGGATATGTCTTGTTACACCAACAGTAATACATGTAACCAACAAACATGCCTTGAGTGTAAAAGATATGACTTGATGGATACATTCCATTCCTATGTCAATATTTACTAGTTTATGACCATGAAGACATTTGCAAATAATATCTAGAGGGTAATGAAAAAGAAACAATTACATTGCAATGTCTCCATGACTGACAATTTTGGAAAAAGATAAATGCAACAAATGATGGCTATCCAGTAAGATGCCTCTGACAACAGGAGAATCATTCATTTCTTAAATTCTAAACCACAACACATACACAAACGAAAAAATAAGACACCTCGTACAACGCAAAGTTATTAATAGTTCCATTGCAAATTTCCTTAGATCCACCTTGAATTCCAACACTTAGTAAAAGGTATCACGTATCAGTGCAGAATTAGGAGTGTTTTAATAACTTCAAAAGTCATAGTCATAGCATTCGAACAATTTAGAAATCCATCTTCTTTCTCTTCATATTATACCATAAGCCCAAACCGAATTTTGTGCATACATTTTCTCTATTCTATTAATTTCTTCTTTTCCACTCTTCTTTCACAAGTCAATCAACTTTCCGTTCTTTTATGAGCTTATGATAAGCAGAAGGTTTTGGTATCTGGTTTCACACTTTACCAAATGACAGAGATCATAGTACAACTGAAATTCTATACAAATACAGCCAGTAAGTCAGCTGCAGCACAGGATCCTCTCCATTTCACTCAAGAAAGTCCATTTCACAGTTAAAGTTTTATTTCCTTAATCTAACAGTGTACAAACTACAAAGGGAATTTTTTTTTTTTATAAGCTACAAATTGCAAATTTATGACATGGCACTAGATACACCTTTAAATTTGTACATTTAATATGAATCATGAAATTGATTTCAAATGGAGAGGATCCTTATACCAGCAGGACACTCCAAAATCACAATAATAGTTTTAATAATTATAAATTTGACCATTACTTCAACTCACATCTCAAGTTAAAAAAAGAAAGAGCAACAACCAAAAATTAAAAAAAAACACATATGCACAGTATAACACACAAACCATGACATAAGAAACAGAAAACACAATCACTTAATAAAACAAAAAAAGATATTAATCCCCATTGATGCAAACAAAATAAACCTATAAATGTTAATTTTTGGGACCCACAAAAATAAAAACCTCTACTCTAACTATGCCACCTACTATAACTGCTTTGCTCATTCCTTTTTTAGCAAGTTCTTCAACCTATTGCCATAAACCAACCTAAATATGCAACAAATTTAACAATTTTCTTCACGACATCTTAGTGGAAAATAATTTTCATATGGGAGCATCACCGACATCACTTTTATCATAAACTAATCACAACCTGCGACCTCAACAGCTATGAAAAAAGTTGTGAAATTTGTTGTATATCTGAAACACAAAAGGAAAAAAAAAAAATCAAAAGATCGAATCCCATCATATAACCACATATTCCTACAATAAATAAAAAACACAGAAAATAAAAATAACCCAAAATGGAAATACTACGTTTTTCTAAGGCAGAAAGGCAATAATACCTGTGAGGAACAAGAGTGGCGGCGACACCATTTTGGAGGCGGATCTCGGAGCTCTCGGCAGAAGTCACAGAGGGAAGATTAGCATGAGTGGTCAAGAGGAGATTCCGGTGGATCAAGAAGCCAGTGCCGTCAGAGATTCTGGCCATGGCAGAAGCTTTGTTAGTAAAAATGGTAGCTTTCATTCTCTCAGACTTTCCTACACCTTTGCAGAAACACCAAGACTCAGCCAGAACACCCATGTTTGTGGGAATGGTCTTAGAAATAATGGGTTTTGCTCAGAATGGTGGATCTACCATGACCAAGCTTGGCATTGCAGCAATGAGTAGTATATAAAAACAAAAACTAGAGATGGGTTTGCGTTTAGAGAGAGAAAGGAAGGACGAGATGGTCGTGAAATGAGTAAAGACTACACAGCTTGAGCTGGATTTTTTTTTTTTAAGAATAAAGTGAAAGAAAGTACAGTCTTTGAGAGAGAGAGAGAGTAAAAGAAGTAAAACAGTAGTGGGAGTAATGGAAGAGAGATGATGAGTGATGACATATATTTGTTTTGGAACGGGACAGACAAGTGGGGGAGTGCTGTTGGTGTTGTGTTGGGTTGAGTGACTGGTTGTATTTTTGGATTATATCCCCGTAAATTATTTTGTTAATAATTTATTTAAAGAAAATTTTTATGAAAAATGAAAAAAAAAGTAATTAATATTTTGACAGTTTTTTTCATTTTCTATAAAAGTAGTATTAAAACTTTCCTAAAATGGATTAGGGCACTCGTTAACAGAACCCTTTGTTAAATACTGAAAATTTATTATTAAAAATAATAAAAAAAATAATTTTTAAATTACTATTTATTGTTAAAAATACTGTAACTTTGTCTTAATACACTGTGTGCAAGAGGCGCTAGTCAAAAAAAAAAAAAACAAAAATAGTGCAGACGTAATCCAAACGGAGCTTAATACCATAAATTATTCTATAATTTAGGGTTTGTTTGAAATCTGCTTATTTTACTAAGTGTCTGTTTAGTAAAATTATTTTTGTTAACTTATTTTACTCTACTATTCATAGGTCTTACTGTACTATTTTAGCTAACTTTTACCTTTATTTACAGTGGGACTCATAAATAGTACTAAAAAATGTAGTGCCGCCATGAATAGTAACAAAAATAAGCTGAATAGTAAAATAAGCTAACTTTTTAATTTTTGCCAAACACACTTATTCTCATAAAAAAAATTTATTTCATAATTCTTTTGCCACAATTTTGATGTAATAGAGTGTGAGTGGTAACTAGTTAACTATCACTTACACATGAACCTACCATTTTTCTTCATTAATTACAATCTATTACATCATAGTTGTGGCAAGAAATTGTGAAAAAATTTGTTGTCTTAGGCTTTTTTCTTATACATTACATGTATCATGAGTATGCATGTTCAACAAAATAAATAAAACTTCATTTCAGAACATTGACAGTCACACACTCTTTATTAAACACTTACGGTATACACATTGTCAAATGACTAAAATTGTATTTTACAATTTTAACTAAAACTATGCTTTAAAAACACAATTTCAAAAGGTAACAAATTAAACTTTCATTTTAAACACTATAATAAATTAAATTTTCTAATTTTAAAGTAATAAATTAAACTTTCAACTTACATTTAAACCTCAAAAATAATTGATGATGTGTTAATTTGTTACTTTTGAACAAATAGAATTTAATTTGTTATTTTTTAAAATTAGTTTAATTTATTAGTTATGAAATTTAAAGATTTTTTTTAGATAATTACAACATACTGCTAACCCTATAACTCGAACTATTTCCCCTTAGATTCCCAAGCATTTAGTGAATGGGGACATGCTAACTACGAGGTTGACATTATATTTCCTTAAAATTATCTTTGCACATCAACTATGTGTTTGTGTTAAACGAATGAGTGAAAATAGATATGTTTCTCCTTTAAAAAGAAAAAAAGAACCCAAAAAAAAAAAAGAAAAAGGATAGGGTTCAGGATTTCGGTTTGCACAAAGGATTCATTGTGTCTTCTTATTTTTAGATGATGACGTGGTTTATTATTATTATTTTGTTAGCCACGTCAGCATATAACATGTCAACAGTGCACTCTGTTTGTAACATATGCATTTTGTTTTATTGGGTTGACGGCAATGACTAAAATAAAATTAATTTTCTAATTTCAGGGACTAATCTAGGAGCAAAATCAATTTAGGAACCAAAACAAGAATTGGCCCAAAATGTAGAGATTAAAAGTGTATTTTCACCAAAAAAGTACTTATCCCAATGAATATAATAGACATAAAAATAAATATTAGATTTTAAAATATATAAAAAATTATGTTGTAGTTTAAAAAAAATTTAAAATGATGACATAGCATTTAAAAAATGCTAACAAACTTTTTTTAATAATATTTTAATACTCACGTTAGCATCACAGTAGCAAGCAGAACTCTCCATCTGCTGGTAGAACTTTTCTATTATGTGGCGTTTGGTACAAGGTAATGTTTTAGAATTCCTAGGAATGTTTAAAGATTCCCATGTTTAGTTGCAAATCATGCTAGGGAATCAGATGCCAGGGGAATCTGGATTCCTCCCTTAAACCCCTCTCAGTGGGAATGTGGATTCCCTTTAAAACAGGTGGGAATCCAGATTCCCAAATTTAAAGGAAATTGTATTTTTTATAAATTGACAATTTTAACCTTTTTTTTTAAATGACTTGGTAGTTCACATTCAAATCTAAGGATAGAATGGGAAAAATAAATAATTCATTTAAAATTCCTGGGAATAAACCAAACATAAAAATAGCTACATTCTCAAGAATGTGATTCCTATGAATCACATTCTTAGGAATCTGGATGCCAGAAGTAATGTGGATTCCCCCGTACCAAACGCCACATTAGTGCATTGATGGCAATTACCAAATGAAAAATTATTTTCAGTTTTTAGGGATGAGGTAAGCGCAAAGTCGGTTTCTCAAAAAAAAAAAAAGGTAAACGCAAAGTTAATTTAAGGTCCGTTTGGATTGAACTTATTGTAGCTGAAACTGAAAACTGAAAATTGAAAACTGAAAACACTGTAGCAAAATAATTTTTAAATGTGTAAATAATACCGTGGGACCCATTTTTAATGAAAAATTTGATAAAAAATGAAATTTGTGAGTCCGTAAACAATGCATAAATACACTGTTCATGGACAAAAGTCAACAAGTGCGACTACTGTTCATATAAACAGCAACTGCACAATAGCACACAGTTCCGCTTAGCTCCCTCTCAAGCCTTAAAAAAAAAAAAAAAAAAAAAAAAAAAGGTCAAAACGTGAAAATGAAAACGCGCCGTGAGAATAATCTCAATCCAAACGTTCACTTAAGGACCAAATGATATTAAGCCTAAAATGTGAGGACTTTTTCGCCAAAATGTATTTTTGAAACACCTGGCTGCCGTGCCAATTCCCAAGTAGGGCAAAAGGGTAGAACTCTAATATGGAAGGGCATACTTAGAACAAGAAGAAAAAAAAAAAAAAAACAAAGAGGGAAGAAATCGGCTGATCAGCTCTGCCCCAGAAGAAGAAGAAGAGATCGGCGTGAGAGAGAGAGGAAACTGATTTTGGGTGCAAAGGGATACTCTCAAAACGCAGCGTTTCAGGTTAGGATTTTTTTATTTTCCCTCTCCTCGCCGTGTCCCAGGCGTACTCGTACGACACGGGCACGGCACGGCACGGCAGGCAAATTGCCGTGTCCGTGCTTTCAGAGAAGGAACCGATCACTTTAAACTTGCTCATACATACAGTTTGCACTGTTCTGAAAGGAACTTGAAGAGTTTGTTTGGTTGATACCTTGTAGGTGTTGCTTGCTTTGTTTTATTCAACATGTCGTCCCTAAGGAATGCTGTTAATAGACGAGCTCATAAGGAGCGAGCTCAACCGTAAGTCTCACCAGAAAAATATTTTCTTTTACATTGTACCCTTTCAAATATATATATAAATGTTTTTCATTTTCATATCCAGACATGCAAGGAAAAAATTTGGGCTTCTTGAAAAACACAAGGACTATGTTGAGCGTGCACAAGCATTCCACAAAAAGGAGGATACTTTGCGGGTAAGTATTCTTGCTTCTTGTTTAGCTGGTAATCAAACTCTCAAATACATAATGGGTTTGTTTTGTAAATGGGTTTTTTTTTTTTTTTTTTTTGCTCTACAGAAACTTAAGGAGAAAGCAGCTTTTAGAAACCCAGATGAGTTTTACTTCAAGATGATCAAAACAAGAACTGTTGATGGAGTCCATAAATTAGAGTAACATTTTGATAATTCTTTTGCATTTTTTTTTTTTTTTTAAATTTTCACCCGTGAATCCTAGTTGATTTGTAAGCTTCTGTTGCAGGAGTGAGGCTAACAAGTACACTCCAGAAGAGCTTATGCTGATGAAGACCCAAGATATGGGATATATTCTTCAGAAATTGCAAAGTGAGAAAAAGGTAGATCAGTGTCTTTTACTGTAAAACTCATGGTTGATCAATTGTTTTTGCAAAATTTTCTAGAAGGTTTTGATAATGGAATTCCATGGTTCAATGCAGAAAATTGAAAAGCTGGTGGCCGTGCTGCACTCTGTTGATAATCAGCAATCAAATAGACATGTTTACTATGCTGAAGACAGGTTTGAACTTACTAACTCTTAATTCTTATTTGGATGCATTCTTATTTTTACTATTTTCTATTTGACTATGGAATGGGGATGTTGTTTATGACTGAGTATTAGTGTGGGTGGGGAGATGGTCGAAGGGTGAGGTTTTGGCATGACACATGGTGTGAGAATCAAGTATTGAAGGAATTGTTAATAAACAGTTAAATTATTGTCTAATAATAATGGTTACCCCTTGTGTAATTGTTGGTCCATGTTGTTTGACATGGTTCGATATGTGAAGCCCGAAGTCAGTACTGTTAATAAGCACTTGATTTTGGGCATTGTTAGAAATCATGGCAGAGGACAATATTGGATTTCAGCATACCTTGCATGATGGTAAAACACCACACACTGAGTTATTCCACTCATTCGTTGTCCAATGCACCATTAGCCTCTAGCTTCTTGTTCTGCTTTCTTTCATGATCAGAAAAACAGAAAATGGGACCTTCGGTGTTGGTGCACGCTACTTGAGCCGATACACGTGATGCCTGCAGTCTAAAAGCCTCACACTCACTCAAAGAACATTTTTTACCAAGCAAGTTTACTTACTGTTTAGATTTTCGGATGCCCTCATGGGCCCTCAATGGGAGGCTTTTATGGCCACTTTGTATGGCCATGTAACTGCATTTGAGTTTTTTTTTTTTTTTTTTTTGATAAATAACTACAATAGAGTAATTTCTAGCTAGCATTACTACAGATGATTGTTACCAGTCATCTGAGCTGCCTTAGGCATTGTTCCCATTTTCCTAGGTGTTACTCTTATAGTGAATGCTCTTCATGGGAGTTCACTTACGACTTCCACATGCACATAGTGAGCATGATTTGGCCATGCATCTCTCCATATACTTTCTGTCGTGCTTCATAGAAGTATATTACACTGAGCACACTTGCAAGAAAATTTTGGAAGCACTACACCAAATCCTCTTTGAGGACCAGACTAGCAACATCCCTAAAGCATCTTGTCTATGCCATAGTCTCATCCTAACACATTATATCAAGTATTTCTAATCCCTCTCAATTTCAAAAAAATCATATCTATACTTGGTCCATCATAATCATAATAAACTATTCACGGTTATACTTATATCGCCATCATATTGTACTATAAACTGTCGATAGTGAGTACACACTTAGTGATGTGTTACCGAATAGTCTTCCCTTTGCCCTGTGATGCTTCCGTTCATTTGTAATTGGTATCTTGAAAGGTAAGGATGTGATCATGGATTATTATATCTATACATGCTTTTAATGATTGAGAATTGGAAGCAATGAATTCTGTGTTTGATATTCCATATTGCAAATGGAGAAGGTTTGGAAGTGTAGGTTGACTAATAATGGTATGACAAAGGATTGGATCACCAAAAGTGTAGGTTGACTAATAATTATATTACATAGACCAAAGGGGACCAAAGTCAAATCAGATTTGAAATTCTAGGGTCAGATCTGACAGTGCTCAGACAGCTTTAATTTAAGGAATTAGGGTCAGGATTTGGTGGGGGGAAAAGGCTAGAAAATTGTAAGGAATATAGGTTTTCTTATGTTGAGAATGAATATTAGGATTTGGAGGAATACAGGGGTCTGCCCCTTGTTAATTTGTGCTGCTTGTGTCATTGTGATGGGGAAAAGGTGGACCACTTTCTTCTACTTTGCTCAATAGCTGGAGCAAAATCGTTCATGGTTCTCTTTCTGTTGTCTCTTGGTTTGAGCTTGTCTCATGTAGAAGGGAAATTGTGTTAGTAGGAGGTACCATATTGCTTGGAGAGCAAAGCATCCATCTTTTCTGTAGCATTTGGTTTGGTTTGGAAAAAAATAAGAGGGCATTCCAAGGAAATGAGCAATCCATGGGGAGAACTAAAAATGGGTTTCCTCAAGGCATTATACTGTTGACTATCAATTATTCATTTCATCAAAATATTTTGTTTAATTGCTTTGTTGAAGCTTTAAAATTTATGCTATGATTATAAAATCTTCTTTGTTTCTGTTTTTATGTTGTTCTTTTCACCTTCCCATGTTTCCTTTTTATACTCTTGTCTATTTGGGGCTTGGATCTGATTTATCCCTTTGACATTTCTTGCAGGGAGGAGGCTAAAGAAATACAATTTCACTCTTTGAAAAGCACATCGGTACCTACTAATGACGTTTTCAATGATAGTAAAAGGTATAGACAAAATGTTTTTTGATAAGGAATACGGATTGATTCGACTAATAAGTTTTGTTAATTTTGGAACTTGACCTTTTGCTCTTCATAGATGTGATATTCGAGGATCTAATTTGGCACTTTCACATTCCAATATTTTAGAAATGGAGGAGAAAAATGATAGTTTGACTAGCTATTTGGTTGACATTACAAGTGTCATTCATACATTTGAAGAGAATCATGGTGATTTTAGTCTTGGCATATGTTTCAAATCAATAAAATTGAACGTTGAATGTGGCCATACAACACTAACAAAGCCTTAGTCCCAAAATTTTGGGGTCGGCTATGGATCCTAGACAGATTATTTAGGCACTCATTAATGAACATTATGTTTGGCTTTAAAATTCCATCGATAATAATGGGGAGATAAGTGCAAACATATCTTCAAATGTATGAGTTTCTTCATTGGAAGTTAAAGCCCCCTTTTAATAAACTATGTTAAATTTATTTTCTAATGCATCCATTTTATTAATTTCAATCAAGTGTATCTATGTCTACATATAAATTAACAAACAGATGAATTGAGCATTTTCCACCTCCTCTCTAAGGTGCAAATGAGTTGACTGAAGGGTTTTCTTGGCTCATAAATGAGCCAAGCTCCCAAAAGTTCGGCCCAAGCCAGTTGCTATATGAGAATTTAAGCAAAAGGAAAAAAATGGCCAAATAATCCATTGCTTTTATTTCTCTATGTTTAATTTATTATTATCTGTTGATTATTTTAGAAGGTCAAGTGATTAGCATGTGACTTTAATGAAGTTGGATGGTTAGGATCTAATTATTATATATAATATGAAGGGTTAGGATTCTAGTCTCGTTTGATTTATTATAGGTAGTCTTTGCTTACCCAATTTATGAAACTTCAGATTTGAATATTTCTTTTGAGCATAGAGATTGAGGTTTTAATTTTCCAACTCCAATCCCATTTTAATTTTTTAGCTGTAATCTTTTTTTATTGATAGAATTTTCTTCTTAACCATTATTTTACACCATTCTAAGTTCTGTTCACTGCATCAAGTCGCATTGGAGCAAAAGATCTTAGATCTAAGTCACAAAATCCAGATTTAAGTCAAAGGTTGCAACTTTGATCTATGGTTGGTCGTGGTAGAGATTGTGGGGATAGTGGAAATCAATACCCGCAAATAGAGATGGTTGACATGAGGCAGATGATCGAAGATTTTTGACGAGTGTTATAGTGATGGGAACTAGCAGGAGCCCATATGGAGATGTCAAAAGGCAACCACAAACCCTAGGACGTACTAAAAGGTGGTCTCGAGGATGAGAATGATGATATAGAAGACAAATATTCCTTTCATGATGATTGATATATAAAACTTGCAGCATGAGGCTAATTGGAAGATTGGTTGGCATGTGTAGTTGAATTGAAGCATGAAAATTTTGAAAGACTTGTGTCATAGACTAGGGTTTTTTACTCGGCTATGATGTCTACTTTGATGATGGTCCAAGTGTTCGATGCAAGTCTTTAGTGTTCTTTTGGGCATGGAAGGTTTGCATTCACATGTTAATGTGAATAGCTCATGAGTGTTTGATGAAATTTGAAAGAGAAAATTTTAGTGAAGATGGATACTTTCACATGGAAAGATGTGATTTCAAATCATTCTTCTATCAACATATTACTAAATCACGAGAATCTTTTTATATTTTTGAAGATAAAGATACAAATATTTATTGTGATTGTGTTTAGGAAGAATTTATGGAGCGAGACTTAATTCAACAAGATTCAAGAGATGGAAGGATGAGGTTAAGAAAATTTTCAGAACAAAGTTGTATGGTTCCAAATGTAAAGAATGTTGGTAATTTATGCTAAGTAACTTGTTCATGTTTGGAGAATGGTTTTCAAGCTTGTTTTGCACTAGTTCTTAGTGTCATATTTAGGCTAAGGAGCTATGAATGACAAAGAAAGAAGTAATGGAAAACATTATATGGGGCTCCAATAGATCGTGGAGAATTGAGGCCAAACTCATGTATGAGTTTTCTCCAACTTGGGAATAGCTGATGTATGAGAACTTTTAAGCCCAAAGGGAGGAAAAACAAAAAAGGTCCATTAGTCCATCGTCTTTTATTTCTTATTAATCCTTCTTCCACACCATATCTGAGTTCTTCAACCTAGGCTCAGCTGGGAGGTTTACGAGTCCATATATGTAAGTCAAATATTCTTGAGATCTACCATGTAATGCCTTAAGTGACAAAGGTTTCTTCTCATTTGTTCTCTCTCTCTCTCTCTCTCCAATCAAGAATTCCTCAAAAGACTCGAGCCACAAATCCACAATCTCTGTCTCTCTCACTCGTACTTCATCTTTCTCCTTTTCACTGATATCATCACCTGCAATTTCATTGAAACAACTACAAAGATGTCTCTTGACATTTTTTGAGTCTTATATATTTTCTCTTCTAGATCTATTGTGGAGGTTTAGAAGCTAAGCAATTCACTGAGCTCCTTTTCTTTCTATGCTCCTTAATCTATTTTCTTTTGTCCTTTTAAGTTTATAGTGTGCTGTGAATTTTCCTGTACTTTTTGCAATTTTCACCTTATATATGTGTTTCAAAATTTTCCAATCCCAGGAAAACTCCCAAGGCAGAGCATTAATGAATTCTGTGTTCCCTTCTTCTTCTTCTTTTTTATTTTTTATTTTTTTGATTGTATTTTGAATTTGGCTTAAAGCTAAGATGAGATCAAGTGCCGGTTTGGATATCAATTAATCTGGCGTTGCGTTTTACGCAGCGCGTTTTCTCTTTTTTTTTTTTTTTTTTTTTTTTTTGGGCCCTCATTTGTTGACTTTGATACCAATATTTACGGTTTATGAACAGTGTATGCACTGTTCATGCATTAAAAAATATTAAAAATGGGTCCTGCAGTACTATTCATACATTTAAAAATTATTTTGCTACAGTGTTTTCAGCAACAATCAGTTTTCAGCAACAATAAGTTATATTCAAACGGATCCCAAGTTTGGTTCGTAGTGAGTTTAGTCAAGTTCAAGCTTGTTAAATAAACCTCAATTTGTGCTTGGGTCCCATATCTATTCAATCAAGCCTAGCTCAAGCACCATGAAGCAATTTCCTTCATCAAGAACTGTACCCGCATCATTTCTTTCCCTTGGAAAATGGTGTGGCAATCGAAGGTTCCTCCTTGGGTAGCTTTTTTCTCTTGGACTGCGGCTTTAAGCAAGATTCTAACTATAGATAATCCTCGGAAGAGGCATTTTGTTGTTCTTGAGTGGTGTTTTATGTGCAAAAGGTGTGGGAATCTGTAGATCATCTTCTCCTTCACTGCCTTATAGCATATGAGATGTGGAGTATGATCTTTTGCTTGTTTGGTATTTGTTGGGTGATGCCGCAAAGGGTAGTGGATTTGTTGGATTGTTGGTCATGCAATTTTAGGCGACATCGTAATATAGTTATATGGAGGATTGTGCCGCACTGTTTGATGTGGTGCATATGGCAGGAACGGAATTCTAGAAGCTTTGAGGGTCGTGAACTGTCCATTCTTGAGTTGAAGTCTTTTTTCTTTTTTACTCTTCTCAAATGGTGTTTTGTTTTACCATCTTTTTCTTGTATTTCCCTTCCTATGTTGCTTGATCATTGTAATTTGGTTTCTTGATATTTTTGCCTCTTTCGTACATTTCCTATGTATTGGGTTGTGTTCTTTTAATATAATTTTTATGTTACTTATCAAAAAAAAAAAAAAGCACCATGAAGCCTTGGTTGGCCCAATTTGTTTACACCCTTACTCTTCTGAATATAATTGGTGAGGCCTAAAACGTAGGCACTGTGTGAAGTTAAGCTCTCCCAGATCTCTTTATTTTCTCTTATTTCCCACCTCACTTAAGAACACAAACATGAGAAGATATTTCCATTTAAATTTGTTTCGCTTATTTTTTATTTACTTCCCTCAATTTTTAAAAAACAAAGCCATTTAAAGACATTAAAATAGTAAGTATTTTGCTATAAATTTATTTAGCTTGTCTTCCATTCACTTCCATCAGCATCCATATTAAATCTAAATGTAGGATCCAACCTACCCATTTACCGGTTACCAATATTTGAAAATTTCAAATTAGAGATGAAACCAGTCAAATTTGCAATTTGATAAAGTCGAGTTCATGAATTGAGCATAAATTTCTTGACCAGCCCTAAAATCCAAATTCTCAAGCTCAGATTTTAGGGTTTCCTAAGGTTTGTTAATTTTGGAGAAAAATATATTCATACAAACTTTTAAGACTTTTCCTTAATTTTTCCTATCTTTTCTTTGTGATTTCTGGTGATCCAGCAGGCCTTAGGATACTGAACTAGAGTGGCTGATGGTGGAGGGTTTGGAGATATTGGGTGTTTGAGGTTGCAGGTTATCTGTGGGAGTAGTACCAGAGAAAAATGTGGAAAAGATGAAAACAGAGAATTAGAGGGTTCTGGAGATATGGGGTGAGGGAGACCAGAGGAGTGATGTGAAAGAAGAATAAAACAAAATGGAGGAGCCATAGGGTTTTTATTATACTTACCATTTTGGCCTTAATGCTTCTTTATTAACTAAAGGCATATCGAACACAACTACACATGTATTCTCTCAGAACTCCAAGTTTTCCAATTAAAATTATTTCATAACTAATCTGGGTTATGATAGATTTTTTATTTATTTATTTATTATTATTAAAAAAATGGCAGTGTCATTTTAGTGGTGATGGTAGTGTGGTCACTGTGACAGTGACAACTATGATAGTTCTAGTAGTGGTGGTGGGGCAGTGGCAGCAAAGGCATTGATTGTGTTGGTTGTGGCGATGATAGTGCGATAGTGACGCCAATGGTGTTGGAGGAAGAATGTTGATGAGGCAGTGGTGGCAAATGTATTGATGATGATATATCGGTTGTAGTGACGATAGTGGAAGGATTCTTGTAGGTAGTTTTGGTGAAGGAATTATGGTGATTATCATAAATTGATTTTGGTGTTCTGTTTCCATCTATTCTTTCTTTTCTTTTCTTTTTTCTTTTTTTTACTTTACTCTTTAAAGCGCACACATTTTCAAATGCATTTGTTGCCATTTTAGAGGAGCATAAAATACCAATGCAGCCACACAAGCCCTAACTTGTCATTTAGTACAGGCTCAAATTACATATTCTTCATTACAATTTTGAAGGTCAATTTATCCTACAATTTAGTTCGTAAAATGCTTCTTAATTCTACCTTTTCCTTTTGTCTTGACTCCTGAACTCTTTGTTGTTACTCAGTGTTATTATAAAGCAGTTGTTTATTTCCTATTCTTTTGTCTTCCTTGTAGGAAAACATCCACTTCCTATAGAGAGCTAGAAGCAAGGAGGAATAGGGTCAGTCAGTTGGAAAAACTCTATATGGATATGGCATTGCAGAAGGAATTGCAGGTATTTACATCTTAAACTTGACTTAATTTTATTGCCTGTTGAGTTGCGCACCAAAGTTCTGGGAATAAAAGCATCCAATTTAATAAACAGAAAAAGGGTCGGAAGCGCAAATTACGTGAAGATGAGATTGTTTGTCCCACCTCTAAACCAGTATACAAGTGGCGGCCAGAACGAAAGCGTTGAGAAGGTTTTCTTGAAGATATAGCATCTTTCTTTAGCTTGATATCTTGCCTCTTTCTCAATTTGATTGTTATATCTACTTTATAATTCAGGAATGGGGCTCTAGTTGGCCATTGAGACTTGATTTTGTAACAGTACGAGTCCATGCAGATCTTAAGTTATATTAGTATGTAGAAAATTTTGCTTGCATTTTCTGTTGTGGATTACATATAGTGACATTGTTTGGTGGGGATTTTGAAAGTAGTCCTCTTCTTTAGAAAAAGCATAAGCTATTTGCATTTTATTCGGTGAAGGAAAGTTGATTTAGTCTTTTGTCAATTTTGTGAAGTGTGCCTTTTAAGTAGATTTTAAGAAACAACTGTTCTTTATGCAGATGATGTTCTTATATTTTTAAAAGGCAGCAGTCTTCTCAAACTGACCCCAACTTGATAGTAGGGTGGTACTTCTACTATCAATATTTCTGTCCAATATTTGATATCATTGATTGATTTATTGTCAAAACAGAAGCTACCGGAAAGTGATTTATATTGGTCATTTTTCAATTCAAGGGCCAAGAGCTATTCTTACTTTTGACCAATTTGTTTATTTATACATTCTAATGACTGATCAAAACCCTTTTTCTATTATTAATGGATGCCTCATTTCATGAAATGCAAAGAGTACATGAAAACATGGACGACATTTATAGCTAACTAAAATGTCAAATTCAACAGAAGCAAGACATTTAGGTTCCATGGTTCACAACAAGTGCTCCTAAAGGGTTTTTAGCATATCATAGAATTAAGCCAATCAGGAACGACATAATTTGTTTTATTTGATAGCTTTTTGGTTCAAAAAAATTGTAAAAACTGGGATGTGCAGGTATGTATGCATAATTTTTTTTTTTTTTTTTTTTTTATAGCTTAATTGGCTAATTTTGACAGGTACAACTTTTTAAATATTCACTTCCTTTTAGGTAGTGTTATACTTTTTTTCCAGCTTATTTTGTAAGCAAAATTAGCCAAAGAAAATGAGTTCTACCAAACCAGGGAAGCTATATTTATGTACAAAAAAACTAGTTAAACTTTAGTTTTTTAAATATACATTCCCTCAAAAATTAATTTTTAAATTTTTTTTTTTTGCTTTCACTTGTATATTCTTAGTTTCTTACTATAATCTAATTTTAAAATTTAAATTTAATGTAAATGTTAGTTGACTCGTCTTAGACAGTCAATTGTTAGACTAGCCTTATATTCATGCATTGCACAAACATAATTCTAATACGAGTGGTATTATATATTAACAGTGCAACTTATTTGTGAGGTTGTTGTCGATCCCCTCCCTTCCTCAATTAAAACCCAAAGCCCACCACCAAAGGCCCAAAACACCATATATGGCCATTGGCAACTGTACCTACTGTGTATGAACAGCTTCCAAGGCCCAATTCAACTAGGCTTAACTCAACAAAGCCCAAAAGTTGTTTAGAAGGGCAAGCGGTAAGCTACCCAAGTTCGTGCCCTTGACACAAGCACAAAAGTCGAGAACAAAAAGTGTAAAATATGGCTGGAAGAGTGAATATGGCAGCTTGTAAGAACAACCAGCAAAGTTCCAAACTACTCTAAAAACCCCCCACACCCCCACCCCGGAGGGGTGCCCCCCCATCTATTAAATAGAAGTAATCCTAAGAGGATAGCTTAGTGGTTTCTAAAACTTCATAATATCCATAAGATCTTAGATTCGAAACTTCTTATCAGCATCTTGAGACCACTCTCGTAAGAATCCTGTAATAACTTAGGGGAATTCTCTCTGTAATAACCTAGTGCATGTGGTACGGAGTGATTGCATATACCCAAGAGAAGTCAGATACTCGAAGAGGTTTGGACATTCTCGTTTGTCAAAAAAAAAAAAAAAAGATCATAGTGGGTTTCTTTACCAATTACAAACACAAATGGTTTGTTTGTTTTGAAGTAAAATATTTTTAAACGCAAAATATTTTAAAGGTACAAAATTTTATATGTAAAATATTTTTAGTTATTTGGTATGACAATTAAAATTTTTCAAGCAAATCATCAAAATTGGTGGCGCAGCCACTAGAAACACTAGTGCCAACGGTCTGGTGACTGAATTGTAGGAACGATGACTCCAATGATTGGGCTGTTGGCGACCGCCGCTAGAGTGTGTCTTCGATGATCGGACTATTAGCACCGATCATTGGAATGGTGTCTTCAATGACTGGAATGCCAACATTGGTCACCGAAGTGGCGGCTCCATCAATTGGACAACCAGCATTGATTGTCTGAATGGCGGCTTCGACCACCGTACCGGCGGTTCCAGCCATCGAATCGGTGACCTAGCCACTAGATGGGGCAAGAGAAGCTCTTGCTTTTTTGTATAATGTTTTACCAAAATTTTAAAAGTAAAACGTTTTACAACTTTTTATAAAGGATTTTATGGTCAATGAAAAATATTTTACAAGTTTAACCACATTTTACTTGCAAACAAAAACCTAAAAAAAAAAAAAAAAAAACACAAAAGAATTGAAGAAAAACTTCTATCATTGCTCGTTGCCCTCGTACAATTGAATGACATCTGATTTATAAAAAGAGATGCAATCGGACAAAATTGGAATGATACAACTTTCTATTCAAAGACCGTATGTGCCCGATAACACTAAATGGTCATCTAATATATTTACATATTACTGACAATCGTTTAATAAAGCATGTCTAACTTCTCCTCTTTTTTTCTTTTTCTTTTTTACTTTGTACACTTTCGTGACCATAGCTTTGAACAAAGCCACTAAAAAAATACAATGAACAATATTACTATTTACATTGTCAGCCGGCATCTTACTGCCCTTTATATCTAGGGTAAGAGAAAGCAGTTAAAGGTGGGCAACTCAAATTAGAAGTTCCCATTCAACATAATTAAAGCTAGCTCACTATTAGTATTAAGACCACCTCGTTATCAATGCATGGTTCTAGTAATTCTATTTTAGGAGTCATATAAACAAAGATAAACAATTCAAACCTAAAACCTCAGTTCGACCAAGGTCCTGCCCTCTCCAAATATATTAACATGATAGGAGAATGATATTATTCAAATGATATTATAAAGTAGTTGATCCCATCATACTTACGTATTAAATTATTAGAGTTGCCAAAATGATAACAATGAGGTAATCATTATTAGGTAGATGTGGGGTGTCTAACACCTTCTTTCGATGTAGATAAACGAATTCCTAAACTTATTTCAATGATTCATGGATATTCTATTGCTCAATTTAGGATAAGAAACTTTGCATGTTCTTAGCCCTAAGCTAGCACAAAATAAATTAGATACTAGTTGCAACCTGTGCAATAAACGAGAAAGTTTAATATAAAAAAAAAATTCTTTATTTTTTTGTCTAAATATAAAATTTTAATAATTACGATAATTATTGCATTTATTGTGATTTTATTTATATATGAACTATATATTCTACTAAAAAATTATTTGGGTAAGATTTATAGAATGTTTAAATATATAATAGAATTTAAAATATAGAATAGGATAATGACATGTAAAATTATGAGGTCTCAAAAATTTAAATGACACGATATTATGAAATTAACCAAATAGGATGGGATAACGTCTTTGGCACAATATTTTTAAAGAAATTAACCAAATATTTTGAATTTAAATAACACAATATTATGAGGTCTTAATAGAATAGGATAACATCTTTGGTTTTATAGTGTTACTGGTATTACAAATTTTATTACATTGAGTTTACAAATTAACATGTCACCAATTCAAAAAAGGCAAATCAAATATTCATTTATAAGATTGTTAAATTTCACCAATCTTATTTATTTTCATATCTATTTGTAAGTTTTATATAGTAAAATTTGTAGTACCTTTAGTATTTTTCTTTATATTATAGATTACGTGCTCAAACACACATGAATAATCCTATTTTTGGTGGCAACTCTATTCACCCTCTAAACTCGAGACCTTTTTAGTCTATATCCAAAATTTGGTATCAACAGCATGGCACAAGGATCAAGTACGGTTCAAGTGCTCGCTTAAGCAAAGAAGGATGCAAGAATGATAAAGCCAAATGCAGTTGATGGTAATTTTGTTCAGTCCAGCTAAATCCCTACCTATGTAAGCAGATATTTACAGTTTGTGGGTCTACTATAAAGCCAATACTTGGGACCAAGCCCACATTGGAATTTAGTAGTTTGGAAGTTTTGAAAATATGGTTCTGCGGCTCACTTAATTGATGGAGATTATTTGGCAGTGTTAAAAAAACACATATGCTTAAGCGGGTGCAGTTGCATCCCCTCAAATCAAGTGTATTATATAGGGTTAATTAGGAGAATCTCTTTGAATAATTAGGTTATATTACAATTTAAAAAACTTATTCGTATACTAAAATATACAAGTAATAAAAAAAATATGCATTTTTTAAATAAGGTCTCAACTCCCAAAACAAATCAATCGGGGTTTTATATTTTCTTAAAAGTGGTATTATGAAGTCAACTTTACAATTCAAAGAAAATACAAAACTTATCAAAGACCACGATTGATCTCAAGTACCAATCTTGATTATCATGACTAGTCTCGAGTTTCAATTACCAATCTCAATGACCTGTCCCATCCCTCTACATATTGAGGTTGTTGCCTTGAAGACGTCCCTTCAACCACCCTAAAGGGACAACTAGTTGACAGATATAATGTTGTTAGGCCTCAAACTAACCTGTAGGTTAACTAGGTTTCTTACAAAAAACCTCTCCTTAAATTCTATTAATAGCCCCTCACTCAAAAAAAAAAACAATTTCGGGGTGGGAGGGGGGTTGAACAAGCTGTATGCACGGTATATCTCTCTCTCTCTCTCTCTCTCTCTCTCTCTCTCATTTAAATTTTAGATTTTTTTAATTGGATTGAAATTGATTATATTAAGCCCTTTATCATATAGTTTTTATACAATAAATTTCTTTATTTTTAATATCATACTAGTTTAAGTATTGACAAGTTTAATTAAATTCTTTATTAATTAGTATAAATTCATGTTAAATTATTAATTAGATAAATATATAACTATATTCTTAAAAATGTTGAAATTGATTAAATTATTATTTTTTTAATAAGTATGATAAAATTTTCAAGTTAAAAAAAAAAAAAAAAATCAGAGTAAACGTAACTTGTCCAAGAAAGTAGTAGTCATGAATCTCATGATACTGAACAAAATTGTTGAAAGCAAAATCATGTATAAGCTAACTAGGAAAATCTTCTCGAACTGAGTTTTTAGAGTACTATCCAAATGATTGTGATAAGCAAAAAGTCTTATAACTCAATTGACACATTGTGATGTTTCTAATGAAAATGTTCACGATTCAAATATCCTTCCTAAACTATCAATTTTTTTAAAAAATTATATATATATATATATATATATATATATATAGATATATATCTCATGAAAAAAGTTAGAAGGATGTCTTCAAAAGGGTCCTTTTAATGAGTATAAAAATTGGTTGCAATATAACATAACAAAATAACTCTTTAAAAAAAAGGGAACAATATCAAAGATCAAACTCTTTATTAATTTATTTTGACTAGAAAAAATCGTGACTCCTCTACTAATTAATAGTCCCAAGGCTTGGAGCACTTGTTTGAACTGGTTAGCCGCTTGTAGTGAGAGGAAAAATGGTAGGGCATCACTCACTCTATTTACACTCCACCTTATCCCACTTTTCAATTCATGCACTAATGCCCTTCATGTGACCCTGAGCTAAAGTATTTCTATGCCCAACAAGCATTTTTCTCTTTCGGCTCCCAAGTGATCCAAAATAGCTTTAACTATGCTACTTTCTAGAGAAAATCGAGCACAATTTATCTCACAATTTTTTTGCTGTAACTTTTATGTGACAGAGTGTGAGTAGTGGAAGAAAAATAGTGAACTCATCTATAAGTGATAGACAACATTTACAGTCTGTCACGTCAAAGTTGTGGCAAAAAGTTATAAAATGGGGTGTGGTCTTAGAACTACGCTACTTTTTTATAAAGTTCACTCACTCCAATGTTTCACTCTCACATTTTTTTTGCTACATGGTAGAGTGGAAGAAAAATAGTGAACTCATCTATAAGTGATAGACAACATTTACAGTCTGTCACGTCAAAGTTGTGGCAAAAAGTTGTAAAATGGGGTGTGGTCTTAGAACTACGCTACTTTTTTATAAAGTTCACTCACTCTAATGTTTCACTCTCACATTTTTTTTGCTACATGGTAGAGTGTGAGTGGTGGAAGAAAAATGGTAGACTCATTTATAAGTGATAGACAACAACTCACAATCTGCCGCATCAAAATTGTGACAAAAAATTGTAAAATAGGAAGTGGTCTTAAAACTACACTACTTTTTATAAAGTTCACTCACTCCAATGCTTCACCCTCACAATTTTTTTGCTACAACTATTACGTGGCAGAGTGTGAGTTGTAAAAGAAAAACGGTAGACTCATCTATAAGTGATAGACAACTACTCATAGTTGTCACATCAAAGTTGTGGCAAAAAGTTGTAAAATGGTGTGTAGTCTTTAAACTATACTACTTTTTATAAAATTCACTTACTCCAATGCTTCACCCTAATAATTTTTTTTTGATACAACTGTTATGTAACAGAGTGTGAGTTGTAGACGAAAAATAGTGAACTTATCTGTAAGTAATAGACTCATCTGTAAGTGATAGACAACTACTCACAGTCTGTCATGTCAAAGTTGTGTAGTCTTAAAACTACACTACTTTTTATAATATAAAGTTCACTCACTCCAATGCTTCAACCTAAAAGGGTTAGCTCAATTGCAAATAAGCCAATCCCAAGTTCCCAACAATGATTCTTTTCCTCCTCGTTCAAGTAAGCTCCACCATGTATATCCCCAAATCATAACTCTAGACAGAATAAGCACCCTCAAAGAACAGAAGCATTGACAAATCATTTATGGCTGACTTCAATTCATGAAATCGAAGGGATCTGACCCAGATTTCCCATTTGTGGTCATTCACAATCAACGCTTAGAGCCTGTTTTACAAGCCCTCTTGGGCCAAGTCTTTTATACCAAGACATTTCTAAAGTACTCACTGGCACTGATGAAATCAGCAAACTGTCTTATGTTCTATATTTGTGTTGTCCAATATAGCTACCAAGAAAAGATAATCTTGCTAGAAAATAACAATTAACATATATATAGAACAAGAGTTGGGCACAAAGAAATTAAGGAATGCACCACTCACATGGATGTAACAATTTCAACAAGGTTGCCAGGAAAATGAGACTTAAATTATAGGTGTTTATATAATTATGGTCAAGTGAACTAATAAACAATATGTTCTCCAAAAATGTGGCAAAAACGCTACATTCCTCTTCTCCGTAGCACATTCGCAAAGCATTTACCAGGGAGGAGTGGATCTGGGATCAGTTCTTGACGCTGACTAAATAAATTACTTCCTCACCGGCCCTGCCATTATACATGTTGCAACACCCTCATCTATCACCATCTTTTACAATACAGATGTGGCTTACATGATAATCCAAATCAAACATATGTAAATGTCTACTTAGCATTCTGACTGTCTCAGATCATAGTAAACATGTAAGACTTTCACACAGCACCTTACCACTCACAAATGATTCTCCTGGGAATGCCTTCTGTGCTCCCTATCTGGATAACCTACTCGACTCATCCTATGTCCATCTTCTATAGAATCATGGTTGTAACCCGGCACATAATCATGCCGCTTCTTCCCCTCCAACTGTCTATCCAGTGGGCTCCCACCTTTTCTCTTACGGCTATTTGGCATAGGCGAAGTATCATCTAACATCTCTCCCTCTTCTGCATTCTCTACTTCCAGTCCCCTTGATGATTGCCCTTTTATACCCATATGGTTTTCATCTCCAATTTCCAAATGGTCCTTGCCATAATCTAAATTCTCAGATTTCGACCAGCCTTGCCTTCTATCACGCTTGTTTTTCTCATCCTCGGCTGCCAATTCAACCCCATCTTCTAGTTCCCTCTCAATGAGATCATCCTCATCTATCAAATCTTTCTTCCGTGTAAATTCCCCACGAGACTTCCTTCTTTTCTCAAGTGCCGCCTTAACCTTGTCCTTGTCAATCATCTTGATCGCTTCTTTGGGTGACTGGCCAAGGGGGCCTTCCCGAAGCTCCAGATTTCGACCAACCATGCTGCTGGACTTGCGTGAGGCACCATCATCCCTCCACTCTCCTGGTTCTGCAGTCTCATTTCTCCCACTATTCCTTTCTTGGTCTTCACTCACAACTCTCTCTGTTCCAGGCTTAGATCTAATTGGAACTTCTCTCATGTTCTCCTTTTGGGGCAAATGCTCAGGATGCTGACTATCTTTAAATTCTACATCCACCTTGTGATCAGTAATAACACTACCCATCTCTGCACTCCCATTTTCATTATTTTGATTTTGCATGCTTCTTGGTGGCATGCCATGATGGTCAGCAGATAAATGATCAGGCATTGGACGAGATGATACTTGCTTTGAACCTTGTTCCTCATTTACAGATTGAGATTTTCCAGGGGTTCGATGACTTGACCCACCACCACCACTTCCTTCCACTTCACTCCCCTGGGATGGGGGCACTCTGTTTTGCTCATAGAGTTCCAGCATTTGATTACTAACCTCTGCAAGATAAAATAACCATAATGATTAAAGAGAATATTTAGATATATCCACCTAATGAAAACTCAAAAGGACAGCCCACCAATTGAACAGAAATACCCATGGAAAATATTTTATTGTATGCCACCTTGGGGAGGTGGCAACTTCTGACCTTCATCAGGCAACAGAAGCCATCCACTTCTATCATTCTTTCCAGACTGCCCAGCAATTGTATTGCTAGGCACTAGCAGAAGGAATGATATATAAAGGACAGCTACAATCATCTGGCTTTGGTCAATTTTCACTATTCTAAAAGGAAAAATGCTACCAGCAAACAACAGGAAGCATTTTAGCCACAGGGCTGTTAAAGGCTGTCCCCTTGGGTCTAAATAATTTCTACTACTAGATGAAGGGAGGAGACCAACCCTCCAATTGGCGTGGGGTGACATCAAATTCTTGCCACCAGACCTTCTCACCATCCGATGGAAGCTTCACTTTGAGGAACTTAGCAGCAAGGAAAATGGCACCTGCCGCAATGTGATGGGGCTTAAATTGCAGGCAGAGCGATGTCCTCAGCCTGCAAGCCACTTTCCAGTGTGTGAAGAAGAGCAAGAGAAGGAAAAGAAAACATTGAACTGTAATAATTAAAACTTAGAAGAAAAACCATTGGGTCATACCCGTCATTCACAAAATTCCAAGCAACCTGAGCAAGGGCATTCTGAGCGACCTTGAATTTCTTTATAGCTTCAACAAGGGGCTTATATGGGTGGTGAACATTAAGGTCAAAACCTAAAGTAGCAAGCACAACCCTCTCCCCAAGTAAAATTAGCTCTTTTTGTTGCTCATATACTTCCTGCATGTAAGATGAGGATCAATGAGACAACTACAAGAACAACTACAATACATAAAACATCAAAAACGCAGAGAGCAATAGAACTGAAAGGTATCAAGGAGATAGTTTACCAATGGTACAGCTGTTGGTGTGAAGAGTGAGGAGGCTGGGTAAGAATTTATTATTAAGGGAGGGATAGGGGAAGAAATTTTATATATATGCATGTTATGGCACTTCAGCATAATTATTTGCTGGGTACTGTAATTACCAAACAAACAATCTCTTTTAAGTGGATTGCAAAAAAGGACAGGATCATGCTCTACCTGCATGGCTACCTTAGATTGACTCTTAAGTGAAAAATGTACAATTAGAGGTTGCAACTTGAATAAAAAAGGTGGCAACTTGAATTAGAAAGGTGGCTGCTATGAGAACACGAATTTACGGAAAGATAATCAATTTACATGAGAGAGAGTAGGAGGTAGAGCTGAAGTACTGGCAGTAACAACTCAACTAGGGAAACATTAATCTCAGGAACTACACAAAAAACAGGTGTAAGCACCATCAGTAAGTGAACACCTTCTGTTTGATCCTCTGGGCCGCAGCAGGATCTTTTTTGTGGATTATCTCATATGAAACAAGAATAACATCCTTTAGCGGACGAGGAGTTTCTTCAACCTTCCCGGCCAGGAACATACACACAGTTGCAATAGTCTGCCAAGCATATTAATGGAGTTAGGCATAATAACTGATGGATGATCACTTTAACTCAACTCTTTTAATTTTCTTAATTAATCTACCCAGTTTAAAATTTACTCAATGAGGAAATCCATAAGGGGAAAAGCAGCAATGTAAAAATAAACTTTTGACATTACACCACTACCATCATATAGACTGTAAATTCAGTACCTACCACAGCAAGTACAATTTAATGTAGACCAGCTTGAAAATCATTTATATAATTATGTTATTCATATATCAAAAACGAAAATGATATCAATGAATAAAAGCTACAATTAAATTATTAAACTAAATTTATTGAGCTTGTATTATTAACATATCAATCAATGACTAAAGAAAGGTATACCACTTGGCCAAACCCCGCTTACTGAGAAAAGTATCAATCGCTTGGCACAAATGCAGAGGCCACTCCAGTCTGTAAAATCAATCTAGAAAAGAACAATCTGACCATTTGTCATACAGATCAACTGGGATTGGCCCTAGATGGTTGAAGAGACAGGTGACTAACCTCAAACATTCAATAATGCCACATTGTCACTTCAAACATACAGTAATGAATAACCTAATTAAAACCACCATTTTCCAAACCATGAAGCTTTGCTTTAAGAGTCAGCATCCGGCAGAGGACCAATTAAGGGTCATCATAGTCAAACAATAAATTCTGGGATTCTAGGGTCATCAAATGTCTTAAAATTGATAATACATCATATAAAAGAAATTCATTATTGGATGTGACTTGAAGATCATCAGCATGAATTATGGTGTAATGATGTCTTTTTGATTGGCAAGTTACGTACCCAATGGGTCTTGGACACAAGATCTCACCCTCCACCTACCACTTATAAGAGGGGGTGCCAGTTGAGCTAAAGCTCATTGGCAGGGTGACTCTTGTTTGAAAGACCTTTTCCCAGCATTTCTTTTAACTCGGTCAAAGATGCTTTAGTTGGCTTCATATCCAGGTTGTTCAACATAGATGGGAGTGGAGTACTAGATTATCTTACTTTCCAAGATTTGACATTGGAATATGTGGCATTTCTTTTTATAAGTTATGTGGTTGAGTTTCTGATTTGTTGTATTGCAATTTTCCTTAAGTGCAGGAAAATATAAACCACTTTGGAGATTGTCTGAAAAATTTTAGGTTATAAGTTAAGAGGTTCAACGTTAGGAACCATTTCATGCTAAAGAGGTTATGGTGGAGTAAAAGTTCCCTTTAAAGAGTTGTGTGATACCCCGAATCATGTGAATTGAATTGGATAAGACTGATAAGTGTGTATTGGGCAGGCGTGTGGTGAGTCCCACCCCAGCTGTTTACTATGTCAGATTGGGTTATACAAGTGATAGGATGGTTAGAGAATCAATTTCCTCTTTGAAAGCCTAAGGTGAAGGCAAAGCCAAGAATAAATGTCCATAGTACTTAATTAGGTTTTTATATTTTATTTGGTGATTATAGAGTCAAGGGTATTTTAGTAATTCTACAATTGTTGGGTATGGGCCACGGCTTTTCTTATATTAAAAGTAACTCTTACTTATTTTATGGGCCTTTATGTGCAGACCTTGATTCAATTCAAATACGGTTTGGTTTGCTAGTCACAGTCCAAGTTCTTCCTTTTTTATCCTACTTCTAGAAGTTAATAAAATGGTCTATATAAGTGTTTGAGTTCAATAAAATGGTCTATATAAGTGTTTTACTAAACTCAAACAACATGGAATTGATTAATAAAAATATTGAGTGTGTTGCATATTGAGGCATATTTGCCATTCTCCTTTGTGTGTTCTTTTCACCCAATCTTTTTCATGTGGCAAGAAAGAGTGAATTACCAATCAATGTGCAGTCTAGTGGTTGGAGGCTTGGGATGAGCTGTAGATTCAGGCATCCTAAGTTCAATCCCCACTAGGATTACCACGGTTCTAGCGGGTAGGGTCGTGTATTTGTCATATACTCCCCAAGGGTGGGTCCAAAGGAACTTACCTTGGTAGATTTGACCTCATAAAAAAAAAGGTGAGTTGAACCAAGTTGAGGGAACAAAAAAGGTAGAGGGCCAAAATTAACACAAGTAATAAAAAAGGACATGTCAATTAAGAAAGTAACAAAGAGTGTGATTTTAAATAGAATAGAATGGAGGAAAAGAATATAGGTGGCTGACCCTAACTAATTTGTTGAGGATCCATAGCCAACTCCAAAACTTGGAACGTAAGGCTTTGTTATTGGTGTTTTCCTTGCCGTACTATAGTATGACTTTAGATAAAATAGAATAGAGGAAAAGAATACACGTAGTTGGCCCTAACTAATTTCATGAGGATCCATAGCCAACCCCAAAATTTTGGAACTCAAGGCTTTGTTATTGGCATTTTCCTTGCAGTACTATTCACTAGTATTACCAATCAATGTGCAGTCTAGTGGTTGGAGGCTTGGGATGAGCTGTAGATTCAGGCATCCTAAGTTCAATCCCCACTAGGATTACCACGGTTCTAGCGGGTAGGGTCGTGTATTTGTCATATACTCCCCAAGGGTGGGTCCAAAGGAACTTACCTTGGTAGATTTGACCTCATAAAAAAAAAGGTGAGTTGAACCAAGTTGAGGGAACAAAAAAGGTAGAGGGCCAAAATTAACACAAGTAATAAAAAAGGACATGTCAATTAAGAAAGTAACAAAGAGTGTGATTTTAAATAGAATAGAATGGAGGAAAAGAATATAGGTGGCTGACCCTAACTAATTTGTTGAGGATCCATAGCCAACTCCAAAACTTGGAACGTAAGGCTTTGTTATTGGTGTTTTCCTTGCCGTACTATAGTATGACTTTAGATAAAATAGAATAGAGGAAAAGAATACACGTAGTTGGCCCTAACTAATTTCATGAGGATCCATAGCCAACCCCAAAATTTTGGAACTCAAGGCTTTGTTATTGGCATTTTCCTTGCAGTACTATTCACTAGTATTGTTCATACAGTCCCTAAACACCATATGATTCTCTCTTTTTCCACTCTAACACCTCCAAATCAAGCCATTTCTTTTATCAATCACAACCACATAACACCTTCTTGAACCCACCACAAACACAAATTTCTCAATTGGTCCTACCTCAACAAGTGATTAAGAAGAGCCACAATTGTAACTTGACTAGTCCTTTTATTGATCAAAACCCCACCCTTACTTCAACAATCCAAACCTTCAAACCCACAAATTCTCGTAAAGCCAAACCCACCAAAACCACATGTAAAAAAATTCCTCAATTTTTCCCATGACAACAAGTGATTATAAAGGGTGTTATTCTTGTTTCTGAGGCATGGCACAATGACTAGTAAAGCATTAGTCACATTTGATCATTGTGTCACAAATGATATCAAAGCCAACCCAACTAAGGGCACTGCAGCACATGGAACTTGATGAGGACGTCAAAATTTAATAAGGGTCTTGTGATACCCCAAATTATGTGGATTGGATTGGAGAAGTGTGTTGAGTCCACTTTGAGTGTTAACTAGGTTGAACTAGACAACGTAAGTGCTTGCAAGGTGCCCCAATTGTAATGTGATTAGTCTTTCTGAGGCATGACACAAATGCGACCAATGCTTCCTTGGATCGTGACAAATGGATGTACTACTCAATGGGACCACATATCCTGAGCCATGCCATTTCATGAGCCACATGAGAGCATAGTGGGTCTTACACCGACTAGTGACACAGAGATTGAAATATACCATTGGACAACCCTTCCCCGTTGAGATAGCCTTTAGGACTTCAAAAATATAGGGTGATACATAAGGTACCTGAGAATTTATTTATTTATTTTACTAGGACAACATTGGATAATATCTGTAGAGACTATTGATCATCTTTTACTATATTGCTCAATTACAAAAGAGATTTGATTGTTTGTGTTTTTTTCCCTATTTAGTCTCTTAGATTATGCTGACCTGCTTGAAAGTTGGCAAGGGACGGTTGTCATGAGAATATTAAAAGTTGGAATGAGACTTTATCTTTCATATCATTGCATGATTGGATGACTGCATTAGGCAGCGTCCATTTCACTTCTTTGATTGATTTTTTAAATTCTTTAAAATTTTCTTTTGTAAATATTTAGGAAAATATTTCATACGTGCTTTTGGTCTTTACCCTTTCCCTAAAGAAATTATTTTACCTAAATTGGCATAAACAATAGGAAAAGTTTGAACAATAATTAATTACTTTAAAATAAAATATATTTCATAAGCAAGAAAGTATGACAATAATAATATATTCAAATTCCAAGACTTCAACAGCTGATTGACATAAGATTGGATATAAAGCATTAAAAATTATATAATTTTCATAACATAATCTAATAATTGTTAACTTTAAAGAAAAATACTCTTTTTTATGACTTATTGCGGATCAACAATTATGGGCAAAATCATTCTTCATAACTTGATAAACCATATTGGATTGCAACCAAAAGCAATTTCCAATTATTCCTGGTCACTCACCATTACACAAACAAGACAAATTTATCCTATATAGCACAATAAAAAATAAAAAATAAACACAAGAAAATAAAACTGCACCATGTATCCAATACAAAAACCAAACCAATGTCCACAACCATACGTTACACATTTTTAAACCATTTCATCAGATAGAGCACAAACATCCTTCATACAAGAAACTTGCACAAACTCATTAACACAACACACAGACTTCACACAATAAGGAAACTTTGAAATACCCAATTTTCCCATTATTTAATCACACTTTTCCTATTTAAAATCTCACATTTTTACTATTCAAAATTAACTCACTTTTCATTCAACAAGTATCATTTAGTGTTTACCCCTTTCCTTATTGGATGAAATGTTTAAAAAAAAAAAAAACAAAAACAAAAAAACAAAAAAAAACAAAAAGGAAAGAAAATGGTTTATTGGCCAAGCATATCAAAAAAATGTTGGATAAGTTTTGATAGCCAAATATACGTAAAAATATATATATATATATATATATATATATATATATATATTTTTGATAAGTAATAAGATTCATTGATATCAAAAAGAGCTATACATAAAAATATTTTTCAAAGCATCCATTCCACTTTTTATTATGATGAAAACCTCACCAAGACAAAGCCTTTTGGACCTACCCCTAGGGGTAAACCACGGATGCACAACCCCACCCACCGAAACCATTTATCCAAGGGAACTCCTATTGGGGATCAAACCTAGGATGTTTGGGTCTATAGCTCACCCCCAAGCCTCCACCAACTAGGCTAAACCCTAACAGGTAGCATCCATTCCATTTGTTCTAGATAACAATGAAATTCTCACATGCAACATCTTTATAATGCTTTCCAATGTAAATCTGTTACTTGAATTTCACACCACCAAACAAAACTACAGGTCATCAACACTTGTGTGATCCATCACTCATGCAATAAATTAAACAAAGACCAATACACTACAAATTAAAAGTTTAGATGAGTTAATTGCAAACGTAACAGTTATTCAAAAGAGTTATTAAACAGCCTACCCTTCTGTCATTCTTGGCGTGTGATTGGCGAAGAAAAAACCGATGACAAAATATTATTGCTGTGGCTATGGTTACCTGGGGCCTGCATTGAGAACAAGTTCAATCAAAATGTAATTCAGACCACGTCCTAGAGAACAACCTACTAATAGATATGTTTTATAGTTAAAGAATATACCGACAAATCTATTACTACATGTGCTCTAAAAAAATACACCAAAAAAAAAAAAAACTTATATGATTTCACCCCTGGAGACTAAGCAAATGGGTGTAAACCATAGATACAATCTAGATATGTCATATGTGAGAGTAACAGGAGTCCAAAAACATTATTGCTACATGTCACACTGGTTTTATACTTTTATACCACAATTATTTTAAACAATCTTCTTCAACATTTTTTTTAAAAGTAATGAAAATTTATTGATCAAAATGGGGCGTGTACTCGGGTAGCAGTACAATAATCTTTCAAATTACAATGCTCAAGCATATCTAATAAATTAGAACAAGGAAGAGATTTAAAAGCAACACTCTAATCCAGTAAACAATCGAAAAAGAGGGATTTAATCTCAAGAATGGACCACTCACTTCCCTCAAAGCATCTCGCATTCCATTCACGCCAAAGACACCACATAATTAAACGCCAAAGACATCACATAATGCAACACGGCACAGCCCTCCAAAAAACTATATTTCAATGTCTACCAAAGTGACCTTCCAAGCTGCAAATAAATCAGGGACCCTCTGTAGCATAACCCATAGAAGACCAAACAAACTCCACACGCCAATGTCCATAAAAAGTGGTTGGGGGTGGGGGAGGACTATAGACTAAACTCTCTCCACCACACCGAAAACAATGTTGCTTTGTGTATACGTTGAGAAGAAAAAATTTGATTTCTCTTGTTTGGCAAATAGAGGTCAAAGAATAAGCTGCTATGGTCAGTTGGTGACACAAATACTGCAAGGTGTAAGAATCACAATTCACAAAGAAGCCACAATGAAGGTACATGTTCCAAAGCAAACAAGAGGTACTAATTGTTCTTCTCTCTCTGAGTTTATGTTTTCCCTTAGCTTAGTTTCCTGATTTCTTGTTTTGCTGTGCTGTTTGTTCTTTTTTTCTTGTTGTTCATCATCATGAACAACTTGTACTTTTCTTGTTTTTTCTCATTAATAATATTTTTCTGATTACCTATCAAAAAAAAAAAAAAAAAAGAGGTAGTGTTTGCATGTCACCAAAAAATAAAAAACACGTGGGGGGGGAGAGGGGGGGGGGGGGGTTGGGAAGGGGCTTGTTTTAAAGACTAAACACAGTAAAACTTCACCTATAGGTCCTATACTAGTTCTTTTTTATTTAATTCAGAAACAGGCTATACTCTTTTATGATGAACTACTTATACAAAAAAATATTATAATGAACATAGTGAATAAAAAGTACATCACATCCTTTACAAGACAAAACCTCTTTCAATTGACACATTCATTTTCAGAAACACAAGCCTTCAAACCATATGGAGATCTCCTTCCAACTTTCTAGAATCCCTAGGAGTTCATAATTAATCCCCTTTAGCTCCACAAGAAATCTTATAAGTTATAACCCTGTACCAACTAAAATCACAATACAACAAAAGAAAAACAGAGTTTTTTTAATAAAGCACAACCCATAGTGCTAACCAATTGTTTATACTGTCTCCGTTGCCTATTATTTGGTTGGCTACACTTACCAACAAAGATTCCTCATTTATTTGATGCTTTATGGAATAGCAAATATTAACCTATTCCATCACAACCGTTTAAAAAAAATAGCTCACACATTCTTCTATGAGTTACACAAGCTTGTCAAAAAAAGTTGACCTTTCCTAACCCAATAAAGAAAAAGTTTCAGGTGAGTGAAACAACAAAATGAATCTTCTTCAAATAGATAGCAGCAAAACATCATTATCTCGAACAAGCACCAAAGCACTTCTTGGATGAAAGATGACTATTTTATACATAGAGATGCCACTTACTAGTAAGAATGCCCCTCATATTGTTAAAATCCCAACATTTGTCTAACATCCCAACAAGCCTATATCATATGTAATTAGCCATCAAAGAATATGCTCATTTGCAGCTTGGATTCCCATGTGTACAAATATCTACCTCTTCACATTATGTTTATTTATAAATTTCTCTACTCCATTAGAATCCCATAGATTTTCACAATGTTTTAGATGTAGTGCGAAAAACCAGCATCGTGAAAATAAGAAAAATCAATTTTCTAATCAGGAGGCAGCTTGCGATTCTAAAAATATTTATTCCATCAATAAGATGACTAAATTATATACAGACAGAATGTAATTAACAACTTAGATAGATAGATCATGGACCTTCAACTCAACAGGAACAAAATATCCAATAAAATAACAATGCATCAAGTAAACTCTTATTTTCTTTTTCTTTTTCTTTTTGCAATTTAACTAAAAACTCAAATCAACATCAGATTGTAATCACATCGAACTGAAACTGACAAGAAACCAGAAGTGTAGCATATTATTAGAAAAATATTTTGTAAGAAGACAGAAAATAGTTGATAATTATGGACTTACACTTTTAGCCTCATTCCCAAATCCTGCAAAAATGTGCAGTACGACTTGCGTAAATATGTCTCTTTCTTCAGGTCAATCCCATCTCTTCTTGATGGTGAATTTTCTTCTATTTCCTTTCTGGACATATACCAGCGACCCGATTCCTCTTGCCTGTCCTGAGAATTTCTTGAAGACCCACCATCAGAAGTTCCATGATGTGATGACTCCCCAGATAAAAGCCCAGCCATGTTTGTCTTCAAAAAGATAATATAATGGCCAAAGATGCAACCACTATAGCAAGCACAATAATTTTATCTGCTCGTGGAACAACAAGACAAGTCAGCAATTAAAGACCATCTGAATACAATGTACTTTTTTCTTCTTGGTAAGTTACACACACACACCCAATGGGTTTTAAACCCACACTAACCCTTCCCTAGATCACAGAGGAGGTTCCAGTTGAGCTAGAGCTCATTGGCCCACCTAAATATGATTTACAAAAATTACCACATATAATAATCCCTTTTATTTTTTTTATTGGTAAGTTAAAAATGCATCACCTTATCCTCAACCCTATTCAAACTGGACAACATATATGTTATTGAATACTTCAAACTCATTTTAGTTTACAGAAAATGCTAAACAACAAAAGTCATCAAGACAATTCAAATCCCTGTTGTCAGTAAACATCAAATAACAAAGCATTACAAGATCATTTTTAACATTATGGCACAAAGCTTAGACAAAATGTCAAAAACAGTACTCAATAATCATAAACCCATAACATCCACTTTTTCTAAGTTTGACTTAAAATAAAAACCAATAAAAAGTTTAGCCCCACAAAGCAGACAAGTACTATTTTTTTATTCCTAATTACCATTTTTACTATTGAAGAAATCAAATTTTGCTAAATATGATTTTTTTTTAAGACGTTTTAAAGGCACAAATATCATACGAGTTATCCATGGATTACTGAGAGAGAGATTTTCATTCTGAAGTTAATAAAACCCTAAGCTTTAAAATAAAATTGGGATTTTTTAGATAATTTTCAGTCACACCAAACAAAACCTAAGCTAAGCTTCGAAGCCCAAAATTTTTTTTTGAAGCTTCAACAATTAAATATATGAAAAATCATACATTTCAGTTGATGAAACCCTATTAATAAAATTTGGGATAATTTTTCAGTGAAATCAAACAAAACCTAAGCTAAGCTTCAAAGCCAAAAACAAATCAACGAAGCTTCAACAATTAAATACAGGAAAAATAACACATTTCAGACCGCAAAGACATACTTTATTTTTTCTCAAGTCATCAAATTCCAAAAAATTTCGGGTTCTCTCAATTTCCCTCTCCTTTTCTCGGAAACCAAACAAAGGGTAAAGAAAATTAAGCTAAAAAGAAGCAATTATAGCGATAGATTAGGTTACGAAAACCTAGAAAAATCGAATTAAGAGAGAGAGAGAGAGAGAGAAGGAGCTAGAAAACCCAAAAAGGTAAAACCCTAGAAATTAGAAAGTGAAGAGAGTAAAGGTAAACGAAAACGACGACGTACCTTAGTTGTAGCATCCTCCGTTGGCTGCTCCCTCTAGGGTTCTCTCTCTCTCTCTCTCTCTCCCCGCTCTGTGTGTTTGTGTGTGTGTGTGAAGATTTGAGATGTGAGTCAATGTGTTGTGAGAAGAGAGTACAGAACGCGAGGCCTAGCAAAAAGGCGTAACCTTATAAACGAGGTCGCGTTATATAAAAAATAAAGGCAAACATTTTTTTTTTTTTTTTTTAAACATACAAAGATTCTATCAATTATTAACTTTATTTAGTGTTTTTTTTTTATAATTCCAAAATAGCCCTATAGGACAAATTCACTCTATATTAATATTCGTAAGTTGAGAATTTAAAATTTTATTTTTGACTTAAAATATAAATATTTACATTATAACTTTAAAATGTTTTTTTAAATTCATTGACTATAACAGGAATTAGAATTTGAAAAATATGTGTCAATTTACCAATCGAGTTATCAAAATTTTGTTATTTTTATTTTTAATTTTTAAAATTCTCTAAAAGGAACCCTCTTCTCAAATAAATTAAAAAATAAAAAACTCTTTAGCACCCATTTTCTTAAATTCTCTAAAAACCCATTTAAAAAAAGTGTATAGTATATTTTAAACTATTATTTAGAAAATAAAACATATACCGAGGACATAGAAGGAAATTAAAAAAACTCATTGCAGCAGGAACTGATGTTTTTCCGAAACAATTTCATAATATTCAAATCTCACATCCAAACCAAATCCTGCTATCAAAACAATTGTTACACAAACTCACATTTTCTAAGCAAACAATTTCTAAAAATTTCCCATTGTTTAGGTTTCTTCCTAATTTACTTTCATTTTATATTAAATTTCTAAAAACAAAAAAAAAAAAAAAATGAAAACACATTATTTGTGCAACAACAATCAACACTGACGAGCCTCTGAGTCTAATAGTGATAAACCCATTTTTACTTCCGGTACTCTTTCTCCTTTTATTTATATATTTTTTTTTTTACAAAATATAATTTCTACTCTAGCATAATCTAAAGTGTATATATACGTAAAACTCCCTTCTGGAGACTTGAACTCCGACGCTTCCCCTCCACAGCCCACAAACATTTATACTTGTGGAGTGACCACCACACCAAAGGTGCACGGTGGTCTCTTTCTCCTTTTCTATTTTCAAGATAAGGATAATACCCACAATAGAGAAGTGTTTGACGAAGATTTGATTAATATTACTGGTTTTGATTTGTCATCGCCCGAAAATGTGGGTGAGGCCCATGAGGGTGGTGGTGGGAATGACTCTTGCATTCAAGCTCAAACAATTAAAATTGATTTTACATTCAAACTCTACAGTTATAGCTAGGTCACTCCAATTCCTAGATTCCCCCCCCCCCCCCCCCCCAACCACAAAGTTCTCGCCAAAGATCAATACTCTCATTCCCTTTCTTATTTGGGTATAGGATGGCGCTTTTCTCTTTCTCTTTAATAATTCCTCTTTTTTCTTAATTTGGGTATAAGCCATGTTTTTTTCTTCCTTTTTTGCGAAAATGTTACCAATAGTAATGAATTGTCATATTTGATTACTTTCTTGGAATGGAAATTTTAGGTATTAAGTTAAAACATGATTGTTTGGAGTTGTGGAAGACTTTTTCCCATTTTTGGAGTTAAATCTAGATACCTTTGTGTCTTGCTCATGCTTAAGAGGTGTGCTTTATGACACAAAAATTTGATATTATTAATACTAGAGAGAATTTTGTTGCTATTGTTTTGTAACTTTTGTTTCCTACTCTAGCATGGTTTTGGAGGAATTGTATTATTGCAACTATGAGTTTTGAATGGTAGTGTAACAAAATAATTTGTTTAATTTCAATAGAAATTAAATTTAAAAATAATCATGTATTCATAAAAGTGTGATAACCACAACCAGATAGGTCAAATGAGCCTCAATATGGTTATTTACTGTTAATACTTTATTTTGCAACTTGCATTTAACCTCATATTGAGGTAAAATGGTAATTTCATGACACAAAAGTAAGATTGTAATTTTGATTGTTTGATTTTTAATTGCTTCACATAACATAAATCTTTAAAGTCATAATGATCAAAACGATAGACCACATGTATCAATTGGACTATCGGATTGAAAGATATCATCAAATGAAGTTTTAAAAGTTAAGTTAGATCCAACTACATATGATTATGAACAATTAATTTTGACTGGTTTAATTTAATTCCAATTTAAATTAATGATCCTATTGGTTAAAACAAAAAATAATAATGTGATTGCATGCACGCAATTCAATTTAGTTAGTCAACATTTAAAAATTCCTAATTATTAGTTGTATTTAATTGCGATTGGAAGAATTAAATGTTAATTATCTAGTCTTAAGTTCCAACCAAGGTCCAAAGGCATAAATTTGGAAAAAATCTAAGCATTAATTGCAAATTGGAGCTGAAGAAATGAAGGAAATTAGGATGACCTAGGCCTAAGTGCTGATCAACACTTGGCCAATCATTCATACGTTGATGGACATATTAAATAACACAAGCCAAGTGTCAATCACTTGGGCATAATTGACTTCATTTTTTTTATTTTTTTTTATATATAAAATTTTGGCTCTCTTTTTCCCTCGAATCGCATTAATTTCAAAACTAATTGCCTTTCTTTCAGGGTCCTCCTTTGTCTACTATATAAACCATGCCCCTTCATTCTCACTCCGTGTAAAACCCTCAATATAAAAGGAAAGATATAATCAGATGAATCACCAACTTAAGAGGCATTTAGACAAACTCCTCCGTTCAAGTGGGTGTGGACCAATAAACAAAAGGTAGGCTGAAAAAAGTATTAATTTGGACAAAACACTTATTTGTTTTCATTTTAATCCAACTTAAAAAAAAAATTGTTCTAAGTTGCATTTTAATCCAAACTTTAGATAGTTAATATAACAATTTATGGACTAAATTATGATACAACCAAATTATAATTTATCCTATGATTTATGTGTTGTATGGGAAGAAAAGTTGAATTGTATAATATTTTTTTTTCAAAAGAGATAAATGAATCTATTGGTTTATAGGGAAATAAGATAAATGTTCCCCATTATGTTATTTATTTTTGTGTAACAAAAATCCAATCATCGCATATAGAATGAAAAGGAAAAAAAATGGTAATTATAAATTGCATCCTCCAACTTTACCTAAAATATTAATTCATTATTCTAATTCATTTTCATTAATTTTAGTTATTTAACTTTCAACTTTGTTTAATTCAGTTTTCCCTTACTCTTCATCAACATTGAGATCCCAAAATGATGTAGTTTTGTATTGAACAAAGTTGAAAGTTAATGACACAATTTTGACGAAGACTAATGGATACTTAATTAAATAGATTTAAAAGTCAGGAAACTTAATTGAACGAAAGTAAAGCGAAAGAACCAAATTTTGACAATTTTAAGGTATGTTTGGTTAGAATGATCTTAGGGAGGATGAAAAAAATAAGTGAAAAATAGGAGAAAAAATGGGTGTGAGGGTATTTTGGTTGAGAGGGAGAGGGGGAGAGAAAAATTGTAGAGCTCAGTTGTTTTTTTCCTGAGAGCATCCACATCCGGATCTCATATCTCATCTTATTTTACTATCTCAAAAATCTACTTTATCAATTATACCATACCATTTTACAATACACCCAACATCTCAAAACTCTATAGTTTTACCATCTTATTAAAATATTATTTTTTTAATCTTTCTTTATTATTATTTTTCCAACGGTCATTTTTTTTTTTCAAATTCAATTATTCCAACTTTTTCAAACATCCTGCTAGTTTTTTTTTTTTTTTTTTTTCAATTTCTTTCCAACTATTTCAACACACACACACACACAACTTAGCAATTTCTTTCCAACACACACACACACACACACAGAACCTGCCGTCTTTTTTTTTTTTTTTTTTTTCAAATTCAACTATTTCAGCCTTTTCAAACATCTTGCCAGTTTTTTTTCTTTTCAATTTCTTCTAACTATTTCAACACACACACACACACACAAGTTAAAAAGCATTAAAAAATTATTTTATTTTTATACCATTCAGCTACAGTACCATCTTACATTTGAGATGGTACTGTAGCTAAATCTCAAATTTTTTTTTGCATATGGGATATGACCTTCTCATTGCTGATGAGTTTTGGGGCTTAAATGTCAAATGTTCTTAACATTTGGCATATACAAGCTCAAATGCGAATGCTCTGAGCCCACCAAAACTTAATATCTCAAAAATGGAGAAAAAATTAGAGTAAAAATGGGGTGCAAAATTTTGGACTAAAATGTCCACAGCCTACAATGTGTTTTTTGTTTTGCCTCTTTCATTTTTTTTCCCTGACAACGTTATTTTTCCTATAAGTTTTTATTTTATTTTATTTTATTTTAATTTTTTAATTTTTATTTGAAGTGCTATTCATTTCTTTATTTTTATAATTATTTTTCATCGGTTTTGGTTTTTTGTTTTTTTAGGGATTATTCATTTTTTATTTTATTTTATTTTTAATGAAGTGTCCATTCATGTATATATTTTTAATAAAAATTTAACAAAAGTTGTGTTTAAATACAACTTATATTGGTAAAACTGAAAAATTATTGCTGAAAGTAAATAAATATAAAAGTTAGTTGAAATAGTACAATGAGACCTATAAATAGTGTTAAAATGTATAGTAAAATCATAAATAATAGTAAAAATAAGCTGAATAGTGAAATAATTTTAAATTTTAAGTGCAACCCAAACGCACACAAAGTGTTAATTTTGGTGTCATCTAATAAAGACGTGATTATAAATTTATACAAACTATATTTTTCATTACCTAATTTTTTTTCTTAACTAAACAAATTTTTTTTTCATCCCTTCAAATTTCCTTTCCTTTTTTTCCACTTTTCCACCCCTCACGGAAACTTCGAGCGTATAATTTGTCATTAGCCAAATAAAAGAAAATCCCATTCTCTCTCTGGATACAAAATCCTCACAAACCAAACAGACACAATGAACAAACAAAACCCAAGAAAAAGTCTCCCCAGCCCAGATTTCCAAATTCTCATTTCTTCAAATTCCAATTCCATTCTCTCTTTCTTTCACTCTCACAAAAATCAGAATCACAGAGAGAGTAAAAACCAAACATCCATCGTCAATCAATGGGCGCCACAAGCGGCGACGTGGAGGCGGGGTTCGCGAAGCTCCAAGGCGAAGACTTCGAGTACTACATGCAGACCTACTCCATAATCCTCGGCCGGAACTCCAAGAAATCGACGGTCGACGTCGACCTCTCCAGCCTCGGCGGCGGAATGAACATCTCCCGCCACCACGCCCGCATCTTCTACGACTTCGCCCGCCGCCGCTTCGCCCTCGAAGTCCTCGGCAAGAACGGCTGCTTCGTCGAGGGCGTTCTCCACCTCCCCGGCAACCCTCCCGTGAAGCTCGATTCTCAGGACCTTCTCCAGATCGGCGACAAAGAGTTTTACTTCCTTTTGCCCGTTCGGAGCATCCTCGGTGGCCCCGTAGGTGCTCGGGGTTACGCCGCGGCGGCCGGGGCGGGGGCGGTTGTGGCAGCGCCAGTCGCGGCGGGGCATTATGGGAATTATCATATCGCGGCGGTGGGGAGTGGGAAGAAGGGGAGAGGGAGGGAGTATTATGAGGAGTATGAGGAGGATGATGGTGATGACGATAATAATGGGATTGGTGGGAGTAGTGGGAAGAAGGTGAGGAGAGAAGGATTTGATGGGTACAGCTATGGCGCCGGAGGCTCCGGCGGTAAGGGTTAGTGTTTTTCGATTTTTGTTCAAATTCAATACTAGTAGGAGGAGATGGTAGAGTAGAGTTTTAATTCAATGGTATATACCGGTTTTTTGTTTTTGGTTATTGGTTTTGGGTACTAAGATATTGATATGATTGTTTTGTTTGGCGAGTTTAATCACTGGTATGTGCCATTTTGGACTTTTGTTTTTGATGATTTAGTTTTTCAGTTTTTTTTTTTTTTTAGAATTTAATACGAGTAGGAGGATATGGCATGTGGGGTGTGTTTTGTGGATGATATGATTGTTTTGTTTGATGGGTTTTAATTATTGGGATGTGAGATTTTGGATCTCCTCAGAAAAGAGGCTAGGCAATGCTACTGAGCTTTGAGGCTCTTGGCAGTGTGGCATTTCGGATGTTGTTTATTACACGTGGTTGTGAGCTTTTGATTGTGTTGAGGGTTGCTTGGACTCTCTCTTTGTTAGATTATGCTTGCATTTTCTGAATGATATTAAGGAATTGCTTTGATTGATTGGTTTAATAACTGAGATGTGGCAGTTTGGAATGTTGTTGCGTTGGGTACAGTGCGGAATTTTTTCGGTTAGGGCTTTTGATTATGGTGATATTGGTGGAAATCAGTAATTGGATTTTGAGTTTGTTAGCATATTTGGGGGGAAAATCTTTGCGTATTGTTGTTTATATTGGTTGTGGAGCTTTTGGCCAAGAGCCTTGTAGCTCAACTAGAACCTCTTGGTGTTTCCAATGAAGACGTTCAGGGTTCAAACCCAATATCCCCCATTGTAACTGTTGATTATATATATAAAAATGGTAGTGGAGGTTTTTTTTGGTTCTACATGAGAATTTGTTGAATGCTGTATTCCTTGGTTCTTTTCATTAAGTTCTTTGGGATGACTCATGGATGGTGCTGGTTAAACCCTTTGATAAACCTTGATATACTCATTATCTGGATTACTTTGCGTTTGTGTTATTTACTATGCAAACCTGCTACTTCTGTTCTTATGAATAATATATTTTTTTTTTTGTTAATCAGTTGGTGATAGGAACTTTTTCCCCTTTCCCCTTTCCACTTTGATATGTTTATGTTTGGTTGGTGTTTACTTTGTGTTTGTGGTTGTTGGAGGATACGCAGTTGATAGATTATGAACCAATTCAATGTTTTTAGGTTTAGTTTCTTTTTAAAGTATATCTTTATCACTCATCTTGTGGCCTAGTAGTATTTATTCCCCTCCTCAACCACCATTTGGCCCCCCTTTCAACCTGGACTTAGTTTCCCAAAAATTGAGTCTTATTCATTTGAGTGAAACACACACACACACACACACGTATTATCACAAACACAATTTCAATAAATTGAAAGGTGTTAGATGTGTTTGTGAGAAACATGTCGAATAAACCTCTCATCATAGCTGATGAGATTCCTAATTGGTACAGTTGGTATAATCCTCTATGTATGCATTTAGATCCACTTAAACTAGGTTTTTAACATCTATACCTGTTTTTTGATAAGAAATAAAACTTTATTGAAATGAAAATGAGTATGCTTCTCATGTACACAGGCAGTGTACTAAGAAGGCAACAAAACTTTGCCTAAAGTTCCATTAATCTAGAATTTCCTTCAAGGTAGAAAAAGAATGGCTACTTAAGCAAGCCATCCGCTCAAACATTGTATAAAAAATACAATTTTAGCTCCAAGTTCTATATAATGTAACTAAAGAATCCATCCAAGGATCCTTAACTACAAGTTCCATGAAAACAAAGATTCTGAAAAATGCATTATAGACTGTGGAAAATCCCTGTTGAGAATGATTGGAGCCCCTAAAGAAGATGAAAATATCGACCTTATCAATTGGGTGGTCAAATCTTTTAATAGATATAGATCACTTAGGATGATGAGGATGGAAACAAATGTGAAAAAAAATGTAAACCTGATAGCAGTGTTGGTGATAACCAACACCCACAATCTGCTTTCAGGAAATTGAAGGGAAAGTTTGACTATTTGAAATAAGTGCATTGCTTCGTGTCTTAAAAAGAGATTATGGATTCCATTTTGAGAAATAGTGTTCCCAGTTCCCACAACACTACATGTGATTACCCAATGTACTGAGAGGGCAAATTTTAGGTACAATTTATTAAATCCTTTTGTGTTTATGGCTTCTTTTTGGGATTTCCTTTAATAAATAGGATATACAGCTTCTTGATAAATTTATACAAGATGCTGACTTTACATAAATTGAAAGGGGACTTGGAACGAACCTTTGAGAAGGAATGTGTAGAAGCTGAAAAGGAAAGCAAACCCTTGGATCATTTGTTGCAACTGGGATTGTTTGTTGCTGATTTTATGATTCTTTGAGGAATTAGGATGAGGCTTAGAATTTTGTTCTGTTCATGGGCTGTTTAATGTTTACCAGAATGTCCATCCAATGGTGCTATTATAATTTATGTTGACTTCACGTATCCATTTTCCTGGGGTATATATGCACAGAAATAGGGTAGGGGTAAATGCTACTGTCTTTATTAATTGGCCAAGTTCTAGGTTACGACCATTTATTCTAAGTTTATCTTGTAAGCAAGCCATCATATGGAACATGTTTTGAAACTTGATTAAAAATAAAGTACTGTAGCTGACATCAAATTAATGCATATGACATTCTTCCTTGTTGAATTTATCATATTTACACCAATTTTCACCTCAAAGAGAAACACATGTATTATGTAGCCAACCTTAGCTATTGTTCCTAAAATTTATTTAGCTTGTGCTGGAAAAAGCTAGAAACAAAACTTTTCTGAAGAGTTTTTTTCTTCAGAAAAGTTGGGCGCATTACGAATCAATACATGGAGGAGCTCCCACTCAATAGCAAACAGCATGAGGAGCTTGGCTGGTCCTCGTGATGGAGGACCATGGAAGCACCATTAAAGGCATAATTTTTGTTTTTGACAAGTAAATAAGTCTTTTTAAGAGATGGAGGTATGTAACCCAACCACAAAGGCTATATACAATAGGTACACATTCAACTATGATCCATAGAATCTAATAAGTTTGAAAATGAAAATAATCTTGATGCTGTCATCCATTCAACACGGCTATGAAAAACAGCAATTTCAAATCTAAAATGGTCCTCTTATGGTGGTGGGGTTGTGTATCTGTGGTTTACTTACCAGGGGTGGATCCAAAGGGCCCTACCTTGTTGCGGTTCCATGCGTCAAAAAAAAAAAAAAAAAATCGAAAATGGTCCTCTCATACCCCTCAAAGATTCTAGCATTCCTTTTTCACCGATTAAGGGTTATTGACTTGATTCTGTGATACGATGTTCTCATATTCACTATATCACTTGAAAATGATCCTGAAAATTTGTTTTTATATTGATATCATGCATTCTTGAATTGAATTGCCACATAGTTGCTTTGACAGTTTGCTTTTACTTTTTGACTACTTGGTTCCAAAATGGCTGTATAAATGATACAACACATGTACCTACAAAATACTCTTTCATTGGCATGGTATTGTCTCCAATTCCTGCAGAGAAGAAAGCAGATGGAAGATCAAGGGTTGATCGAGATGCTGACAATCATCAACTTCTGCAGTTGGAAGAAAAGGATGTGGTATCAACTGTAGCTACTGCGCTCTCAGATATTTGTGGTCCTGGAGAATGGATGCCTATGGAGAAACTTCATGCCGTGGTTAGTATCACTACATTTATTGCTTGTATATAAGGTCATTGCCTATTGCTTATCCCATCTAAGTGAGGTCCTGGGGGGTTTGTTTGGATCTTGTGCTAACCTTCAGCTTTTTTTTTTTTTTTGCATGAAGTGCCTCGGACTTTTTTTTTTTTTTTGGATAAGTGAAGTGCCTCGGACTTTCAATGAGTCCATCTTGGTTCTAAGGGCTTGCAGGAACTGCCTGAGTTACTGAAATAACCCTCTCTGTTCACTGAATGCCTAATACCTAAATAGAGTCAGTTATATTATATACTGATTTTGAGTATATATAGGGTAAAATGCATAAAACCACTAAAACTATTCAATAATGCTACTTTGCCACAACTGTCTTATGTGGCAGACTGTGATTGGCTGTCTGTTACTACTCACTATCACATGGACCCACCATTTTTTTTTCACCCCACACAGGCTGCCACATAGGACAGTTGTGGCAAAGTGTGTGGTACTAACATTATTGTAAACTATTATCCAGTTGTAGTTACAATCCATGAACTAAAACTTTAGTCAATTACCCATAAACTTTAAGAAATATGTAAATAAACCCTTCTGTTATTGTCTGTTCCAAATTAATGATTGAAAATAGCCCCATGATTTGTATGTGGCCACTAAAATGCATTAAATGCCATGCAAGTTAGGCCAACACCATTCTAGGAGAAATAAAAATTTTCAAAAAAACACAACCCAATACATAAATGGAACTCCACTATGGGGAGGGCTTGGTTTTAATGCTTAGAATGGAACTCTTTGAAGAAGCTCATTTACAACTTGAATCAGCACCAAAAGAGAGAACCTTATGTTGAGATTTTGAGAAATAAGTAGAGGAAGAGGGGATAGGTAAGGGGAGGCAAGCTATCCATTCCTCCATCTACATTTAGGTACTGCCTCTTGTTCTATTTTGACATTTTATCGTCTGATGCTACAAACTTTGGGAATTTTAATTTGATAATAAGATTGATGTGACTAATAATGTCAAAATACAACTATTAAATACATTGGTTGTGCATGACTGGATTATTGGGTGCATCACAGAACAAAGTGTTTGCTATAAATTTAGTCATTGCATTGTTAGGTATGGTAGGACATGGTAGCAGTCAGTGAGTTTATTAGAGTTGAAGATTGCATCTTTGAGGTGCACATAACACTTAGAGGGATTATTAGAGTTGAGGATTCAGGTTTCAGAGTTGTCCATGAGTTCCAGGACAATGCCTCCAATAGAGGGATTCCATGGGAGGTCGATGTAGTTTTAGGAATTTTTGGATTAATTTTTCATGGTTGAGGGAGCTGTAGGGTTCTCAAGAACTTGCAGGAGGATCTGGGTTGTTGGTGGGTTGGGTGAAGACAACAAGGAGGATTGGGAGGATGCCATGATTGAAGGTTATGAAAGAAGATGTCAGGGGTTCTTTGGGGTGGTCATGGTGTACAAAGTTAATGGTGGTGAGAGGGATAGGAGAGGAAGCAGAGCAAATCAAATGTGATGACATGTTCAGCAGTTATGTAACAATCACATTGTCATTTTCTGTTATAAATTTGGAAGGTTCTAATGTAAGGATCTATTTGCATCTTTCTCAAATCTCAAACTTTTGAGGTAAAGTTAATTTAGGGATGTCTGTGCAGCTGACTCTCCGTTTGTTTCGAAGTAAAATATTTTCATTTTACAATATTTGGTTGCATACTTGAAAAATGTTGTGAAAATCATTTTCAGTGTTTGTTTCTTGTAAAATGAAAATTTTCCTAGTTCTTAAAACCCACCAAATGCAAGCACAACCACAGAAACCACCACTGATCGATCACCCAAAAATCCATACCGTGAAGAAAAACAGCTACCACCACCCACAAACCCACTCCTAAACCACCACCAACCACCCAAAAAACAACCACCGACAACCCTAAAAACAATCACCAAACTCTGAAACCACCATCAACCACCCAAAAAGCATCCACCAAGCCACCACTAACCACACAAATCCTAATCAGAAAGCCAAAAAAAAAAAAAAAAAAAAAAAACCCATGAAAGCCAGATCAGAAATCCCAAAATCGCACGAACTCAAAACCCAAATCAAAACTTGATCAGTGTGAGAGTGAGAGAGGTGGGTGGCGTTTGCAATTGGTTCAGATCAGGATTTGGGTTGCGAAATTGAGAATTGGTGGTGGAGCCGATGATGAGTGACACTGACAAAAGGTGGCGTTGCTGGGTGGTTGCTGGACTGCTGGGTAGGTGAGTTCCTGGCTAGTTTGTGGGATAGAAGAGAGAGAGAGAGAGAGAGAGAGAGAGAAGTGAGAGATGGAGGGAAGAAGGAGAGAGCAATGTGAGTGAGAAATGGAGATAATGGTTGAGAGTGAGAGAGTGGAGAAATTCAAGGGTGTCTTACTGATTTTTTAACCTTAAACATTTTACCACTTTTTGCCTTTGCTCTTAAGGTTGGCTAAAAATATTTTACAGTTGACCAACTATTTTACAACAAAACAAACACAGTAAAATGTGTAAAATATTTTCTTGGAAATATTTTAGTTCAAAACAAACGGAGCGTGAGTAGAAGTTTAAGGGGTGCAAATCCATTTTACCCTACATAGATAAAAATTAAAAATTGAGACAATCTGGGAAAATTGTCTATGTGTGCTTGTGGTAGGCATATGGTTAAGAGGATTTGTGAACTTATGGTGTAGAACCTTTAGAAAGAAGGGTTAGGGTTCAGGAATGACTAGGGTTTTGTAGGGAAGAGAAATAATTGATTTAGGGTTGCAAAGAGGTAAGAAGAAACAGAATTGAATCTACCACAATTCGTTGATAGCAGCATGAACAACGCATGTGAATGGTGCCTGTGAATAGCTACAAAATATCAAAAAGAAGGGAAAGAGTGAGAAAAAGAAGAAATGAACAATAAGGCTATTTGCCTCAATACTCAAAACACTCAATATTTTATTGATCAACTCAACATCTTGTTTTGAGTACTATATGGATGCTAAAACTTATAGAATTAGGACTATTACTTTTACCAGTGAATCTAACCCTAATTAAATTGAAAACTAAATCCCAGACATAAAGACTCATAAACTAAATAAATCTTATTAATAAAATTAAACCTAAGGCCCACAATTATGGCCTGTACCCAACAATTACAGAATTTGAAAAATACATTTGACTGTAGAGAAACAAAAGAAACATAAACTAAAATACAAATAACCTACTTAACTTCCATGGGAAATTGTTCTCAGACTTTGCCTTCAACTTAGGTTTTCAAAGAGGATTATTTATTTATTTATTTTATTTTTATTTTATATCTAAACATGCTACATTTGTGCCATTAAAAACTGATTTTACATTTTTGTGATTACCATGCTCCGCATGGATGTGGTGCTTGCAGCACAACTATATTTTGGTTTTTTCTTACATACTCTCCTTGTTTGGAGTGTGGCTTTGTCGCATTTTTCTTGTTTTTCCTTCCTGTTTTACTGGATTGTTGTAATTTTGGTTCTTGATTTTTGCCCCCACAGTACATCGTCAATGTACTTGGGTTGGCTTCTTTATTAATAAAATTTTTCGTTACTAATAAAAAAAAAAAAAAAAAAAAAAATCTTCTGAATAATGGATGCTAGCTCTAGTGTATTAGCCTGTTAAGTTCATTTTTGAAACTTGAACTGTGTACCTTACCATCCCTTCTTTTCCATACTGCAAAGTCTTCCGCATGGAAGATAGCATTCTCTTAACTTCTTTGATGCACTTTGTCGTAAAAAATATTTAGTAGATGCAAGTATATTTTTCAGTTAAGTGCTGGGTTTTTAGTACCACATTTCCCAGAAGGATACAGTGCAAAGAAATTTGTAAACTTGGAACCCACCCATTACATCTTTTGATTAGTGCTACCATGTGGACCTTCCATTGCAAGACACAACACCTTGCAATTTATTTTCCTTTTGACTTTTTCGTCACACAACTCTCACATTGAGCAATTCCTTAAAGGTTCAGATTTTACCGTTTCATTAACTCGTCTAAATCTGATTAGTGCTGTTGCCAAATCCAGGTTCTCATCCCCTATCTTAACAATTATTATTGAAGTCAAATCAAATTGGGCTTCTTGCAATTAGATGATTTTGTAATGGGGGTTGAATTGTAGGGTTGAGGCTACTACTTTAGGCATTTAGTAGACATTGAGTTTCTTTAAGAATTTTCTGAAGCAACAAAAGCTTAAGACACCATCCCCTCGTAAGGACATTGTTAAAAGACATGGTTTCTATTCAGTTTTGATTCTCATGGCAACAAATTTAATGATATTGACTATCTTTTCTTTTTGGCTCAGCTCTAATGGGCCAATGTTATTGCATTGATAACAATGATTTGTACTACTGTTATTGCATTGGGAGTTAAAACTCACATATACATCTGGTTTGTTCACATTACTGAGTGTTCCTTGATGGTTCTAATCTTGTTCAGTTGTTGGAGAAGTATGCTAATGTCTGGCACCATAGTCGAGTAAGGAGATATCTTACATCTGAGGACTGGCCTGGTCCTGAATCCAAGGGGAAACCTTGGTACGGCTTGCTTATGTTGCTAAGGAAATATCCTGAACACTTTGTCATCAACACAAGGTCCAAGGGTCGGGTAACACTGGAGTTTGTCTCTCTTGTCTCTCTGCTCTCATAAAATAATGAAGTGGCTAGGAGTGATTCCATGATGCTGATAATTTATGGTGAAGTTTATTAGGAAAGGAATAGCAAGGGATTCCTATCGAGCAGCCAGGAACAAGAAGATTCAATTGTTCAAGGAATTCTTACGAGGTGTATTCTATAGTGATGATCTAGGTTCTAGAGACAAAATTGCCGATTGTCAACTTTTTTACTAACCTACTATTGTTGTGGAATGGGGTCAACCTCCAATAGTGAGCTTTAGATAGGACCCTGTTAAATATATGTAAATGACAAGCTTGAATCTGAATTATGTTGATGTTGTTTAAGCTACTGTTTTCTTGATATGACATATGAGATTGTTGGTACTCTATCAGTGTTGATATTTAGTGTCCTAAGTTTATAAGTAGATTCTCCTTTTGAGCTTATAAACTGGTGGTTATCCCATCAGATCAATTACTAAATGGGGTTTTGTTTACCAAAAAAAAAAAATACTAAATGGGGTTTTCGGTTCGAGTCTGTGCGACACCATGACTCAATTTAATTTTCAGTTATTGTTTAAAACTGTACTATTTTTATCAAAAACTAAATGGGGTTGTTCCTAAACAACTATTCTCCCTTTCAAGTTAACGTGCAAGAGATTCCTTAAAAATATTGCTAAGTGCTATGAGAAAGAAGCATCAGGCTGCTAGGCAAGGATTTAACATTCCTGAACTCACAATTTCAGAGCATAGATGGCAGAGGCTTGCTTCGGCCTTAAGGTACAGTCAGTTAATTGCGATTCTGAGCCTGCAGAGCCTGCTGGTTTCAGAAATTATGAAGGTAAAAATAATAAATGGCTAGTCTAGTCTAGTATTAACTAGTAACCCAGCTTGTGGATTGCGGTCCTTTTGGTTAGGCTAAGGCTGTTTAAGCAACTCTCATCTTGGCTTCTGCTGGTGAGGGTCTAAATCTAAATCACTTTCATATTGGTGTGGTGGGTGACAGCATTGGATGCTCTTTCCTGGTTGGGAGACTGAAATTGTTACAAATGAAAATGATATTAGAGAATCAGGGAAGTCATTTACGTGCTGCAGTTTCAGCTGTATAAAAAGAACTGCAAATTCAGCAGCTCAGAGTTAGCACTATATTCTCTCTGCTCGTATTCCTCCAATCCAACCTCTTACCCTCATGGTCTTTTTTTCGTTTTTTTTTTTAAGGTATACCCTCATGGTCTTTTGTTGGCTCTGTTGTATGATATCTATACTCGGTGATTTTTGCAGTGAATCTTCATAAAACAAACACACACACACCACACAAAAGGACATGTCGGAAACTTGAGCATACTACACGTTGCACATGAAAAAACACAACTCTTTATTTATTTATGATAGGAGCTTCCTATTATAGGAGGAAAAACGCAACTTTAACCAGATATATTTCCTTTACTTTCGTAGTTTTACATCAAGCCATATTCCCTGCAATAAAATTTGTCAAACCAGGGAATAAGAGCATTCACAATTTCACATAAGCTTTTTTGAAACTCTCTATAAAAAAAAAAACATTAGTTTGTGCAAAAATTATTGTTTACTTTAGTACAAGAACCAAATTATTTTCTATTTTAATTAACCATTTTTCAAAACACTTACATTAATTCTAAACTTTATTTCAATAAAATACTTTTTTTCATACATACATACATATATATATATATATTTTTTTTTTTAAAGTTTTAACAGTATTAAACTCAAAATATTTCAAAATAGTCATATTTTTAAACTTTAAACACAATAGTTATATTTTTTACTTAACGGTCATATTTTTTAAATTCAAACCCAACAGTTATATTTTTTAAATTCAAACCCAACAATCATATTTTTGAAATTAAAAACTACAGTCACATTCTTGCTCTATGAATAAGATCACTTTCTCTTTAATTTTTATCCAGTTCTACCCAATTTTCTTTTCCATTCCCTTTTTATTTTCTCTCAATAAATTTCCCTTTTGAACTCGATTTTATTTTTCAAGTTGACAAGCCTCAACATGACTCACCTTCTTTTGCTGATGAGTTGAAGCCTACTTTAGCTATTGTCATAGAAGAAGAATTCAATGACAAAAAAGAATCAACATTATATCGTGATTCTGTTCAATCCTGTATGTTTTTTTGGCGTAATTTTTTTGAAGGTGACACAACTATTTTGCTGAAACACCAAAGTATCCTCCAATGTATTTCAGAGGAGGTTTCCAATTAATTGTTTTTTGTAGTAGTTGTTATTGTTGTTGTTGTTGTTTTTTTTTTTTTTTTTTTTAATTGAGGGCTGAAACTGATGAACCATACTTTGTTAAAAAAGAAGAAGAAGCAATTGTGAGAAGATGACTGCCGCATTCAAATGCTCACTTATGGAGTGATGACTGATTTAATGGATGAATACTTAGGTCACATTTTTGGGTCTTATGCTATTTTGGCATACCTAATGGAAATGCTAACCTAAAAGGTTTGCCTGAGAACCAGATAACAACCAATTCGGCAACACCCACCAGAGTACATCACATCTTCACCAACAGATTTCATTGCCCTTAAAACGGACAGTCCAGGTAAGAAAAAAATATCAATTCGAGCATTTAATTGACAAAAAGCTTTATGAATTTTGTGAGTATATACACGTGATAATCTCCTTGCATACTAAGAACATTACTAGTCTATATATGACTAGCTGCAAATTCATCAATTGAACAGGAAATTACTGAGATAAAGAAACTGACTTTGTCAAAATTTGTCTACAGAAGCCATTTTGAAACGGCTGGAAGACAGGCACCAAAAACATTATTATTAAGACATAAGAGTTCAAGGTACAAGATAAGATATTTTCAAGATTCTTCTTTGTTTAGTTTGCCAAGATAAGATACTTTCAAGATTCTTCTTTGTTTAGTTTGCCAAGTGCCCTCTGCGCATAGAGTTGTTCCCGGGCTTGCTTTGCAGCAATGGCTTCCTCATCAAGTACTTGGATGGGGGACCACTCTGGCAATTTCAACCAGCCATCCTTCTTCTGTGAACTGTTATTACCCAATATAGATTCACTGTAATTTCTCAAGGCAGGTTCTAGTTTAACTGCAGTAAAATCTGCCGCAGTCCCCGCAATAGCAAAGATGATAGAGTAACGGATAGCACCAGGTCGACCACCTAAAATGCCAAAGAAAAACAAATATAATTAAGAAAGGGACACAGTAAAATTATTAGGCTCTTATTGCTTTGGTTGCAGCAAGCTCAGAGTTGCAATACAGACATCCCTGCACAACCAGACACACCCCCTGGCAGGTGAGAAAGAGTCTTAGAATTTAACCTTGAAGACGCCCAAGAAGAGCACCAGTTCCGAAACCCGCAATTGCAGAGCTCAATAGATCATTAGGTCCTGTTTTCCTAGTTGCTCTCACAAATTCACGTGCTCCTGTAAAATTGGAAATTTTTTTTTAATTAAATTAATTCTAAGACAAAATTGTCTCCAAAACTAAGGTGATCCTTCAATCAATTTCCATTGTCATTCTTCATCATTGCCGTTTTTTGCAGCCAAAGCCTGTCTTTGGTTGCCTTGCATTTTCTTGAGATGCAATCATATGTGAGCCTCTGAAAAAGGTGGACTATTACTATGATAATACATGCATCCACAGATAATTTTTTTCAGATTACTATCCTGGAATACATGAATCCCTGTTTTCAGCCCCTTTTTTTTTTTTTCCATCTTAATGGTCTACCTAGATTGATTCATTCAAATTTTCTTGCTTAGATATTCATAAGGAAGCAATCAAGAAAAACTTTGAACCACAACTCATTCAAGAGAATAGGATGTCAACAAAATAAATGATTCTGGGGAATGATAATGAAGACATATAGGCATTTCTTAGATTGTATGACCACTAAAAACTTTATATTTTGATTGAAGACTCAAAGAGAAGTGATGTTTCACAGCCAAATAGGCAGCCACATGCTTCTCAAACAGTAATCAGTATGCTGAAATACACTCTTCTGTTTACCTCATTAAAACTAAATGCATAATTCCTGTACTTGTGCAACAGTTAGTGTTGTCAATATTTATTCATCATATATCTCACAATGACAAAAAATGTTCCAAACTGCCTTGTGGTATATTAGACATGCAAAAAATAACTGTCAAAAATTCCAAATTGAGTGTCCTACAATTCCCATTGGAAATACTATCAAAATCATATGTTATCTTCCCCAATCCCACAGCTGTAATCAGAGTCTTTTTTCAGAATAGATCACATAGATTCTTCAAATCAGTGCACACCACATTTCTAGTCTTGAAAAAGTAGTACTCTAGCACAGGTTCTCAAAAAGAACTACCAGCGGTTCAGCCAAAAAAAAAAAAAAAAAAGAAGAAGAAGAAGAAGAAGTAACTGCCAACAGTCTCACACCTTAAACCAACCCACTTATCAGGTAAGTCCTTTTTTGTTTTTTTTTTTTTTGTTTTTGGGTTGGGGGGGGGGGGGGGGGGTGGGGGGGAGGGAGAGAAGGGGAAGGGGGTCCAAAATGAGGTAAGTCTTTAGTTCTAGCATATTCTTAGCATATAAGCCTAGGAATTGGCTTCAACATGATGTCTACATTATGCTCTTAACACAAGGAAAGCTATACATGCTCTATTTTATTTTAGTTTTTAAAAAATAAGAATTTCTATTTTAAAAAATGGAAGCTCTGAAGGAGAAACTTCCAAGATCTTACAATCAAAGGTGTAAGGTATCACAAAATCAACTATAGATTTACATATACAACTGCCAATTACAGCTCTATAATTTTTTTCCATTTAACCCAGAACTAGAGGTCATTGCTATTATATCCCCATATTTTATATTAAAAGATATTCTAGAATTCTCATTCGCTTCGAAAGAAACTCAAAATCATAAAGTCGGTTTACAAAAAAACTGATGACCCAGCAGCTTCAGATATGAGGTTATAGGCATTGACTGGTTGTTGGGTAAATCTAATAAAACACATTGGTGACCAAAGAATTTTCACTACCTCCAAACTGACAAAAAGACCATTTATCTCTGCTTGAAATGCAAGATGCAGTGCTTTTGACAATGTGAACTCATCAAGGGACAAAATGTCAGCATTAGCAATACCAAAACAGTTCATGCTTGCATCAAGCCATTGAAGAAAATGGTACACTCCATCACAATTAATGATGTAGGATTTGCTACACACATATGAAATGACTTCATTTTAATTTGTAACGTATAAGATGATGATTCCCATGTAATATAATGACACTAAACTCTAAGTGGAGGACAATTGTATGTAGCAATTGAAATTTCATGGGATTTCAAAACAGCCTTAATGAATGAACCAAAAAAAAAAAAACTAAACAAACAAGGTGAGAGACTGAAACTTCAACACAATCACATGACTGAAAGTTTTATCAAGCAGAGATTTTTATTACCGCAATAGCAACTGGTAACAATGGCCAGATTAGTAGCATAAGTAGCACAAATCTTTGCTAGACCATGAACATTTCGATGCTTTGACACCAACCCAACTCCTCCACCAACAATCCCTGCCCAAATCCAAAAAAAAAACAGGTCAATTTCTCAAATTGTCAACACCAAATAAATTCCTTTACTTTGAGCCTAAGTCCCTAAACCCAACTGAACCCAGTATAGCAAATTGGTTTAGAAATGTTTCACTTGTTTTCAAGTAAACAGAAATATAAAACTTAAATTCAATAGCAAATAAACTCCCTTTAATCTGAGCCTAATTCCCTAAACCCAACTGAACCCAGTTTAGCAAATTGGATTAGAAATAATTGGTTTCACTTGTTTTCAAGTAAAAAGCAACAAAAACTTCCATTCACTACCAAAAAAATTTCATTTACTGTGAGCCTAATACCCTAAACCCATCTGAACCCAGTATCGCAAGTTGGTTTAAAAAAATGGGTTTCACTTATTTTCAAGTAAACGGAAACATAAAACTTAAATTCAATACCAAATACACTCCCTTTACTATGAGCCTCACTCCCCAAACCCAACTGAACTATAGCAAATTGGTTTAGAAATAATGGGTTTCACTTATTTTCAAGTAATCAGAAACATAAAACTTTAAATTCAATACCTACACTCCCTTTACTCTGAGCCTCACTCCCCAAACCCAACTGAACCCAGTATAGCAAATTGGTTTAGAAATAATGGGTTTCTCTTGTTTTCACTAAAGAGCAACATAAAACTTAAGAAATGAGAATTTTTTTTTCTAGTTTCCTATGTTTTTCTCTGATTTCTCAGCAACCAAACAGATGGGTAATAAATGAAATGAGACCTGCTAGGAGAGTAGGGATGAAGATGCGCTCTTTCCAGCTGTCAGTGGACGAAGATGGAGGCTCTCCTTCTAGGACTTTTGGATCTCCAGAAGCCATTTTTTTTTTTTTTTTTGGTTGCGGTGGGTTTGGGTTTAAGCTTCGGTGATGAAATGAATATATTGGCACTTGGCAGTGAAAGTTGGAAACGGTGTTGCGGTGGATATAGCGGGGCTGGTTCTAGCCTTGACTCTCGGGCAGCCGAACACCCAAACCAAACTGCTCCGTTTTGTTGATTTATTTATTTATTTATTTTTGCACTTAGCATTATTTTTAAAATATTTTAGTTAGTTGTTATGTTTGCAAAACTATATATAGTAAACTTGAGTTCAAAGTAACGAACGTACAAAAGTTGAGTTCAAAGGTGGAACTCGAGTTTTAGAAACTCGAGCTCCATGTGATGATAATTTGATATGAAAAAAAATTCACATGAAAAATCGAGTATTTAAAACTTAATTTCCTGTGTTCACCTGGGTTCCTTTATTCTTCTTCTTCCTCCCTTTATTCTTTCTATTACTGTGAGTTCCTCTGTTCTTCTTCTTCCTCTGTGGGTTCTTTTCTTCGTCTTCTTTTCTTTTTCAATTTCTTCAGATTCTCTTCTTCTTCAGACTCGAGTTCTATATGGCAAAAAAATCTTCATGTCAGCAATTAGAACTTGAGCCTCAAAGGCTAGAGATGCTTCTCCCCTCAGTTCTTTCTAACATGTGCTAACTAACGACATAGTGTGACAAACTTATGCTACTTTGCAAATTACCCCTGGTTTTGTTTGTCTTTTTTTTTTTTTTTTTTTTTAATGATTTGTTTGTCTTTTTGTTAATAGAACAGGCTACATTTTTCACAACTACTCATATCATAGCATATAGTCTTATACTTATAAGTGTCCACTGGTTGGTCTTGGTTGGGTTTGTGCCTAATCCGCGATCGACCTGACCAAATCGGGTGGAGAACTTTCATACCCGTTGCTGATTAGTGAGGGAGTTAGTTCAGAGTGGTCAAATATGTGTTCGGTGGCGGTCGGTTTGCTTTAAACAGTCAACAGTAGAGAAACGGCCAAAAACACTCCAAATCCAATGAGATCTCTGCCAAATTTGGTGAGAATTCTTCGAATTTGGTGAGATTTCCACCAGGTATGGCGGAGAGCTCACCAGATCCGGCGAAAATCTAGGAAAAATAATCGCTGGAAAATGCTTAGAGTTGTCAAATTTTTCTGGGTTTTACGGTCGAGTTAGGTGAATCAAGTTTCAGAGAAGAGAACCCATCAACCAACTCGTTGGAGTTGGTTTTTGAAGTTTGAAACCCACCTCTGACCGCCAAATGTCTTAGATTGGTTGTGAGTGGATCGGTTCCGGCAGGTAGGTTAGGTCCAATGGGTGGGTGGACACCCCTAGTTATTCTATATCTTAGAAGTTGTGGTTGTGCTAAGTAGACATTCTACCTGATTATCAAATTAATCTATAATATCTATTTACTTATTTATTATTATCTACATTTTTTTTTTTTGAGAAAAAAGCTTTTTTTTTTTTAGAGACTTCAACCTATGGCGTCCACTCCTGATGATAACTCTTTATCATTAGACTAACACACCAATCAGTTCTTTGATGTAGGCGGGAATTGTTCTTATTAACTTCAGATAATTACTAATAATTTTTTTACAAAGTTTGGCTCCCAACAAGTTTAGAGCTATTTTGTGATGATTTATAAGACTATTCATGCGTGTTACTTAAACAAGTAACATGACCCATTAAATACGGAACAAAGTTTCTCTCCAAATTAGTTTGGAGAGAAACTATTCAAACTTCTCATATATATCTTTTTTTGGTGTGAATTTTGAAAATCTAACCGTTGAATTTCATGTTCTTTATGTTTTTAACATGCATATCAAATTTCATTCAAATTGAATATTATTTACTATTTGTTCAATAAACTTATTTTTTATACACAATTTTAGATTATAAAAATTTGAAATTTTAACATTTGTTTGATGAGATAGCAATTGATCATTGATCTTCTTGAAATTTTACATGCATGAAGAATATAATAACAACATGCAAATGAAATAAAAATATGAACTCTATTTCAAATATGAAATGAAATAAACAAATGTTAACCCAGCTTCAAGCTTGATAAAAAAAATATGAACTCCATTGATTTTGAATTTGAACTCTAAAATAGAAAATGTAGCATCCGGCACCTAAAGATTTAGAAACATTAAGTCAAGATTGTTCATAGTATTAAAATTAAAGTTCGTGTGTGTTTGTTATTATGCAGCCTTTTTTTTTGAACAATTGGATTTAAGTTGCTGTTTTCTATTTATTTTTCTCATCTGGTGTAATTAAATTCGTAGGAGATAATACTAAAATTCTTGTCAATTCATCCACTGGCCTAGTTCTTCCCGCTGGGAGAAGTTCCACAATAAAATTTTTTCCTTCTTTTTGTTTTCCCACTCCAAGTGAAACAAGGGTTTCTTTTCTATTTGTTCTCTTATCTCCCCTTATTTCAGATTTTCCTAGCAACCTCTTTTGGGGTACCTTTTTTTCTTTTTATTAATTCATGTAATATAAAAATAAAAAATAAAAAAAAATAAAAGAAAAAGATTGCACTCATCAGAATCTTTTTGTTATTTTTAAAAATATATTTTTATCCTTCGTTTCCATGCACGGGTTGTTCAATTTTTTTTTTTAAACTCCTGATCTCTTATATTGAGTGCAAGTCTTGGTGTACGGTGGTTGTCACCAAAGGAATCATTCACCAAATTATCTTCTCCTCTATAGTCTGTGGTCGTGTTTACCCGAGCACCATAACAAGGCATGTTGGGTACCATGTTTAAAATTCAATAATAATTTGCATGTCTAGTCAATTGCATTACATGAACTTATTTTTATGCATTTCTTTTTTCAATTTGCTGGTTGCCATTAACAGGAATTACATCAATGTGGATGAGTAACCCACCACCACTAAGCTCCAAGCAAGTATTTATTTATTTATTTATTTACATGTAGAAGCACTTACTCTCTTTCAAATATGCATGCTGAAGAGGAGAAAATAAGTTGACAGATCATAGTAAGGTTGATGGACAGGCCCATCATGTGCAAGACTCGGTGAGGACGGATTTGTTGGCCACGTCATGCAGAATTCCTATATGGAAATACTTGCGGCATACACCATAGAATCCTGGGGTAAATAGAGTCCTAGCGCAATTAGGGTTCTAGAATCTGCATGCATTAATGGAGATCTTCTTTATAAGGAAAAGACTTGTCCATCACGTTTAGAATTTCTGAAGAAGACTCCTACATGGAAAGGATTTCAATTCCACGGAAAAGAGGTCAACTATCGACTACTATAAAAGCCTCAATACCCTCATAAATCAAGGTACGCATAATTTACCCTCTCTAACACTCTAGAGTTGTGAATATTTCTGACTTAGCCTTCGGAGGGTATTTGGCCGGCACCACACCGGTGCTCTCTGCGAGGTTTTTCTTCTTCGTATTGTGTAGGTTCATGTTCGAGCGTGTAGGCATCGTGTAGCTCACTGGTGAATTTCTGGTCATCATCACATGCTTTATTATTATGTTAGATGTGATCACACACAAAAGTATATATGGTATTATTTTTCTAGGTTTTTAACGAAATTAAAACATCTAGATCTACCATATTAGGTTTCGAGTAACTTAATAATTGTAAGACTATTAAAAACACGTATATGATTAGATTTATTGTACAATTAGGAGTTTATTGAAATTTTGATCATCATTTTACAACTCAATTAGATAGGCAATTTAGATGCAAAAACTTTGTTACTTTTTAGATATTGCCTTAAATTCCTAATTTGATTTTGTTTGGGTTTTTCCGAAAGAAAGTTTATTCTTTATTAAACAAGTAATAGTACTCCTTGCTGGCGAAGGAATGTATTCCTTTGTACACTAAAAATGTATTCTTTATCTATAAAGGAATATGTATTGAAGTCTTATAAATCGACAAATATCACATGGGATATTGTGCCTTGGGCCAAGGATCCTCCACATGGAGAGAGACTGTTTAAAGATTGATTAACATTGTATTGTGGCTGTGCACATAAACTACATGTAAGATAGATTAGTGGAGACTCATACTCATAGTTAGTTAGTTAGTTACACTCTGTTTTGACACTTGTATAGTTGATATAGGATATTTGGTTAGCTTGCAGTAACTTGGATTAAGTCTGAATGAGTCTATTTATAGGCTCAATAGGCCTCACAAAATTACTATCCAAATTAATTTTAATTGCTGGATATTAATCTGATGGGCTGGAGTTACACAATTAATGGATGAGATAAAAAGTGACACTTCCTCCCTTCACCTCTCTCTTGCGCACGTATCTAGCCCAATATTTGAGTCAATTCATATTTGCCCATTAATCACCATAATTAAAAAGAATAAAATAGTCTCTCTCATTTTCAATGTAGGATTAAACATTTTCACTAACTCCTCATCTTCTATATTCACTCTCACATCTTTACATTTATGTTGTAATATTTATTCATTTAATTAATTAATATTAAAATACTCCAATAGAAAGTTATTTGGGTGTATTGGAGTTTTGGAATTTCTAAAAGTGTCCCTACACTATATTTATTTTCTCCCAAATTTTATTTAATTATTTCATCCCCTGCTACCCATAGACGTTGGCTATTGCAAAACCATGTAAATTCTTGAACTTTTAATTAATTTATTTTTATTTTTGTGATTGTATCTTATTTTTTATTTATTTATTTAGAGATATTTTTTCAAGTCCATGATATTTTTACAATCAATCTTGGTATTTAAGCTTCCACTTTTACTGCATCATAAGCAAGTACAAATGTTATTATGAGACCATCTTAGATGAGAATTTTGAAGTTATGTAATATAATCATTTGTATAGTTTTTGTTTCTAAAATAAATTATATACTAGGTTGTAACTTGTGCTTACACATGAAAAGTCGAGAACATTCAATAGAAGCGATGATGAGGTGATCTTACCTAAGTGTTCCTTTGCTTTTGTACTAAGTATTATGAACGAGTCACTTGACACCAAACTTAAGAGAAAAAAAATTGGACATGTGACACAAAATTAGATAACAATTAGAAACTAATTTGAATTTAACTTCAATATATATAATTCTATGAGTTCATTATCAAAACTGTGCAACGCACGAGATTTCAACTAATTTATATGAAAATCAACAGTCTACAAACTAAAGTTAAGTGACATAAAAATAAATAAAAATAAAATATTGTTGTAGGATCATGTAAAAGTGATGTTGTCTATAAGTTGTGAAGAAATATCACGTCCCTAACATGATTGTTTTATTTTTTAACTAACCATAGCAATTACACCTTCCAAGTTTCGACGACTTCTTTATTATCTCTTTTATTCCATTTAAATAAAATTTAATCTCTTTCTCATCTTTTTCACCCAAACCACTTAAATTCGAGAGAAACGGAGAGATGGAGATTGAACTTCACCACTTAGAGCACTCACAGCAGTGGTGCTAAATAGGTATAATGCTATATTTTTAGCTTAAAATCACAAAAAACATCACACAGCAGTGGAGCTAAATCTAAAAGATTTAGCTCCACAGCTACAGTACACATCTATATTTAGATGTGTACTGTAGCACACAGGTAAAAAAAAAAATTATTTTTTTATTACATCCCTCTCTCATCTCTCATTTAAATAATCTTTTCTCATTTCTATCTCTCCGGCTTCTCTCTTCCTTCTTCTTCCTCAATTTTTTTCTCTCTAGCAAGCTGGCCACTCCCTCATCCCTCAGATCGCCGGCCACTTCCTCAGCTCACCGGCCACTCGCCGGCCACTCCGTGCCCCATCGCCGACCCAATCCGTGACCCATCGCCAACCCAATCCGTGCCCCACCAACCAAGCTTGCCGACCCAATCCGTGCCCCATCGCCCAATCCGTGACCCATCGCCCAACCAAGTTCACTCTCACAGCTGACTGACGCCGTCCCAGCCGAAGCTCGACCCACCGCCGTCCTAGCCGCCGATCGCCTCAGACCTCGCCGTCCCAGCCGCCCATCTCTCAGACCTCGCCGTCCCAGCCGCCCATCTCTCTCAAACCGCCTCAGACCTCGCCGTCCCAGCCGATCCACTTCAGGTCAGTGAATTTTTTCATCTTTTTTTTTTTTTTTTTTTGATGAATTAGTGAATTTTTTCATTTGGGTGTTCGTTGTTGTGGCTTAATTTTTCTGGGTTTGTGTCATCATTTATGGTGTTATTTTGTGGTGAAAAATGGTGTTGTCGGGTCAGTGAATTTTTTTTTTTTTTTTGAGGAATTAGTGAATTTTTTCATTTGGGTGTTCGTTGTTGTGGCTTAATTTTTTTGGGTTTGTGTCATCATTAATGGTGTTATTTTGTAGTGAAAAATGGTGTTGTCGGGTCAGTGAATTTTTTTTTTTTTTTTAATGAATTAGTGAATTTTTTGGTGGCAGCGGCGGTGCGGCGGCGGGTGGCAGCGGTGGCGGCGGTAACGGTGGCGGTTGAAGTGGTTGTGATTATTGTTTATTGTATAGGATATATTATTTTTTGTAGGGGATATATTATTTTATTGTAATAGTTATATTATTTTATTATAGTGTTTATATTATTTTATTGTGTTAAAAGTTAAAATAGATCCACTGCTGCAGCACGTGTGTAGGTAAAATAGATAAAGTGGTTTGTTGTGATGCCAAATAGCTATAATTATTGCTCCACTGCTGTGGATGCTCTTATACATAGCGTTCACATCAGTCTGCACCTAGACCATTTGATTGGACTCCCTCCTTGCTTTAGCCAAACATCAACTTCATTCCCATCCCTTCCTCCACTAATGGCAACTTGGACCAGTGATTCCTCAAGCACAAGACGCCACATCTTGTCTTTTGACTTTTTAGTGGTACAAAACACCATTTTTTAGTGGCGATGGTATTCACAAGTATGGTTGATATGCGGGAAAACATGTTTTTTTTGGCATACTGGTAGAAAAAATGCAGTGATTCTCACGTTTGGAATGAGCGGTTTTGGGAAAAAAGAATTAGGTAATAAATTTTATTATTTGTTTTATCACATTATCATTGCACATAATTTTTTTTTTTTTTTACCGTCAAACTCAACAATCAAAATTCAGTGCAATTTCTCTTCAAATAAACATTTAATAAGTATGATTTAAATTTCAATAAATATCCAAATTGCAAAAATGTATCAGATTAAATTGGAAATGATTCATTTGTTATTTATAATTTGTTAAAAAAAAATTAACAATTCTCATCTTATTCCCTTATATAAAAATTAGGCTAAAATGCAAATTGCAAATTCTAAGTTTGACTAAAATTTATTTCAAACTTCTAATTTTATTTTTGTTCAATTGAGTCATCTAAACTTCAAATTTATTCAATTTTGGCCTTTGTCCAATTCTGTTAAAAATTACTTGTCCTCGATGATTTCAACTTATAAGAAAATTAATGGATTTAGAGAGTATTTCTAAAATTTGAAAAGCAAACATTTAATCCTTATTCCAAGGGAATAAATTAAATGTTTTTCTAACTTTGCTTCTCCATGCTTATGGTTACTTTAATCTTGCCTATAGATATAAAATGTTTGCTTATTTTTTCTTTTTACCTTAAAATTTTCATTCATTTATTTATTTTTCTTTAAATTGGTGCAGTGAAAAGAGAAATAAAAATATTGAGATTGTTGAAGCATCCTCATATAATTAGACTTTATGAGGTTATAGATACTCAAAAATGATCTATCTTGTGATGGAGTATGTCAAGTCTGGGGATCTCATTGATTACATGGAGGTAAAGGGAAAATGGAGGTAAAGGGAAAATTGCAAGAGGAAAAAGTTCGTAAAATTTTTTAGTAGGTAGGACTAGTTAATATTTTTTAGTTTCCTCCAACTTTTAGTTATTACTCTAATATTTAAATTATGCTAATCCTTGTGTCTTGAAGCAGATAATCCTTGTGTCTTGAGAATTTGCTTTTGGATTCCAAATGGAATGTGAAGATTGTTAATTTTGGTCTCAGCAATCTAAATTTAGAGTTTACGACATATTGTGGAAGTCCAAACTATTTAGCCCTAGAGGTATGGATATGTGGCATTTTTGTATAGGAAATTTAGGTAAAATTTTCATGATCATCTAATCAATTTCTATCTTTATCAATTTCTTTAGGTAAATTCGGAAGAATTCTATGAGAAGTTGCGATATCATCCTATATGCACTACTAAGTGGCACCCTTCCATTTGTTACTCATGACAATCTTAATGTTATAAGAAGATAATGACCTTTCATCATTCACATCAATCTCAACAAAATTTTCCTAAAATTTACTCCACTTTACTCTTTTTTTTTTTCCTTTCTTTTTTTAAAGGTAACTCAGAGTATTAGAACATTCACATTTGCTTTTACATCCTTTAACTAAACTTTCTCTTTAAAATGTCACTTTTTTTCCTACATCTCATCCTTCATTTTGTAATACATTCTATTAAATATTCTAAGGCATTTCTATTTTTTTTCCCCACACTTCCCCTAGCACCCAGTGACCCACGGCCAACCATGCCCCAACGACCTACAACCAACGCCAACGATGTTAGATCAGCCAACAATCAGTGGTGCCCCACTGCCAAATTAATCACCACAGAACAGATGACAGTATGACACCCAACCGTCACCACCTCCTCATGTCCAACGATCCACAATTGGAAATGACAATTTAAACCTGCCTTGCACTGCTAGTAAATGGGGCGGGGACAAGCGTTAACTCCTGGCCTTGAACATCTGTCCCATTTATATTTATAAATTAGAAAAAAAAAAAAATACTTTTTATAGTATTTTTTATAAGACATATTTATGTTCTTAAACTTTCAAGCTTAAATTTATGACATCTTTTATTGTTGTATTATTGAATTTATATATTTATGTTTAAGATTTAAATTATTGTCTTGTTTATGTTTGAATAGTTTTTATGTTTTTTAATACTTGAATTATATATTATTAAGCTTTTTGAAGGTTTGTATTGTTGGAACTTGATTTTTATGCTTTATGAGTTTTAGCATCATGTATGGTATACTATAAATCAAATTTTATTAAATTATTTAAAAAAAAGAATGGGATGGGTGCTCGCTAGGATTGGAGCTGAGAATAGAAAACTCACCCCATACTTGCCTCGTTGCCATTCTTACTTGCAACCAAATCCCAAAAAGCCAATTCGGCATGGGATGGGCGTTCGCTAGGATTGGGGCTGAGAATAGAAAACTCACCCCATACTTGCCTCGTTGCCATTCTTACTTGCAACCAAATCCCACAAAGCCAATTCGGCGTGTGATTAGAGAGAGAGAGAGAGAGAGAGAGAGAGAGAGAGTTACAACTTGTATTGTTATTAATATTTTACAAATTTTTTTTTATTAGTGATACAAAATTGAATGCCTTCTTCTTCTTTTTTATTTTTTATTTTTTTTAAATTTATTGATTTATAGATATAGTGTTGGTCGATTTGTTTAAAAAATGGTTTTGGATTGGAGTGCCTGAGTGCTCGTAGCATTGGCAAAGGCAAATTTTTTCAATTTACTCGTTAGCTTTAATACAACATCCAACTCTCTATCTTTTTTCTTTTTTCTTTTAAAATTATAATATGATTTTCTTTTTTTTTTCTTTTTTTAAAAAGAAAAATCTCTCTCTTTGTCTTCACTGTAGCCACACTGCCGACCTCACCTCAGCCCACATCGCCACTCACACTGCAAAACAAAGAGACCAAAGTCCCCACCCTTCACCCTAGAGAGTTGAGATCACAGTTCTTGTTGAGCAAGACATGAACAAAAATTCCTATGTAAACTTAAAATTCTTTATGTTAAACATTCAACATCTAATTTTACTTCAAGATCTAGAACTATCATGAATTTCACACTAATATAAAACACAATACAATAGTCATGAGATTTACCTAGATCCATTGATGCAATTCTCTTGAGATCCAGTGAAAAATAATAATTCTTTGTAAGAATAGTTTCTCTTTCTTCACCCCTTTTGCTATATACAATCAGTTCAGTTAAATTCTATCTACGTTGGAAAAAACTAAATACCTTAATAGGTAGAGAAATGACCAGTTTCCGAGCGTACTTTAATTTCCACTTCACCATCAAAGTGACTCCACCATCAAAGTTGGAGTCACATTAAGAAACCATTTTTCTAATTGACCAATTAGATAAGATACTAACGGATATATCTTTATATGCCATTAAAACTCTAAATTATCACGTGTCTTATCATGTGAGCTACCAAATTAATTAATAAATTAATTTCGTCATACACCCTATGATGGAGATCAGTCATTCGAGCCAAGTATTATAGATAGTAGCTACCGTGCTAGTTGAAATTGCGATTATGGCTGCCAAATTGCAAAGTATTGTATAACCCAACTAAAAGTAAAATGTATGACCCAACATGGTACTTGGATTGAACTGTTAAGTGCAAATCCTCACACCAAATTCGATATATCTAACCTTCAGTTTTGATAATGAAAGAAGACAAATACTAAATTTAGAATCTACTCAATTGTTGTATCAAATTGTCAACAACAAATCCATATCTTTGTTTTGAGGTGTTGATTGCTACTTGAATAAAACACACAAATCTACAAAGAGAGAGAGATGGATGATTTCCCCCCTTATATTTACATATTGTACTTCACATTGTTAACACTGCCATATTTATAGATTTAGACATGGGTAGTAATTAGAAGTTATGGATTATCACATATAGGAAACCAAGGGAGACAACTCTTGCTTAAGGACTCGACTGGGCCTAGTCTCATTGGGTTTGCCTGGTCCACAATACCCTAATGTCTCTTGTACACAACGGGCATGAGGCAGCTATACATCTCTTATGGATCATACCTATTTTTCAAAAAGCTTGTATCTAGTTTCATTTTACGATTATTATTATCTTAGACATGATTTTACCTATTTCTTTACTGCATTTTTTGTTTTTGTTACATCAATATTTGAGAGTATTGGATTTGAGCTTGGATGCTTTTTTTAAGTACCAGGTGCATTAGCAACCTGTTTGGTTGCTATTTTTAAAAAACTACTCTTAAGAAAGCATTTGATTATCATGAGCCATCTCCACTAAGTCCTCCGTCTTCCCCTGCCCCTCAAAACTCCCTTAACTGTCATAAGCCACCGGTTCCTTCAGGGACATCAGATAAAATTTGGGCCAACTTAGATAAACACAATAGCTTGTAATACAAGAAAATGTTATGAAATTCCATGTTGCAGTTTCCTTTCCATAACTGATCATCAGCCAGATGGAATATTCACATCTGCACACATTTATCTATAAATTATATTAGTTAATAATTGCATACCGCTATTGGTAGTGCATGAATTCAGTATACAATGATGTAAATAGCAGATAAATTACTGGCAATAGGAACTTCTCTACCAAATTTCTCAAGAAGCTTTTCCTACATGAACAGCTTATAATGAGTTTGAATGTGTTTGAGCTTCAACTTCACGAGAAAGAATTATATCTGCACACGGGTTCATCCAACTGAAGATGATACTGATTAATGACTATGATGCATCCAATATGGAATTCTTTATTGGTTTAAAGCAAGAAGAATTTGCTTACCATGAGACAATGAGATCTACCATGATTGACCCTAGACCTAGAGTGGGTCTTTATACAACAAAAATTGGAACCTATCAGCTAGAACTTTACTGTAAGAACTAGAAAATTCGGTGTTTGTTCTTGATTGTAGTTTTCAAGAGGCAGATGTTTAGGGCTCCATATCTTCTAAAGTCGAATGGCCATTGACTTCTTGCTTGCCATCCCAGTCGCTGTTCTGCAACGGAGACTCAGACCTCCTCTGTGATCCTGCCCCAAGCCTTCTCTCGTGTTCTGAAATTTTTTATACAGTAAGGAAACCAATTAAAGATCCAAGGGACATACACTTGAAGATGATTATGACAAAGTCTAGTAAGGAAAGATTTCCTTCATGTGTTGTCAAAAGAAAAGGGAAAACAGGCATACTTAGGTTTAATCTCTTTAGTCAGTGAGAGGAGCTCCTTAACCAACTTCAGTTAGAAAATAGAAAGAAAAATAAAATATAAATTCTATGATTATTATTGGAGACTCTTTTTTCATATTTTTCAGTTTTCAGCTCCCATCAATTGACATTTTTCTAGCAACAATAATTGAAAAAAGTAGATTAACTTCTTATAGAAAATCACTTAAAATATACGAAGGAATCAATAGGTTTAGGTTTAAGGCAAACATGCAACAAGTATTCCAACCAGTTGATAAGGATCCATAGGGCTGACCCCAATGTAAATCGTATTCAGGCATAGTTGAGTTGACTGGAAGTGCAACAAAGACCAATAAAACAATAAAGACTTGAGATCTGTTCAGCTAATTGCAAAGAAGGGGTCATGGTTTTGTGACTTGTGATAGCCTAAGAAAGACTGACATCTCCCTCAAGAAGTTTGATACTATTCATTGGTCACTAGCACTCCCCAGATACCTTTTGCGCTTCTCATAAGTGACAACAGCTCTATATACATCTACATCTTTTAAATATTTGTATTTCCAAATGAAATGTTAGGTAAATAAACAGAAACTAGAAAAATATACAGGCAACAAGTAAATAGAATAAGTGAGACACATTAGTAATTGATCCAGTGGACTCCTTTAATTTTTTTCACCATGAGCTCCTTTGAATTGTAAAGGCCAGAATGATGTCTTGTAAGGACAATATATCACTTACTATTTTTGAAATTACCTTAATTCACCGAACCCTATTAGTTGACAGGCCACAACTCACGTTAACTACAAATTTTTTTATCAACTGATCAATAAGTTGAGAAAGGAAGTTTAAAGAATGAGACTGAAATTAGAAAATAATACTTTCAGCCGTGTTGCTAACATGACAAAATGTCATTGACAACTAGAAAATATAGACAACTTCAGCAAGATGAGGTGAGGTACAAAAAAGGATTCTGAAAAGATACCATCTTGTTCCTAATTGGGAAAAGTTACTTTATTATTATTAGGCTTCTTGCAAATAAAAATATGGTCATGCTCAGGTAGGGAAGCCACCTTTTGTCGCCGCTCCTACGCATTTTTTCAATTAAAAAGGAAAAGAGAACTACCTGTCATACAAACGCACAGCCTCTTCTTGCGAACTAACAGTTCCCAAGTGAATTTGTTTCTTATCAACTTTTATTGCTGCCTGCCACTTCATATTTTTGAAATAGACATCTCTCATGAGACATGGTTCTTGGTTTTGAAAATTCTTTCTCCTGTGCCACTTTCTGCGTTTAATTGGTGAGCCTACAAATAGAAAAATCCGGCAGTAACATAAGTCTAAGTACAGCATGCGAAAAACTCCTATATTTTGCACCCAAAAGTTTACAAATAAAGGGCCAAACTCAGATCATTTAAGCAACCGCCCATTTAAGCATCTCACATGCCAGGATGCTATAATGCACAGGGCCAAACTCAGATCAGAGTGATCATCTTGGTTCACTCACACATGCAACATGTGCAATATTGGATCTACATCATTGCATGATTTTTGTAATGATAATCCTCCAAAAATCTATAATTATCCACGAACCAATATTTCCAAATTGTTGAATTTTCATAATTATGAGGTATATATCTTTATGAATTTATCACGGAAAGAAGAAGTTTACAGTAAGAAAAATAAGCACTAAATTCTGATAAAACAATATAGCATTTTCCAGTAAATTCATACGGCATTTTTTTATAAGTAAACAATTCATTAAAAAGCACAAAAGGGACTTGATCCATGTACATGGGAAGTATACAAGAGATACACCAACAATTAAGATCTACAATTACAACAACCAACCATCTAAGTAAATTGACAAAGAAGTTATGAAACATTCATCCTCTAAAATAAAGATTTGAAGAATAAAAGTTTCAGGTATAAAACAGATAGGAGAAATTACACTTTATCACTCTAAACTATGCACTAGATTACACTTTGCACCTTAAACTATTCGACTGCACACTTTGCACCCTAAACTATCACACTTATCACACTTTGCACTCCGGTGTTATTTTTGCTATTAGATTTAACAGAATCTTACTGCATGTGACAAGCACATGCATCTTGCTTAAGTGGAACAAAGTTAAAAGACTTAAACACCCTTCTTCATAATCAATTAAAACAAAACCCAAATTTTTCCAGATCTCCCTCAGCTATTATGAACAGCCTGGAAATTATTATCCCTGGAACTATTATATAACAATAGAGGAAGGGGTGGCAAGGGAGGTGGGCGGTCTTATAACAACCATGGTTTAGGCGTTCAAGGTGACCATGCCCCAGCTGATGTTGGGGTTCGTTCATATCATATTCAACCAATTAGATGTTCATATGGTGTTTGTTACTAGCTTTTCTCGGTGGGTGGTGAAAATGTTTTTTCCCGAAACATATCTTTAATTTGCTTGCTGTTGATGAATTCACCAATCCGGACCACCTTTTTGTAGTTCGGTTAATGCAGGATTTTTCTTCAAAACCTTATGAGAAAATTAGTTTTTTTTTTTTCAACTTCTTTTTATTAAAAATTGCCATGCCTGGACTTATTTAAGTCTTGGCTTTTATTTTTTTGGGTGCAATTGCCTCGCAATTGACCATACTTGATGATAAGCACTTGAGATCTAAGACGAGTAGTGCTTTAGCCTTAACCTTTGATGTTGAGAATCTATGGTGTGATGAATATGCAGTTTGTTGCATTTTCTAATTTGATGCAACTAAACCTTTTTATTAGATTTTAGAATATCAGAAGATTTTAAATATCTATTTTTGTCTGTTTAGATGTTCAGTGGCATCTTAACAAAAAAAATAAAGGTGTCGTGGTGTTGGAGCGGTGGTGGAGCAGAGACAATTTTCGAATTGGGGTTTTAGGGTTTACAAGAAATTAAATCTAGGGAAGAGGATGACATGCACGCGAGACAGAGGGAGATGTGAAAAAATTTGGGTTTTTTTTATAATTGATTTTGAAGAAGGGTGTTTCAGTCTTTTAACTTTGTTTCACCTAAGCAAGAAACATGTGCTTATCACATGCAACAAGATGATGTTAAATATAACAACAAAAATAACACCGGAGTGCAAAGTGTGCAGTCGGATAGTTTAGGCTGCAAAGTGTAATCTAGTGCATAGTTTAGGGTTATAAAGTGTAATTTTCCCAAACAAATATTTCACACCCTTCAATGCTCCTAGCATCTCTCTCTCCAAATGCACCACATGAGACAACGAGGGATTGCCCTCCAAATCTCTATACTATTGATGTTGAACAAACTGGCTTGGCCAACTTGCTTAAAGCTCAACTACACCACAAGGCATAACCCATTAAACTCCAAAGAGACTGAAAACCATATTTTATAGTTCGCAGGAAATGTCACAATGAAGAAGCAAATTTTCTGTAGTTACTCTACTTGTCTGGCACATACAACACCAATCAACAACTTTATTCCTTTGTTTCCTCAAATTATCCGTAGTTAGGATTCTCCCCAGTGCTACTATCCATAAAATGAAAGCCACTCTAGTTGGGACTTTGGGTTTCCAAATACTTTTCTATGAGAAAGACAGACCTCCTGTAGGATGTAAAACTCTTTAGGATGTAACAAAAATATTAGCCATTGAAAGACAACAAACTTTACGCAAATAAACATGGGGGGGTTTGAATAAAACAGAGGTGGAAGCTTAGGAAGAAGGAAGTAGGCAGAGCAAGATAGGAGTAATTTTTTTTGTTTAGGAAGGAGGTGGCATTTCGTTGTTGCTAAGGTTAGAGAGAGAGAGCTAAAGAGAGGTGGAGCTAAAGAGAAGCTGAGCTTAGCAGCAGTTTAGGGTTTTATCAGAGGGAGAGGAGTAGAGTGTATGGAGTGAAGAGTCAAAGTCGAAGTCAAAGGGGGAAAGAGTGGCATAGTTTATTGTATTTATAGTAATTTTTTTTAAAAAAAAATAATAAAACGTTACAAACAAAAAATAAAAAAAGTTGATAGTACATTTTCAAATTGGTCCCCCATTGAATTTAAAAAGATAGCAAAATCATTGTTGTGAAATAAATTTCATCCAAGAACAAGACAGAATTCTAATAAGATTTTGTCTCACTAAAATCTGATAAATGCTAAGTAAAGGTTCAATTCCCCAATCCGATGTATAATAATATTAAATCATCACATGAACCAATCAAGAAAGGGTGAAAATATAAGATCACTTAAGCATGGAGTGGGAACCTGTAGCTAGATCACTTGCTGAAATATAAAGCCACAGGAGAAATATTTTGGAGAGAGAAATTTCAAACAACAAAGAGTAGCCCCTTCTCATAACAAAAAAAATAATAAACAATACAACAATCAACACTTACTCTAGAATGATCAAGTATATCAATTCTTACTTGAGTTACCATTCTCTATCAAATCATGAAAGGAAAAAAATATATGAGACGAAATTAACATAATAAAAATCATAGGTTGCGAGAGATAAAGATATTTTACAGATAAAAGCAATTTGATTTCTTTTCTCCACCTTGCTTTACTCTGTAAAGACATTGGCTCTAGCATTGATTTTTAACCAAAAATCGATGCGCTCCATTTTCCATATACAATATGGAAGGAATACCTCCACATAATTTCTGCTTTTGATTTCTTACACTGCTTTAACATAAATGTTGGCAATGTAGAAGGATCCAACAGATTAGCAATCACACAAAAACATTTGTCAATATAAATATGGAGACTAAAACAAAGACTCAAAAGAAAACCAATTCTAAACAGAACAAAAGAAGAAGATTAGGAAAGAAAATCTCAACCACATATGAAAAAATTCCTTAACTTAAAAAGAGAGAGAGAGAGAGAGAAATAACTGATGGTGATTTATGAATAGCATACTTGGTTATATTCTCGCAAAAGGATACAGTTATGAAAAAGAGTTTTGATTGAATTATTGAAAAACGAATGTGAGAGCAATGCACCCAATAATAAAAACTATTAAAACCCCATCAATTTCTGCTAATCATTCGTAAGAAAAAACAACCAAACATAACTCTAAATCTAAATCAAGTTAATTGAAAGACCATACCTAACCAATAATTTTATAAAACAAAATTTAAAAACTTTACTGGTAATGTTTTTAGAGGAAGACTTGTCTGGCGGTGGCAAAGTCTGTATGATATATGTGCGTGTGTGAGTTTGTTTTCTTAAAATAGTAAAAATTGAAAATTTGGCCATGCTTGATAGAATTTTGCCTCATGAGATTTTGTACGCAATGTCAAGTTTTCAGAATAATAATACCGCCAAGTCCTCTTAATTAAATTAATAAGTTTCTCTTTGATTTTGAAAGTTCATAGCCATTACTTGATCCTCACACCCATCTTTTTTTTGGCCAGGAAGATTTATACTAATGAAGGAAAATTTTTATTTCTTTACCAAAATTTGTCAACACTTCTTTTCCAATTATACAAAACTCTACCTCTTGAAGTGGGAAACCAAAAACATCCAAACCCCTTTTTTTATGGGACATTGTACTGCTGGTGCCTGAAAACTAACAACACGCAAAAATTAAAAATATTATGCCCTTGAGCAGCAGTGATGGAAGAATTCAGGCCTGAAATTTTGTAGGGAAGAATCAAAAATCAGATTAGAAATTTGTAGAGAGAAAAGAATACCAAAACCACAACTAATTCCGCTTTTATCATCTACTCCTCTCCCTCCATCTCCCAATCTCATACCGAAATCCACAAATTATATCATTAGACAGAAACCCATGCACAAACTCAGTGATATTTATTGAAGGAATACGAAACATACTTGTGTAATCGATTAGTGGAGAAGAGAGAGGATGATGATGTCTTGGATTGTTGTAGGTTCAATGCTTGATTGTTCAGGAGTGATACTACAACATAGAAACGAAAAATAGAGAGAGATTGAAGGTTGAGGACACCAAGAATTCAAGAAGACCAAAGAGATGATGTAGAAGCCCATACCGAGTAATAAGATGCCCATACGCTGCCATTCCAACTATGACATTGACTACCACATAAAACTCAAAACTCAAAATAAAAAATAAATAGAAAATTGAAACAAAAAGCAAACACACATAATTTGGATATGTTGAAATAAGACAATGAAGCTAAAATAACGTGTGCAAAAATCCAATAAACTTAAATTGAACAAACCTACAAATTAAATCCAATCACGAAAAATAAGTAAAATCTGTACCTTGGAGTGCAGGGTGCATGCAGATTTGGAGGAAAAAAAATGTGAAGTTGTGCATATTTGCATTTGCAAAAGTCAAAACCAAGAGATAACCAAAGTCCAAAATAACAACCAAATACACAAAAAACCATATACGAAAATTTTATATATGATTGATATCAAATTAATTTTCATTTTAAAATTTGTAAATCACAGTAAGAATTCCTTTCTTCGTGCCGTTTTTTCATACAAAATGTGAAACAACAAAATCTAAACCCATGCACAAGACATTCATAATTGATAAATAAATAATTAACTTTCAAATAAAAAATAAGAAACTAACCAAATATATAATCCTATTGACCAATAATGAATTGGAGCTCACAGTTTTCCTCTTCAGCCACTGTCCCCCAAAAAAAGAAAAAAAGAAAAAAAAGAATAAGCAATCGAGCAATTAGAATTAAGAAGCTTTCTATGAATTAAAAATTTATCCCTACATTGAGCCCAAACTCCAAAGCCTACACTGTAATTGATGTTATGGTCTTCTTTGAGCTTATTACTGTCTTTAGTATCATGTTCATTAACTAATATGTGTTCTTTAAATTAAATCCAACAAGAGATTTCATATATGTAAAAAAAAGAAAAAAGAAAAAAGAAAAAAAAGAACTCATATTGAAGAAAGATGTAGAACTTTCTTCTCCCTAGCAAAATCCCTAAAAATAAGTCTTTTACTTATTTTATAAGTAGCATACACAAGCTGATTTTGCAATTAGTTTCAAGCAAATAAAAAAATGTCTAATCTCATTCCACATCCAAGAATATTTATATGTGAAAATTTGTTAAAACATTAAGAGTCTACTTGAATCTAGAGAAAATTGTTAGGAAGAAACGCATACCAACAATTTTTCAAACTTAAATACCCAAAAGAAAAATAATAAAAAAATAAATAAACCTCTTACAAGCTAAATTTTAAACAACTACATTCTTTAATCAACGTGGTTGGCAAATCTTTCTTCTCTTAACTTGCTATATCTCAATAAACCCACTTTTAAGACATCAATACCAAAAAAAAAAAAAAAAAAAAAAGGAAATAAAGAAAATGAAAAATCTAGCATCTTCAAAGTAAACATTCCCACGTTTATTAAAAAATTTTTTTAAGAAGATCTTTATTACTTATCTTCTTATCCATTTTCTAGTAACTAAACAGTTTTCCTGTTAATTACACAAACTCCAACCGGTTACATAAGAAGATATTAGAAATCAAAAGAAAATAATTCCAAATTTTATATCTCACTCTTCACCATCACACGTTTTCAAAGAAAATAAAGGAGCTTGGATAAGGCTTGTGTGATATTACTTGAGAAAAACCTAGGGCTGCTTCAAGATCGCCTTCTTCATCTGCAATGTACATAAATGGTGATTTTAAGAGCAGAACAAAAAAAGCCTCGGAATCATAATATACATAGAGGGGAGAGAGATGAGATCTGATGAAACCTATTCTACCATGGTTAGGGTTTGTCCAAATTGCTAGAACTTTATCCGTGATAATTTGGATAAATTGGTGCTTCGTTTTGTACAAACTATTTTCAGTTAATCTAACTAACTTCATTTAACATTAACAGTTTTCAGAGCCAGACTTGCAAAGACGATCTTGGATAGGAATTAGAATTAGCAGGTACATATTCCGTTAGCAAGGGAAATGACAAAGAAATCAGGTATGAAAACATCTAAATTGGTGATATTTGATCAAAATTAATATCCATAAATGAGGTATCAGAAAACTTTGGTCACACACATATCCAATGAAACATATGAGTGAAGGAAAGAAATCAAACTTAACAAGGTAATCACCTTATAAATGGACACAAAGCCACAATCCACAAATATGCTTCACCTGCAAGATTTCCCATTAGCTATTTTGTAAAAATGAATTAGCACTCCAAAAGATAAAAAGAGAGAGATTATATATAAGGTAATTTTTACGCCATATATATTTAAATATATATATATATATATATATGTTTTTTTTGCAAGTTGGACTACAAATAACGGTAACGTAATCAATTGCAATTTATATAGCAAAGCATGATTCCAAGCCAAAATTTTATTCTAAAACAGTAAAAATTGAAGGAACAAAATTGGATCAAACTCAGATTTTTGCAGGAGAAAAAACTGCATTTTTTTCCTATCCTTCTATTTTACTTTTTACCTCAAATATGATGAATAAATTAAAATTTTGAAAGACAACATAGATGGAAAAATTGATTTGCAACCCCAAATTCTTAAGGCAAGCCATAATTCAACTTGATCAATCTATGTGTTAAACTCTAGGAGTCTATACATTCTTTTCAGTGTTAGAGCTTTAGATGTCCTCCAAGGGCTGATTATACTGAAAATAATGTTACTTAAATGTAAATAAGCAGAATCTCAAGTCAAAAACATACCCAACAAAACTTTTTAAATGTAAATAATCAAGATCTCACCAACATGTTTAATATAAACATAGGTCAGATACTTACCCAACAAAACTTCCTGAGAGCAAAACTTTAAAGATACATAACAGAAGCAAACAACAACAAAATTACAACTCAACACAAAACCAGAACAAACAAAAAATCCTAAAGAGTGAAGAACAATTACATCTCTAAACAAGCAATTAACAAAAAATTTACTAAATTTCGTAACTTTGTTTTATCAGTATAGCAAATATTAACTTCTGGAACCTATAAATAGGGCCACATACCAAAACCATCAACCAAGATGACCAAATTTAGTAGTGAAATAAAGTAGAAAAGCACATTTATGATCTAGTGGAAACCTAAGCAAACCTCAACTCCAAAAAAATCATGCATTAAAATCTAAGGGGTCGTTTGGTAAATGCACTTAAAAAATGAAAATTGTTGTTTGAAAACATGTGGAAATATGTGTGGATGAAAAAGTGTGGAAATACGTGTAATTTTGTTTAAAAACTTAAAACATGTGTTTGAGCGGGTGTACCAAACGGGGCCTAAGTAGTTCAAAATTCAGATCTTTAATACTTTTCCTCTTAACCATTTTCAATTAACTAAATAGCTTTCCCACTAATTACACAAACTCCAATTGTTTACTGATGCGAGAGATGCAAGAAAATTATTATTTAATATTATTTATGTTTGCAAGTCAATTGTATTTTTATGTTTTAGGTCGTAGTTTATTGGGCTAATAATATTTTAATTTGGGAAGCAAAGTTATTTTGGTAATAAGGCAATTAGGATTTCCTAGCCAATTAGAACTAGGGTTTAGCAATCCTTTATAAGCAACCTATTGTACTCCTTGAGGAGATAGTTGATATTTTAATGAATGAAAAATATGGCCGTTTGGTCTAGTGCTGACTCCAGGTCTACCATAGGTGCTGATTCCAAGCAAGACCTAGGTGCTGAATCCTAGGTCATATCTTTTATTTTTCCGTTGTTTTAGTTTTGTTCTGGTTGTCCTGCGTCATATTTGGTATTAGAGCAAACACCGATCTGTTTGAAACATTATCGCAGTCAATCCAGAACCAAAAAAAAAAAAAAAAAAAAAAGAAGTAGAAGAAGAAGACCCATCAGCCACCAGCCGCTGAAACCCATTATCACCCTGAACCACCTCTGTTGAGGACGTCGACCATCGTTGATGCAAGAACCGCGACTAGTAGCTGCCACTCCTCCATGTTTTGTGCTGCCGCAGTTTCCCATCTTCACGCCGCCAAAATCATCACCAACAGCACTGCCAACACTGAATGCCGATGAGCCACGCCGCCTCTTAGCTGATGAGTCCAGCGCTGCTTCGTGGCTGTTACTGTTTCTTTCTCTTTTAGTTGTTTCCTCTGTTTCTAGTGTCGTTAGTTTTGTGGTGTTTAATGTTTGAAGTGCTACTGTGTACTGGCAGATTTTAGTTTTATACTTTTTGTATTTCATATTAAAAAAAAAAAAAAAAAAAAAAAAATCAAAAGGAAGGAAAAGAAAGAAAGTACTGTAGCTGTGACAGCCCATTGCATGTATTGGGCCTTTAAATTGTTCATCCACAGATCCACTTGTCCAAGTAAGATCCATTCACTTGAAGCCAGCAACTATTTGGGAGAACAATCTTAGAAGCCCATTCCAACGATTTGTCCAGAGAAAATCACAGCAACTATTTGTTGAAGCACTATTTTAGAGAATGATGGTAATATTAGAAGCACCTTATTTTGACAGTTATGAAACTTATCCACGAGATTTTGTCAACTGGATGAATGGGATGGAGCAATTCTTTGAGCAAGCAAATTTTGCAGATAACAAAAAGGTTAGGTATGCCAAGTTGAAGTTAAGAGGTAAAGCACAAAGGTTTTGGGAGAATCTTGAATATTTCTGCTATATGAATTATGAACCTGCCATTAGTGTGTGGGAGATATGAAAGAAAAACTTTGTGATGAGTATTTGTCACCGTACTATCGAGCTAAGGGTCCGTTTGTTTCGGGTGAAAACGTTTTCAGGAAATGGTTTTACGGAAAATTGTGTGTTTGGTTGTTACTTCAAATTTGGTCAAACTGAAAATAATTTCCGGTTGACCGAAAATGATGCCAAAAAGGGGTGAAAATAATTTCCAGTTTCATTTTCACTTCAAATGAAATTTTCCGGAAAAGAACGAAGAGCACGAAGAGAGAGAGACAGAGAGAAACCCATCGCCTTCACCTAGACCCAGACCCAGACCCACGAGCACAACGAACCCAGACCCACGAGCAACCCATCGCCTTCACCCAGACCCATCGCCTCCTCGAGCTCGCCGATCCACGAACCAAACCCATCGCCTTCGACCCACGAACCGACGAACCCAGACCCATCGCCCCCTCGAGCTCGCCGATTCACGAACCAGACCCATCGCCTTCGACCGCCGACCCATCGCCTCCACGCTCTCTCTTCCTCGATCTCTCAGTTTTTTTTTTAATTTGATTGTTGTTTTTTTTTTTGATGAACTGATTGTTGTTGTTGTGTTGTTGTTGTTGCCGGAATTTGCTGTTGTTGTTGTTGTTCTGTTATTGCCGGAATTTGCTGCCAGAATTTGTTGTTGAATTGACTGTGATGTTGAAATTTTTTGTAATAAAATTTGTTTGGATGCTGAGAAAATGTGAAAAAATGGTAGGAAAATAGCATTTTCCTAATAGAACCAAACACATGAAAATATTTTCCACAACAATTTTCATAATACAACCAAACACTTGAAAATATTTTCTTTTTTCGGAAAATAGCATTTTCGGAAAATAGGTATTTTCCGGAAAATATTTTACGAGAACCAAACGGACCCTAAGTATTTACCCCAATCTCAGCGTGGTTCTTTTCAAGTTGAAGCAAATACGATGAATCCTCATCCTCATCCCATTTCATGTCCTCAGCGCACTTTTGAACAATCTACCAAGGAATTAAAGGAGCTCATGAAAAATGTTCAAGATAGGATTGCCCAGATGAAGCAAAAGAAGACTCAAACCGATTCAATTGGAAAACCAAGGATACTAGATCACAATGAACTTAATGCTGCCCCAATAGAAGACATCATTGATGATGATATCTTAGTTGTGGAGAATCCTCCAGCAACACCAAAGCCTAATGTTGACACAGACGTACATGCCTTGACAAGTGTTGCTTTAACATGCGTGCAAGGAAATGAATCTATTGAAGAGCAGCAAGGTGAGGAGATGGTGCCTAAAGAGAGTATTATGTTAGAGGGTGCACATGATGTGAAAGTTGAAGTTGTTGAAGTTGTTGAATGTGTTTCTGATCAACCCTCCATAGTCCTCGAAGATCTATATCTTGGTGAAGTCGAAGAGGTTAAAACCATAGTGCTTCCTATGGTTCATAAGGTTCAAGAAGAGATTATACCGATTCCACACATTGATTTTGTTATTCCAAATGAGTTTGATGTGGTGGAATTCAAGTTTTTTCTTTTTCCTGTGCTCCCTAAGGTGATTTCAGACTTAAAGCAAGTGTTATTTGTCAGCATCCTAATCCTTCAATGCTTTAAAACTCGAGGTCGAGTTTTCTCCAACCAGAGGAGAATGATGAGGGAGATGCAAGAAAATTATTATTTAATATTATTTATGTTTGCAAGTCAATTGTATTTTTATGTTTTAGGTCGTAGTTTATTGGGCTATTAGTATTTTAATTTGGGAAGCAAGGTTATTTTGGTTATAAGGCAATTAAGGTTTCCTAGTCAATTAGAACTAGGGTTTAGCAATCCTTTATAAGCAACCTATTGTACTCCTTGAGGAGATAGTTGATATTTTAATGAATGAAAAATATGACCGTTTGGTCTTTCTTTGGTTTGGTGCTGACTCCAGGTTTACCCTAGATGCTGACTCCTAGTGGTTTCCCCACTTGGTGCTGACTCCAAGCAAGGACTAGGTGCTGACTCCTAGGTCATATTTTTATTTTTCTGTTGTTTTAGTTTTGTTCTGGTTGTTCTGCATCATTTACATAAGGAAATATCAGAAATCAAAAGAACCAAATCCAAATCTTAAATCTCACTCTACACCATCACACACTTTCAAAGAAAATAAAGGAGCTTGGACATAGCGTGAGAACTTACCTGAGGAAAACCTTGGGCTGCATCAAGAACGCCTTCTCCATCTGCAATGTACATAAACGGCGATTTTAGAAGCAGAACGAAATAGCCTTGGAATCATAATATACATAAAAGGGGGAGAGATATGAGATTTGATGAAACCTATTCTATCATGATTAGGGTTTGTCCAAATTGATAGAACTTTATCCATGATAATTTGTAGAAATTGGCACTTCGGTTTGCACAAACTAATAGAAAGTAGGAAAACATTGATATCAATTTTGTAAAAAATAAAAAGTTCAAATGATGGCAATTATAAAACAACACTCTTCCCACTGCTTCAATAACCTTCCATACAAATTCCCCTACTTATGTAGTTTAAAACCAGACATATCTACCTATATCTATCATAGAAGCAAGCATATATGATGTCCTGGAAATCAAATTGATAAGTTGACAATAAATTAAATTTTACAGAGGGATATTGCAATTAAGGATCACTTGAAGGATAACGAATCTGCAAACAAACATTAGGACAAAGTGTTACCATACAGCCACAATGGAAAGATGATCGAGTTAGAACGTTGTGTTCCAAGATGAAGAAGAGTAAACAAGATATCATCACAATATCATTGGGTATCTAAACCAACATGAGATCAAAATTTTAACAATGCATGCAAATCAAGAGGCATGGTTCTAACAAATAAAATACAATACAATTGGTTCCTAAATGCTTTGTATAGTAAAATCATAAGAGAGGTGATTTAATGCTCAATTCTCCCAAAAAGAACTTAATCATGTTCAGATCATGGCCAAAGCCAAAGCCAAAATCATTGATAAGAAACTAACAGTTGTTTGTGACTGGCTCGATTTGTAGTCTGGCCTCACCATCATAAGCACATGCCAATTATCTTCTTATTATTAAGCACCAATTAAAAAAAAATAGTTACAAAGAAAAAAAAAAGGTGGAGACCAAAGAATGGATGTCTCCTTGAAGATTTATTTCAATGTTAAATGAAGAGAGAGAGAGAGTGGGAAAAAAAAAATTTGAACTTAAACTCATGACCTTTAAACACTGGTCAATATTATCATATACAATTGGTAAGATTTTCATTTTTGAGTATTTAAGATTCCTGTTAGTGTAACCTATATGATGTTTTGAATTTATTGAGAAATTAGATATTAAACTTTTCTCCCATTTGAGGGCTTATAAATTGTATATGAATTGTTCACATAGTAAGAGAATATTGTAATTCTAAGTGAGGCTACTAAAGCGAGCAACTAACAATTGGGTTCCACAAATCCAATCCAAAGTTCAGTTTAAGCATTTCTTTGAACACTCGTAGGGAATTAAGAAAGTAAGAAACCAACGAAAAAAATAAAACTCATAAAATTAATAAACCAAATAAAATAGTAATCTGCCAGAATCAAAAAGCCAAGAGGAAAACATATGAAACTCATAAAATTAAGAAACCAAATAAAGTAGTAATCTGCCAGAATAAAAAGCCAAGAGGAAAACAAATGAAACGTTGGTGTTCCAATACCTAAGAGAGATGGAGAAAAATTAGGTACTGTTGTCCACGATGTAGCCTTCTCCATATTCATCAAGCCAATCTGTTTGCTAAAGAGGACAATGTCAAGGTTGTTGAAGCACTTGGTGATGAGCACTTCAATTGTGTAGTCATGGCACTGCAAGTGCAAGGTTAAAAGATAAGCGGAATGGAAAATTTAAAAGCAAAACTAAAATTTACCTAGAGGCCGTATCATTTAGCTCAAAATCTTTAGTTCATACCTGGAGTTTTGTGATTTCGTTTGCAAAAAGGTGTAGTTGTTATTAACATCACCTCATAAGACATATTCATAATCTATGTACATTGCAGCTTTGGTTGTCCCCATATGCCCAAAACTGGGCAAAATTTGCCAAACAGTACAATTTCAGAAAATTTTCAGCTGGGTTGCATGCGTTCAAACTTATTTGGTAAATTAGACTCTTTTTGGAAGTCGATTTTAATAAACTCGACTTCCAGGTAAATTCAGGAGCTCAGTATTGGCAACTTTCAATGGAAGTCGAGTTCAGTAAACTCGACTTCCACTTCAGACTTATTTACTTGCCGGAATTTGCCTGGAAGTCGAGTTTATTAAAATCGACTTCCAAAAAAGAGTCTAACTTACTATATAAGTTTGAACACATGTTACCCAGCTGAAAATTTTCTGAAATTATACTGTTTGGCAAATTTTGCCCCCAAAACTGCTATTGAACTTCTACTTTAGAAGACCCACAATTTCAAACTTTCCCCAAGCTGCCAATGACTAAGCCTTCACTCAACACGAAAATCCAAAGTAAGAGAGACATTAGTAAAAACTATTTAATACTACAATGCATTAAACACAAACTGATATTAATAGAAAAGGTGGAAAAAATGAGACAAATATGTGTTCATAACGCCCAAACGAACTCACTGAAAGTTGTTCAAACACAAATCCAATGAAATGAATGATCCAATATACAAACCCATAATAAATCATATATTCTTTTTCCTCTACAATCTAGAACAAAAGATGATACTCATATTCCAACTGAGCACAACAGAGATAAAAAATAAGAGCCAAAGTGGAAAAAATACCAAGAGCATACAATTTGTCTCATAAAGATAAAGGAAGAAACTCATAATAAATGCTAGAGATTATCTATACTATTATAATATTATTTAAGGAGCTTTCTCTGTTTGGATTTCTCATATTTTAGTTCAAAAATGCCCCTACATCCCTATGTTTAAGTAGAGACAAAACTAAAGGACAATCCAGTAAAAATGCAACTCTAACTTCTACTAAAACATTGCCTAAAAAATAGGACCACTCTTCTGTTAATTTTCAAATTATTTTATCCACTTATAAATTAAAATTTCAAAATAAAATTTATATATTTAAAATAAAAAAACACAGTTTTTTTTATCTACAAAATAGGACCACTAAAAAAAAAGCCTCATCGAATGCGCGAAGCGCGTGTGATAAGGCTAGTTATAATTTAATGATTTAACTATTTTCAGAGATAATTTTACTGCTAAATTCATCCAAATTAGTTATAACACTACCTTCTTTTGCAAATTAAACACCCCCTCTTTCGCAAATTAGAGTTGTTATTCAATCAACAGTAAATAGGGATCAACAGAAAGATGTTATTCAAGCAGCAATAAATAGAGATACAACAGCCACTAAAATAGCTTTCACAACAATATCTTAAAATTCCCAAGGAAATTAGATTCTCACTAAACCAAGGTATGGGCTACACCATTACATTTTGCATTGACCCTTTTGTCTTTATACATAATGGTAGAACAGAATTCTTCAGTGTTATTCACCTACTCTACACTGGAAAAAATTAACAGCAAAATAATAAAATTATTATCTAAAAAGTATAATGTATTTAAAAGGAATCAACATATATTTTCTCCCGTCAATGAAGAATTGCAATTTGTATGCACTTCCCCCCCTTTATATAATTAAAATTCATTGGGATATGGAAGATAAGTTGTAGCTACAACATTAATCTAATTCTTATCCTCATCCATCATAATTTATAAGTAATTGCAGAAGACTTTGACTAAGCAAAATAACAAATGGACCATGGTGAAACTTCTAAAATTTTAAACATCCTACTCATGTCAAACAGATGCTCAGATTAATGACTACTATAACTTTAAACCTTATCCATCATTAATATCCTAAAATGTAAACATGCAAACCCTTGCAAAAAACTGCAAACCTTCAACTCATAGATGAAAATAGAACATAAAAATATTAGTACTTACAAATGCAAACCCTTAAAGAAATCTTGTAATTTTAAAGGATATTACTGAACCCCCAAGATTTTAGAGTGTTTCAATATACCCCTCCACAACCATTCCCTATGATTCAGAATTACTAAAATCCAAATAGCCCAAATGAGCATATACTAATAGCTAAAATGAATATAAGACTATTTGAGTGTGATACTGCTTTATTATAAGAAAAATATTTTCTTGAGTAAAAAATTGTCTGCATATATAGGGCTGTGTCTCAAACCCAAGATCAAAATTCAGCTTCAATTATTTCAACAGCATACAAAGCATCATTGAATGTAACTATTCATCTGACAAATTTCAAGTAGCTAAAGACAAATTCATAAACTAACATCTCATTCTATTATAAGTTTTTCCAATAACATTATTATTTGAATTGTAATCATAGTTAAGTTTATGACAATTTTATCTTGTGTTTCACTATTACTTCTAGCAAGATGAGTGGGTTTGTTTGGCTTAACAATATAATAAATGTTGTAGATGAAACCAAAATTTGTGTTAAAAAAAAAGTCATTCCAGGAAACTCGAGTAGAGGAAATGGAATTGAAATTCAAATATTGTTCTCATAGTAGAATCCTTATTGTTCTTCAATATAGTAGTAATATGAAAAACAAAGGAGCAGTACTGAGTAATAAGATGCCTACACGCTGTCATTCCAACTATGACATTGACAACCACATAAAACTCAAAACTCAAAATAAAAAACAAATAGAAATTGAAACAAAAAGCAAACACACATAATTTGGATATGCTGAAATAAGACAATGAAGCTAAAGTAACTTACACATTCACAAAGTGAAGCTAAAATAATGTGCAAAAATCCTATAAACTTAAATTGAACAAACCTATAAAATTAAATCCAATCATGAAAAAGAAGTAAAATCTGTACCTTGCAGTGAAGGGTGCATGCAGATTTGGAGAAAAAATGTGCAGTGCATATTTGCATTTCCGAAAGTCAAAAACCAAGAGATAACCAAAGTCCAAAATAACTACCAAATACACAAACAGACCTTACGAAAATTTTATACATGAATGAGATCAAATTAATTTTCACTTTAAAATTTGTAAATTTCAGTAAAAATTCCCTTATTCATGCCATTTTTTGCATACAAAATGAGAAACAACAAAATCTAAACCCATGCACAAGAAATTCATAATTGATAAATAAATAAATAAATAAACTTTCAAATAAAAAATAGGAAACTAACCAAATATATAATCCTATTAACCAACATTGAATTGGAGCTCACAGGTTTTCTCTTCAGCCACTGTCCAGAAAAAAAAAAAAAAAAGAACAAGCAATCGAGCAATTAGAAATAAGAAGCTTTCTATAAATTAAAAATGTATCCCTAAATTGAGCCCAAACTCCAAAGCCTACACTGTAATTGATGTTAGGGTTTTCTTTGAGCTCATTACTGTCTTTAGTATCATGTTCACCAACTAATCTGTGTGCTTAAAATAAAATCCAATAGGAGAATTCATATATGTATGTATATATGCAAAAAGGGGGGAAAAAATAAATAAATAAATAAAACAAAACAAAAGGAAAAAAAAACTCATATTGAAGAAAGATTTAGAACTTCCTCCTCTCTAGCAAAATCCCTAAAAATAAGTCTTTACTTATTTTATAAGTAGCATACACAAGCTGATTTTGCAATTAGTTTCAAGCAAATTAAAAAAATGTCTAATCTCAATCCAGATCCAAGAATATTTATATGTGAAAATTTGTTAAAACATTAAGGGTCTACTTGAATTTAGAGAAAATTGTTAGGAAAAAAACGCATACCACAATTTTTCAAACTTAAACACCCAAAAGAAAAAGAATAAAAAACTTCTATCAATAAACCCACTTTTAAGACACCAATACCCAAAAAAAAAAAAGGAAAGAAAGAAAATAAAAAATCTAGCATCTACAAAGTAAACATTCCCATGTTTATTAAAAAAAATTAATATGGGAGTAGAAGAATACTATTCAAAAGAAAAAATATGATTTCATAACACGTCACAGACATTTGGGTTCCATTGGTGAAAGGTTAATAGATTCCAGAGCCATAGCACTACAAACTTGGTGCATAGATTTTCATGTGCATTATATGGCTTTAAATTGTTGGGGCTAAAAACGGCCACAAGTAGTCCTACAATGTCAACATAACAAACATGTTGGTTATAATAAGATTGAAAATGCCATTTTCACCTGTCTTTATCTAAAAACGCAATGAATTTTCACCACTCTTTATCTCATAGCACAACAAATTGTACAGGAGGGGAAAAATTAGAGTATATCAATACTCAATAGTTTTCATCTTCCAAATAGAACCCAAAAAGGAACATCTATAAAGCAACTACATGCTTTAACAAACCAATATTACATAATAATACTTATAAAGAACCTCAACCCAAAAAAGAAAAGTATTATATGCAAAAAAATATTTCATACCTGTTGAAGGTTTCATGGACTTTCGTACTTTATGCACTTAATTTGCACTGTCCCCGATGCATACTTCTCATATACTCAAGTCGCACCCTTCTTCTCTTTATAATAAATTTTTATTACTTATCCAAAAAAAAAAAAAACAAATGTCGCATACCTGAAGCTGAGAAGGAGATTTTCACTCCATAAGCAATGAAAGATTGAATTAGGAATGAGTAGAAAAGGCATGCAAAGGAGAGCATTGTCATGTTGTTCTTTCATAAAGGGAATCCCATGAAAATATTAAGCAAGTAGCAATAGAAAAGAAAAAGTAATCAACATATGTGCATTTAACCTCCATTAGTTATCTTGCCATTTTTCCGTAGAAAACCAGAGATACACAAAAAAGTAATTACGACATATGATGCCATAGCTGAAAGGAAACAAACATAGAAAGAATTTAGCTCAGAATTACATATAAAGTTACAAACATGTAAAGTTACAAAATTTCATAACTTTGTTTTATCAGCATAGCAAAAATTAACTTCTGGAGCCTATAAATAGAGCCAAATACAAAACCATCAATAGCACAGGTTAGAATAAAAAGAAGCAACCAAGATGACCAAATTTTGCAGTGAAATAAAGTAGAAAAGCGCATTCACGATTAAGTGGAAACCTAAGCAAACCTCAACTTGACAAAAGCCATAGTTCAAAATTCAGATCTTTAATACTTTTTTTCTTATCCATTTTCTAGTAACAAAATAGCTTTCCTGTTAATTACACAAACTCCAACAGGTTACATAAGAAGATATCAGAAATCAAAAGAAAACAAATCCAAATTTTATATCTCACTATACACCATCACACGTTTTCAAAGAAAATAAAGGAGCTTGGATAAGGCTTGTGATATTTTACCTAAGGAAAACCTCGGGCTGCTTCAAGAACGCCTTCTTCATCTGCAATGTACATAAATGGTGATTTTAGAAACAGAACAAAAAAAGCCTTGGAATCATAATATACATAAAGGGGAGAGAGAGATGAGATCTGATCAAACCTATTCTACCATGGTTAGGGTTTGTCCAGATTGATGGTTAACTTTATCCGTGATAATTTGGATAAATTGGTGCTTCGGTTTGTACAAACTATTTTCACTTAATCTATCTAACTTCATTTAACATTAACAATTTTCAGAGCCAGACTTGTACAGAAGATCTTGGATAGGAGTTGGGATTAGCAAGTAAATATTCTGTTAGCAAGGGAAATGACAAAGAAATCAGGTATGAAAACATCTAAACTGCTGATATTTGATCAAAATTAATATCCATAAATGAGGTATCAGAAAAATTTGGTCACACGCATATCCAATGAAACATATGAGTGAAGGAAAGAAATTAAACTTAAAAAAATAATCACCTTATAAACGGACAGAAAGTCACAATCCACAAATATGCTTCACTAGCAAGATTTCACATTAGCAATTTTGTAAAAATTAATTAGCACTTCAAAAGATAAAAAGAGAGAGAGATTATATATAAGGTAATTTTTATGCCATATATATATATATATAAATAACTCATTAGCAGTCCAAAAGATTTATTTAAACCAAAAAAAAAAAGAGAAAGATTATATATTCGTAAAATAGAGAGAATGGTACGGGATTAGGCAAAAATGAACAAAGATGAACCAAATTATGTCCTGTGAAACTTCAAACTTGAAATATTAGAGAGAGAGAGGCCTTACTTATTGTTTTGCTTTAGCCAAAAATAACAAAAAAATGGAACCAAGTCCCCCTTTCTTTATTATCTTTTTCTCTATCCCTTTTTCAATCTCCTCTCACCTTAGAACCTAGGTAAGATTTAAGAAGAAAGAAGACAAAGACACCCTAAATACCCATTTAAGATCAATATCATAAAACTAAAAGAATCAAATTAGCCAACAATCAAAAATTGAAATCAACAAGGAAACATATACACACACAGATTCAATATATACATATATATATATATATATGTATGTATATATATGAAAATTTTGAGGAAACGAAAATAAAAATACTTAGGGGGCCTTCGGTTTTTTTTTTTTTGATAAGTAAGAAAGATGTATATTCAAAAAACTACCTCATGAAAAAACATAAGGCAGAACAAGGAGTACAGATAAGGAAACAAACAAATAGAAAAAGCAACAAAACAAACAAAAACCAACAAAGAACTAAATACAAAGGAGAGAATTAAGGAACAAAGAGAGAGAATCACTAGAGGTGAGTCCCCAAACCCTAGACCAATCAAAAAGAGAACCACTAAAAAAAGCGAGCAACTGGTCATCGGATTTGTCCATGTCCTCAAAAGTTCGCCAATTTCGCTTCCTCCAAATACACCACATTAGGCACAATGGAACTAAATTCCAAATGCTAGAAGAATGCTTTCCAAACCAATTACAACAACCAAAAAGCGTATCTGCAACTGATCTTGGCAAAACCCAAGAAATCCCAAAAGATCTAAAAACCAAGCTCCACAACTGATAAGCTTTTCATAATGGAGTAGCAAATGATTCACCGTCTCCCCGTTACAACGACACATAATGCACCAATCAACAAAATCAAAGCTTTTACCCCGCAGAATGTCCCCTGTAAGAATCTTTTTCCAAGTTGCAGTCCCAACAAAGAAAGAGACGTGCGGAGGAGCCTTAACCTTCCAAATACCTTTCCAAGGAAAGATAATAGGCAAGGGACTACGAAGCTTATTGTAGAACGAGCGGATGTCAAAATCCCCCTTCTTCGACAACTTCCACCTCATACAGTCTCCGTGCTCAGATTGAGGTAAATTAGAACCCAAGGTACGAAGGAATTCATCCACCTCACCCAACTCCCAATCATTTGGATCCCTAAGTAAATGAACATTCCAGCTTCTCTGAGCCTCAATCCCCAACCGTTCGAAAGACGAGGCTACAGATGCCTCTCTATTAGAAGCAATCCCATACACTACCGGGAAGGATAGATGGAGTGGTAAGTCCCCACACCACCGATCTGTCCAAAACTTCACTCTATCCCCCACCCCTACCTCAAACCGAATGCATTTGCTAAACACTTCCCAACCTTTTCAGATACTTCTCCATAAACCACACCCGTGGACACCCCTACCCAGCTTGGAAGACCATCCCCCCCACTCTTCCCCAAACTTCAAAGCTACAACCCTCCTCCAAAGACGAGACTCCTCAACCCCAAACCGCCATAACCATTTTCCTAGTAAGGCTTTATTAAAAGTAGTTAGTTTCCTTACTCCCAAACCACCATTCGCCTTAGGAGGACACATCTTAGTTTCCTTGTCTAAATATTCATTTATAGACAAGTCGAGGTCCATGTGGATTAGTTATCCACATCAGCTTTTGCCACCTTAGAACTCAATTCTTTGAGACTCGAGTTCCTTCATTGAGCTTGAGTCTCATAGACTCAAGATATTACATAACACAATAGTTTGCAAAACTTGTCAACTAACAAAATTGTTAGCAAAATCATGCTAAAAGCCAAAAAGAAACCAGAAAACTTGTTAGGCCTGACCTTTTAGAAGCCAATCAACAATTTGCACTAATGGTTGAATTTATGGACAATAATGGTTCTAGGGAATTAAGATGTGAAAGACCCAAGATGAAATAATTTATCATGTAACTATATAGACTTCAAAGATTGAAAAATTTGAAGAGGACATAATTAAGAGTAGGAGGTAGAATATGCACAACCATACCAGATGACGGATTCGATTTTAAGGCATGCAAGTGCTTGGTCAACTGCACATCGAATTTCTATTACAAATCTCAACCATGTCTAACATAAAATTCAACTCATGGATTTCACCTTAACAAAAAGCAGCCAGAACACCAAAAATTCTATAAATTCCTATAAAGTATATGCACCCTACAAAAAAACATATATAAGAAGCTAATAAACACCAAAACCCTTCACTTACTAACCCAACAGCTTTTGAGCGTAAATATGCTTTATTAACAGCAAATTAAAAAATAATAATAATTCCCAAAGCCAAAGTTTACCTGGAAAAAACTGTGAAAACCATCAAACGAAACCCAAATAACTCAACATAACAAACAAAACAGTGAAAACCGTCATGGAATTCACCCGAACAAAAAGCAGCCAAAACACCAAAAATTGTACAAATTCCTATGAAGTATATGCACCCTACCTAAGAGAGAGGGAGAAAGATTAATTACTTTTGTTGACGTTCCAATACCTAAGAGAGAGGGAGAAAGATTAGGTACTTTTGTCCAGTATGTAGCTTTCTCCATATTCATCAGGCCAATCTGTTTGCGTAAGAGGACAATGTCAAGGTTATTGAAGCTCTTGGTGATGAGCACTTCAATTGTGTAGTCGTGGCACTGCAAGTGCAAGGTTGAAAGATAAGTGGAATGAAAAATTTAAAAACAAAACTAAAAGTTACCTGGAGGCCGTATCATTTAGCTCAAACTCTTTAGTTCATACCTAGAGTTTTGTGATTTCGTATGCACAATGGTGTAGTTGTTATTAACATCAGCTCATAAGCCTTATTCATAATCTATGTACATTGCAGCTTTAATTGTCCTCATATGCCCAAAACTGCTATTGAACTTCTACCCTAGAAGACCCACCATATCAAACCTTCCCCAAGCTGCCAATGACTTAGCCTTCACTCAACACGGAAATCCAGAGTAAAAGAGACATCAGTAAAAACTATTTAATACTACAATGTATTAAACACAAACTGATATTAATAGAAAAGGTGGAAAAAGAGAGAGAAATATGTGTTCATAACGCCCTAACGAACTCACTGAAAGTTGTTCAAACACAAATCCAATGAAAACAATGATACAATATACAAACCCATGAACCACATCTATTACTTCAGAATACTTAGAATTGAAGTTTATCTGAGTTGAGGTCAGAAACAATAACAAATCTTACAAAATTTGCAGATTTAGTCTACTATGAACGATTTAGGCTAAAAAATATAATCTCTCCAAAAAAATATAATCTCTCTCCAAACTTTCTCTCATATTCCCATTATGTTAAAAAATTGGAGAATAAAAAACTCACCATGCATTAACTACCCTGCCTTTAATTTTTCACAAACAGCAGCAATCAAAAGGATCTGAACATCTGGAGGAAGGAAGAGCTGTGAAAATAGAAGAGGGAGAGCCCTGGTGAAAAACCACAGCAGCCACAGCCCCTGCCACAACCGGAGCAGGGGTAGGATTGGCTTGGCAGAGGGACTCAGGGAGACCGTTCAACTGGGTTTGGTTTCCGCGTCGGGGAGTGAGGTTTTAGACTTTCAGTTTGAAATTTTCAGGGTCATCAGGTTATTTGAAGTCTAAAAAGTAAACATTTAATAATTTAATAAATTAATAATGATGTGTAAAATTGTGGAGGTTCCAAAGCCTATGTGGCACAACATGAACTACAGGTCAAACCTGTTGGGCTTTGTGGAGCCTAGTTTATTTTTGGCCTAGCCCATTGTAACCCTATAAGTAGGATATAAAAGCCGCTTTTATAATTAGGGTTTGTGACTACTACTGTTGTGTTTTTAGAGAGAGAGAAAAACACTGTAGCCGCACTTTGTATTTTTTCCCTGATAATAGTGATATCCTTGCAACTCCGTGGACGTAGGCAAATTGCCGAATCACGTAAATACTGTCTTGTGCGTGTGATTGTTTTTTCTTTGGCGCGTATTTTCTCTATTTTTTTTGTTTCTCACAGGTTGAAATTTTGGTTAAATTCCCAACAACTGGTATCAGAGCCTAGGGTTAGGTTTGAGTGGGAGCAATGGCAGAGGAAGCAGGAAAGGTGTCTGGAATAGAAAAGTTTGATGGCACAGACTTCGCGTATTGGAGGATGCAGATTGAAGATTATCTCTATGGGAGGAAATTGCATCTGCCTCTTTTGGGGACAAAACCTGAGGCGATGAAGGCTGATGAATGGGCTCTTCTTGACAGACAGGTACTAGGAGTTATCAGGTTAACTCTGTCTAGGTCTGTTGCACATAATGTTGTAAAGGAGAAGACCACAGCAGATCTGATGAAGGCTTTGTCTGGTATGTATGAAAAGCCGTCAGCAAACAACAAGGTGCATCTGATGAAGAAACTGTTCAATTTGAAGATGGCAGAGAATGCATCAGTAGCACAACACCTGAACGAATTTAATACTATCACAAATCAATTGTCGTCTGTAGAAATTGATTTTGATGATGAGATTCGTGCTCTGATCGTCTTGGCTTCTTTGCCAAACAGTTGGGAGGCAATGAGGATGGCAGTAAGTAATTCTACAGGAAAGGAAAAGCTCAAGTACAATGATATTCGAGATTTAATTCTGGCTGAGGAGATTCGCAGAAGAGATGCAGGTGAAACCTCAGGATCTGGTTCTGCCCTAAACCTTGAGACAAGAGACAGAGGTAATAACAGAAACTCAAATCGAGGTAGATCAAAATCCAGAAATACTAATCAGAACAGAAGTAAATCTAGATCAGGCCAACAAGTACAATGCTGGAATTGTGGGAAAACAGGTCACTTTAGGAACCAATGCAAAAGTCCTAAGAAGAAGAATGAAGATGATTCTGCTAATGCTGTAACAGAAGAGGTACAGGATGCATTACTTCTTGCAGTAGACAGTCCACTTGATGATTGGGTTTTGGATTCAGGAGCCTTGTTTCATACCACTCCACACCGAGAAATCATACAGAACTATGTTGCAGGTGATTTTGGTAAGGTGTATTTGGCTGATGGTTCAGCCCTGGATGTTGTGGGTATGGGAGATGTCCGGATATTGTTACCCAATGGGTCTGTTTGGTTACTGGAGAAGGTTCGACATATTCCTGACCTAAGGAGGAATCTGATTTCTGTTGGACAACTTGATGATGAAGGGCATGCAATACTATTTGTTGGTGGTACTTGGAAGGTTACAAAGGGAGCTAGAGTATTGGCTCGTGGAAAGAAGACTGACACTCTCTATATGACCTCAAGTCCAAGAGACACAATTGCAGTTGCTGATGCAAGTACTGATACAAGCCTATGGCACCGCAGGCTTGGTCACATGAGTGAGAAAGGGATGAAGATACTGCTGTCAAAAGGAAAACTACCAGAATTGAAGTCCATTGATTTTGACATGTGTGAAAGCTGCATCTTAGGAAAGCAGAAAAAGGTGAGTTTTTTGAAAACTGGCAGGACACCGAAGGCAGAAAAATTGGAGTTAGTACACACTGATTTGTGGGGGCCTTCTCCGGTTGCATCCCTTGGAGGTTCAAGGTACTACATCACTTTTATTGATGATTCAAGCAGAAAGGTATGGGTTTATTTTCTGAAAAATAAATCTGATGTATTTGAAACTTTTAAGAAGTGGAAGGCCATGGTTGAGATAGAAACAGGTTTAAAACTAAAATGTTTGAGGTCTGATAATGGAGGAGAGTACATAGATGGAGGGTTCAGTGAGTATTGTGCTGCACAGGGAATTAGGATGGAAAAGACCATTCCTGGGACACCACAGCAGAATGGTGTGGCTGAGCGCATGAACAGAACTCTTAATGAACGTGCTAGGAGTATGAGGTTGCATGCTGGACTACCAAAAACTTTCTGGGCTGATGCTGTTAGCACTGCAGCTTACCTGATAAATCGAGGGCCATCAGTTCCCATGGAGTTCAAACTTCCTGAGGAGGTTTGGAGCGGTAAAGAGGTAAAATTTTCCATTTAAAAGTTTTTGATTGTGTTTCTTATGTTCATATTGATTCTGATGCTCGTAGTAAACTTGATGCTAAGTCTAAAATATGTTTTTTCATTGGCTATGGTGATGAGAAATTTGGCTATAAGTTTTGGGATGAACAAAACAGGAAAATCATCAGAAGTAGAAATGTGATATTTAATGAACAGGTTATGTACAAGGACAGGTCAACTGTAGTATCAAATATTGCAGAGATAGATCAAAAGAAATCTGAGTTTGTCAACTTAGATGGATTGACTGAAAGTACTGTCCAGAAAAGGGGTGAAGAAAATAAGGAGAATGCAGATTCACAGGTAGATCAGAGTACACCTGTAGCTGAAGTCCGCAGATCTTCCAGGAACATTAGACCTCCACAGCGTTATTCACCCGCTTTAAATTATCTACTGTTGACTGATGGTGGTGAGCCAGAGTGTTATGATGAAGCCTTGCAAGATGAAAATTCAAGCAAGTGAGAGTTAGCCATGAAGGATGAGATGGATTCCTTGTTGGGGAATCAGACATGGGAACTGACTAAATTGCCAGTGGGAAAGAAGGCTTTGCACAACAAGTGGGTATACAGAATAAAGAATGAGCATGATGGTAGCAAACGTTACAATGCTAGATTAGTTGTTAAAGGGTTCCAGCAAAAGGAAGGCATTGACTACACAGAGATATTTTCTCCAGTTGTGAAGATGTCAACAATTAGACTGGTGCTGGGAATGGTGGCTGCAGAAAACTTACATCTTGAGCAGTTAGATGTGAAGACAGCATTCCTTCATGGTGATTTGGAGGAAGACCTTTACATGATTCAGCCAGAAGGGTTTATTGTTCAGGGACAAGAGAATCTAGTCTGCAAACTGAGAAAGAGCTTGTATGGCCTAAAACAGTGGTACAAGAAATTTGACAATTTTATGCATAAAATTGGGTTCAAGAGATGTGAAACTAATCATTGTTGCTATGTTAAATTCTTTGATAATTCTTATATCATTTTACTGTTGTATGTGGATGATATGCTCATTGCAGGGTCTAGCATTGAGGAGATTAATAATCTGAAGAAGCAATTGTCAAAACAGTTTGCAATGAAGGATTTGGGAGCTGCAAAGCAAATCCTTGGTATGAGAATCATTAGAGATAAGGCTAATGGTACATTGAAACTTTCACAGTCAGAGTATGTGAAGAAAGTTCTCAGCAGGTTCAACATGAATGAATCTAAACCAGTGAGCACACCCTTGGGTAGTCATTTCAAACTGAGCAAAGAACAGTCACCGAAGACAGAAGAAGAAAGGGACCATATGAGTAAGGTGCCCTATGCCTCAGCTATTGGCAGCTTGATGTATGCTATGGTGTGTACAAGGCCAGACATTGCACATGCAGTGGGAGTTGTGAGCAGATTCATGAGTAAGCCTGGAAAGCAGCATTGGGAGGCAGTCAAGTGGATTCTGAGATATCTGAAGGGTTCATCAGATACATGTCTTTGCTTCACAGGTGCAAGTTTGAAACTGCAGGGTTATGTAGATGCTGATTTTGCTGGCGATATTGATAGTAGAAAGAGTACTACTGGGTTTGTATTTACTCTGGGTGGTACAGCTATATCATGGGCTTCAAATCTGCAAAAGATTGTTACTTTGTCTACTACAGAAGCTGAGTATGTTGCAGCAACTGAAGCTGGAAAGGAGATGATTTGGTTACATGGTTTCTTAGATGAATTGGGTAAGCAAGAGATGGGCATTCTACACAGTGACAGTCAGAGTGCAATCTTTCTTGCCAAAAATTCGGCTTTTCATTCAAAATCGAAGCATATACAAACAAAATACCACTTTATCCGTTACCTTGTTGAAGATAAACTGGTAATACTTGAGAAGATTTGTGGATCTAAGAACCCAGCAGACATGTTGACTAAGGGTGTCACTATTGAGAAGTTGAAGCTGTGTGCAGTTTCAATTGGTCTTCTAGCTTGAGGACAGGAGGATGAGTTGCAGGGATGAGGGATTGCTTTTGGAGGATAGCGGCTGATGTTGATGATTGAACTAGTCTCCAAGTGGGAGATTTGTTGGGCTTTGTGGAGCCTAGTTTATTTTTGGCCTAGCCCATTGTAACCCTATAAGTAGGATATAAAAGCCGCTTTTATAATTAGGGTTTGTGACTACTACTGTTGTGTTTTTAGAGAGAGAGAAAAACACTGTAGCCGCACTTTGTATTTTTTCCCTAATAATAGTGATATCCCTGCAACTCCGTGGACGTAGGCAAATTGCCGAACCACGTAAATACTGTCTTGTGCGTGTGATTGTTTTTTCTTTGGCGTGTGTTTTCTCTATTTTTTTTGTTTCTCACAGGTTGGAATTTTGGTTAAATTCCCAACAAAACCATCGTTGGTTTTATAGCATACTAGCCTAATACCCGTGCAATGCACGAGGTACCCTTCTATTCAAAGAAACCATCTTGAGATAGATGCTAAGATTTAAAAATATTTGACCCAATACACTAACATATTCCATAAAGTTTCAATTCCTACGAAGATCAAATGCCTTTATCTAAAATCTGAAATTCCCAGGAAGAAAGAGTGAGAGAGAGAGAGAGGGAGTATAGATACAGTCATTTTATGGTATATTAATACCAGTCCAATTCCTTACAAACCAAGAAAAGAAGACATACTGGACTTCAGCCAAAAGGTTCTCCCCATTCAGCATTGCAGTTATCGGGGCTGCCATAATATAGAAAATAAATGTTAAAAGGTGAAAGATGAACTTCAAGCAAACTTTAGGGATGAAAATAAACAGGATGCAACTTAAGCAAACTTTCAAAAGGGTTAACTAATTGGTGCCTTCACAGAATCTTACCTCTGTGTCGCAAAATAAACAGGAAGTGCAACAGCAACACCCTGTAAAAGAGAACTGAACAAACTAAGGCAAAATGACATATCTCACCATGTAAGTGACATTTTGTAATAAGAAGACTGCTTTTAGCTCATCCCATATTAGTGTCAGTACTCAATTATTATTGTTATTGTTATTATTCCTAAATAATACCTACCTGAAACATCATTGGTTCGAGCAAGAATTTCATGGTCTTGGCTGTTTTTTTTTTTTTCTTTTTAAAATCCAAAATCTTAATCACACAATTAGGTTTTGAACTGCCAAAGATAGAAAAAGAATACAACATAGAAAATAGATTCTCTTAAACAATATTAAAATAACTCTGATAATCTTTTAAAACAACTTTTATAATAAATAAAAAAATCAAAATATAATGCAGCAGAAAAACTACTTGGCAATATGGTATTTCTTTCATAGACCAATCTGTTATGATTCTAATTTTTCATAACATAATTGAGAGCACTAACATACCATACACGAATAATGTATGTTTTTTTATAAAGATGTCCACAAAGAACACAATTGAAGGATGATTCTTCAATGGACCAATCTAATTACGATTCTAATATTATAACATGATTGAGAGTTTTTATAGAACATACACTGATACAACATTTTTTTTTTTTAGGGATATCCAAGTGAGAAGAATTTACTAAACTGGGCACCTAATGTCCTGGACAATATTTCCTAATAACTACAGTGAAAAGTTGTTAAATAAAACAGGTACAATCAATCATAGTAAATCTAATTTGTTCCAAGTTTCTCCACACATTTCCACTGGCTTTTAAAAAGGAACCATTCGGAAACAACACACCAAAAAAATTAAAATAAAACTTTGGAGTAGTTTTGATTATTAAAGATTTGCGTTTTAAGTGACAGAGAAAATCTTCATCATACTCTGAATGAGAAGGCAAATTCAAAATCGAAGCGACCCAAATATGCAAAATCAATTCTAGATACCTAAAACCAATTTACGCCAAGCCAGATACCCTAACCAAAATCCCTTAATCAAAACCAAATCTAACCAATCTATTTAAACTAATTAAACAAAACAACTCCTAACCGAAAAACCTAAATCATAACCAATCAAACCAAAATACCCCAATTCTTTTTTGAGAAACAAAATACCCCAATTTAAGTGGGCATTTTTCCTACTTGTCAAAACAGGCTAAATTATAGAATTTGACTTTCTCTCATCTTCCACTTTTATATATAGTATATGATACATACACTAGTCGCTAAACTATGCAATGCACGGAATAGTTTTAGAAAATTCTGTATATTTACTTTGACATTGACTACCACATAAAACTCAAAATAACGAAAAATAAAAATTAGAAATTGAAACCAAAACCAAACACACATAATTTGGATATGTTGAAATAAGACAATAAAGATAAAGCAACTGACACAATCATGTAGTGAAGCTAAAATTACAAGTGCAAAAATCCAAAAAACATAAATTGAACAAACCTAAAAAATTAAATCCAATCAAGAAAACGAAGTAAAATCTGTACCTTAGAATGCAGGGTGCATGCAGATTCGGAGGAAAAAAATGTGAAGTTATGCATATGTCCAAAGATCTTGAACTCCATATCCACCAATGAAACAAGCATGTGCAGAACAGAGTAATCATGATCCAGTCTTTTAAAATTAAAGCACAAAGGGTGATGTTAAGGAAGTTGAAAATCATAATGCTTGCTATTTGACAGAAATCAAAACCACAATGGTTATGAGCAAATAAACATATCAAATGTAATGTGAATCTTGTGTTTAAGGTTAAAAATTGAGCAAACCTGAAGTTTCCAAGACCCAATGCCCTTGAGCAGCTGTGATGGACGAATTCAGGCCTCAAATTTTGTAGGGATGAATTACAAGAAAGGTTCTTACAAACAAAAAGGCAAACATGTGGTATGAAACACCATAATACATATAAATAGAACCTCCTGGTGGTTCAAGTCTCCTAGCCAGCATTTTGGGGCTACTACCAAGGGTAATTCTCCCTATAAAATTACCAAGTGTGTGTAATCTCCTGTCTCACACACCTAGTCAGGTGCACAAACTGCCCTGGACACTTGTGTTAGCGCCACACACCAAAAAAAAAAAAACTTATAAGATCCACCGGTAGATAAAGTACACATCACTTAATCATCGTTTAGAGAAATCAAAGCAAAAAGCTGCTACAATTAACAAAACCAAACCTGAAGTAACACAACACATAATACCCAATGATCGAGGTCATTCAGGGAAAAGTCCATGATTTGCTGAGGGGACTCAGTACTGAAAATATTCCATCAACAAAAACAGATCCATATTTCCATCCTCGTCCTCCTAAAGAAACTCCTATAAAAAGACGAAGAATCAAATACTTGATGACCTTAGTACTTCAACACATATCATGAATCAAATAAAGATGAGTTCATATTACAAAGAACCCACTTCCACATTGCTAGAAACTATGACACAATGCACGCCAACATAAGCCCAACATATTACAAAGAAAAATTATAGTATATAATGAACAAAAGAATTTTTTTTTTTTTTTTTTAATCTGTAGCTGCCAATCTGAAAAGTTTACCAAGATAAATTGGATGCTTGACTTGTTAAGAATCAAGACTAAGTTCAAAATCGTGACTGTTATCATACAATCAAGAACCATGCCAGGGAAGTCAGGTTCTTCTCCACAACTTATGCATTAAGTTAAAATGTTAAACAAGCAGCTGTGCAGTAGAAGTAATGAACATACACAAACACACATACTTGCACGCACAAGCATTAATTGATTGCATATTGACACATGCACAGAAGTGTTAACTAGTTGCAAAACGACACATGCACATGAGCACTATACGGTGCCACATTGCCTACCCTTTTAGACTAGCAAACAGCCCAGAGAAATTTTGCCAGATAACCATAAAAAAAAATATTGCAAAGAACGAGGATATCATATTCAATATTCACAACTCACTCAGGCAATACTCAAATCCCAGATTCCCAAGAAACCAAGCTAATCTTCACAGAACCTCAGTTCAAAAAACTCTGTTACCAACCCCAACATAACTTAACTATTTAACAGAAACTCAAATCAAGATTTTGTTATTTACCACCAAATTCTTATTGACTCTATTGAGAATACTATCTCAAAGCCCCCCAAAAAAACAATATCAAAAGGTACCAACTTTAAAATTTTCCCACAATTTCTCACTAGCCAAACAAGAAAATAGAGAACCAAACATTGCCTTTTAACTACTAATGCATGCAAGCAAAACATAACAATCAACCAAAAATAAACTAAAAATAAAACATTAAAATCAACAAAATCCAAAAAAATTATAATATAAAATAAATTAATTAATACTCAAAACCTAAATCATACCCAGGTAAACCTTAATGCAACCTCTGACCTCAATTCCAGAATTTGAAGCAGACCCACATAAACAAACACAAAGGAAACAATATTAAAAATGTGAAATTACCTCCCAAAATAAAAACACATAAAATAAAATATTTTAATATAAAAAAATAAATTAATACTCAAAAACTAAATCATACCCAGGTAAACCATAATGCAATCTTTTGAAGTATTGAAGGAACTACTAGGTTATACCTATATGCCATACATTGAAATTAACAACATGCTTGAAGAGAAAATGACTTGAGTCCCAGCCTTGAGAATAAAGCAATCAAGCATAGCTCTTTTTCATGCCAAAACTTGAATGGCACCACGAACCATTAAAAGATCCAACATGCACATAATGACCTACTAATTGACATAAAATGATTAATAAGCTAAAAAAATCATTTAAATTGCAACAGTGGAATCTAATTGGAGAAACTCACTTGCTGCAATTTTGCAGAATGTTAACTTTGTTCCATAAATGCAAATAAAACAAAATCTTATCTTTTAAAAATCCATGAAAACAGAAGTTATGTCACTTCTAGAATATAAAAATGTTTTGAATGAATCAGATGAAAACAGCACCACATGGTCTAGTCTCAGCCAGAAAGAAATACATTGCAAATAGAGATGTTTGAATCACTAGAGATGCAATTACTGGCTTTCTAAATTATCTAAGGACATAATGCAAGAATCACAGGGAAAAATATATTGCATGCCTTCATTCATTGTACAATCTTATCACTACCTTTCCATTTTCAGTATTTAATAGGGAAAAAAGTTAATTAACACATTAAAAGTTTAACGCAGGTATAAAAGAAAGAAAAAAAGCAATTACAATTTTTTCTCATGAAATAGTAATTTATTACTCCAAACACAAATGACGTATAGCAAACCAAAACAGGACAAAAACAATGTCAAATTCCTGATATGAACACCACTAAGAATCTTTACATTGGGCAAACATCGACTACACAAAGAAATCAAAGTTGTTACTAAAGGTAGTTGGCAAACTGAAATGAACATAAGTCATTCTAACCACAATGTCATTTTTTTTTTTTTTTTATTAATTTCAAATCGGGAACAGTTAACAAATCATGAGAATTTAAATTTTCAAATCCTTTCAAATGAAATTAATAAGCATTCAACTAGGAATTGATATAAAATGAATTGGTTTTCCAAGAGAGAGAGAGAGAGAGAGAGAGAAATTAGTCTTTCCACAGTAAGACATCGTCCTCATTTTGACAGTTGGGATCAATACAATCAAGAAATTCAAAATATGATGGACAATATAAAAGAGATATAATCTCTAGCACAGCATGGGAGAAGGAATTCATCTTCAACCAAGGTTTTTAAGTATTACTAATGTCTGACAATTAATCGATTCAATTGATTGTCAAGTCTTTTAAACTCAACTATATTTTTTCTAGCACAAAAATATTCAGAGAAATCTACATTTCCTGATTCTCGCATAATCTCAACCTAGATTGAACTTAAATCCTAATAACAATTTTGAAAGTGTAAGTTTTAATGTGAAATGTGCAAAGTGTAAACAGTCAAATGGAGGGTAGCTTACCCCATATATGGTGGAACTTCATTGCTAGTTGAGTAACATATCTTCTCTCTGCAGGATTAGAAAACTCCATGTTCATAGCCTCCTGAATTGCAGATAAAATCATGAAAGGAAAAAAACATTTGAGGGGAAATTAACATAATCAAAATCACACAGGTTGTGAGAGAAAAAGATAATTTACAGGTAAAAGCAATTTGATTTCTTTTCTCCAACTTGCTTTACTATCTAAAAACATTGGCTCCAGCATTGATTTTTCACCAAAAATAGATGCACTTCATCTGCCATATACAATATCCAACAATAAGTAGGAATTTCAACCCAAAAATCGTTGCGCTCCATCTTCCATATACAATATCAAAGGAATACCACCACATAATTTCTGCTTTTGATTTCTTACACTGCTTCAACATAAATGTTGGTAATGGAGAAGGATCCACCAGATTATGTAATCACAAAAAAACAGTTGTCAATATAAATATGGAGACTAAAACAAATACTAAAAAGAAAACCAATTCTAAACAGAACAGAAGAAGAAGATTAGGAAAGAAAATCTCAACCACACACGAAAAAAATCTTTAACTTAAAGAGAGGGAGGGAGAGAGAGAGAGAGAGAGAGAGAGAGAGACAACAAACGGTGATTTATGAATAGCAAACTTGGTTATATTCTCACAAAAGGATTCGGTTAGGAAATGGAGTTTTGATTGAATTATTGAAAAACGAATATGAGAGCAATGCGACCAGTAATTGAAATTATCAAAACCCCATCAATTTCTACTAATCATTCATAAGAAAAAACAACCAAACGTAACTCTAAATCTAAATCAAGTTAATTGAAATACCATACCTAACCTGTAAGTTTATAAAACAAAATTTAAAAACTTTACCGGTAATGTTTTCAAAAGAAGACTTGTCTCTCAGTGACAAAGTCTGTAAGGCCATTCCGTATACATATGTATACGTGCGTGTGGGTTTGTTTTCTAAAATAGTAAAAAATTGAAAATTTGGCCAAGCTTGATAGAATTTTGCCTCATGAGATTTTGTATGCAACGTCAAGTTTTCAGCATAATAATACCACCAAGTCCTCTTAATTAAACAAATAAATTTCTCTTTGATTTTGAAAGTTCATAGCCATTACATGATGCTCACACAACTTTTTTTTGGCCAGGAAGATTTTTACTATTGAAGGAAAATTTTTATTTCTTTACAAAAAGTTGTCAACACTTGTTTTCCAAATATACAAAACTCTACCTCTTGAAGTGGGAAACCAAAAACACCCAGTCCCATTTTTTTTCTATGGGACATTGTACAGTTGGTGCCTGAAAACTAACACCACGCAAAAATTGTATAAAACAAAGTGCATGATCAGAAAATTTCACCCTATAATGAATATGAAAGAAATTAAATCACTTACAAAGATCTTGAACTCCATATCCACCAAGGAAACAAGAATGTGCAGAACAGAGCAATCATGATCCATTCTTTCAAAATTAAAGCACAAAGGTTTTGCTGTTAAGGAAGTCGAAAACCATTACGGTTGCTATGTGACAGAAATCAAAACCACAATGGTTCCGAGCAAATAAACATATCAAATGGGTTGTGAACCTTGTGTTTAAGGCAAAAAATTGAGCAAACCTGAAGTTCCCCAGTCTCAATGCCCTTAATTCAGGCCTGAAATTTTGTAGGGATGAATCAAAAATCAAACTAGAAATTTGTAGAGATAAAAGAATATCGTAACCTAAAAAGAGAGAGAGAGAGACAGAGAATCAACAGATGGTGATTTATGAATATTACACTTGTTTATATTCTCACAAAAGGATACGGTTCGGAAAAGGAGTTTTGATTGAATTATTGAAATACAAATGTGAGAGCAATGCACCCAATAATTGAAATGATCAAAACCCCATCAATTTCTGCTAATCATTCATAGGCAAAAACAACCAAATGTAACCCTAAATCTAAATCAAGTTCTACCTAACCAGTAAGTTTATAAAACAAAATTTAAAAACTTTACCCGCAACGCTTTCAGAGAAAGACTTGTCTGGCAGTGGCAAAGTCTGTAAGGCCGTTCCTTATATATACGTGCGTGTGGGTTTGTTTTTTAAAATAGTAAAAATTGAAAATTTGGCCATGCTTGATAGAATTTTGCATCATGAGATTTTGTATGCAACGTCAAGTTTACAGCATCATAATACCACCAAGTCCTCTTAATTAAATTAATAAGTTTCCCTTTGATTTTGAAAGTTCATAGGCATTACTTGATGCTCACACACATTTTTTTTGGCCAGGAAGATTTATACTATAGAAGGAAAATTTTTATTTCTTTACAAAAAGTTGTCAACACTTCTTTTCCAATTATACAAAACGCTACCTCTTGAAGTGGGAAACCAAAAACACCCAGTCCCATTTTTTTCTAAGGGACATGGTACTGTTGGTGCCTGAAAACTAACACCACGCAAAAATTGTATAAAACAAAGTGCATGATCAGAAAATTTCACCCTATAATGAATATGAAAGAAATTAAATCACTTACAAAGATCTTGAACTCCATATCCACCAATGAAACAAGCATGTGCAGAACAGAGTAATCATGATCCAGTCTTTTAAAATTAAAGCACAAAGGGTGCTGTTAAGGAAGTTGAAAATCATAATGCTTGGTATTTGACAGAAATCAAAACCACAATGGTTCCGAGCAAATAAACATATCAAATGTAATGTGAATCTTGGGTTAAAAATTCAGCAAGCCTGAAGTTTCCATGACCCAATGCCCTTAAGCAGCTGTGATGGATGAATTCAGGCCTGAAATTTTGTAGGGATGAATCAAAAATCAAATTATAAATTTGTAGAGAGAAAAGAATACCAAAACCACAACTGATTCCGCTTTTATCATCTACTCCTCTCCCTCCATCTCCCAATCTCATACCAAAACCCACAAATGATATCATTAGACAGAAACCCATGCACAAACTCAGAGTAATATTTATTGAAGGACAACGAATCATACCTGTGTAATCGATTAACGGAGAGGAGAGAGTATGATGAAGTCTTGGATTGTTGTAGGTTGGATGCTTAATTGTTCAGGACTGATACTGAAACATAGAAACAAAAAATAGAGGAAGATTGAAGGTTAAGGACACCAAAGATTCAAGAAGACCAAAGAGATGATGTAGAAGCCCACTCTGACTAATAAGATGCCCATACGCTGACATTCCAAATAGGACATTGACTACCACATAAAACACAAAATGAAAAATAAAAAATAAATAGAAATTGAAACAAAATGCAAACACACATAATTTGGATATGTTGAAATAAGACAATGAAGCTAAAGTAACATACACAATCACAAAGTGATGCTAAAATAACGTGCAAAAATCCAACAAACTTAAATTGAACAAACCTATAAAATTAAATCCAATCACAAAAAAGAAGTAAAATCTGTACCTTGGAGTGCACGGTGCATTCAGATTTGGAGATAAAAATGTGAAGTGCATATTTGCATTTGAGGAAGTCAAAAACCAAGAGATAACCAAAGTCCAAAATAACTACCAAATACACAAACAGACCATATACGACAATTTTATATATGATTGAGATCAAATTAATTCTCATTTTAAAATTTGTAAATTTCAGTAAAAATTCCCTTATTCATGCCATTTTTTGCATACAAAATGTGAAACAACAAAATCTAAACCCATGCACAAAATATTCATAATTGATGAATAAATATATAAAAAATTCAAATAAAAAATAGGAAACTAACCAAACAAATAATCCTATTGACCAACATTGAATTGGAGCTCACAAAAAACAGAGATACACAAAAAGGTAAGTAGGACATATGATGCCATAGCTGAAATGAAACAAATGTAGAACCAATTTAGCTCAAAATTACATATAAAGTTACATACATATAAAGTTACGTAAAAGTTACTAAATTTCATAACTTTGTTTTATCAACATAGCAAAAATTAACATTCGGGAGCCTATAAATAGAGCCACATACCAAAACCATCAATAGCACAGGTTAGGATAAAAAGAAGCAACCAAGATGACAAAATTTTGCAATGAAATAAAGTAGAAAAGCGCATTCATGATCAAGTGGAAACCTAAGCAAACCTCAACTCCACAAAAGTCATACTTCAAAATTCAGATCTTTAATACTTTTCTTCTTATCCATTTTCTAGCAACTAAACAGCTTTCCTGTTAATTACACAAACTCCAAACATAAGAAGATATCAGAAATCAAAAGAAAACAAATCCAAATTTTATATCTCACTCTTCACCATCATACGTTTTCAAAGAAAATAAAGGAGCATGAATAAGGCTTGTGATATCTTACCAGAGGAAAACCTAGGGCTGCTTCAAAAACGACTTCTTCATCTGCAATGTACATAAACGGTGATTTTAGAAGCAGAACAAAAAAACACCTTGGAATCATAATATACATAAAGGGGAGAGAGATATGGGGTCTAATAAAAGCTATTCTGCCATGGTTCGGGTTTGTCCATAGTAACTTTATCCATGATAATTTGGATAAATTGGCGCTTCAGTTTGTACATACCGTTTTCAGTTAATCTATCTAGCCTCATTTAACATTAACAGTTTTCAGAGCCAGACTTGTACAGAAGATCTTGGATAGTAGTTGGGATTAGCAAGTAAATATTCTGATAGCAAGGGAAATGACAAAAAAATCAGGTATGAAAACATCTAAACTGCTGATATTTTATCAAAATTAATATCCATAAATGAGGAATCAGAAAAATATGGTCACACACATATCCAATGAAACATATAAGTCAAGGAAAGAAAATAAACTTAACAAAATAATCACCTTATAAATGGACAGAAGGCCACAATCCACAAATACGCTTCACCTGCAAGATTTCCCATTAGCAATTTTGTAAAAATGAATTAGCACCCCAAAAGATAAAAAGAGAGAGATTATATATAAGGAAATTTTTACGCCATACATACATATATATATATATATATATATATGTATGTATGTATGTATGTATGTATATAAAACTCATTAGCACTCCAAAAGAACAATTTAAACCAAACAAAAAAAGAGAAAGAACAGATATTTGTAAAATAGAGAGAATGGCACAGGATTAGGCAAAAATGAACAAAAATGAACCAAACTATGAATAGTGAAACTTCAAACTTGAAGTATTAGAGAGAGAGAGAGAGAGAGAGGGCTTACCTGTCTTGCGTTAGCCCAAAATACCAAAAATCATATCAAGGATTATTGATACTAATTATAGTGTCAAATAAATTAGATGACCAGAAATAATTTAAACTTCAAACTTGAAATATTAGAGAGAGAGAGAGAGTGAGAGGGCTTACCTGTCTTGCGTTAGCCCAAAATACCAAAAATCATATCAAGGATTATTGACACTAATTATAGTGTCAAATAAATTAGATGACCAGAAATAATTGAAAGCCAATGCACGTGTTTGAGTGTAAATAATGGAGAAAGAGGGGTCTTTGGTTTCATTGAACTGTGAGTGGTTGCTAGCTCACCACTATCAAAGGAAATCAATACCTGAAAAAAAAAATTAAAAAAAAAAGGGAAAGTGGAAAACCAAAAACATCCAGTCCCTTTTTTTAATGGGAAATTACACTGTTGGTCCTAAACAACTAACTCACCAAAATTATAATAAACAAAGGGCATGATCAGAAAAATTCAGCCTATAATGAATATGAAGGAAAATAAATCAGTTGCAAAGAATCTTGAACTCCATATCCTCCAATGAAACAAGCATATGCAGAAAAGAGTAATCGTAATCAAAATTAAAGCAGAAAGGTTGCTGTTAAGGAAGTTGAAAACCATAATGCTTGCTATTTGACAAAAATCAAAACCACAATGGCTCAGAGCAAATACCTCCGTAATACGAATTAGAAAACCCAAAATCCCAAAATCAAAAACATACAAACAGAGCACGCATTACACTTGTTCACATCGACATACATACATGGCCACATACCCACAAGAACAGCAATACCCAAACCCATGGCCAAACAAACATAAACACATACACACGCGACACAACCGAGAGAGAGATCGCAAGAGGAAAAGAGAGTGTGAGAGAGAGAGATTGGGTGGGACTATTCAGTATTGTAATTTGAAAACCTAAAAAAGAAAAACTGTAATGATTTGTTTGAAAGAGAGAGAGAAATTGGGTAAGGAGAAGCACTAATCTGAGTAACATATCTTCTCTCTGCAGGATTAGAAAACTCCATGTTCATAACCTCCTGAATAGTGCAGAAATAACGAAGTAATTTGGTCCATGAATAGTGCTCAAGTCCACAAACTAAAATAAGGAAAGAAAAAAAAAACAGTTAAAAATTTGCTCAAGGACATCATTTACATTCGTACATAAGCAGATGTGTTATAAATGGTCAAAGACAGGAACCTACCTCTTTAGTTTATTCTCAGTAAGTTGTGAGTTAAATAATTGAAAGACACAATCAAAACATCAATTAGTGACATCAGAATTGAATGAGGGCTCATTTTTGTTGTCTCACTTAGCATGGAGTTTCATTTGTGAGATTACAACTAAATCAGGGTACAATACAACCGAATTGCTCTATTAAAATGTGTAACCCATTTTACTTTAATGAAAACAATAGCATCATAATCTATTAAAATGTGTAACCCGTCCATGTAGATCTTATTGTACACATCGTCCATGCAGATCTTATTCTACGTAATGCTGCCATGCAATTAAGAAGACAGTATTTCTCTGTTAACAATTTCCAAAAATCAAAACCAAAGAACGATAAGCATTTCAATGGTCTCCCAACCAAGACTTGGGAACCTGCACACTGATGAAATAAAAAGTATTAAGTACATAAGTTGTAACAAGCCAAACAAAATATGAGTAAAAGAAAAAGGAGGTAGGAATGACATCGGTAAAAGTAATCTAAATAATAAAAACTACTCAAACTGTTCAAATTCACAAATAAGACTGCAAAGATACAGCATCATGATAATCACAGAATGGATCAGCATCAGGTGCAATACCTAGGGTATTGCACCTGGTGCAATACCCCAATTTCCTTCATAATTTTTTTTACTTTTTTCACTTTTTAACTTTAATTTTTTTACCCTTTTTTAATATATTTTATTTAATGGCTGAGATTGAAAGTTGTTTTTTCAACTTTCAATCTCAGCCTTTGATAAGCTATTGCACCAGGTGCAATACCCTAGGTATTGCACCTGATGCTGATCCATCACAGAATGTAGCACGGCCAGTTGGAATGTCAGGGAGAAGGCCTGTGAAAGCTCTAAACAGAATGGATCTATAAAAGTAGGCAGGCAATAGTCGCACTAGAAATAGAATACAAAGAACTTATGTATAAATAAGAATGTGACATAAGAAAGAAAAATAAAAAATTAAAAAAGGAAGAATTATTTGGTAAGCAGATTGTTGGAACCAAAGCAACAGCTGTAGAAATTTATATAAACACCAACCAAAAATTTGTGTTAGTAGATGGCTCCAAAAACTACAACTAATGAAAAGCACAAAAGAAGAAAGATAAAATAAGAGATGTACCTTAGAGAAATACTGTACCAGGACCAAAGGCTTAGTGCAATCAAAGAACCTATCAAGGTTAGTAGCAGGCTCCAAAGACAGGTTTTGCAATGAATTACAAGAAAGTTTCTTTCAAACAAAAAAGCAAACATGTAGTATGCAACACCATAATACATATAATAGAACCTAACGGTGGTTCAAGTCTCCTAGCCAGCATTTTGAGGCTACTACCAAGGGTATTTCACCCTATAAAATTACCAAGCTTGTGTAATCTCCTGTCTCGCGCACCTAGTCAGCTGCACAAACAGCCCTGGACACTCGTGTTAGCCACACACACCAAAAAAAAAAAAAAAAAATTATAAGATCCACAGGTAGGTAAAGTACACATCACTTGATAATTGTCTAGAAAAATCAAAGTAAAAAGCTGCTACAATAAACAAAACCAAACCTGAAGTAACACAACACTAAAGCCCCAATGATCAAGGTCATTCAGGGAAAAGTCCATAATTTGCTGAGCAATGGGACTAAGTACTGGAAATATTCCATCAACAATAACAGATCCATATTTCCATCCTCGTCCTCTTAAAGAAACTCCAATACAAAGACGAAGAATCAAATACTTGAAGACCTTAATACTTCAACACATATCATGAATCAAATAAAGATGAGTTCATATTACAATCAAACACAGATAAGTTCATATTACAAAGAACCCACTTCCTCTTTGCTAGAAACTATGACACAATGCACGCCAACATAAGCTCAACATATTACAAAGAAAAATGAGAGTATATAATGAAGAAAAGAATTTTTTTTTTTTTTTTTTTTTAAATCTGTGGCTGCCTATCTGATATGTTTACCAAGATAAATTGGATGCTTGACTTGTTAAGAATCAAGACTAAGTTCAAAATCATGACTGTTATCATACAATCAAGAAACATGCAAGGGAAGTCAGCTTCTTCTCCACAACTTATGCAGTAAGTTAACATGTTAAACAAGTAGCTGTGCAGAAGAAGTAACGAACATACACAAACACACATGCTTGCACGCACAAGCATTAATTGATTGCATATTGACACATGCACAGAAGCGTTAACTAGTTGCAAATCGACACATGCACATGAGCACTATACGGTGCCACATTGCCTATTCTTTTAATGTGAAATGTGCATAGTGTAAACAGTCTAATGGAGGGTAGCTTACCCCATATATGGTGGAACTTCATTGCTAGTTGAGTAACATATCTTCTCTCCGCAGGATTGGAAAACTCCGTGTTCATAGCCTCCTGAATTGCAGACAAGAATGCTTGCTTTGCAGAAATAACAAGGTAATTTGGCCCATGAATAGTGCTTAAGTCCACAACATAAAATGAGGAAAAAAAAAAAGTTAAAAAGTTTGCTCAGGGACATCATTTACATTCATACAAAAGCAGATGTTATAAATGGTCAAAGACAGGATCCTACTCTCTTTAATTTATTCTCAGTAAGTTGTGAGTTTAAATAATCGAAAGACACTCAAAACAGCAATAAGTGACATCAGAATCGAATGAGGGCTCATTTTTGTTGTCCCACTTTGCATGGAGTTTCATTTGTGAGATTACAACTAAATCAGGGGGTACAATACACCCAAATTGCTCTATTAAAATGATTAACCCATTTTACTTTAATGAAAACAACACCATCATAACCTATTAAAATGTGTAACCCGTACATGTAGGTCTTATTGTACACATCGTCCATGTAGATCTTATTGTACTTAATGCTGCCATGCAATTAAGAAGACAGTATTTCTCCTTTAACAATTTCCAGAAATCAAAACCAAAGAACGATAAGCATTTCAATGGTCTCCCAACCAAGACTTGGGAACCTGCACATGGATGAAATAAAAATTATTAAGTACATACGTTGTAACAAGCCAAACAAAATATGAGTAAAAGAAAACTGAGGCAAGAATGACTTCTGTGATAGTAACCTAAATAATAAAAACTACTCAAACTGTTCAAATTCACAAATAAGACTGAGAAGCTACAGCATCAAGATAATCACAGAATGTAGCACAGCCAGTTGGAATGTCAGGGAGAAAGCCGGTGAAAGCTCTAACCAGAATGGATCTATAAAAGTAGGCAGGCAATAGTCGCACTAGAAATAGAATACAAAGCATTTATGTATAAATAAGAATGTGACATAAGAAAGAAAAAAAATTTAAAAAAAAAGGATGAATTATTTGGTAAGCAGATTGTTGAAACCAAAGCAACAGCTGTAGAAATTTATAGAAACACCAACCAAAAATTTGTGTTAGTAGCAGGCACCAAAAACTACAACTAATGAAAAGCACAAAAGAAGAAAGATAAAATAAGAGATGTACCTAAGAGAAAATAAAAACTACAACTAATGTCAATGGCTCCCTTTTTGATTGGTCTAGGGCTTGGGGACTCACCTCTAGTAATTCTCTCCCTATGTTCTTTAACTCCCTTCTTTGTAATTAGTATCTTTTCTTTTTCCTTTTTATCATCTTTTTCTGTACCTTTTACCCCTGCCTTATGTCTTTCTGCATGAGGTAGTTTATTTTTTAATAAACATCTTTATTACTTATCAAAAAAAAAAGAAAAAAAAGAAATACGGTACCAAGACCGTAGGCTTGGTGCAGTCCAAGAACCTATTATGGTATGAAACACCATAATACATATAAATAGAACCTCCATATCCACCAATGAAACAAGCATGTGCAGAACAGAGTAATCATGACCGAGTCTTTTAAAATTACACCATAAAGGTTGCTGTTAAGGAAGTTCAAAATTATAATGCTTGCTATTCGACAGAAATCAAAACCACGATGGTTACTAGCAAATAAACATATCAAATGTAACGTAAATCTTCTGTTTAAGGTTAAAGATTGAGCAAACCTGAGGTTTCCATGACCCAATGCCCTTGAGCAGCTGTGATGGACGAATTCAGGCCTGAAATTTTGTAGGGATGAATCAAAAATCAAATTAGAAATTTTAGAGAGAAGAATACCAAAACCACAGCTAATTCTGCTTTTATCATCTACTCCTCTGCCTCCATCTCCCAATCTCATAACGAAACCCATAAATGATAATATTAGACAAAAACCCATGCACAAACTAGAGTAATATTTATTGTTGTCTCACTTTGCATGGAGTTTCATTTGTGAGATTACAACTAAATCAGGGTACAATAAACCCTAATTGCTCTATCAAAAAGTGTAACCCATTTTACTTTAATTAATACAATACCATCATAATCTCAAAAATCAGGAACAGAAATATTAAAATCTCAGCAAACCATATCACATTATTAAGGACTAGGAGCCCCAGCATGATAGATGGGAAGTTCAATTTGGAGCCAAAACTGACCACCTTCCTGCCACTTGCTTAATATCTAACTTTTTATGCTCACGCATATCCCCTCCCCATTCCAGCATAGGATTTCAGATTGCAACCTTTTGGTCAGAACTTTTATGATCAAATATAAAAATTCTAACCTACACAAAACACATACAATTCCCATTCATTGACTATTCTATGTTATGAAAGCTAACTGGTAGCTTAGGCTGCCAGTGCCACCAAAAGTATATCATGTATAACACGTCATAACTTTAATTATATTTTTTATAAATAATTTCACGTGTGCTTAATTAGCCCATTTAAGTTGAATACTTCAATGTTCTCTCACATAAGTAACTGAATGCTTAATTAGCCCATTTAAGTTGAATACTTCAATGTTCTCTCACATAAGTAACTGAATATGTAACCAGATTTACCACAAGCATGGCCATCTAAAAATATAGGAGTTATTACCATAGTTTACGGTTAATTTCATTTTTATAGATTACAGGAAAACTGAAAACACACCATTTGATTTTTGTTTTATCATTCAATATTATGATCATCAATTCTAACTTAAAAGATGCATGCACATATTATTTATTCTTTATAGAGTGAAATTTTACATTACAAAAAGGCAAAAACATGAGAAAGAAAAAGGGATCATTATGAGGTCATCTAAAGCATGAAACACTGAGAACCAACAATATTACAAATATCCAACTAATCATATGTAGGAAATAGAGTTTTCAAATGTTATTATTTCATAATTCTCTCTCTGAACTCTGCAACTAATTTACATTGAGCACAAATATGCAGTTACAACACAAAGTAGTGCCCATAAAGTCAAACATACACATCACAGTAATACAAAGCAAAGAGAGAGGTTCAGGAATATGGGATTTAGGGTTCATTACTTGCATCCTTGTTTTTCTACCAAGTATTTGATATATCTAATAATACAAATTATCAGTTTTTTAAAATTTCCAAGTTTTTCAGCGTATGCAATAGTCATGAAAAAAAAAATTCCGAATTTTTCAGCATATGTAATAGTCATGAAAAAAAACTTTCACAGGAATGATAGAATTGTGTCTTCATGTGTGCATGCGTGATGTGCATGTTCGTGTTTGATGCTGCACTAGTAGTGCAAAGAGTAAAATAATGGGGGAAAAGGGAATGAGTCACAAAACTCCATTGACAAGGCAAGTTAAGAGGGTGAGTTACAGTATTTCATTTCACATTTTTATTTCTATTTTCTAATATCTTGCCAAGTTTAAAATTTTCCCAAATTTTCTCACTAGCCAAACAGGGAAATAGAGAACCCAAACATTAAAATTTTCCCACATTTTCTCACTTGTATTAACTACTAATGCATGCAAGCAGAACGTAACAATCAACCAAAAAAACAAAAACATAAACTAAAATCAACAAAATCCAACAAAAATTTTAATATAAAAATAAATAAATAAATAATACTCAAAACCTAAATTAATACTCATACCCAGGTAAACCTTAATGCAATCTTTGGCCTCAATTACAGAATTTAAAGCAGACCCACATGAACAAACACAAAGGAAACAGCATTAAAAATGTGGAAAAAAATTGCTTCCGAAAACAAAACAAAAAAAAATCATGGAAAAGTGAAGTTGACTCACCCAACTCGCCTTCAATTCTTGGGCTCAGTGATGAACGGAAACAAAAACACAAACAAAAAAATGATGAAAATCAAATCAAAAACCCTAACCCTAACAGAGAGAAGAGAGAAGAGAGAAAAGAGAGCAATAGAGAAAAGTTTTCTTTTCTTGTTTTTTGTTTGTTTAGACCGAAGAGAGAATAAATATAAAGAGCAGAATTAATTTAATTTATAAGGGAGAGCAATATGGTGAATAAATTAAAATTTTGAAAGACAACATAGATGAAAAAATTGATTTGCAACCACAAATTCTTAAGGCAAGCCAGAATTCAACAAGAACAATCAATGTGTTAAACTCTAGGAGTCTATACATTCTTTTCAGCATTAGAGCTTTAGATGTCATTGCGACTTTCCTCCAAGGGCCAATTATACCGAAAATAATGTTACTTAAATGAAAATAAGCAGAATCTCACCAAAATTTTTGATATAAACACAAGTCAAAAACATTCCCAACAAAACTTTTTAAATGTAAATAATCAAAAATTCACCAACATGTAAACATAGGTCAGACACTTACCCAACAAAACTTCCTGAGAGCAACCAACCAAAAAATTTATAGAAATTTATAGAAACACCAACCAAAAAATTTGTGTTACTAGCAGGCTCCAAAAACTACAACTAATGAAAAGCACAAAAGAAGAAAGATAAAATAAGAGATGTACCTAAGAGAAATACTGTACCCGGACCAAAGGCTTGGTGCAGTCCAAGAACCTACCAAGGTTAGTAGCAGGCTCCAAAGACGGGTTTTGCAATGAATTACAGGAAAGGTTCTTTAAAACAAAAAAGCAAACATGTGGTATTAAACACCATAATGAATATAAATAGAACCTCCTGGTGGTTCAAGTCTCCTAGCCAGCATTTTGGGGCTACTACCAGGGGTATTTCTCCTTATAAAATTACCAAGTGTGTGTAATCTCCTGTCTCACACACCTAGGCAGGTGCACAAACAGCCCTGGACACTCGTCTTAGCCACACACACCAAAAAAAAAAAAAAAAAAACTTATAAGATCCATCGATAGATAAAGTACACATCACTTAATAATTTTTTAGAGAAATCAAAGGAAAAAGCTGCAATAATAAACAAAACCAAACCTGACGTAACACAACACATAAGCCCCAATGATCAAGGTCATTCAGGGAGAAGTCCATAATTTACTGAGCAATGGGACTCAGTACTGGAAATATTCCATCAACAAAAACAGATCCATATTTCCATCCTCGTCCTCTTAAGAAACTCCTAAACAAAGACAAAGAATCAAATACTTGAAAACCTTAATACTTCATCACATATCATGAATCAAATAAAGACGAGTTCATATTACAAAGAACCCACTTCCTCTTTGCTAGAAACTATGACACAATGCACGCCAACATAAGCTCAACATATTACAAAGAAAAATTATAGAATATAATGAAGAAAAGATTTTTTTTTTTTTTTTTTTAAATCTGTAGCTGCCTATCTGATAAGTTTACCTAGATAAATTGGATGCTTGACTTGTTAAGAATCAAGACTAAGTTCAAAATCATGACTGTTATCATACAATCAAGAACCATGCAAGGGAAGTCAGGTTCTTTAATGCAGGGCAATTTCAAGTAGCTATATCCTAATCCTCTTATAACTAATTAGTTAGTTAGTTAGATAATTTCCTAAGCATTAGCCCATAGGATTTAGACACTTGTCAACCATCTAGAGGCTGCCAATGCCAAACAACTAATATAAGTAGTAGAATGTAAGCTCTTTGTAAATCAGTTTTTTGGTAATTAAATGAATTGTTAGCCTTTGTGTGCTATTTGGGACTGTGTGTTCTTGTAGAGGTATTATCCACCTATCAATGTGTTCTAAGCAACTCACCCTTTCATTGTTTCTAAACCATACACAAACAGCCCATCACATTCCCTGCATCATTCTTCACCACAACTTATGCAGTAAGTTAACATGTTAAGCAGCTGTGCAGTAGAAGTAATGAACATGCACAAACAAACATGCTTGCACGCACAAACATTAATTGATTGCATATTGACACATGCACAGAAGCATTAACTAGTTGCAAATCGACACATACACATGAGCACTAAACGGTGCCACATTGCCTATTCTTTTAATGTGAAATGTGCATAGTGTAAACAGTCAAACGGAGGGTAGCTTACCCCATATAAGGTGGAACTTCATTGCTAGTTGAGTAACATATCTTCTCTCCACAGGATTAGAAAACTCCACGTTCATAGCTTCTTGAATTGCAGAAAAGAATTCTTGCCTTGCTTTTGCAGAAATAACAAGGTAATTTGGTCCATGAATAGTGCTTGACTCCACAACCTAAGATGAGGAAAAAAAAGTTAAAAATTTGCTCAGGGACATCATTTATTCTTAGTAAGTTGTGAGCTTAAATAATTGAAAGACACTCAAAACAGCAATAAGTGACATCAGAATCGAATGAGGGCTCATTTTTGTTGTCTCACTTTGCATGGAGTTTCATTTGTGAGATTACAACTAAATCAGGGTACAATACACCTGAATTGCTCTATTAAAATGATTAACCCATTTTACTTTAATGAAAACAATACCATCATAATCTATTAAAATGTGTAACCCATTCATGTAGATCTTATTGTACACATCATCCATGTAGATCTTATTGTACTTGATGCTGCCATGCAATTAAGAAGACAGTATTTCTCCGTTAACAATCTCCAGAAATCAAAACCAAAGAACGATAAGCATTTCAACGGTCTCCCAACCAAGACTTGGGAACCTGCACATAGATGAAATAAAAAGTACTGAGTACATACGTTGTAACAAGCCAAACAAAATATGAGTAAAAGAAAACAGAGGTAAGAATGACTTCTGTGATAGTAACCTAAATAATAAAAACTACTCAAACTGTCCCAATTCACAAATAAGACTGAGAAGCTACAGCATCATGATAATCACAGAATGTAGCAAAGCCAGTTGGAATGTCAGGTAGAAAGCCTGTGAAAGCTCTAAACAGAATGGATCTATAAAAGTAGGCAGGCAATAGTCGCACCAGAAATAGAATACAAAGCATTTATGTATAAATAAGAATGTGACATAAGAAAGAAAAATAAAATTAAAAAAAAGGATGAATTATTTGGCAAGCAGATTGTTGGAACCAAAGCAACAGCTATAGAAATTTATAGAAACACCAACCAAAAATTTGTGTTAGTAGCAGGCACCAAAAACTACAACTAATGAAAAGCACAAAAAAAGAAAGATAAAATAAGAGATGTACCTAAGAGAAATACGGTACCAGGACTGAAGGCTAGGTGCAGTGCAAGAACCTATCAAGGTTAGTAGCAGGCTCCAAAGACGGGTTTTGCAATGAATTACAAGAAAGGTTCTTTCAAAAAAAAAAGCAAACATGTGGTATGAAACACCATAATACATATAAATAGAACCTCCAAGTGATTCAAGTATGCTAGCCAGCATTTTGGGGATACTACCAAGGGTATTTCCCCCTATAAAATTACCAAGTGCGTGTAATCTCCTGTCTCACACACCTAGTCAGGCGCACAAACAGCCCAGGACACTCATGTTAGCCACACACACCAATGCACGCCAACACAGGCCCAACATATTACAAAGAAAAATTATAGTATATAATGAACAAAAGATTTTTTTTTTTTTTTTTTTTTTTCAATTTGTAGCTGCCTATCTGATAAGTTTACCAAGATAAATTGGATGCTTGACTTGTTAAGAATCAAGACTAAGTTCATAATCATGACTGTTATCATACAAACGAGAACCATACCAGGGAAGTCAGGTTCTTCTCCACAACTTATGCAGTAAGTAAAATGTTAAACAAGCAGCGGTGCAGTAGAAGTAATGAACACACACAAACACACACGCTTGCACGCACAAGCATTAAATGATTGCATATTGACATGTGCACAGAAGTGTTAACTAGTTGCAAATCGACACATGCACATGAGCACTATACCGTCCCACATTGCCTATCCTTTTAGACTAGCAAACAGCCCAGAGAAATTTCGCCAGATAACCACAAAACAAAATATTGCAAAGAACGAGGATATCAAATTTGATATGAGATGTGCTACATCCACAACATTTTTACAACATTTTCACAACAAATCATAAATGGTTATTTGTTATTAGTTCAAATTTGAATCTAATACTAACATTACTTTTTTGCCCTAACAATAACAACCAGTAACAACTTACTACTTAAGGTTTGTTGTAAAAATGTTGCAGACAATATCAAAGAAATACCTCCACATAATTTCTGCTTTTGATTTCTTACACTGCTTCAACATAAATGTTGGCAATGGAGAAGGATCCACCAGATTATGCAATCACACAAAAACAGTTGTCAATATAAATATGAGGACTAAAACAAATACTCAAAAGAAAACCAAGTCTAAACAAAACAGAAGAAGAAGATTAGGAAAGAAAATCTCAACCACAAATAAAAACATTCCGTAACCTAGAGAGAGAGAGAGAGAGAGAGAGAGAGAGAGACAACAGATGGTGAATTATGAATAGCACACCTGGTTATATTCTCGCAAAAGGATACAGTTAGGACAAGGAGTTTTGATTCAATTATTGAAATACAAATGTGAGAGCAGTGCACCCATTAATTGAAATTGTCAAAACCCCATCAATTTCTAGTAATCATTCATGAGGAAAAACAACCAAACGTAACCTTAAATCTAAATCAAGTTAATTGAAATACCATACCTAAACGTTAAGTTTTTTTTTTTTGATAAGTGTATAGCTAACCGTTGAGTTTATAAAGCAAAATTTAAAAACTTTACCGGTTTGAGAGAAAGACTTGTCTGACGGTGGCAAAGTCGGTAAGACCATTCCTTATATATATGTGCGTGTGGGGGTTTGTTTTTTAAAATAGTAAAAATTGAAAATTTGGCCACGCTTGTTAGAATTTTTCCTGATGAGATTTTGTATGCAACATCAAGTTTTCAGCATAATAATACTGCCAAGTCCTCTTAATTAAATTAATAAGTTTAACTTTGATTTTGAAAGTTCATAGCCTGAAAACTAACAACACACAAAAATTATATAAAACAAAGCGCATGATCAGAAAATTTCAGCCTATAATGAATATGAAAGAAATTAAATCACTAACAAAGAATCTTGAACTCCATATCCACCAATGAAACACGCATGTGCAGAACAGAGTAATCATGATCCAGTCTTTTAAAATTAAAGCACAAAGGTTGCTGTTAAGGAAGTTGAAAACCATAATGCCTGCTATTTGCAGAAATCAAAACCACAATGGTTCTGAGCGAACAAACATATCAAATGTAATCTGAATCTTGTGTTTAAGGTTAAAAATTGAGCAAACCTGAATTTTTCATGACCCAATGCCCTTGAGCAGCTGTGATGGATGAATTCAGGCCCAAAATTTTGTAGGGATGAATCAAAAACCAAATTAGAAATTTGTAGAGATAAAAGAATACCAAAACCACAACTAATTCTGCTTTTATCATCTACTCCTCTGTCTCCATCTCCCAATCTCATACCAAACCCCATAAATGATATCATTAGACAGAAACCCAAGCACAAACTCAAGAGTAATATTTATTGAAGGACTACGAATCATACCATTGTAATCGATTAGGGGAGAAGAGCGAGAATGATGAAGTCTTGGATTGTTGTTGGTAGGATGCTTGATTGTTCAGGAGTGACACTGAAACATAGAAATGAAAAATAGAGGGAGATTGAAGGTTAAGGACACCAAAGATTCAAGAAGACCAAAGAGATGATGCAGCTACCCATACGCTGCTATTCCAAATAGCACATTGACTACCACATAAAACTCAAAACACAAAATAAAAAATAAGTAGAAATTGAAACAAAAAGCAAACACACATAATTTGGATATGTTGAAATAAGACAATGAAGCTAAAGTAACAGACACATACACGAAGTGAAGCTAAAAAAACACGTGCAAAAATCCAATAAACTTAAATTGAACAAACCTATAAAATTAAATCCAATCACGAAAAAGAAGTAAAATCTGTCCCCTGGAGTGCAGGGTGCTAGCAGATTTGGAGAGAAAAATGTGAAGTTGTGCATATTTGCATTTGCAAAAGTCAAAAACCAAGAGATAACCAAAGTCCAGAATAACTACCAAATACAAAAACAGACCACATACGAACATTTTATATATGATTGAGATCAAATTAATTTGCACTTTAAAAATATGTAAATTTCAGTAAAAATTCCCTTATTCATGCCATTTTTTGCATACAAAATGTGAACAACAAAATCTAAACCCATGCACAAGACACAGAATTGAATGAGGGCTCATTTTTGTTGTCTCACTTTGCATGGAGTTTCATTTGTGAGATTACAACTAAAACCAGGGTACAATACACCTGAATTGCTCTATTAAAATGTGTAACCCATTTTACTTTAATGAAAACAATACCATCAGAATCTATTAAAATGTGTAACCCGTCCATGTAGATCTTATTGTACTTAATGCTGCCATGCAATTAAGAAGACAGTATTTCTCTGTTAACAATCTCCAAAGAACGATAAGCATGTCAATGGTCTCCCAACCAGGACTTGGAAACCTGCACATAGATGAAATAAAAAGTATTGAGTACATACGTTTAACAAGCCAAACAAAATATGAGTAAAAGAAAACTGAGGTAAGAATGACTTCTATGATGGTAACCTAAATAATAAAAACTACTCAAACTGTCCAATTTCACAAATAAGACTGAGAAGCTACAGCATCATGATAATCACAGAATGTAGCACGGCCAGTTGGAATGTCAAGGAGAAGGCCTGTGAAAGATCTGAACAGAATGGATCTATAAAAGTAGGCAGGCAATAGTCGCACTAGAAATAGAATACAAAGCATTTATGTATAAATAAGAATGAGACATAAGAAAGAAAGAAAAAAATTTTAAAAGGATGAATTATTTGGTAGGCAGATTGTTGGAACCAAAGCAACAGCTGTAGAAATTTATAGAAACACCAACCAAAAATTTGTGTTAGTAGCAGGCTCCAAAAACTACAACTAATGAAAACCACAAAAGAAGAAAGATAAAATAAGAGATGTACCTAAGAGAAATACTATACCAGGACCAAAGGCTTGGTGCAGTCCAAGAACCTATCAAGCTTAGTAGCAGGCTCCAAAGATGGGGTTTGCAATCAATTACAGGAAAGGTTCTTTAAAACAAAAAAGCAAACATGTGGTATGAAACACCATAATACATATAAATAGAACCTCCCGGTGGTTCAAGTCTCCTAGCCAGCATTTTGGGGCCACTACCAAGGGTATTTCTCCCTATAAAATTACCAAGTGTGTGTAATGTCCTGTCTCACACACCTAGTCAGGTGCACAAACAGCCCTGGACACTTGTCTTAGCCACACACACCAAAAAAAATACTTACAAGATCCACCGATAGATAAAGTACACACATCACTTAATAATTGTTTAGAGAAATCAAAGTAAAAAGCTGCAACAATAAACAAAACCAAACCTGAAGTAACACAACACATATGCCCCAATGATTGAGGTCATTCAGGGAAAAGTCCATAGTTTACTGAGCAATGGGACTCAGTACTGGAAATATTCCATCAACAAAAACAGATCCATATTTCCATCCCCGTCCTCTTAAAGAAACTCCTATAAAAAGACGAAGAATCAAATACTTGAAGACATTAATACTTCAACATATATCATGAATCAAATAAAGATGAGTTCATATTACAAAGAACCCACTTCCTCTTTGCTAGAAACTATGACACAATGCACGCCAACATAAGCTCAACGTATTACAAAGAAAAATTATAGAACATAATGAGGAAAAGATTTTTTTCTTTTTTTTAATCTGTAGCAGCCTACCTGATATGTTTACCAAGATAAATTGGATGCTTGACTTGTTAAGAATCAAGACTAAGTTCAAAATCATGACTGTTATCATACAATCAAGAACCATGCCAGGGAAGTCAGGTTCTTCTCCACAACTTATGCAGTAAGTAAAATGTTAAACAAGCAGCTGTGCAGTAGAAGTAATGAACATACACAAACACACATGCTTGCACACACAAGCATTAATTGATTGCAAATTTACACGTGCACAGAAGTGTTAACTAGTTCCAAATCGACACATGCACATGAGCACTATACGGTGCCACATTGCCCATCCTTTTAAACTAGCAAACAGCCCAGAAAAATTTCTCTAGATAACCATAAAAAAAAAAATTGCAAAGAATGAGGATATCATATTCAATATTCATAACCATATATTGCATTTACGAACTCTTTATGACTCACTCAGGCAATACTCAAATTCCAGATTCTCAAGAAAACAAGCTGATCTTCAAAGAACCTCAGTTCAAAAAACTCTGTTATCAAACAGGGAATTAGAGAACCCAAACATGTCTTTTAACTACTAATGCATGCAGGCAGAACATAACAATCAACCAAAAATAAACTAAAAAAACATTAAAATCAACATAATCCAACAAAAATTATAATATAAAATAAATTAATTAACACTCAAAACCTAAATCTTACCCAGGTAAACCTTAATGCAATCTTTGACCTCAATTCCAGAATTTGAAGCAGACCCACATGAAAAAACACAAAGGAAACAGTATTAAAAATGTGAAATTGCCTCCGAAAATAAAAACACATAAAATAAAATAAATTAATATAAAAGAATAAATTAATACTCAAAACCTAAATCATACCCAGGTAAACCGTAATGCAATCTTTCGAAATACTAAAGGAACTACTTGGTTCTACCTATATGCCGTATCTTGACATTAACAACATACTTGAAGAGAAAATTACTTGTCCCAGCCTTGAGAATAAAGCAATTAAGCATAGCTCTTTTTCAAGCCAAAACTCATATGGCGCCACGAACCATTAAGAGATAGTTCCAACATGTACATGACCTACTAATTGACATAAAATAATTAATAAGCTAAAATATCATTTAAATTGCAACGGTGGACTCTAATTGGAGAAACTCACTTGCTGCAATGTTGCAGAATGTTAACTTTGTTCCATAAATGCAAATATAACAAAATCTTATGTTTTAGAAATCCATGAAAACAAAATTTATGTCACTTCTAGAATATAAAAATGCTTTGAATGAATCAGATGAAAACAGCACCACACGGTCTAGTCTCAGCCAGAAAGAAATACATTGCAAATAGAGAATGTTTGAATCACTAGAAATGCAATTACTGGCCTCCTAAATTGTCTAAGAACATAATGCATGAATCACTGGGAAAAATATATTGCATGCCGACATTCATTTTACAATCTTATCACTACCTTTCCATTTTCAGTATTTAATTGGGAGAAAAGTTAATTAACACATTAAAAGTTTAACTCAGGTATAAAAGAAAGAAAAACAGCAATTGCAATTTTTTCTTATGAAATAGCAATTTATTACTCCAAACACAAATGAAGTCTAGCAAACCAAAACAGCACAAAAACAATGTCAAATTCCTGATACGAATACCACTCTAAGGATCTTTACATTGGGCAAACATGGATGACACAAAGAAATCAAATTTGCTACTAAAGGTAGTTGGCAAACTGAAATGAACATAAGTCATTCTAACCACAATGTCATTTTTTTTTATATTAATTTCAAACCAGGAACAGTTAACAAATCACGAGAATTTAAATTTTCAAATCATTTCAAATGAAATTAATAAGCACTCAACTAGGAATTGATATAAAATGAATTGGTTTTCCGAGAGAGAGAGAGAGAGAGAAATTAGTCTTTCCACAGTAAGACAACGTCCTCATTTCAATGGTTGGGATCAATACAATCAAGAAATTCAAAATAGGATGGACAATACAATGGAGATATAATCTCTAGCATAGCATGGGAGAAGGAATTCATCTTCAACCAAGGTTTTTAAGTATTATTAATGTCTGACAATTAAGCGATTCAATTGATTATCAAGTCATTTAATCTCAACTATATTTTTTCTAGCACAAAAATATTCAGAGAAATCTACATTTGCCGATTCTCTCATAATCTCAACCTGGATTGAACTTAAATCCAAATAAAAATTTTGGAAGTGTAAGTTTTAATGTGAAATGTGCATAGTGTAAACAGTCAAATGGAGGGTAGCTTACCCCATATATGGTGGAACTTCATTGCTATTTGAGTAACATATCTTCTCTCAGAAGGATTAGAAAACTCCATGTTCATAGCCTCCTGAATTGTAGACAAGAATTCTAGCCTCGCTTTTGCAGAAATAAAAAGGTAATCTTATCACTACCTTTCCATACTGCTTATTTTGCTAAAAATGAAAACTTATTGCTGAAAATACTCTAGATAAAAGTAAAAGTTAGTTGAAATAGTACAGTGAAACCCATAAATAGTACCAAAAAGGACAGTGGGGCTATGAATAGTAGCAAAAATAAGCTGAATAGTAAAATAATTTTAATTTTTCATTGGTATCCAAACACACACTTAATTACTCCAAACACAAATGAAGTCTAGCAAACCAAAACAGGACAAAAACAATGTCAAATTCCTGATATAAACACCACTCTAAGGATCTTTACATTGGGCAAACATCGACTACACAAAGAAATCAAATTTGTTACTAAAGGTAGTTGGCAAACTGAAATGAACATAAGTCATTCTAACCACAATGTCATTTTTTTTTTATTAATTTCAAATTGGGAATAGTTAACAAATCACGAGAATTTAAATTTTCAAATCATTTCAAATGAAATTAACAAGCATTCAACTAGGAATTGATATAAAATGAATTGGTTTTCACTGAGAGAGAGAGAGATTAGTCTTTCCACAGTAAGACATCGTCCTCATTTTGACGGTTGGGACCAATACAATCAAGAAATTCAAAATATGATGGACAATATAAAAGAGATATAATCTCTAGCATAGCATGGGAGAAGGAATTCATCTTCAACCAATGTTTTTAAGTATTACTAATGTCTGACAATTAAGCGATTCAATTGATTGTCAAGTCTTTTAAACTCAATTATATTTTTTCTAGCACAAAAATATTCAGAGAAATCTACATTTCCCTATTCTCTCATAATCTCAACCTGGATTGAACTTAAATCCAAATAACAATTTTGAAAGTGTAAGTTTTAATGTGAAATGTGCATAGTGTAAACAGTCAAATGGAGGGTAGCTTACCCCATATATGGTGGAACTTCATTGCTAGTTGAGTAACATATCTTCTCTCTGCAGGATTAGAAAACTCCATGTTCATAGCCTCCTGAATTGTAGATAAAATTATGAAAGGAAAAAAACATTTGAGGGGAAATTAACATAATCAAAATCACACAGGTTGCGAGAGAAAAAGATATTTTACAGACAAAAGCAATTTGATTTCTTTTCTCCAACTTGCTTTACTATCTAAAGACATTGGCTCCAGCATTGATTTTTTCACCAAAAATAGATGCACTTCATCTGCCATATACAATATACAACAATTAGTAGGAATTTCAACCCAAAAATCGATGCACTTCATCTTCCATATACAATACCAAAGGAATATCTCCACATAATTTCTGCTTTTGATTTCTTACACTGCTTCAACATAAATGTTGGCAATGGAGAAGGATCCACCAGATTATGCAATCACACAAAACAGTTGTCAAAATAAATATGGAGATTAAAACAAATACTCAAAAGAAAACCAATTCTAAACAGAATAGAAGAAGAAGATTAGGAAAGAAAATCTCAACCACAAATGAAAAAAATCTTTAACTTAAAGAGAGAGAGAGAAACAACAAATGTTGATTTATGAATAGCACACTTGGTTACATTCTTACAAAAGGATACGGTTAGGAAATGGAGTTTTGATTGAATTATTGAAATACGAATGTGAGAGCAATGCGCCCAATAATTGAAATTATCAAAACCACATCAATTTCTACTAATCATTCATAAGAAAAAACAACCAAACGTAACTCTAAATCTAAATCAAGTTAATTGAAATACCATATCTAACTTGTAAGTTTTTAAAGCAAAATTTAAAAACTTTACGGTAATGTTTTCAGAAGAAGACTTGTCTAGCAGTGACAAAGTCTGTAAGGCCATGCTTGTACGTGTGCGTGTGGGTTTGTTTTCTAAAATAGTAAAAACTGAAAATTTGGCCATGCTTGATAGAATTTTGCCCATGAGATTTTGTATGCAACATCAAGTTTTCAGCATAATAATACCACCATAATTAAACTAATAAGTTTCTATTTGATTTTGAAAGTTCATAGCCATTACTTGATGCTCACACACAACTTTTTTTTGGCCAGGAAGATTTGTACTATTGAAGGAAAATTTTTATTTCTTACAAAAAGTTGTCAACACTGAAATGAACATATGTCATTCTAACCACAATGTCATTTTTTTTATAATTAATTTCAAATCGGTAACAGTTAACAAATCCTTTCAAATGAGATTAATAAGCATTCAACTAGGAATTGATATAAAATGAATTGGTTTTCTGAGAGAGAGAGAGAGAGAAATTAGTCTTTCCACAGTAAGACATCGTCCTCATTTTGTCAGTTGGGATCAATACAATCAAGAAATTCAAAATATGATGGACAATATAATAGAGATATAACCTCTAGGACAGCCAGGGAGAAGGAATTCATCTTCAACCAAGGTTTTTAAGCATTACTAATGTCTAACAATTAAGCAATTCAATTGATTGTCAAGTCTTTTAAACTTAACTATATTTTTTCTAGCACAAAAATATTTAGAGAAATCTACATTTCCCGATTCTCTCATAATCTAATCCTGGATTGAACTTAAATCCTAATAAAAATTTTGAAAGTGTAAGTTTTAATGTGAAATGTGCATAGTGTAAACAGTCAAATGGAGGGTAGCTAACCCCATATATGGTGGAACTTCATTGCTAGTTGAGTAACATATCTTCTCTCTGCAGGATTAGAAAACTCCATGTTCATAGCCACCTGAATTGCATACAAGAATTCTAGCCTCACTTTTGCAGGAAAAACAAGGTAATTTGGTCCATGAATAGTGCTCAAGTCCACAACCTAAAATGAGGAAGAAAAAAAAAAGTTAAAAATTGACTCAGGGACATCATTTACATTCATACATAAGCAGATGTTATAAATGGTCAAAGACAGGAACCTACTCTCTTTAATTTATTCTCAGTAAGTAGTTAGTTAGTATAAATAATTCACAGACACTCAAAACTGCAATAAGTGATATCAGAACTGAATGAGGGCTCATTTTTGTTGTTTCACATTGCATGGAATTTCATTTGTGAGATTACAACTAAATCAGGGTACAATACACCCAAATTGCTCTAATAAAATGTTAAACCCGTTTCACTTTAATGAAAACAATACCAGCATAATCTCAACAATCAGGAACAGAATTATAAAAATCAGGAAAGCAAACCATATCACATTATTAAGGACTAGGAGCCTCAGCATAATAAATAGGTAGTTCAATTTGAAGCCAAAACTGACCAATTACATCACATAAAGTTCTCAACAACATTAAAACCCCAATTCAAAAATGAGATCTGGAAGAAAGTATAAAAATAATTAATTCTGAAACAATTTTCTTTGTTCTCCCAGCACCAGTGTGTGTTCGTGTGGATGCTTGTCCAACTGTTTGTGGATGAACATACATATGTATGCACAAAAGTTTATACAGATACTGTGAGTGTGTATGAGGGGGAGAGGAAGATGAGACATTCATAGCAGAAGGTGTTGGCATATCAACAAGACATTTATTTCTGGAAAAAAATATCCTTTCTTCTCTTGGCAAGACAACTTAAGAGGGTAAGTTACAGTATTTCCTTTAACATTTTTATTTCTATTTTCAAATATCTTGCCAAGTTTAAAATTTTCCCACATTTTCCAACCAGCCAAATAGGGAAATAGACAACCCAAACATTAAAATTTTCCCACATTTTCTCACTAGCCAAACATTTTCTCACATGTATTAACTACTAATTCATGCAAGCAGAACATAACAATCTACCAAAAATAAACTAAAAAAAAAATTAAAATCAACATAATCCAACAAATATTTTAATATAAATAAATAAATAATACTCAAAACCTAAATTAATACTCATATCCAGGTAAATCTTAACGCAATCTTTGGCCTCAATTCCAGAATTTGAAGCAGACCCTGAACAAACACAAAGAAAACAGTATTAAAAAAGTGATAAAAATTGCTTTCTGCAAATAAAACAAAAAAATCACAGAAAAGTGAAGTCGACTCACCCGACTCGCCTTCGTATCTTGGGCTCGGATATGAACAGAAACAAAAACACAAACAAAAAAAATGATGTGAATCAAATCAAAAACGCTAACCCTAACCCTAATAGAGAAAAGAGAGCAATAGAAAAATTTTATATCTTAACAAAAAGTTGTCAACACTTCTTTTCCAATTATACAAAACTCTAACTCTTGAAGTGGGAAACCAAAAACATCCAGTCCCATTTTTGTTTACAGGACATTGTACTGTTGCTGCCTGAAAACTAACAAAACGCAAAAATTATATAAAACAAAGTGCATGATCAGAAAAATTAAGCCTATAATGACTACAAAACAAATTAAATCACTTACAAAGAATCTTGAACTCCATATTCACCAATGAAACAAGTATGGGCAGAACAGAGTAATCATGACCCAGTCTTTTAAAATTACAACACAAAGGTTGCTGTTAAGGAAGTTCAAAATCATAATGCTTGCTATTTGACAGAAATCAAAACCACAATGGTTACGAGCAACTAAACATATCAAATGTAACGTAAATCATGTGTTTAAGGTTAAAAATTGAGCAAACCTGAGGTTTCCATGACCCAATACCCTTGGGCAGCTGTGATGGACGAATTCAAGCCAGAAATTTTGTAGGGATGAACCAAAAATCAAATTAGAAATTTTAGAGAGAATATTACCAAAACCACAACCAATTCCGCTTTTATCATCTACTCCTCTGCCTCCATCTCCCAATCTCATACCGAAACCCATAAATGATATCCTTAGACAGAAACCCATGCACAAACTCAGAGTAAAATTTATTGAAGGACTACGAACCATACCGGTGTAATCAATTAGTGGAAATGAGAGAGGATGATGAAGTCTTGCATTGTTGTAGGTTGGATGCACGATTCTTCAGGAGTGATACTGAAACATTGAAACGAAAAATAGAGGGAGATTAAAGGTCAAGGACATCAAAGATTCAAGAAGACCAAAAAGACGATGAAGAAGCCATGCTGAGCAATAAGATGCCCATACGCTGTCATTCCAACTATGACATTGACTACCACATAAAACTCAAAATGAAAAATTAAATATAACTAAAAATTGAAACAAAAAGCAAACACATCATTTGGATCTGTTGAAATAAGACAATGAAGCTAAAGTAACTGACACAATCATGAAGTGAAGCTAAAATAATATGTGCAAAAATCAAATAAACATAAATACAACAAACCTATAAAATTAAATCCAATCAAGAAAAAGAAGTAAAATCCGTACCTTGGAGTGCAGGGTGCATGCAGATTTGGAGAAAAAAAATGTGAACCTGTGCATATTTGCATTTGCGAAAGTCAAAAACCAAGAGATAACCGAAGTCCAAAATAACTACCAAATACACAAACAGACCATATACAAAAATTTTATATATGATTTAGATCAAACTAATTTTAATTTTAAATTTTGTAAATTTCAGTAAAAATTCCTTTATTCATGCCATTTTTTGCATACAAAATATGAAACAACAAATTCTAAACCCATGCACAAGCCACTCACAATTGATAAATAAATAAATAAAAACTTTTAAATATAAAATAGGAAACTAACCAAACACATAATCCTATTGACCAACATTGAATTGGAGCTCACAGGTTTTCTCTTCAGCCACTGTCCAAAAAAAAACAAAAAGAATAAGCAATTAAGCAATCAGAATTAAGAAGCTTTCTATGCATTAAAAATTTATCCTTAAATTGAGCCCAAACTCCAAAGCCTACACTGTAATTGATGTTATGGTCATCTTTGAGCTCATTACTGTCTTTAGTATCATGTTTACTGACTAATCTGTGTGCTTTAAATGATATCCAACAAGACAATTCATATATGTAGGTATGTATGCATAAAGGGGAAAAAAAACCAAAACAAAACAAAAGGAAAAGAACTAATATTGAAGAAAGATGAAGAACATCCTTCCCACGAGCAAAATCCCAAAAAATAAGTCTTTACTTATTTTATAATTAGCATACGCAAGCTGATTTTGCATTTAGTTTCAAGCAAATAAAAAAATGTCTAATCTCAATCCACAACCAAGAATATTTATATGTGAAAATTTGTTAAAACATTAATGGTCCACTTGAATTTAAAGAAAATTGTTAGGAAAAAAAACACATACCAACAATTTTTCAAACTTAAAACACCCAAAAGAAAAAGAAAAAAAATAAAAATAAAAAACCTATTTCAATCTAAAATTTAAACAACTACATTCCTTAATCAACATGGTTGGGAAATCTTTCTTCTCTTAACTTGCTATATCTCAATAAACCCACTTTTAAGACACCAACAACAACCAAAAAAAAAAGAAAAAAAAAAGAAGAAGAAACAAAGAAAATAAAAAATCTAGCATCTTCAAAGTAAACATTCCCACGTTTATTAAAACAAATTAATATGGGAGTAGAAGAATAGTATTCATAACAAAAAATATGATTTCATAACATGTCACAGATTTTTGGGTTCCATTGGTGAAAGGAAAATAGATTCCAGAGCCATAGCACTCAAAACTGGGTGCATAGATTGTCATGTGCCCTATATGGCTTTAAATTGTTGTGGCTAAAAAAGGCCACAAGTAGTTCTATAATGTCAACATAACAAACATGTCGGTTATAAGATTTGAAAATGCCATTTTCAGTAGTCTTTATCTCAAAACACAGTGAAGGGTCTTAGGTTTGATTTCACAGTGAGTGGTTGCTAGCTCACCCCTATCAAAGGCAATCAATAAATTTATAAATATAGAGCAAAGCAAAAAACTGCACCTCCTTTTGTAGGAGTAAAAACATGAAAGAAAAAAGAAGGTATTGACGAAGCTGGCCTTCAAAATTTTGCAATCAATTTACAGGTATTGCTGCCAATGAGACCTTATTTGAAATTAACGAAAAAACATAGTACTTAGGACCTCATTGACAAAATATATCTTTGAAAGAAGAAAAATAGCATTGAAACGTGACTGATCATGTAATATTATTGCAGACAAATGGCCTACATAGAGAACAGAGAAATTCAAAACCCAGACCCAAATAACTGACACATCAAAACCCAGATCCATGAGAAATCAACCAAAGAACAGAGAAATCAATACCAACCAAGACCCATGATAAATCAACCAAAGAACAGAGAAATCAAAACAACCCATACCCATGAGCAATCAACCCAAAGAACACACAGAGAAATCATAACCAACTCATACTCATGAGAAATCAACCCAAAGAACACAGAGAAATCAAAACCAACTCATACCCATGAGAAATCAAAACCCAAAACACAAACCACAATCCAAAACTGCAGAAATCAAATAGCACAAATAAGTCCACAAACCCAAGATTTATGAGACGAAAAGAGATAGAACATTAAAAAAAAAAAAAAAGAAGCTGTTAACTATGGCAAGCCTTACTTCTTTCTTGCAAACCCATTTTCACAACCTCTGCAATACGAAACAGTAAACCCAAAATCCCAAATCAAAAACATACAAACTGAGCACACATTACACTCATTCACATCGACATACATACAAGGCCACATACCCACAAGAATAGCAATACCCAAACCCACGGCCAAATAACCATAAACATGCACACACGCGACACAACCAAGAGAGAGATCACAAGAGGAAAAGAAAGAGAGTGTGAGAGATAGTGAGAGAAATTGGGTGGGACTATTCAATATTGTAATTTAAAACCCCAAAAAAAGAAAAACTGTAATGATATGTTTGAGAGAGAGAGAGAGAGAGAGAAATTGAGGGAAGCACTAATCTCAGTAACATATCTTCTCTTTGCAGGATTAGAAAACTCCATGTTCATAGCCTCCTGAATTGCAGACAATAATTCTTGCCACGCTATTGCAGAAATAGCAAGGTAATTTGGTCCATGAATAGTGCTCAAGTCCACAACCTAAAATGAGGAAAAAAAAAAAGTTAAAAATTTGCTCAGGGACATCATTTACATTCGTACATAAGCAGATGTGTTATAAATGGTCAAAAACAGGAACCTACCTCTTTAGTTTATTCTCAGTAACTTGTGAGTTTAAATAATTGAAAGACACATTCAAAACAGCAATAAGTGACATCAGAATTGAACGAGGGCTCATTTTTGTTGTCTCACTTTGCATGGAGTTTCATTTGTGAGATTACAACTAAATTAGAGTACAATACACCCGAATTGCTCTATTAAAATGTGGAACCCATTTTACTTTAATGAAAACAATACCATCATAATCTCAACAATCAGGAACAGAAATATTAAAATCGAGAAAGCAAACCATATCACATTATTAAGGACTAGGAGCCCCAGCAAGATAGATGGGTAGTTCAATTTGGAGCCAAAACAGACCACCTTCCTCCCACTTGCTTAATATTTTTTATGCTCACACACAACCGCTCCCCTTTCCAGCAAAGGATTTCAGATTGCAACCTTTTGGACAGAACTTTTATCATCAAATATAAAAATTCTAACCTACACAAAACACATACAATTCCCATTCACTGACTATTCTATGTTATGAAAGCTAAACTGGTTGCTTAGGCTGCCAGTGCTACCAAAAGTATATCATGTATAACACGTCATAACTTTTATTATATTTTTTGTAAATAATTTCACGTGCGCTTAATTAGCCCATTTAAATTGAATACTTCAATGTTCTCTCACATAGTAACTGAATATGTTACCAGATTTACCACAAGCATGGCCATCTAAAAATATAGGAGTTATTACCACAATTTAAGGTTAATTTCATTTTTATAGATTACAGGAAAACTGAAAACACACCATTTGATTTTTGTTTTATCATTCAATATTATGATCATCAATTCTAACTTAAAAGATGCATGCACTTGTTATTGATTCTTTATAGAGTGAAATTTTACATTACAAAAAGCAAAAACATGAGAAAGAAGAAGGGATCATTATGAGGTTATCTAAAGCATGAAACACTGAGAACCAACAATATTACAACTATCCAACTAATTATACGTAGGAAATAGAGTTTTCAAATGTTATTATTTCATTATTCTCTCTCTGAACTCTGCAACTAATTTACATTGAGCAAAAATATGCAGTTACAACACAAAGTAGTGCCCATAAAGTCAAACATACACATCACAGTAATACAAAGCACAGAGAGAGGTTCAGGAATATGGGATTAAGGGTTCATTACTTGCATCCTTATTTTTCTACCAAGTATTTGATATATCTAATAATACAAATTATAAGTTCTTTAAAATTTCCAAGTTTTTCTGCATATGCAATAGTCATGAAAAAAAATTTCCGAGTTTTTTGGCATGTGTAATAGTCATTAAAAAAAAATTTCACAGGAATGATAGAATTGTGTCTTCATGTGTGCATGTGTGATGTGCGTGTTTGTGTTTTGATGCAGCACTAGCAGTGCAAAGAGTAAAATAATGGGGTAAAAGGGAATGAGTCACAAAACTCCATTGACAAGGCAAGTTAAGAGGGTAAGTTACAGTATTCCATTTAACATTTTTATTTCTATTTTCTAATATCTTGCCAAGTTTAAAATTTTCCCACATTTTCTCACTAGCCAAACAGGGAAATTGAGAACCCAAACATTAAATTTTTCCCACATTTTCCCACTAGCCAAACATTTTCTCACTTGTATTAACTACTAACGCATGCAAGCAGAACATAACAATCAACCAAAAAGCAAAAACAAAAAAATATTAAAATCAACATAACCCAACATTTTAATATAAAAAAAAATAAATAAATAATACTCAAAACCTAAATTAATACTCATACACAGGTAAACCTTAATGCAATCTTCGGTCTCAATTCCAGAATTTGAAGCAGACCCACATTAACAAACACAAAGGAAACAGCATAAAAAATGTGAAAAAAAAAAAAAATTGCAACCAAAAACAAAACAAAAAAATCATGGAAAAGTGAAGTTGACTCACCTAACTCGCCTTCAATTCTTGGGCTCGGTGATGAACGGAAACAAAAACACAAACAAAAAAAAGATGAGAATCAAATCAAAAACCCTAACCCTAAGAGAGAAAAGAGAGAAAACAGAGCAATAGAGAAAAGCTTTCTTTTCTTTTCTTTTTGTTTGTTTAGACCGAAGAGAGAATAAATATAAAGAGCAGAATAAATTTAATTTATAAGGGAGAGCAATATGATGAATAAATTAAAATTTTGAAAGAGAACATAGATGAAAAAATTGATTTGCAACCCTAAATTCTTAAGGCAAGCCAGAATTCAACTAGAACAATCTATGTGTTAAACTCTAGGAGTCTATACATTCTTTTCAGCATTAAAGCTTTAGATGTCATTGTGACTTTCCTCCAAGGGCCAATTATACCGAAAATAACGTCACTTAAATAAATGTAAATAAGCAGAATCTCACCAACATGTTTGATATAAACACAAGTCAAAAACACACCCAACAAAACTTTTTAAATGTAAATAATCAAGATCTCACCAACATGTTTAATATAAACATAGGTCAGACACTTACCCAACAAAACTTCCTGAAAGCAAAACCTTAAAGACATAACAGAAGCAAACAACAACAAAATTACAACTAAACACAAAACCAGAACAAACAAAAAATCCTAAAGAGTGAAGAACAATTACATCTCTAAACCAGCAATTAAGAACAAAATTACTAAATTTCAAAACGTTGTTTTATCAACATAGCAAATATTAAGTCTTTTTTCTTATACACTCTCCTTGGTTGGAGTGTGGCTCTGTTGCATTTTTCTTGTTTTTCTCTTCCTCTTTTACTTGATCATTGTAACTTGGGTTCTTGATTTTCGCCCCCAAAGTACATCCCCAATGTACGCGGGTTGGCTGTTTTTTGTTTCTTAATAAAATTTTTAGTATCTATCAAAATAAAAAAATAAAAAAATGTGGCCACATACCAAAACCACCAACCAAATTATAGCACAGGTTTGGAACAAAGGAAGCAACCAAGATGACCAAATTTAGTAGTGAAATAAAGTAGAAAAGCGCATTTATGAGATAGTGTAAACCTAAGCAGACCTCAACTCCAAAAAAATCATGATTTAAAATATAAGAAGTTCGAAATTCAGATCTTTAATACTTTTCCTCATAACCACTTTCAAGTAACTAAACAGCTTTCCTGCTAAATACACAAACTCCAACTGTTTACATAAGGAAACATCAGAAATCAAAAGAAACAAATCCAAATCTTAAATCTCACTCTACAACATCACACATTTTATAAGAAAATAAAGGAGCTGGGACATAGCATGAGATCTTACCTGAGGAAAACCTTGGGCTGCATCAAGAACGCCTTCTCCACATCTGCAATGTACATAAACTGTGAATTTAGAAGCAGAACAAAAAAGCCTTGGAATCATAATATACATAAAGGGGAAAGAGATGAGATCTGATGAAACCTATTCTGCCATGGATAGGGTTTGTCCAGATTGATAGAACTTTATCCATGAAAATTTGTATAAATTGGCACTTCGGTTTGTACAAACTATATCCAGGTCATCTATCTAACTTCATTTAACATTAACAATTTTCAGAGCCAGGCTTGTAAAGAAGATCTTGGATTGGAGTTGGAATTAGCAAGTAAATATTCTGTTAGCAAGGGAAATGAAATCAAGTATGAAAACATCGAAAATGCTGATACTGATCAAAATTTATATCTATATATAAGGTATCAGAAAATTTGGTCACAGACATATCCAATGAAACATGTGAGTGAAGAACAATATATTAGAGGCAACGGAATTGAAATTCAAATATTGTTCCGATAGTAGAATCCTAATTGTTCTTCAATATAGTAGTAATATGAAACACAAAGGAGCAGTAATATGAGCATGTGACAACTCACAATATTTCCACAAGTGCAAGCATAAAAACGTACCTAGATATGTAATTTTTTCCATCTCAATGATAAGCATCTCTTCGCAGTGGATCACTTGAAACTTGATATGCTTCACAAAATACCTGCAAACATAAAAAATACTGAGGGAACTTGGAATTAAAAACATAATCTCTTTGTATGGTTTTAATATTGGCAAGAAAGTACTATGGGAAGAATCACTGAGAAGAAAAAGAAAACATGATTTCGTTTATTATGATTCATTTAAAATGAGGTATGTGCCTGGAAAAATCAAGGAATCGAGATCATGTTTTGCTCCCTATGATAATTACACATATCAGGCAGTAAACTTGAAGCAATAGATGACAGAGCAAAACAATTTGCATCAAGCATAAGAACTTTTAATTCAAATTTAAAAACATCTAAAAAGAAATTTTTGGAAATCCATTCAAGCAAATTTATTATAATTTACACCAAGGGCCATTCATCATATATTTATGATGGGTGACTGTTTTGTTATGATCAAATTGGTCCCACTGATACACCAAGGGCCATTCGTCATATTATAAATTATCTATAAAGACAGGTGATTGCTTTGTAATGATCAAATTGGTCCCCCATTGAATTTAAAAAGATAGCAAAATCATTGTTGTAAAATAAATTTCATCCAAGAACTACACAGAATTCTAATAAGATTTTGTCTCACTAAAATCTGATGAATGCTAAGTAAAGGTTCAATTCCCCAATCCACTCTATAATAATATTAGATCATCACATGAACCAATCAAGAAAGGGTGACAATATAAGATCATTTAAGCATGAAGTGGGAGCCTGTAACTAGATCACTTGTTGAAATATAAAACCATGAGAGAAATATTTTGGAGAAAGGGAAATTTCAAACAATAAAGAGTAGCCCCTTTCGCATAACAAAAATAATAATAAACAACACAACAATAAGCACTTACTCCAGACTGATCAAGTATATCACTTCTTAGTTGAGTTACCATTATCGATCAAATCATGAAAGGAAAAAACAATTGAGAGGAAATTAACATAATCAAAATCACAAAGGTTGCGAGAGAAAAATATTTTTTTAAGATAAAAGCAATTTGATTTCTTTTCTCCAACATGCTTTACTCTCTAAAGACATTGGCTCCAGCATTGATTTTTCACCAAAAATAGATGCACTTCATCTGCCATATACAATATCCAACAATAAGTAGGAATTTCAAAACAAAAATGTATGCACTCCATCTTCCATATACAATATCAAAGTAATACCTCCACATAATTTCTGCTTTTGATTTCTTACACTGCTTCAACATAAATGTTGGCAATGCAGAAGGATCCACCAGATTATGCAATCACACAAAAACAGTTGTCAATATAAATATGAAGAATAAAACAAATACTCAAAAGAAAACCAATTCTAAACAGAACAGAAGAAGATTAGGAGAGAAAATCTCAACGACAAATAAAAAAATTCCATAACCTAAAGAGAGAGAGAGAGAGAACAGATGGTGAATTATGAATAGCACACCTGGTTATATTCTGGCAAAAGGATACGGTTAGGACAAGGAGTTTTGATTGAATTATTGAAATACGAATGTGAGAGCAATGCCCAATACTTGAAATTATCAAAACCCCATCAATTTCTGGTAATCATTCATAAGAAAAAACAACCAAACGTAACCCCAAATCTAAATCAAGTTAATTGAAATACCATACCTAACCGTAAAGTTTTTTATTTATTTTTATAAGTGTATAGCTAACCGTTGAGTTTTTAAAACAAAATTTAAAAACTTTACCGGTTTGAGAGAGAGACTTGTCTGGCGGTGGCAAAGTCTGTAAGACCGTTCTTTATATATATGTGCGTGTGTGTGGGGGTTTGTTTTTTAAATAGTAAAAATTGAAATTTTGGTTATGCTTGATAGAATTTTGCCTTATGAGATTTTGTATGCAACACCAAGTTTTCAGCATAATAATACTTGCCAAGTCCTCTTAATTAAATTAATAAGTTTCTCCTAGATTTTGAAAGTTCATAGCCATTACTTGATGCTCACACATCTTTTTTCTTGGCCAGGAAGATTTATACTATTAAAGGAAAATTTTTATTTATTTGCAAAAAGTTAACACGTCTTTTCCAATTATACAAAACTCTACCTCTTGAAGTGGGAAACCAGAAACATCCAGTCCCATTTTTTTTTTTTTGGGACATTGTACTGTTGGTGCCTGAAAACTAACAACATGCAAAAATTATATAAAACAAAGTGCATGATCAGAAAATTTCACCCTATAATGAATATGAAAGAAATTAAATCACTTATAAAGAATCTTGAACTCCAGATCCACCAATGAAACAAGCATGTGCAGAACAGAGTAATCATGATCCAGTCTTTTAAAAGTAAAGCACAAAGGTTGCTCTTAAGAAAGTTGAAAACCATAATGCTTGCTATTTGACAGAAATCAAAACCACGATGGTTCTGAGCAAATAAGCATATCAAATGTACTGTGAATCTCGTGTTTAAGGTTAAAAATTGAGCAAACCTGAAGTTTCCATGACCCAATGCCCTTGAGCAGCTGTGAAGGATGAATTCAGGCCCGAAATTTTGTAGGGATTAATCAAAAATCAAATTAGAAATTTGTAGAGAATAAAGAATACCAAAACCACAACTAATTCTGCTTTTATCATCTACTCCGCTGCCTACATCTCCCAATCTCATACCAAAACCCATGCACAAACTCAGAGTAATATTTACTGAAGGACTACGAATCATACCTGTGTAATCGATTAGTGGAGAAGAGCGAGGATGATGAAGTCTTTGATTGTTGTAGGTTGGATGCTTGATTGTTCAGGACTGATACTGAAACATAGAAATGAAAAATAGAGGGAGATTCAAGGTTAAAGACACCAGAGATTGAAGAAGAACAGAGAGATGATGTAGATGCCCATACGCTGTTATTCCAAATAGCACATTAACTACCACATAAAACTCAAAACTCAAAATAAAAAATAAATAGAAATTGAAACAAAAAGCAAACACACATAATTTGGATATGTTGAAATAAGAAAATGAAGCTAAAGTAACAGACACATACACAAAGTGAAGCTAAAATAACATCTGCAAAATCCAATAAACTTAAATTGCACAAACCTATAAAATTAAATCCAATCACAAAAAATAAGTAAAATCTGTACCTTGGAGTGCAGGGTGCATGCAGATTTGTAGAAAAAAATGTGAAGTTGTGCAAATTTGCATTTGCGAAAGTCAAAAACCAAGAGATAACCAAAGTCCAAAATAACTACCAAATACACAAACAGACCACATACGAACATTTTATATATGATTGAGATCAAATTAATTTGCATTTTAAAATTTGCAAATTTCAGTAAAAACTCCCTTATTCATGCCATTTTTTGCATACAAAATGTGAAACAACAAAATCTAAACCCATGCACAAGACACAGAATTGAATGAGGGCTCATTTTTGTTGTCTCACTTTGCATGGAGTTTCATTTGTGAGATTACAACTAAATCAGGGAACAATACACCAGAATTGCTCTATTAAAATGTGTAACCCATTTTACTTAAATGAAAACAATACCATCATAATCTATTAAAATGTGTAACCCGTCCATGTAGATCTTATTGTACTTAATGCTGCCATGCAATTAAGAAGACAGTATTTCTCTGTTAACAATTTCCAGAAATCAAAACCAAGGAACGATAAGCATTTCAATGGTCTCCCAACCAAGAATTGGGAACCTGCACATAGATGAAATAATAAGTATTAAGTACATACGTTGTAACAAGCCAAACAAAATGAGAGTTAAAGAAAACTGAGGTAAGAATGACTTCAGTGATAGTAACCTAAATAATAAAAACTACTCAAACTGTCCAAATTCACAAATAAGACTGAGAAGCTAGAGCATCATGATAATCACAGAATGTAGCATGGCCAGTTGGAATGTCAGGGAGAAGGCCTGGGAAAGCTCTAAACAGAATGGATCTATAAAAGTAGGCAGGCAATAGTCGCACTAGAAATAGAATACAAAGCATTTATGTATAAATAAGACTGTCATAAGAAAGAAAAAAAAAATTAAAGGATGAATTAAATGGTAAGCAGATTGTTGGAACCAAAGCAACAACTGTAGAAATTTATAGAAACACAACCAAAAATTTGTGTTAGTAGCAGGCTCCAAAAACTACAAGTAATGAAAAGCACAACAGAAGAAAGATAAAATAAGAGATGTACCTAAGAGAAATACAGTACGAGGACCAAAGGCTTGGTGCAGTCAAAGAACCTGTCAAGGTTAGTAGCAGGCTCCAAAGACGGGGTTTGCAATGAATTACAAGAAAGGTTCTTTAAAACAAAAAAGCAAACATGTGGTATGAAACACCATAATAAATATAAATAGAACCTCCTGGTGGTTCAAGTCTCCTAGCCAGCATTTTGGGGCCACTACCAAGGGTATGTCTCCCTATAAAATTACCAAGTGTGTGTAATCTCCTGTCTCACACACCTAGTCAGGTGCACAAACAGCCCTGGACACTCCCCTCTTAGCCACTCACACCCAAAAAAAAAAAAAAAAAAAAAAATTATAAGATCCACCAAAAGATAAAGTACACATCAATTAATAATTGTTTAGAGAAATCAAAGTAAAAAGCTGCTACAATAAACAAAACCAAACCTGAAGTAACACAACACATAAGCCCCAATGATCGAGGTCATTCAGGGAAAAGTCCATAATTTCCTGAGCAATGGGACTCAGTACTGGAAATATTCCATCAACAAAAACAGATCCATATTTCCATCCTCGTCCTCTTAAAGAAACTCCTATACAAAGAGGAAGAATCAAATACTTGAAGACCTTAATACTTCAACACATATCATGAATCAAATAAAGATGAGTTCATATTACAAAGAACCCACTTCCTCTTTGCTAGAAACTATGACACAATGCACGCCAACATAAGCTCAACATATTACAAAGAAAAATTATAGTATATAATAAAGAAAAGATTTTTTTTTTTTTTTTTTTAAATCTGTAGCCGCCTATCTGATAAGTTTACCAAGATAAATTGGATGCTTGACTTGTTAAGAATCAAGACTAAGTTCAAAATCATGACTGTTATCATACAATCAAGAACCATGCCAGGGAAGTCAGGTTCTTCTCCACAACTTATGCAGTAAGTAAAATGTTAAACAAGCAGCTGTCCAGTAGAAGTAACGAACATACACAAACACAAATGCTTGCACGCAGAAGCATTAATTGATTGCATATTGACACATGCACAGAAGTATTAACTAGATGCAAATCGACACATGCACATGAGCACTATACAGTGCCACATTGCCTATCCTTTTAGCCTAGCAAACAGCCCAGAAAAATTTCGCCAGATAACCATAAAACAAAATATTGCAAAGAACGAGGATATCATATTCAATATTCATAACCAGACATTGCATTTACGAACTCTTTATGACTCACTCAGGCAATAATCAGATTCCAGATTCTCAAGAAACCAAGCTGATCCTCAAAGAACCTCAGTCTAAAAAACTCACCCCAACATAACTTAACTATTTAACAGAAACTCAAATCAAGATTTTGTTATTTACCATCATATCCTAGTTGACTCTATTGAGAATACTATCTCAAAGCCCCACAAAAAAAAACAATATTAAAAGGTACCAACTTTAAAAATTTCCCACAATTCTCACTAGCCAAACAGGGAAATAGAGAACCCAAACATGCCTTTTAACTACTAATGCATGCAAACAGAACATAACAATCAACCAAAAATAAACTAAAAAAAACATTAAAATCAATATAATCCAACAAAAATTATAATATAAAATAAATTAATTAATACTCAAAACCTAAATCATACCCAGTAAACCTTAATGCAATCTTTGACCTCAATTCCAGAATTTGAAGCAGACCCACATGAACAAACACACAGGAAACAGTACTAAAAATGTGAAAAAAATTGCTTTCCGAAAACAAAACAAAAAAATCATGGAAAAGTGAAGTTGACTCACCCGACTCGCCTTCGTTTCTTGGGCTCGCTGAAGAACGGAAACCAAAAAACAAACAAAAAAAAAATGATGAGAATCAAATCAAAAACGCTAACCCTAACAGAGAGAAGAGATAAAAGAGAGCAATAGAAAATTTTTATTTCTTTACAAAAAGTTGTCAACACTTCTTTTCCAATTACACATAACTCTTAATCCTTGAAGTAGGAAACCAAAAACATCCAGTCCCTTTTTTTTTATGGGACATTGTACTGTTGGTGCCTGAAAACGAACACGCATAAATTATATAAAACAAAGTGCATGATTAGAAAATTTAAGCCTATAATGAATACGAAAGAAATTAAATCAGTTACAAAGAATCTTTAACTCCATATCCACCAATGAAACAAGCAGGTGCAGAACAGAGTAATCATGACCCAGTCTTTTAAAATAACAGCAAATAGGTTGCTGTTAAGGAAGTTGAAAATCACAATGCTTGCCATTTGACAGAAATCAAAACCACGATGGTTACGAGCAAATAAAAATATCAGATGTAACGTGAATCTTGTGTTTAAGGTTTAAAATTGAGCAAACCAAAAGTTTCCATGACCCAATGTCCTTGAGCAGCTGTGATGGACGAATTCAGGCCTGAAATTTTGTAGGGATGAATCAAAAATCAAATTAGAAATTTTACAGAGAAGACTACCAAAACCACAACTAACTCCACTTTTATCATCTACTCCTCTGCCTCCATCTCCCAATCTCATACCGAAACCCATAAATGATATCATTAGACAGAAACCCATGCACAAACTAAGCATAATATTTATTGATGTAATCAATTAGTGGAGAAGAGAGAGGATGATGATGAAGTCTTGCATTGATGGAGGTTGGATACACAATTCTTCAGGAGTGATACTGAAACATAGAAACGAAAAATAGAGGGAGATTAAAGGTCAAGGACACCAAAGATTCAAGAAGACCAAAGAAACGATGTAGAAGCCCATACTAAGTAATAAGATGCCCATACGCAGTCAGTCCAACTATGACATTGACTACCACATAAAACTCAAAATGATAAATAAAATATAAATAAAAATTGAAACAAAAAGCAAACACATAATTTGGATGTGTTGAAATAAGACAATGAAGCTAAAGTAACTGACACAATCACGAAGTGAAGCTAAAAATAACATCTGCAAAAATCCAATACACTTAAATTAAACAAACCTATAAAATTAAATCCAATCATGAAAAAGAAGTAAAATCTGTACCTTGGAGTGCAGGGTGCATGCAGATTTGGAGAAAAAAAAATGAAGTTGTGCATATTTGCATTTGCAAAAGTCAAAAACCAAGAGATAACCAAATTCCAAAATAACTACCAAATACACAAACAGACCATATACAAAAATTTTATATATGGTTGAGATCAAATTAATTTTCATTTTAAAATTTGTAAATTTCAGTAAAAATTCCCTTATTCATGCCATTTTTTGCATACAAAATATGAAACAACAAAATCTAAACCCATGCACAAGCCATTCACAACCGATAAATAAATAAATAAAAACTTTCAAATGAAAAATAGGAAACAAACCAAACATACAATCCTATTGACCAACATTGAATTGGAGCTCACAGGTTTTCTCTTCAGCCAGTGTCCAAAAAAATACAAAAAGAATAAGCAATCAAGCAATCAGAATTAAGAAGCTTACTATGCTTTAAAAATTTATCCCAAAATTGAGCCCAAACTCCAAAGCCTACCCTGCAATTGATGTTATGGTCTTCTTTGAGCTCATTACTATCTTTAGTATCATGTTTATTGACTAATCTGTGTGCTTTAAATAAAATCCAACAAGTGAATTCATGTACGTATGTATGTATGCATAAAGAGGAAAAAAAAAAAAAAAAAAAAACAAAACAAAAACAAAAGGAAAAGAACTCATGTTGAAGAAAGATGTAGAACTTCCTTCTTCTAGCAAAATCCCAAAAAATAAGTCTTAACTTATTTTATAAGTAGCATACACAAGCTGATTTTGCAATTAGTTTCAAGCAAATAAAAAAAATGTCTAATCTCAATCCACATCCAAGAATATTTATATGTGAAAATTTGTTAAAACATTAAGGGTCCACTTGAATTTAGAGAAAATTGTTAGGAAAAAAACGCATACCAACAATTTTTCAAACTTAAACACCCAAAAGAAAAGAATAAAAAATAAAAATAAAAATAAAAAACCACTTTCAAGCAAAATTTTAAACAACTACATTCCTTAATCAACGTGGTTTGCTTAACTTGCTCTATCAATAAATCCACTTTTAAGACACCAATACCAAAAAAAAAAACAGAAACAAAGAAAATGAAAAATCTAGCATCTTCAAAGTAAACATTCCCATGTTTATTAAAACAAATTAATATGGGAATAGATGAATACTATTCATAAGAAAAAATATGATTTCATAACATGTCACAGATTTTTGGGTTCCATTGGTGAAAGAAAATAGATCCCAGAGCCATAGCACTACAAAATGGGTGCATAGATTGTCATGTGCCCTATATGGCTTTAAATTGTTGTGGCTAAAAAAGGCCACAAGTAGTCCTATAATGTCAACATAACAAACATGTCGGTTATAATAAGATTTGAAAGTGCCATTTTCACCAGTCTTTATCTCAAAACACAATGAAGGGTCTTAGGTTTGATTTCACTGTGAGTGGTTGCTAGCTCACCCCTATCAAAGGCAATCAATAAATTTATAGATATAGAGCAAAGCAAAAAACTGCACCTCCTTTTGTAGGAGTAAATACCTGAAAAAAAAAAAAAAAAAAAGAGGAAAGGCGTTCACAAAGCTGGCCTTCAAAAATTTTCAATCAATTTACTGGAATTGCTGCCAATTAGACCTTATTTGGCATTAACAAATAAACATAGTACTTGGGATCTCATTGACAAAATATATCTTTGAAAGAAGAAAAATAGCTTATGTTGAAACGTGACTGATCATGTAATATTATTGCAGACAAATGGCCTACGTAGTGAACAGAGAAATTCAAAACCCAGACTCAAGTAACTGAGAAATCAAAACCCAGATCCTTGAGAAATCAACCAAAGAACAGAGAAATCAAAACCAACCCAGACCCATGAGAAATCAACCAAAGAACAGAGAAATCAAAACAACCCATACCCATGAGAAATCAACCCAAAAGAACACACAAAGAAATCAAAACCAACTCATACCCATGAGAAATCAAACCAAAGAACACACAAAGAAATCAAAACCCAAAACACAAACCACAATCCAAAACTACAGAAATCAAATAGCACTATAAGTCCACAACCCCAAGATTTATGAGATGAAAAGAGATAGAACACTATAAAAAATAAATAAATAAATAAATAAAAAAACTGTAACTATGGCAAGCCTTACTTCTTGCAAACCCATTTTCACAACCTCCGCAATACGAAACAGTAAACCCAAAATCCCAAATCAAAAACATACAAACAGAGCACACATTACACTCATTCACATCTACGTACATACATGGCCACATACCCACAAGAATAGCAGTACCCAAAACCATGGCCAAACAACCATAAACACACACATGCGACACAGCGGAGAGAGAGATCGCAAGAGGAAAAGAGAGTGAGAGAGAGAGAGAGAAATTGGGTGGGACTATCCAATATTGTAATTTGAAAAACTAAAAAAGAAAAACTGTAATGATATGTTTGAGAGAGAGAAATTGAGTGAGGGAAGCACTAATCTGAGCAACATATCTTCTCTCTGCAGGATTAGAAAACTCCATGTTCATAGCCTCCTGAATTGCAGACAATAATTCTTGCCTTGCTTTTGCAGAAATAGCAAGGAAATTTGGTCCATGAATAGTGCTCAAGTCCACAACCTAAAATGAGGGGAAAAAAAAAGTTAAGAATTTGCTCAGAGACATCATTTACATTCGTACATAAGCAGATGTGTTATAAATGGTCAAAGACAGGAACCTACCTCTTTAGTTTATTCTCAGTAACTTGTTAGTTAAAATAATTGAAAGACACATTCAAAACAGCAATAAGTGACATCAGAATTGAATGAGGGCTCATTTTGGTTGTCTCACTTTGCATGGAGCTTCATTTGTGAGATTACAACTAAATCAGGGTACATACACCCAAATTGCTCTATTAAAATGTGTAACCCATTTTACTTTAATGAAAACAATACCATCATAATCTCAACAATCAGGAACAGAAATATTAAAATCGGGAAAGCAAACCATATCACATTATTAAGGACTAGGAGCCCGAGTATTATGGATGGGTAGTTCAATTTGGAGCCAAAACTGACCAGCTTCCTGCCACTTGCTTAATATCTCTATTTTTTATGCTCACACACATCCCCTCCCCATTCCAGCATAGGATTTCAGATTGCAACCTTTTGGTCAGAATTTTTATGACCAAATATAAAAATTCTAACCTACACAAAACACATACAACTCCCATTCATTGACTTCTATGTTATGAAAGCTAAACTGGTTGCTTAGGCTGCCAGTGCCACCAAAAGTATATCATGTATAACACGTCATAACTTTTATTATATTTTTTTGTAAATAATTTCACGTGTGCTTAATTAGCCCATTTAAGTTGAATACTTCAATGGTCTCTCACATAAGTAACTGAATCTGTTACCAGATTTACCACAAGCATGGCCATCTAAAAATATAGGAGTTATTACCATAATTTAAGGTTAATTTCATTTTTATAGATTACAGGAAAACTGAAAACACACCATTTGATTTTTGTTTTATCATTCAATATTATGATCATCAATTCTAACTTAAGAGATGCATGCACTTATTATTTATTCTGTATAGAGTGAAATTTTACATTACAAAAAGCAAAAATATGAGAAAAAAAAGGGATCATTATGAGGTTATCTAAAGCATGAAACATTGAGAACCAACAATATTACAAATATCCAACTAATCATATATAGGAAATAGAGTTTTAAAATGTTATTATTTCATAGTTTTCTCTCTGAACTCTGCAACTAATTTACATTGAGCACAAATATGCAGTTACAACACAAAGTAGTGCCCATAAAGTCAAACATACACATCACAGTAAAACAAAGCACAGAGAGAGGTTCAGGAATATGGGATTAAGGGTTCATTACTTGCATCCTTGTTTTTCTGCGTATGCAATAGTCATGAAAAAAAAATCCAAGTTTTTCTGCATATGTAATAGTCATGAAAAAATAATAATTTCACAGGAATGATAGAATTGTGTCTTCATGTGTGCGTGTTCGTGTTTGATGCAGCACTAGTAGTGCAAAGAGAAAATAATGGGGAAAAGGGAATGAGTCACAAAACTCCATTGACAAGGCATGTTAAGAGGGTAAGTTACAGTATTTCATTTAACATTTTTATTTCTATTTTCTAATATCTTGCCAAGTTTAAAATTTTCCCACATTTTCTCACTAGCCAAACAGGGAAATAGAGAACCCAAACATTAAAACTTTCCAACATTTTCTCACTTGTATTAACTACTAATGCATGCAAACAGAACATAACAATCAACCAAAAAAATATTTAAAAAAACAAAAAATTTAAAATCAACATAGTCCAACAAAAATTTTAATATAAAAAATAATTGATTAATTAATTAATACTCATACCCAGGTAAACCTTAATGCAATCTTTGGCCTCAATTCCAGAATTTGTAGCAGACCCACATGAACAGACACAGAGGAAAGAGTATTAAAAATGTGAAAAAAAATTGCTTCCGAAAACAAAACAAAAAAATCACGGAAAAGTGAAGTAGACTCACCCGACTCGCCTTCGTTTCTTGGGCTCGGCGATGAACGGAAACAAAAAAATGATGAGAATCAAATCAAAAACCATAACCGTAACCCAAACCCTAACAGAGAGAAGAGAGAAAAGAGAGTAGTAGAGAGAAGAGAGAATAAAAATACAGAGAGGAATTAATTTAATTTATAAGAGAGACGTGATTTTTGCTTTTTGTGAGTGTAGAGAGAGAGAGAGAGAGAGGTTTTTGAAAAGAGAGCCGTTGGAGTTGGAACTTGTAATGGGACCCACAATCTTTGTACTATTTTTTTGAAAATATGTACCCAGTCCCAGAGTTTTATATAATTGTTTCGGTTTTTTTTGTTTTTTTTTTTAAACGGAGAAAAGTGATGTGATAGTAATTGGAAGTTTGAGGGACTAGGGAAATTGTGGGTCTGACTTCTGTTCTGAGCAAAGTTTTACTTTTAGTTTTTTTTTTTTTTTTTTTTATTAAACTTCTATTATTCAGCCTAATAACTTTAGTATAATAGTATGGTAATTTTGGGAATATTGTGCTGCAAAATGCTACTTTTTACTGTTCACTTTCCTCAATTTTAAGTTATTTATAATTTTTATTTTGGTGCTTAACTGCAAAGTCATTGTCCATGTTAAAATATTGACTAAGTAATTAAATGTATTGTTTATTATCAACTTAAGTTATTGAGAATATGGTTTTATAAATAAATAAAAGGGAAAAAAATTGGGAAAAATGCAAATTGGTTATTTAGTAATGTTATGGTTCAACTCCTTTCATAATTACTAAAGTTACTTACTATAAGTGAAGGTATGTATTGGTTGGATTGGAAAGTCTTTTCAATCAAATTCGACGAGATTAAAGTGGAAAATTTTTCAACCCATCACATATGTAAAAAACCAACCCAACAAGTTAGATTGGTTTGGATCAATGTTTTGTATTTACATGTTTTATACCTTGGAAGTTTTTTATCAACTATTTGAGCCGTAGTTATTTTTCAATAGATTATTACAATTTACATAATTAATAAAACTCAAAAATTAATATATATATATTAAAATGAACTTACATATTTGTGGGTTGAGTTGAAAAAACAATCAGCCTAGACCCAACCCAACTCAATTCTAACAAAACATTAGAACCCGATTTAACCCTCGAACCCACGAAAAACCAAGCCAAAGCATCATGTTGAGTTAGATTTGATTAGTTTTGTCTAATTGGTGGGTTAGATTAACACTCCAAACAGTAAGTAGTTTTGTTTGACAATGTTTTTTTCTTTAAAAAAAGAATTTTGGATGTATAATTTGGTTGAAACTTTTACTAACATGTTGTAGATGCTCTTTAAGTATGTAAAAATGCACAAATATAAAACACAAACAAATATTTGGAAAAATTAAACCCCCATAGTTAAAGTAAAAAAATTAAATCATATAATTTAAAATATAATAATTTAGACTTAACCATTTAAGTGGAACAAAATTTACGGTTTAATATAGGTTAGGGATTAAATTTTTATTACTCTTTTGAATTTTAGAGTTTATTTTTTTACTTTTAAAATTATAAGATTTAATTTATTATTTTTTGAAATTTCATGGTTTAATTTATTACTTTTAAAATTATATGAATGAGATGGGTGCTCGCTAGGATTGGGGTTAGGAATAGAAAACTCATCCCATACTTGTCTCGTTGCCATTCTGTCTGTGATTATCAAGAGAAAGAGAGAGAGTTACAATTTGTATTGTTATTGAGCACGGTAATATTATGCAAAATTTGTTATTAGTGATACAAAACTGGATATAGGTTTTTTTTAATTTTAATTTATTGATTAATAGAGGTAGTGCTGGTCGATTTGTTTAAAAAATGGATTGGAGTGCCTGAGTGCTCATAGCATTGGCAAAGGCAAATTTTTTCAAAATTTTTTTTTTTCAATTTACTCACTAGCTTTAATACAACATAGGCATAGGCATTATAGCTAGAATGCATTTTGGCTGACAAAGTTCAATATGGTACGTGGATTGAACTGCCAAGTGCAAATCCTCTCACTCACTAAATCCTACATATCTAACCTTCATTTTTTATAATGAAAGAAGACAAATACTAACCTCTATAATCTACTTAATTGTCGTATCAAATTATCAACAACAAATCCATATCTTTGTTTGAGGTTTTGATTGCTACTTCAATAAAACACACAAATCTACAGGGACTCAGAGAGAGAGAGAGAGGTGAATGATTTTCCCCCTTATATTTACATACTGTAATTCACATTGGTAACACACTAACACTACACCATATTTATAGATTTTGACATGGGTAGTAATTAGAAGTTATGGACAATCACATATGGGAAATTAAGGGACTCTCGCTAAAAGATTGGACTGGGCCCAGTCTCATTGGGTTTGCCTGATCCAAAATTCCTTAACATCTCTTGTACACAACACAATGGGCATGGGGCAATTATGCACCTTTCATGGAGCATATCTATTTTTCAAAGAGCTTGTATCTAGTTCCATTTTACAATTATTATATTAGACATATGATTTTACCTATTGCTTTACTACATTTTTTGTTTTTGTTTCTTTGTACATCAATATTTGAGAGTATTGGATTTGAACCTGGATGTTTTTTTTTTTTTAAGTACAGGGTGCATTAGTTGCCTGTTTGGTTGCTATTTTTAAAAAACTATATTTTTTTCTTCTAAAGAAAACATTTGATTACCATGAGCCATCTCCACTAAGTCCTCCCTCTTCACCTCTCCCTCAAAATCCCTTACTTGTCATAAGCCACCGGTTCCTTCAGGGACATCAGATAAAATTGGGCCAATTAAACACAATAGCTTGTAACTATATAGTACACTGCAATAGAGTCTAATTATGAAATTCCATGTTGCAGCTTTCTTTCCATTACTGATCATCAGCCAGATGGAATGTTCACATCAGCACACATTGATCTATAAATTATATTAGTTAATAATTGCATACCGCTATTGGTAGTGCATGAATTCAGTATACAATGATGTAAATAGCAGATAAATTACTGCCAATAGTAACTACTCTACCAAATTTCTCAAGAAGCTTTTCCTACATGAGCAGCTTATAATGAGTTTGAATGTAGTTTAAGCTACAACTTCAGGAAAAGGAATTACATCTGCGCACATCCAACTGAAGATGATGCTAATTAATGACTATGATGTATCCAATATGGAATTCTTTATTAGTTTAAAGCAAGAAGAATTTGCTTACCATGAGACAATGAAATCTACCATGATTGACCCTAGAGTGGGCCTTTATACAACAAAAATTGGAGCCTATTAGCTAGAACTTTACTGTTAGAACTAGAAAATTCGGTGTTGTTCTTGATTGTGGTTTTCAAGAGGCAGATGTGTCTGGCTCCATATCTTCTGAAGTCGAATGGCCATTGACTTCTTGCTTGCCATCCCAGTCGCTGTTCTGCAATGGAGACTCAGACCTCCTCTGTGATCCTGCCCCAAGCCTTCTCTTGTGTTCTGAAATTTTTTACAGAGTAAGGAAACCAATTCAAGATCCAAGGGACATACACTTCAAGATAATTATGACAAAGTCTAGTAAGGAAAGATTACTTTTACTAGTAATGGCATGACGAGTTATTGCCAAGAATTCATCCCACTTGAATTTCCGAAGTTCTTGCTTCTCCTCCTCAGAAAGCTCAAAGTTAGGTTCCCTTCCGCACATGAAAGCAGCTCTGGATATAAACAAAGGGAATAATAAGTTTAAACATACCTTAATCAATTTTTACAGATAATGCTTACCCAAATCATCAGTAACAAATTATCTCATTTTCCTCTTAGCCTATAGATTTTAGCACACATGAAAATGGCAAAGACCACCATTAATATGTAATAGTTGATTACATGAGAAAACTGGTGTTTCTGCTTGAATGATTTGTGAGTGAGAGAAATAAGTAACATATTTTTGCTTTAGAGTCGTTGAATGATAATTTCAAGGGTGTTTGTTCAATGTTAATGTGATGAGGGAAGGTACTCAACGTACCTAGTTCCTTTTCTCTTAATGGATATCTCGGTCAACACAGATTTCCTTCATGTGTTGTCAAAAGAAAAGGGAAAACAGGCATACGTAGGTTTAATCTCTTTAGTCAGTGAGAGGAGCTCCTTAACCAAATTCAGTTAGAAAACAGAAAGAAAAATAAAATATAAATTCTATGATTATAATTGGAGACTCTTTTTTCATATTTTTCAGTTTTCAGCTCCCATCAACTGGCATTTGTCTAGCAACAATAATTGAAAAAGTAGATTAACTTCTTATAGAAAATCACTTAAAATATACAAAGGAATCAATAGGTTTAGGTTTAAGGCAAACATGCAACAAGTATTCCAACCAGTTGATGAGGATCCACAGAGCTGACCCCAATGGAAATGGTATTCAGGCATAGTTGAGTTGAGTGGAAGTGCAACAAAGACCAATAAAACAATAAAGACTTGAGATTTGTTCAGCTAATTGCACAAGAAGGGGTCATGGTTTTCTGACTTGTGATAGCCTATGAAAGACTCACATCTCCCTCAAGAAGTTTGATACTATTCATTGGACACTAGCACTCTGAAATTAGAAAATAATACTTTCAGCCGAGTTGCTAACATGACAAAATTTCATTGACAAGTAGAAAATATAGACAACTTCAGCAAGATGAGGTGAGGTACAAAAAAGGATTCTGAAAAGATACCATCTTGTTCCTAACTGAGAAAAATTACTTTACTATTATTAGGCTTCCTGCAAATAACAATATGGCCATGCTCAGGTAGGGAAGCCACCTTTCATCGCCTCTCCTACCCCTTTTTCAATTAAAAAGGAAAAAAGAAAAAGAAAAAAAAAAAAAGAGATGAATTCAGAAAACTACCTGTCATACAAACGGGCAGCCTCTTCTTGCGAACCAACAGTTCCCAAATGAATTTGTTTCTTATCAACTTTTATTGCTGCCTGCCATTTCATATTTTTGAAATAGACACCTCTCATGAGACATGGTTCTTGGTTTTGAAAATGCTTTCTCCTGTGTCGCTTTCTGCGTTTAATTGGTGGCCCTACAAATAGAAAAATCCGGCAGTAACATAAGTCAAAAGTACAGCATGCGCAAAAACTCCTATATTTTGCACCCAAAAGTTTACAAATAAAGGGCCAAACTCAGATCACATAAGCATCTCACATGCCAGGATGCTATAATGCACAGGGCCAAACTCAGATCGGACTGATTATCTCGGTTCGCTTACACATGCAACATGTGCAATATTGGATCTATGTCATTGCATGATTTTTGTAATGATAATCCTCCAAAATCTATAATTATCCATGAACCAATATTTCCAAATTGTCGAATTTTCATAATTATGAGGTATAAATCTTTATGAATTTATCACGGAAAGAAGCTGTTTACAGTAAGAAAAATAAAGCACTAAATTCTGATAAGACAATATAGCATTTTCCTGAAAATTCATATGGCATTTTTTTATAAGTAAACAACTCATTAAAAAGCACAAAAGGGGCTTAATCCATGTACATGGGAAGTATACAAGAGATACACCAACAATTAAGATCTAAAATTACAACCATCAACCATCTAAGTAAATTGACAAAGAAAAAAAAATTCTGAAACATTCATTCACTAAAATAGAGATTTGAAGAATAAAGGTTTCAGGTACAAAACAGATATTTAACACCCTTCAATGCTCCTAGCATTTCTCTCTTTCCAAACACACCACATGAGACAACGAGGGATTGCCTTCCAAATCTCTATACTATTGATGTTGACCAACTGGCCCGGCCAACTTGCTTAAAGCTCAACTACACCACAAGGCATAACCCATTAAACCACAAAGAGACTGAAAACCATATTTTCTAGTTCGCTGGCAATGTCACAATGAAGAAGCAAATTTTCTGTAGTTTCTCTACTTGTCTGGCACATACAACACCAATCAACAACTTTATTCCTTTGTTTCCTTAAGTTATCCGTAGTTAGGATTCTCCCCAGTGCTACTGTCCATAAAATGAAAGCCACTCTAGTTGGGACTTTGGGCTTCCAAATACTTTTCCAAGAGAAAGACAAACTCCTGTAGGATGTAACACTCTTTAGTACAATTCAACTTAAAATACTCTGCATTTAGATGTGTTCCAACATAATTTATCCTCACCACTTCTTCCCAGTTTGGTAGAGTGAATTAGATCCATGAAAGATGTTAGGGACTCCAGCTCCAAAGCTTGCACTGTTCTGAAAAAAGTAACGTCCCAGAGGATGTTGTCATCAGAGTTTTGCAAGTAGTCTACCACTGAAACCTCCTTATTACTCACAATATGAAATAATTCTGGAAAATCCTCCTTCAAATTTTGATCACCACAACATGAATCATGCTAGAATTTGACCATAAAGCCCACACCCACCTCAAAACTAATGCAGTGAAAAAATTTCCCCAACCTGTCCTTATAGAACACCAACCCCCACATGCTACCATATTTTTTACCCACCACCCTCTCCATAAAGCCTCTCTCCAAAGCATAACGCCATAACAATTTCCTCGATAGTGCCTGATTAAACAGGATCAAGTTCCTGATGATATGTCTTTCATGACAAATATAATGTGACTAAGTTCATAAAAGATATCGTCTAGAACTACCGATCAATACATCAAATTCACCATTTGATACTTGTAAAATGAGGATGACCATTTGAGAGGAAAGTACTAGTTTCTAATATTTTACATTAAAAGACTGCTACAATGATTAAACAGCTTTATATGATGACAGCATACGATATTGTTGTATCTTGATGTTATATCCCTAAAAGAAGAGCTATTCAGTTGGTGTTAGACAATCTTTTACAATAATGCAAAGATTGGGATTCCAATCTTGAGGCATATCTAAAGGATGGTAGTGATGTCCTAATTGTGGAAAAGTGAGCAAGCAAAAGCCGTAAAAAATTAAAGAACAACTGCCCAGTTTCTTGAAAGAGATATTCAACTAGGAGTTGCAAAAGAAAAAAAAGAAAGAGAGAATATAGGTTGAGAAAAGATTAAAAGCATGCTTGCTCTTTGGATGTGAAGTATGGCTAATTCTTTCATCTAAAAAATAAGTACATTTCAAAATAAAAAATAAAAACTCATAAAAATGTTGAGATTATATTAAACCTTGGTATAGGAGATCCTTGAACTTTTTACCCAAAGAATGAACACACACCGCAATCATTAAATACTACAAAAAATTGTACTAACACTTTCGCAAACGAAAGGGATTTGAAGAGTTCAAAAGGAGGATTTTTTATGAAGGTAGTCAAGTTTTGAATTCCATTCCGGAGAGTGTTTCGGATTGGTTACTAGAACGAAATGTTCTAGCACTGGTGTGTACCAGTGCACCGTTTTGGGATTATGCACCATGTGTCTATATATATATATATATATATATATATATACACACATCATTATTAAAAATGTATTACTTATTATTATTATTACTACTACTACTACTATTGTTAATTTCTTTTAATGGCTATTCTATATTATTAAATTTAAATTATATACATTAATGAATTTAATATAGAGTTTTAGAAAAATTCCTAATAAAGTGATTGGATTAATTATTAAGAAAAGGCAAGTTTGGTTATTTCATAAGTAAACATAGATGTTGGGGGCATTTGTAAACAACGAACCTTCCAAGAAATTTCCAAGTTCCAACTCCTACAACATATTGACTTCTCTCATCTGATCTCATTTCCCTCTTTGTATTTTACTTCTTCTCGTCTCACTTTGCTCTCTCAGTTTGAACTTTGAAGTAGGCAGACCTTCAAAAGAGAAAGTATGAGACATTACTGTTATTATCAATGCGAGCTTCTCCATCACAAAACAAGTTCCTCTCCATTTGACAGATTAAGCACGACATCAATGGGCTCATAATTGCTTTTCATTCTCACAATCTCACTGTGACTCTCTGAATCTATGTTCCCATCTTCTTCTTCTTTTTATTTATTGTATTTTTCTCACCATGCTAATCTCATTTTTTCTCACAATCTGTCATATTTACCCACAAATTCATTTCGGTTAGGAACTCCGGAATCTGGGCAGGAACACCGGTACAGGCCGGAATAGTCCTGCATTTGGGAAGATAAGGAACAGAGGGGCCTTTTGCACCGATCTAAGCTCCATAATGGAAAATTGCGGCTGTTCCGACCGGAATAGAACAGAATTCAAAACCTTGTCAAACTGTACCAATTTCATCTTGTTCTATAATAATTCTATGTGCCCTTTTTTTGTCCTTGTTGCATGACTTGTATCACCTACCTTCTCCATTATGTCTATCCTTGTCTCAGATCCTTTGGGTGTATACTTTTCCCCCAACATATCATAACCATGGTTTTAAAAACCAGATCAAACTCTTTTCTGGTTCTTTGACTGTTCCGGTTTTTAAAACCATGATCATAACCAAATTATTTGAAAAATAAAATTAAAAAAAAGAAGAAGAAGTTTTTGTGTCTGTTAGGCATTCAGCATGACCATTTAATAGATTCTCAAAGAAAATTTGAAAGAAAAGTGCAACATACTGATGCCCCTTGTAGAGGCCATGAATGAACAATTTTAAATCCACTTTGACATAGTTAACTAAGCATATATACAACACATTATTTGCAGAACCAACAAACCTGCAACTGGTTGAATGGGCTGCTCTTTTGATGAGCTTGAACCAGATCCATTTGAAGATCCAGGTCCTATTCTATTCTGGGAAAATTCAAATAAGGTAAAATGTAAGTTTGTAGTATGCATATTGGATATATACAGCTTACTCGTTAGCAATTATATCATTTATATAGAAATTAATGCACCTGAATTTTTTCGAGACGTTGATTATAAAGAATGTATAATTAATATCTGATTATTACATACCAATTTATTCCACCAGAGAAAGCAAGAAAGGGTGGATTATAAATTTCCATATACAGAAAATAGATAATTCAAAAACACGCTTCTGTTTACCTTCTAGGTCAAAGTAACTAGGAACTAATGACATGGGTGGAAAACCAAGTCTAGGGAATTGAAATACCAAACCTTTTTATTTTTGACAACTAAACAACGGCGCTGTGACAATCCTATCTAAAAAAATGTTATACAGAGGAAAATTTTTGCTAAAACAGAATTCCAGTCCACAATGGACTTGCCAAGAGCCTGTGGTGGATTCATCATATCCTGAATATGTACTACGGTACCTTACTACTTACTTAACAGACGGAAGCAATCCATAACATTGCATACTATGCACAAATACAAGAGAGGAAATATAATCATTACTGCCTAAATCTTTCCAATTATATTTAATGAAGGAGTAAATCTTAATGATGAAAAAGATCCTTAACTTCCATTCAGCTAACTAATGGGGAATGGCAACGTAGTACTTATGATGATCCTATTCATCTTACTCCTCCCACCCCCCCCCCCCCCCCCCGGGCCCAAACAATAGATTCCTTCTCAGAGCTTACTTCCTTAAAGATAGCCAAATTTATTATGGAATGATGCATTTATTGTACTTATTCAAGAATTAGATGCAAATGGAGATATTATAATTATTAAATTCTTTTCCATATCACTTCGGTACATTTTTTGCCTAATTCAGAAAGATCCTTATAATTTTACCAACCAAGTCATCAAGCTGCAGAGTAAGTTCTTCTACGTTAAATTCTTTTCATTTCTAATTTCTTTTGGGTTGGAGGTTGGAATACCTTACTTCCAGAACTAATCATTTTGCTTCAACAATCCAAAAAAATTTATATAAATAACCAAAGCAGTGTGATAAAACTAATACACAGTGCATAAAATTACGGTGGAAGTAATTACGCAATGAAATTTCCATGTGGTTTTTTTTTTGTGGACAGCAATACAAATTCCCCTGTGGTGTATATAACACAAACTTCAGACAAAATCTACAAGACATAGCACAGATTGAGAAGAAAAACTCGTATCAAGGCAGACCAACAACAACAACCTCAATGCTCTAGCCTCTATCTCATGCATGTGACTTTTTTTTCTCCTTTAAACAAATGATGCATATAACTAAATAAATAAGGGCTTGAATTCTTACCCCCACTGGCTGGTTTCCATTAGCTGGAGCCACTGGATGCACTCTGACATGATTGGAATTACGAGTAGAAATTTCAGGAGCAATTCCATTGAAAAACCTAGGAAGTGGAGCTATGAATGAACTTTTCCCTGCAGAGGCCAATCAACTTTGGTGAATAAACAAATTATATTACACTAAAACTGTTATTTACTTCTCTATTTCATCAGAATGTAAATGTATTTAGAAGCAGCAACACAAAGAAAGAAAATTGTACTTATATTTAAACTCTAATAAAAAATCATGCTAACTATGAATTGAAATAAAATATCATGCTAGTTAGTCTGAGTTGGGACAAACTGTATAGGGTGAATTCAACAGAAGCACTTAATCATTCCAATGTTGTAGATTTTCAATAAAGACTTACCAGAGCATAGTCCCAGGAGCTTGCGTCTTCGTAAGCTCACCATGGTTTGATTCAGATATTCCAATTAATGCACAACAGTTATCTAGACGGCCCTTCTCATATATCACCAAGCTCCTACACTTAAGGCAGAGCAATTATGACAATATGAAACCAAGTTCAGAAGGAAAAATATATGAAAATGACAGCTATTAATAAGGATGAACCACTTTGAATTTAATTAAAACTTTTCTAAAGAAATTATTACAACTTATAAGCACTTATACATTATAAAGATGAATAAATATAAAAAATAAAAATAAAAATCTGAAGGGTCACAAACAAGTATAGAGAACAGCATTAGTTGAGTTTAAAAATAGTCAACATATGATGTGAATTTTTTACTCTATGATGCTGGAGTGGTATAGCAATGTACTTTTGTGGAAATGGATGCAAAGACATTTTGTATATGCTTAATTGGGCAAAACAACAGCTTCCTCCAAATTCATTACAAAACATACACACACAACCAAAAAAAAAAAAAACAGTGGGAGAATATAATGACTTCTGCCTACATATTTTCTCTTACTAGTATTTCATTTGAAAGCAAGTTTCCAATTTGAATAACTTCAACTAGCAGAAAGCCTAACTCAATATATAAGTCCTTGTTTCTATTTATTTTTCATCTGCTCATCAATCAAATGGTCCATGCACATTGTGTTATACCAGCAGTATTAGTTGATTAATAATTTGCCTACGGCCAAGGTTAAGATTGATAGCATTGGCTATCTATGCATCACAATGAATACATGATAGGATAATCTTAAGGAGAGAACCTAAATAAATTACTACAGGAAGGAGTAATTCTTCTTTACAAGCCTGATTGCTGTTATTGGCAGGGTGTGCGTGCAACACCCATTTTCTACTCCTCCCTATGAAAATGTTTCAGTTTTTATTGTCATGTAATTGTTGAAACACTCAAACAGTATGAGCAAAGATTAAGGGCAATTTCTCAGAAATCATTACATATATGATTGATCGGTGGGATGAAAGATCAACCATGGCTATCTTGTAGTGCTAACTCTAGTATCATCTACAATTTCTGAATTCAACTCGACAAGCTATAAAGGAATGGCAGAAAGTTGATATTTAAGGCACTTACTTACAATGCCCCAGATAATATATCTCAAGTACTCAACAACAGTACAACACTACAACAGGAAGACATCGAAGAAAATATTAACAATAATTTCCCCTGGAAGGTTCATTAAAAAAAAAAAAAAAAAAAAAAAACCCAGCTTGGCTTCGATTTGAATGCAGGTGAAACAATGTCAATGATCCCAACTGCAAATTCCAACCCCATATGGATTAGAATAACATCAAACCAGTACAAACACATAAAAATTATCCCTTTCAGAGCTTCTGAAGTTGGTATCAATTACAAGTTAGCAGAAGGGTGACAAAGCTTCAAACCCAAAAATAATAAAACAAGCTCAAGAAAACCAAAAACAAAAAAATGCCGACACAAACACCTAAAACACTCATCATAAGACATGGGATTAGAATTTAAGGAAACCAAAACAAACACCAAAAGATTTCCTTGAGAGGATTTCCTAATCTATGACCTTATAAACCAAAGTCAACCCCACCTACCTACCACCTTTCTTGTAGTTGTTGTTAAAGTAAAGACAAACCCAATTCTCCAAACACCAACACCCCTCTTGAGCAAAGCCAAAACCACAAGATTGAAGAAAACCCAGAAAGCCAAAACATGTAAAAAAGCAACGTTTCATTGCAGTGAGTGAGTCAAGCGCGTCAACTGGGCAGAATGCTCACGAGCAAAGACCCAGTTGGACAAGTCAAGCATGAAGACTAACTCCACCCAAAAGCAAGGAACTTTAGAAAAAGGAAACCATTGTTTTGTATTATACCTGAAGAGGAGCGTGGAACCCAAGGATAATCAAAGAGGGTTGGTGAGGAAAAATCTGGTGCTAAAGGCAAAAAGGATTAGAATTTAGGAAGAGAAGGTAAGGTGGTGGTTTATGTGAAAAAGAGAGATTTTTTTATTTATGTCTACTATTTATGTTTTGTTGTGGCTCAATCTCATGCATCTATCTATCTACCACCACCTTTTGTTTTTTTATGTATCTCTTCCTCCCATTGTATATGCAAGGAAAGAAAGAAAGAGAGGGTGGTGGTGGAGGTGGTATAATGGGGTGTGTGGAGAGAGAGACAGGTTTTTAGAGGTTGAATTAAGAGTAAGGGCACGTATGCATCTGTGTACTTTAGTCTGGTTTTGTTGATTTCCAGTGCTACCCTTTTTAGAGAGCTTGCCAAATATCTATGAGACCATTAGCTAACTTGGACACACTTCCATTTTTACCATTTGGGTCCCTCTCAATTTTTGGCCCTTCATGCCTTTTTTCTTTTCTTTTCTTTTTTGATCATATATAATAACAAAAAGTTTATATACACAACTTTTTTTTTTTACAATTGCTAAGGTGATTAGTTTTAGGGTAAGACTTAGATGCGGTACTTAAGTGTTGTTCTTTAAGTTCTTATTTTAAGATTTTGTCATGTGAATTTTTCCTCATAGGATGGAAGTGTATTTTTTTGTTAAATAGTCACACGATTCAATCTTAAGTGAGGGACTTAAGAAACAACTCCTAAAGTATTGTAACTAAATTTTGTCCTTCATTTTAATTGTTGCCTAATAAAAAGGACATCATTGATGATCTTATATAAAAGCAATTATACTAATCACGCATAAATATATTGTTTTAAAAGTTATGAAATTTGTTGTGTCTCCGACATTGTTGATATAATAATATAAGAAACCTATGAGGTCAATTCCATAATTATTTTTATTTTTTGATAGGATAATTATCGCTTTAATTAATTGACTAAGACAATAATCGATTTCCTTCCATTACTGTTTTCTTTAATTAATGGACTCAAAAATGCCTTTGGTGGAAATTTTATGCAAGTAGGATTAATCCTATTCCTAGCTAGTCACCTACTCATTGGATTAGATCTAAATATGGATTTATTTATCCGAGTATCACGTGAGATATGTACAAAATATAGTGTGATTGTGATGTGTGATATGAATCATATGATATATCAAGTATGTTCTGGCAACTTTCATCTTTATGAACTATTAAATAGTCAATAATATTTTTCTAGTAATAACTAACAAATAGAGCAAGAATAATCCTTCTTTGTGCAAATGGAACATTTGTTGAACTCTCTCTCTATATACCTTTAATATGGCTCATCACATGCACAAGGCAGATGTAGTGCAGTGCGCCCTCCATATCCCCCACATACATCGGACTAACAAAATAATATATATATATATATATATCACATTCAAATCTTGCATAAATAAAATGGTGGAATATTTTATTCATTTGGTGTTGATGATTGACGAAACTCTTTCTTAATAAGTAGAACCTAACAAATGGAATGTTTAACTTGTTAAATAGGAGGTAGAGCAGAGGCATGATTCAAGCTCAAGATCAATTGCTCTTATATCATGATAGATTATTAATTATCCTAAAAGTTTAAATTATTAGGTAATGATGAAATTAATTATTTAGTCATAATCATAACAAGTGGATTTTAATTTGAAGACAGTATTATTGAAGGGGTTTTAAGAAAAAATTTACCAATATACCTTATTGAATTGAATTTGTGTATGAAAATGGAAGAGGATTGGTATGAGTTGTCTTAAACTTATTATATTCGATGATATGATTTACCAAAACACTATGAATTTTTGCATTTCCAAAACTAGGGTATAACGTGAAACCCTAGAGAATGATCTTTTGAATAAGAGAGAGACAAAGAAAGTGAGAGAAATTTTTTTTTTCCAACTTATTTTTAGTTATATGGGTGTGTGTGTGTGTGTTATAGGTGTTTTTGCAACCTAAACTTGCATTTTTTAAAGACTTTAAAAAATTGTGTTTCAAATAAATAGTACTGAAACGCTTATTTTAAACAAATATCACGTTTTCAAAACACATATTTTAAAACACACAAGTTTCCTAACAGCTTGCTTAAACGGTCTCTATATACAGAAAGATAATATATATTTCTAAGGAAACGGAACCTAACTTATAAGAATGGATACTTAGATAGAAAATAACGCTCAACTTTTAATAACTAACTTTCTTTAATGGATTTCCCATGGGTCCAAACTAAAAATCCTCTATTCTCTAATCTTAGCTTGCCACGTGTCTTTTTTAATTTCTTATAAAATAATCAAAGTATTCGAGCAAAAAAAAAATGACACATAAAGTACTTGGTAGAGTATAAAATGAAAGGCTCGTAGTGGGATAGAGGATGTTTTGCTCTATGAGTTTGATCTGAACCTATCCCAATTACAGACAAAATATAAGACGAAGAAGACAAAGATTGAACTTACTCTATAAAGATTAGCCGTGGTTAATCATCAGCCACATACACAATAACTAACAATTGTAATTTCCCATTTTTAAAAAATTAGCCTCTATGAGAGACTGCCTTTTAATTGAAATATATATTTAAAATGAAAGACTTTTGAGGTGTCACAAGGCATATTTATATTTATTTAATTAATTTACTATTTTAGCTAGCCAAATAAGACCAATTTTTTGAGGTGGGTCAATTGGTTCACATCAAGAAGGCAATTTTTTTTAAAATTTTTTTATGAATATTTGACAGAAACCATGTCTTCTTTAGAAGGGCAAAATTGTCATTTAACAAAAACACAAATTGCCAACTGCCGTGTATGAGAGTTAATACTATGTTATCTAACTCATTTGACTTTTATATTGGCTGAAGGATAGAGTGGGTATAATGGTAATTGTGAAGGGCAAGACAAAGGATTAGATAAATGATTAATAGTGTGAGCTGGTTGGTAGCGAATGAGAGAGGGGCAGTGGGCACCGACGAAATGGTGATTGGATGGGCGGCCTGCCATATGAGCTGAAGTGTATTTAGATAATGTCCCGCCAACCCCAACCCTAATGTGTTACCATATTAGTAAACCTCAATAAAAATCCATCCAATCATATTCCAAATTATGGCTTGCTTACCAATGTTAGCAAATGATCCAATGAAACCAATAACAGCATAAATAGAAATATTAGGTTTAAATCTCATCTCGATCCAAATCAATCATATCGTACTTATATCAATTTTCTTCAACCTTAAAAAGAGGATGGAATAGGGGTAGATCTTACTCACTCGCCTACCCCACCCCACCCCACCCCCCCCTCCCCCCACACACATGATTTATCATTATTATATATTCTATTACTATTTCTAAAACACTTGTGTGTTTTCTCAATGCTTTTATTGTCGGTCTTTTCGTTCTTCTCTCATTTTTCTTACTCTCATCAACGTTGGTATCATCTCATTAAAGAAGACAACATAACTTTTTCTCAACAAAAGAAAAAGAAAAAGAAGACAATTTACCTCTACATTTACCCCACTTATGTTTTTTTTTCCATCTTGAATATGGGATATGGTGGAAACGAGGCACCCATAACCCGACCCTACCCCATTGTCAACTCACGGTATTGTGCTTCTTTGTTTCCTAATTGTAGATAATTAAGGACTAACTACCTGAGTTTGGTTAGGGATAACTATCAAGTGTTTGTTGCATATATAGGTAATACAATTGTAGGTTTTAATAAACGTGTGATCTTACTTTGACAGTAAAACAAATGAAAAACTATGTTTTGGTGGCTTGCTTAAGCGAAGACAAAGTGTCGATCAGGAAACAAAGTTCTCATTTTGGCGGTTGAGCATTGCTTGAGTGAGATATAACATAAAGGTGAAATCTTGGGGTTGAGCATTGGTTCATTATCAAAATGCTCGCTCAAGAGCCATTCAAGTGATCTCATATGCGCTCGAACCAAACAATTACAATTAGTGACAATACTTTAGAATTTTGCAGTAAAAACAAGAGAAATGAGGATTTTCCACCCTTTAATGGTTAGCAAAAACCAATGTAATGTTTTAGAGTGTTTGTATATACCAAAGTGACCTTTCAAGTGTGTCTTTTCAAAAGCAATTCTTTATTGTTTTTAAATAGACTCCATAATTAGTTTAATTTATTTATTTTCCTTTAGATTTTTGCACACTTTAGAGAAATTCCTATGATTCTCCAAGTTTGTTTCTTAAAGAATCTTGGAGACAAATTTGCTTGTCCATTTAGCAAACTCATTTGAGTGAGGACAAATTTTGTCTTGAAGAGATAAAATACACCTGTGCGGCTGTGCCTCTAAGCCCTCAGCTTTTGTGATCACGGTTACCTCATATTCCACAATAGTGTATGGATGTACTAACAGTGAAAGTTGTGGATCTCATGGAAGAAGACAAATGAAACCAAGATTTAAACTTGAAACGGTCAAAGCTTGAAACAACAAAATTTAAGGAGAACCCAAACAAGCATTGATTCCATATTAACAAAAGATCAATAGCTTAAGCAGTTCCTGCCTGGGAATGTTGCATGGCTCAC